>OX422207.1:494722455-495338705 GCA_949130495.1 Sambucus nigra
TTTAGTAGTTAAATTACATGTGTGACGTAATTTAATTTAAATGGGAAAAAATGTGAAATTATTAAATATCAATTTGTGAGAATGCGATTAATATATATGTGGTGAATTTACCAGCGTGTTTAAGTAAATTGAATTAAGTCAATTCTAGTACGTCTTGTGTGAGTACAATGTTGGGAATTGATGATATCGTAACCGGACATTTATGTGGGATATTTTTGGGTTGAGATAGGATGATAGAGTTTAGTGACTCGAAAGGTGTTTTCGAGTGCATATTTGATCTGGAATAGGTCAAAATGGACAGAATTATATACTCGGTGGGTAGTATTTGGGTTTTTAGGGATTTTTAGACTAGCAAGGGTTCACATAGGGGTATATGGGGCATTTGGTTGTAGGATAATAATCTAATTTCAGGATTCGTGAATTAAAAAATAAGGGTCAAAGATGTGAGGCAACCATAAAATTTATTTTAAACCCTAAGAGAGAAGGGAGGGAGCTAGAAGAAGAAGAGAAATCAATGGAGAAAGCTATAAGAGGCTAATTTAGGAGGAGATTCAAGGATTCTAACATCAAATCAATACACAGAAGATAGAGATTAAACCCTACAAACAATCAAAGGCAAGTAATTAACTTGATTTAAATCAAACTGAGGTGTATTCATGTACATTTCATGGTAGGTGTAGAACAAAAGAAATTTTGGGAAGGGTTCTCACATATAAATGGGATTTTTGATGAAATTAATATCATGTGTAGTTTAGATGATCAATTGATGAAGTAAAACAATTTATGATTTCTAGAATTAGATTATATTTAAAAATATAATTTTAAAGATACATAAATATGGAATCTTATTGGGTTGTTGGTTGAAGACATGAATCTTGAATTACTTAGGGTCTAATTAATGAACGTAAGATGATAATCTACCCAAATTTTTTATGTTACTTTAATCCTATGACGTTTTACTTGTACTTAGAATTAGATTGTGTTCCATATATGTATGGAAATATCTAAGTCTTATCTTTCCAATGAGCTTTAAATGATATCATTTGGAGCTCTGTAAAGGGAGAAATTGTAATTTTACTAAAGGGTGTTTAATCTAGTAGCATATCAATCTGCTAGAATTTTTTACATTATTTTAAACGTATGCCGTTCTAATTATTCTTAGAATTATATTACGTACCCTAGATTTATGGAAAGGTCTCGGTCTTAGATTTCCATTGAGATGTGAATGAGGTCATTTGGAGTTCGGTAGTGAGAGAAACCATAATTTTACTATAAGGTGTTTAATTTGCCAGAAAATTTACGACTCGATTCGGTTGCTTAGAAAATGAAAATTTTGTTAGTTTAGGTGTAAGTTTTGATAAATTACTGGAACCATAACTTGAGTATTTTAGTCGATGAAAGATAATTAGGGCTTTGTTATTGGGTAAATTCCAGCGAATTCCAAGTGAAATTTACAAGCCCTAAAGGTCAAAGAGAGTTTAATAGGGTGATTTAAAGGGATTTATTGCCTAAGGGTGAGTGGGTAATTAAATTTGAATTAGAAATCATGAGAGGGATAATTGATGATAAGTTTTAAATATCGAATTGGTGAGATGAATTTGGGAATAAATGAACGGGTTGGTTGGGTTAAGTCTAGATGCTTATCAGAGTGATGTTACATGGTAAACTTTAATGCTTTATTTACGGGCTGTTTGGGTAAGTCCGGGCTCATTATTAGGGTTATGATATTATATTTAATTAATGGATGAGAACTTAATTAATTAAGAGTCGTGGAATAAATTCGGGAATTACAGGCTAGTGCTTTGAGCGATAGGAACGAGTTAGCTGGAGTTTGTGATTTAATTTACAAATATGAGTATAGAGACAGTATATATATGATTATGAATAATATATGTGTGTATGATATTTATATGAAACATACATATCCTTGCCTTTATGTTATCAGGGATGTTGTGGGTTATGGGAGGTCACTTTAGCGAATCCCGACAGAGGTAGTACCGTTCTCCTTGGTTATAGGTGTTGTACACACCCATGTGATGTAGGGTTGGATTATCGTGGAATAATGTGTTGTGGTTATGACCACGGACTTAAGTCCATGGATGCCTCCAATGTTCGTTTATGATTTTTGGGTCCGGTGGTTAGATCTTGGCCCAATTGCGTCGAATGTGGTGGACATTCTTGGAAATGATAGCATGCTTGTAAGATCGATTTCAGAATGTGGGGGACATTCAAAAATGCGGTTGTATATATTACGAGTGATATATATGTATACAGTGTCTTGGTGTGACGTGTCTTATAAATGTATATAGTGGTGGAATAAATTATATACGGGTTTAATACGTTAATAATGAATGTGAATAAATAAATTGGTTAATTAATTACCAAACTAATGAGAGACATAACTCATTAAGAAATGAAAGTTAGACAATACACGATTTAGGGTAGCGTTCTAGTGAGTTTTGCAATAAGACTAGTAAGGAAGTGTAGTGTAACTAGGTGGGTTAAGATGTACGAGCTAGGTAGTGCACAATAGTTGAGAGGCGAGGGGTAATCTCATAAGAGTGCGATATCGGCTTAAATATGGAAAGTTTAACTACATATTTATTTACTCTATCTTAATTACTTGGTAAATGTTTTTAAAAGGTTTTGGGCTATGACTTGTTTTGAATCTATTTTCAAAAAAATTAGGTGTCCATCCATAGGGACTCCAAGGATCACTACACCAAATATGCCCATTTGTCAAGGTCATTGACCTTGACAAATCCAACTTGTCAAGGTCAATGACCGTGACATTTCGAGGTGAGACAACTTTTTTTGTCACGGTCGTGTCACGGTCATTGACCTTGACACAAAACTCGCGTTTTGTGTCACGGTCGTGTCAAGGTCAATGACCGTGACACGTTTGTCACGGTTTATAACCGTGACATAACCGTGACCCCTCTTGCCTAGAATTGTCACGATCAATGACCGTGACACGTCCGTGATAACTTTTGTCACGGACTTGTCACGGTCAATGACCGTGACAATTCTGGACAGAATTTAAAAAAAATCTGCTGGGCAGTATGGCCACCGCCACTGCCCAGCAGTATATTTGTACCTGTTATAGCAACGTTGTACCTGTTCCAAACATCATATATCCAACACAAACTAAAGATATTGCAAATATATATTCATGACGATATAATCCAAATATTCAAAGTAAAAACAATATACATGACGATATAATCCAAATATAATTAAAATGGACAAACGTAAAAATAATGTTACTACATGTCTTGGATAAACCTGAGGAGGTGAGTAGGCCACACGACATACGAATTGACGCACCCACTAATATACGTCGTGCCGCATTGTTCGCGCAACCACAATAGGGAGTTCTCCTTCCCGGGTATGACACGCGTTACGAGCACCCTGGACTCCATCTCTTGAAGCACACGTCCATGGACTATTCCACCCTCGACGATATTCGGGTCCCTCAACCCCCGCCCTATCCGTTGGCCATCAAATACGTCCAATATGAACACGCTCGGCCAACCAATTGTCGACAATGGTCTGTTGGAGGGCGTCAAATAGGGAAGTGGATCGTCGAAGTACGAACGTGTCGGTGATGAAGCAGCGAGGTCCACATCCTCGTCATCCAGCGCCTCGTCCTCCCGTACCTCCTCCTCCACCGCCTTCTCCTTCCCTTTCCCTTTCCCTTTACGGTCTCCACCCAACGTACGCTTCATGAATGCGTACATATCTTGGACCTTCGCCTCCAAACGGGACAGCTTCGCGTCGTGTGAATCCACCGTTCGAGCCAACCCGGTGTCGCTCATCTCCAATCTGATGATCCTAGATTTGGCCACCCGCGAGCTCACTCCCCTTGTCCTCCCTTTCCGATTAGAGCCAAGCACTTGGTTGAGTGCGTCTGTGGACAAAGATGCCTTGTCGGCATCAAACTGCGACTCATGCACATCCTTAAGCTTTGCCTGAAACGACAAAAAGCACATAATTAGTAAAATAAGTAAACTAAAAAATTATAACGTAATTAACAATAATTAAACTGTCGGATTACTTACAATCGTGGCCGAAACGCTCGGGGACACCTCCTTGTCCTTCCCCTTCTTCGTCCGAAGAGCCACATAAGTATCGAGCCTATGTGGCTTACCCCTTGGCCCACTCCCTACCCCCTGAAATAAAATAAAGTAAAGTAAAATTAGTATCGACCCCGCAAAGTAAAATAATATCCAATAATATATTTCTGTAGTTATAGATAAATTAAATCTTACCTGCATCCTATGCTCCACCTCAGTGTAAGAGGTCCGGCCGGAGTAGTGCACGTCCGTCTTTTTAGCCCGATTTTTCCTCCCCGATTGGCGAGATGCCAATTGTCGATCCTCGATCTCATTGTCAATGAACTTTTGCCATTGTGCCAATGAGATCGGCTCCTTGGGCGGGACGGATCCGCGCCATTGTAAAATGGACTCTCGTGTTTTTCCAAAGTACCGTGTCCGCATATTTTTCTTCCACGTCTTGTGTTGCTCCCTCAATTGCTCCAAGACGGAATGGCGTTGCTTTGGATCCAAGTTGAATTGTTCCTGTCCAACAAATACAATGTTAGTTGCGAATAAATATAAATATAAATTAAAATTGAAATATTCATATAAATATTACCTGTAGTGCCGCCCAAACAGCTAACTTGAGCTCATACGGCACCTCCTTCCAACTCATAAACCCCGGGCCGATGACCGTCTTTAGCAGCTCGAGGGATCTCGCTAAAAGCTACGACTTGTTTTCGACGGTAATCCCAAATTTTCCATATTTGGGGAGCCTAAGGGCGGAGGAGCCCTCGTCGCCTCCGCTACCACCGAACCCAGACGACATCATCATAAACAGCATCATCATCTTCGCCTTAACATCTGAAGGATACATTTTTGCTGTAAAAAAAATGTTATTAGTACAGATAAAAAAAAATGTTAATAGTACACATTTCGTTTTACCTAATTGAATTAATTGAATTAATAGTATAGATAAAATGGGTGCCCCACCCCCACCCCCACCCCCACCCACCGCCACACACACACGCACACCTACGCACCTACGCACACACACACACCCACCCACACACACACACCACCCCTACCCACCCCACCCCCACCCCTCCCCCCACCACGATCGTGACAACTACATATATTGTTTATCAATAAAATTATGACATGAGATAATTATAATTGTAGCATAAATTTCATTATCATGGGTTTTACCTAATTGAATTAATTTCACGAATAAATTTATTATCAATTTAAATGAAAATATCAATTATTATCCAATATTTTTGAATGAAATATTTATTTTGAATGAAAATATCAATTATTATCCAATTATTATCCAACTATTATCAATTATTTATTTTGAATGTAAATAATATTCAAAACCCCACCCACCCCCACCCCCTCCCGATGTTTATTATCCAATTATTATCCAACTATTATCAATTATTTATAAAATTGATGTCTACTTTTAGTGTTGTGTATATATGTTAGTTGATGCCATTATATTTTTAGCCTAATTAGATTCTAAGGTTATCTCAATTTATATTTTAAGTTCGTATCCATTTGTGATGTTCAAGTAGTTTGAAATGTTGGAATTATATACTATTACTTTGACCGTTAGTTTGTGCACCAACTAAAATAGTTCCATAAGCACAAGTTATGACTATATTTTTCACTTAACATATGCATTATGTTGCACTTTTTGTAGTTTTTTCATGAGTTTGAAATGTGTGTATTTGTGTGCATGGAAATAGATGTTGGAATCTAAAGGGAGACATGATTGTATCTTTTGTTTGTATTTGTCTCACTCTTACTTTAGTTTTTATGATCAGATGTGGAATTTTAAATATAATTATTTGGTACTGGGTTTATCAAGTTATACTCTGTTTATTTTAGTTTTAAGGTTAACCATTGTTCAATGCTTATGTGTATATAAATAAAGAGATCAGTTGTTTGGAGTATATATCATGCTTATGTGTAGATAAAGCAAGTCCTCGGCTTTTTTATTGAACTTTTAGTTATGTAGTGTATTGTAGATTGATGCAACCACACAATGAGCACACAATGAACTACTATTTCGCCTTTTACTAAAGAATATCATATGCTCACAAATAGGCGGCATACGCCCATTTTTTTAAATTCATGAATAAAATTATTATCAATTTATATGAAAATATCAATTATTATCCAATATTTTTGAATGAAATATTTATTTTGAATGAAAATATCAATTATTATCCAATTATTATCCAACTATTATCAATTATTTATTTTGAATGTAAATAATATTCAAAACCCCACCCACCCCCACCCCCTCCCGATGTTTATTATCCAATTATTATCCAACTATTATCAATTATTTATAAAATTGATGTCTACTTTTAGTGTTGTGTATATATGTTAGTTGATGCCATTATATTTTTAGCCTAATTAGATTCTAAGGTTATCTCAATTTATATTTTAAGTTCGTATCCATTTGTGATGTTCAAGTAGTTTGAAATGTTGGAATTATATACTATTACTTTGACCGTTAGTTTGTGCACCAACTAAAATAGTTCCATAAGCACAAGTTATGACTATATTTTTCACTTAACATATGCATTATGTTGCACTTTTTGTAGTTTTTTCATGAGTTTGAAATGTGTGTATTTGTGTGCATGGAAATAGATGTTGGAATCTAAAGGGAGACATGATTGTATCTTTTGTTTGTATTTGTCTCACTCTTACTTTAGTTTTTATGATCAGATGTGGAATTTTAAATATAATTATTTGGTACTGGGTTTATCAAGTTATACTCTGTTTATTTTAGTTTTAAGGTTAACCATTGTTCAATGCTTATGTGTATATAAATAAAGAGATCAGTTGTTTGGAGTATATATCATGCTTATGTGTAGATAAAGCAAGTCCTCGGCTTTTTTATTGAACTTTTAGTTATGTAGTGTATTGTAGATTGATGCAACCACACAATGAGCACACAATGAACTACTATTTCGCCTTTTACTAAAGAATATCATATGCTCACAAATAGGCGGCATACGCCCATTTTTTTAAATTCATGAATAAAATTATTATCAATTTATATGAAAATATCAATTATTATCCAATATTTTTGAATGAAATATTTATTTTGAATGAAAATATCAATTATTATCCAATTATTATCCAACTATTATCAATTATTTATTTTGAATGTAAATAATATTCAAAACCCCACCCACCCCCACCCCCTCCCGATGTTTATTATCCAATTATTATCCAACTATTATCAATTATTTATAAAATTGATGTCTACTTTTAGTGTTGTGTATATATGTTAGTTGATGCCATTATATTTTTAGCCTAATTAGATTCTAAGGTTATCTCAATTTATATTTTAAGTTCGTATCCATTTGTGATGTTCAAGTAGTTTGAAATGTTGGAATTATATACTATTACTTTGACCGTTAGTTTGTGCACCAACTAAAATAGTTCCATAAGCACAAGTTATGACTATATTTTTCACTTAACATATGCATTATGTTGCACTTTTTGTAGTTTTTTCACGAGTTTGAAATGTGTTTATTTGTGTGCATGGAAATAGATGTTGGAATCTAAAGGGAGACATGATTGTATCTTTTGTTTGTATTTGTCTCACTCTTACTTTAGTTTTTATGATTAGATGTGGAATTTTAAATATAATTATTTGGTACTGGGTTTATCAAGTTATACTCTGTTTATTTTAGTTTTAAGGTTAACCATTGTTCAATGCTTATGTGTAGATAAATAAAGAGATCAGTTGTTTGGAGTATATATCATGCTTATGTGTAGATAAAGCAAGTCCTAGGCTTTTTTATTGACCTTTTAGTTATGTAGTGTATTGTAGATTGATGCAGCCACACAATGAGCACACAATGAACTACTATTTCGCCTTTTACTAAAGAATTTAATATGCTCACAAATAGGCGGCATACAACCATTTTTTTAATTGTTTATACCATAAGTTTCTCAGTGTCATTTCTTCCTAGATTCAGATGCGGTAGATCTTACATTTCCAAACTGAAATATGGACCACCATTAGTCCTTGATTTATCTAACTTTAATTTGTCAATTTTCTTAGTATATGATGATTTCTTTTCAATAACTTTATACCATAAGTTTCTCAGTGTCAAACCCTAACATTAAGATATTGTGGTACTTCTTTATGCATAGGCCCACACACCCCACCCCACCCCCTCCCCCCCTCCACCACCCCTCCCCCACCACCCCACCCCACCCCCTGCCCCCTCCACCACCCCCACCACTTCTTTTTTATTGTGGTACTTCATTAACTTGGTGACATGAAAGTTAAAATAATTAACTTGGTGATCTCATACTTGAAACATCATTAACTTGGTGATATGTGACAAACATCATTAACTTGGTGATCTCATACTTGAAATATCATTAACTTGGTGATATGAGATAAACATCATTAACTTAGTGATATCATACTTGAAACATCATTAACTTGGTGATATGAGATAAACATCATTAACTTGGTGATCTCATAATTGAAACATCATTAACTTGGTGACATGAGAGTTAACATCATTAACGTGGTGATCTCATATCTGAAACATCATTAACTTGGTGACATGAGAGTTAACATCATTAACTTGGTGGCCTTATATTTGAGAAAAACATCATTAACTTGGTGATGTCATATCTGAAACATCATTATCTTGGTGACATGAGAGTTAACATCATTAACTTGATGACCTCATATCTGAGACAAACATCATTAACTTGGTGACATGTTAACATGGTGATCTCATATCTAAAACATCATTAACTTGGTGACACGAGAGTTAACATCATTAACTTGGTGGCCTCATATCTGAGACAAACATCATTAACTTGGTGATATCATATCTAAAACATCATTAACTTGGTGACATGAGAGTTAACATCATAAACTTGGTGGCCTCATACCTGAGAAAAACATCATTAACTTGGTGATCTCATATCTGTTATGAATGAGGCCAATAAATGTCCTATCAGAAGACCGACTCATCATCTAGGCATGGACCAACACAACCTCATCCTACCAAAGGAATAGCTTATTATCTCGGTGTCGTCCCAAAAAGGACCCCTCGGCTAAGGCCGACCAACAGCGGTACCAGCAGTTTGTGCAAAGTACATAAAAGGATTTAAGCATCAGAGGACTTATGACCCAAGCACCCTCGACCTCATCCACCACATGAAATAACTTCTCATCAACTTCTTGGCCCAAAGATACTTTATCCCTCAGCCTTCTATCTATATTAAAGACTAAGGGCTAGGGGTAATTGATATGACCAAAATATACACAATTCTCTTAGGATGATAGGCATCACATCTCACGACCGAGTCGTCACAAGAGCCTCACATATCATTCACAGGGTCATCCAGATAAGGGTGACGTCAGTAGGGTCGGACATGGCTTAATCATTGACAGGGTCATCCAGATAAGGGTCGACCTCAGTAGGGTAGTCCATAGCTTAATCATTGGCGGGGTCATCCAGATAAGGGTCAGCCATGGCTTAATCATTGGAAGGGTTGTCTAGATATGGGTCAACCTCAGTAGGGTCGGCCGTAGATTAATCATTAGCAAGGTCATCCAGGTAAGGGTCAACCTCGGTAGGGTCGGACATGACTTAATCATTAATGGGGTCATCCAGATAAGGGTCAGCCTTAGTAGGGTCAGCCACAACTTAACTATTGGCATGGTTGTCCAGATAAGGGTCGGCCTCAGTAGGGTTAGCCATGGCTTAATCAACCTTAGTCTGATCACTACAGCCGAGACTACCTTTGTACCTATCAGCGCAAGATCATCAGTCTGTTATTGGTAACCTCAGACATCATGGCAGTAACCTCGGCCATCATGTAGTGAACTTAATACCTCAACCTAAAGGTCGAAACAAAAGATGTAGGCCTCGACCCTAACCTCATAGCTCTCATACATCGACTCAGCCTTGGCCACAACCTTATAGCTCTCATATGGTAGCTCAGTTTCATCCACAATCTCATAGTTCTCATAAAATAGCTCCGCCTTGGCCTATGCTTTGATTCACGCCTCAAGGAAGATGAAAATGTACTTTCAGTCCCATATAATGGTCATCCTCATTGATTCCCCTCTTACGCAGGTCATACACAAGCTAAAAAAATTAGGGAGGCTAATGGCCTGGGCTATAGAGATGGGAGAGTTTGATATTGTGTATCAATCTAGGCTGGCCATCAAGGGATAAGCATTAGAAGATTTCGTGGCTGAATTTATTTAGGAAGAAGATGAGGCAGAAAATGAGAACCTCGAGAAGAAATATATCCAGAAAGGCAATATTATTGGTCCTTCCACAGATAAGGCTGAGACAAGCACCGCTAGAGAAAAAGTTATTGAAAAAAAATAGGGAAGATAACTCTTTAGATAGGGTCCCCTCACTGAAGAAAATTTCTCAGAGGAATAGGCTGTATGGAACATCTTTGTTGATGGGTCCTCTTGTGAGAGAGGAAGTGGAGCTGGATTAATAGTATCAGCACCTGACGGCACGGACATAGAGTACGCCCTGAGGTTCAACTTTAAAGCCTCCAATAATGAGTCTGAATATGAGGCCCTGATAGCAAGCCTCTATTTGGATAGGTCTCTTAGTGTTGGCCAGATCTTAGTACATAGTGATTCAAGGTTGGTTGTGAATCAAATACTAGGATCTTATGAGGATAAAGATGAGAGGATGGACAAATACCTTGAAAGAGTAAAGTCACTGTTGAAGATATTCAAGGAAGTAATGTTGAAAAGGATACCTCGATTGGATAAGGATCGAGCAAATGCACTTGTTAGGCTAGCCTCAGCAACCAAGACAGATAACAGGAGAACAACCACAGTGGAAATTCTGCTCTAGCCAACGATTGAAGGCATAGATGGAACACTTGGCCCATGGTTAAATATAAGCAAAGAAGCTTCATGGATGGGACCTCTAGTCAGATACATTAAAGAGGGGGAGATTCCAGAGGTAAAATAAGAAAGAAAAAAGTTGAGGTATAGAGCTACGAAATTCACTGTCATCGGAGACACCTTGTATAAAAAGGGATTCTTGCTCCCTTTGCTCAGATATGTTCACCCGTCGTAGGTTCCATGTATCTTCTAAGATGTACATAAAGGGTGTTGTTCAAGCCATATTGGGGGTAGGTCGTTAGCAAAGAGGATAGTCACATAGGGATACTGGTGGCCGACCTTAGCAAAGGATGCTACGACATATGTGAGAAAATACGATAAATGTCAGAGATTTGCCACTATCCCTCATCATCCCCATCATCCCCTGAACTCCATTACATCCCCATGGCCATTTTCAGTATGGGGAATTGATTTGGTAGGACCCTTTCCTAGGGCTATCAATAGCTATCGATACTTGATCATAGCAAATGATTATTTTTTAAAATGGGTGGAAGCGGAGCCAATGGTCACAATCACCGAGCAGAAGGCCTTCTAGTTCCTCTGTAAGAACATCATATGCAGGTATGGTCTCCCCAACACCCTCATATCAGATAACGGGACTCAGTTCAAGAATGTATCCCTAGAGAAATACTGCGAAAGCGTAGGGGTCAAAGAATTCTTCTCTACCCCAAGACGACCACAAGCTAATGGGCAAACTGAGGTTATAAAAACAAAAATCCTAGACAGGATTAAGAAAAAACTCGAGGTGGCAAAAGGAAGATGGGTTGAGGAGGTACATGCTATGCTGTGGGCCTACAGGACAACAGCAAAAACTCCTATTGGGGAAACCCCTTTTATGTTGGCATATGGATCAGAAGCTGTCATCCCCACCGAAATTGGGGTTTCTACTCACAGAGTTCAAATGTATGACCCTAAATAAATATGGAAGAAAGGATACTTGATCTAGACTTGATTGAGGAAAGAAGATAAGACGCTGAGATAAGACAAGCAGCCTATCAACAGAGGACTACCAGGTTTTACAATCAGAGGGTAAAGCAAAGGTCGATCGTTGTGGGAGACCTAATCCTAAAAAAGATATGGCAGAAACTTAACAAGCTCCACCCAGATTGGCATGGCCCGTATAGGTTCATTGATGAAGTTATCCCTGGAACTTATAGACTATAGAATATTGAAGGGGAACCCTTTTCGAACCCCTGGTATGCATATCATTTGAAGAAATACTATCAATAATGTTGTAATTAATGTTCTATCTGATCGTAGTTGTAGTGAATGTGTTACTTCATAGAACAGTTGGAATTTAAATTAGAATATTCTATTGGCCCCTCATCTTATGTTTGTCAATTTAGATATCTGTTAGGGTAATTCATGATAAGCCATAAAACATCATCTATGGTGAAGTAGGCCTAAATGCTCTTTGGTGATACGATAACATAACTGGGGACAACCTCATCCACACGCTGTCAATAACATTGGGGAGAATTTAGTATTAAAACACCATTCATTTGGTGGATAACCACCCTCGGCTAAGATGAGGGTTAATGGTAGGGACGACCCTCCATTCACTCTCAAGAAAGACGAGGGAGGACTTATGTTTAAAAATACCATTAGTTTGGTGGATAAATACCCTTGACTAAGATGAGGGTGAATGGTAGGGACGACCCTCCATTCACTCTCAATAAAGATGAGGGGGCTTATGTTTAAAACACTAGTTTGGTGGATAACTACCCTAGGATAAGATGAGGGTGAATGGTAGGGACGGCCCTCCATTCACTCTCAAGAAAAACGAGGGAGGACTTATGTTTAAAAACACCATTAGTTTGGTGGTAACTACCCTCGGCTAAGATGAGAGTGAATGGTAGGGACAACCCTCAATTCACTTTCAAGAAAGACGAGGGAGGGATTATGTTTAAAAACACCATTAGTTTGGTGGATAACTACCCTCGGCTAAAATGAGGGTGAATGGTAGGGACGACCCTCCATTCACTCTCAAGAAAGATGAGGGAGGGCTTATGTTTACAAAAACCATTAGTGTGGTGGATAACTACCCTCGGCTAAAATGAGGGTGAATAGTAGGGATGACCCTCCGTTCACTCTCATCCTAGCCGAGAGAGGACTTGGAGGCACATTAGTACAAATCATAAAAGTGGCAATATAGAGTACTAAAGGAAAAGGAGGGCACTTTCATTACAAAAATGAATAGTTATAGTACGTGTCCAAAAGAAAGTAAAAGACAAGATTTACAAGTAGAGGGTATAGGCCATAGACGGCCACCCTAATGAGCAACATCAGAAGGTAGAGGCCTAGAATCATCGGACAGAGTCTCCTCGGTAACCACAGCAGAAGGACGATCCTCAGATGTACCGTTGCCTTCAATGTTTATGTGATATTACACATGAGCCAGAGCCTCAGAGATTAGGGGGTCGTATAGCTCCAATGCATCTAAAGAAGGACATATAGACAATACTGTGATAGCAAACTTCAAGATGACCCACCGATAGGCCATCTTGATTCCCCTCTCCAAGTATTCAAGACCGAAGCCTTGGAATTCGTTAGAGAGTTTGTAGGCCTCCACAGCATCAGCCTCATCCCTTTGGACAACTACAACAAGATCGTTCTTGAATTGGGTGCCCTGGTTGGTCAAAGCCTCATCCTTGGCTATAATGAGGTCATCCTTCAGCTTTAGTTGAGAAGCATGATCCTTTATAAGCTCGTCCAGAACCCTCTCATGCTTGGCCTTCACATTCTCGAGCTCAGCTTTTATAGTATCCAGCTCAGTCTTCAAGTCGACCTCATGTTGAATAGCTCTCTCAGCCTTGTGAAACTTCTATTGGTTCTCAGCCATCCACTTGGTGGCAAAGGTGAAGGCGCTAGGGGTGCACACGGTTCGGGTTAGTTCGGTTTCATTACTGAACCAGAACCAGAACCGGGGTGGTTCGGTTCCAGGATTTTGGAACCGGAACCGGAACCGATATTTTTTGGAACCGAACCAAACCAAACCGACGGTTCTTGGGTTGGTTCGGATCGGTTCCCGGGTCTCCACTTATATATGAAATTTAGCAGAAAAAGACCAACAATACAATCCCAAAATGGGTTTTATGGCTGCCGGCCACTACCATGGAAATGGATAGCGGTCGGAGCTTCAAATCGTAAACACACACATACATTTCTAAACATTCAACGCACCAATGTTTCACCCAACCAATTAGTAAATACAGTAGAACAATCACATGTACTGATGACTGCGAGAGAGAGAAATTTTCTTAACAGGAATTTGAAGAACTCACCGGAATTTGATGACTGCTGAACACCTGAAGCCTATACCCGTTATCTCTGCCAGAGTATTTTCCGGTGAGGGCTCTATAAGCTTAATCGGTTTGGGGCATCGGGAGTAAGGGTCGGAGGTGGGGAACTCGGATAAGGGGTATTCATTTGAGGAGGAGGGTTTTTTTTGTAGAGAGAGAGAGAAGAGAGGCGTTAAGAGGGGGGAAAGAAAAGAACGGGTATAGGCTTTACTAAATATATATTATAAAAAATATAAATATATATATGTATTTATATAATCGGTTCGGTTCGGATCGGATTTTCGGATTGGATTGGTTTTTTTTTCCTCGAACCGGGAACCGAACCGAAATATCAGTTCTTTTTTTTTTTAAACCGGAACCGAACCATTACTCAAAAAAACCGAACCGAACCATTACAATCGGTTTGGTTCGGTTTATCGAACTTTCGGTTCCGCTGTGCACCCCTAGAAGGCGCAGACAAACTATAAAGATAAGAGAAAGGTCATATTAAAGGGCCGAGGGAACACTTACTAAAATATTGGTGAATCAAAATTGAAGAGATAAAAGAAATACCTGAGCTAGAGTATGAAGCCCAAAGTTATAAACTTTGGCCAGGGGCATTTTGGCTAAAAAGTCATAATCTGAAGTTGATGGTGCTGAGAACATGGAGGCATTGGTAGGTCTTATATTGGAAATTAAAGAGGTAGGGTCGGCCTTTAGGAAGGTCAGATTAGATGACCAGTAGGAGCCCATGCACGAGGAAGAACTAGTTCCCTCGGTATTTGTCTGTGGGACCTCCACACTTGCCCTTACACGAGAATTAAGTCGAGTGCCAATAGAGGCTTCTGGCTCCTTTCGCTTGCGGGTCTCAATGGTCGGCTCCACTAGGGTGTCCCGACTTCCTTTGTCTTCTTATGGGTCAGCTGAGGCTCCTTACCCTTCTTTTTACCCGGGCCAGACATCAAGATAGGGGTAGTTATTTCCCAAAGTTGATCAGATATGTTTGGAGGCCGAACTAAAAAAATGAGACGACACGTCAAATACAAGCAACAGTAATGAGGAAACACTTGGAAAGAATTTAAACCAAAGTAACTCACATAATTATGTCAATGGGTCGAACCTCAGGCCATCTTCTTTGAGTAAACGAGTGGTCATTAAATATTTAAACTTGGGTATCTCACCCTCCTTCCCTTGGTCCCTCAGGAAGTTGGTTATAGCCCTTTCATCCAAGCTAAGTCCAGGGTCTGACCTTGCTTTCATGGAGGGGTTAGACCATTCCCTTGGGACCCTCGGGCTATCTTCAAGGGGCTCAACCCCGATGGGGAACTCCCAATCCCTAGAAACGAAGAAGAACCTCTTCTTCTAATCATGGTTGGAAGTTTGTGCTAGGTGGAGAAGTTTTTTGTCTCACCACCTAGACCCTAGATGGAAATATCCAAGTTGCTTGGACGAGGAGGTTATGTTGTAGCAGGCCAGGAACAAGTCCGTCGAGGTCTTGTCAGTAAACATGTTCTTTCAGAGGGAGATGTAGCCGAGGATGGTCCTCCATGAGTTAGGAGGAAGTTGGGAAGGAGCAACCCCAAGGGCAAAAAGTATGTCAACTATCGTAGGATGAAGAGGGAACCTAACGCCGACCCTAAACATCTGCTCATAAATAATAACTTCTCCTTATCCCCCTGGATGACCCTCTTATCGTCATTCAGGATCCTCATATTTACGTTGGGATTTATACCAAAGAAGTGCCTCTATAGTAAGAGGTCACGATACCTAACAGACGAGATGAAAGCCGAGGCCCCTTAGGTATCAACCTGGTCATTATTAGAATCCTCGCTACCATCCTCAATGCTATTTCCCTCCTCCTCAGCTCTCTCGTCCCCAGACCTCTCAACCTCATCGTTTATTAGAGGGCCATCTGGAAAAGTGGCTTGGAAAGCAAGGGGGATATGGCTGTCATAGGGACAGCCTCCGAATGAACTGTTCCCTCGGCTTATCAATTTGGGCTAAGTGTTAATGAGTCTCTTCTCCCAGAAGTCCTAGCACCCATTAGAGATGATCTTATGGCATCCATTCCTCCCTCTTGCGTCTGACACTCGGATGGACAATACGAAGACCCAAAGGGCTCAAAGGGTAAAACTGTGGCTAGTGGAATTGGGAAAATGGGTCGTACCCAAATAGGGTCATCACCACGTCTATGCTCGTTATCTTCCTCTATTCTCCTGATCTCTGAAAAGAACCTCTCTCTCAAAGTTAGAAACTCCGCGGCTAAATCATAAAGCATTTGGAGCATTAAGATGAAGGCCCTACACTTTAGGAATTTTCTCAAATAAAATACAAACAAGTTAGACAGTTGACTAAGTTGACTTTTGGATTGAACCTAGAGAAATAAAAAGTTTTTGTGGATGAACGCCCAAGAACATGAAGAACAAGGTTCACCGGAGAAGAAGACCGAAAGTTCACCAGAGAACCTCAAAATGCCAAAACTCAAGGTAGAACCATTGTTAGACGCTGGAAGAGGAACTGGGGAAACTCTATTGCCCAATATCTAGCCCTATAACTGCCAGAGGAAGGCGAGTTCACACGTTGGAAAAATGTAAAATAACTAAGAAAATGTACAGGAGATACCCAAAGCAGAAACCAAATAAAATGGAGGATAAAGGGGAAATTAGGGCAGAGAAGTTACGTGGGGTGAAGATTGAAGTGAAACAAAGCTTGGAATGCTGGAGAAAAGGCAAAAATTATAGAGATGGCATTCGAGCTACTAAAACCAGAGAGAGAACGTGCGCACGAAGAAGAAGAAAGAGAGAAATGTTTGAAAAAGGGTTAAATACATTGTCATTAGTGGGCGTACTAACCAAAGTGGTTCAAAACCCACGAGGAGAACCATCATTAGGGCATAAAGTCCCAAAGTGTGGTGTGCAGCTATCATTTGTAAGGAACATAAACGTTAATCAACTTGATAAATGTCACTCATCAACCTGACCACTCATTTGACATCCAAAGACAACATTACCCCTCAGCCACCTCAACATCATCGATGACTAAGGGCTAGGGGTGATTGATATACCAAAATACACCCTCGACCACGCTGAGGGTAGCCCCGTCTAGGACAAGGGCTCAACTCTACTACCCTGTAGGGTCTTACTGAAGAAGGGGGTCAGATAAGCCGACCCCATCATTAGCCAAACAATTCGGATGATCTATTAACTTTGACGACCTGATCCCAAGCTCATTGAGATAGAAGCCTTGTATTTTGGGGTGACCAAGCGACTAGTCGTCCCTAGGAGGGGAGAAGAATATGAAGCCTATATCCAGCAGTCAGGACCCAATATGCCAGCATTAACCTTATCCTCAACCTATCATCATAAGTCAAGGGTGACATCATCATGGCACGTGATTTGGGAGATTCATGGGATAGTGTGCATGGGACTCTTGTAGCATGTGGACTAGACCGTTATAATAATATTATCCTCTCACGTGAGGGAATATTATGTCATCATTAACCACAGGTGGCCCAGCCAAGTGTCAATAAGGGGTTGGCTAGATCATTATTCACATGCTCAATGCATGCTTAGGGGGTACACTACTCCCCCCAAGCCCTATATATACTTGCCATCTTCAAACTTATAAAGGGATAAATAATAACAAAACCTTAGCTAAAACCCTGTTGGTACACACAGTAGAGAGAAAAGAGAGATTAGGAGCATTGTATCCAAGGCCATTAATGCCCATATTTAGTGGATCACACACTCACAGTGGATGTAGGCTTGATTGGTTGAACCACTATACATCATTGTCTTCATTCCTCTTATACTCATCCCCTTATATACACTTACACACGTTTAACTCTGTTGCTGCCATTATTACTGTTTGGGCACTCCACCTCTTATATAGTGGTGATGAATCTTAGCATCACCACTTATGATCGATATAAATGACGAACTCGTTAAAGTATTAAAAATGGTTCGAGATCATCAATGAATCAAATGCCTTACTAGTAATAATAAGACTTCTAAGACAATGAATAAATTATTCATCGTTATATAATCTACCAAGCAATCAGATATTCTTGCACTAGTTGGTTGGAGATCTTACTGATGAAAATGTTAGAAGAGATGTTATAGTTTAACATAAATCTAATGAACTGCAAAGAATTAGTGAAATTCATCCTTCATTCATGGACATGCAATATCCTCTTATTTTACCATATGGAGAAGATGGATTCCAGTTGGTTACTAAATAATATACTATGTCTAAAAGAAAATCAACTCAATGGAAATGTGTGACTGTGAGAGAGTTTTACACATATAAACTACAACAATAATCAAACGACGGTAAACTCAATTTTGGGGGGAATATTGTTCCAATAATATGTCGTAGATGCATAGGTTTGCATAAGAGAAGAAAGACTCCAGTTGGTACAATATAACAAATGAAAATTATGAGAAAAATTATATAAGGGGATAAAAGATGAAGTAATGCATGGAGACTCTACACCCTCATTACTAAGAAAACGTGTTGTTCTTACATAAATCTCCATAGGAGGTCTTAAATACATGGATCAAATCATTCAAGATGAAATGATTATAATATGTCGATGGTTTGGTAACCCTGACTTATTCCTAACATTCACTGCTAATCCAAAATGCCGAGAAATTACAAATATTTTGAGCTTAACTGGACAACGGTCAAACGAAGGACCTGATATTGTGTCAAGAGTTTTTAAAATAAATAATGTTGATCTTTCAAATGACTTAAAAAAGAAACAACACTTTGAATGGGTACTTGTAATTATGTCTATTATTACTTATACGAAAATATATTAAAATATGTAAACTTAAATGTAATAATTTTATTTAAATCTTTCATTACTAATCATTTAATATTTAACTATTAAAATGACATATCCAAATTCTTTCAACGATTTACACAATTGTTTTCCAAAAAAGAGGTATTTTGCATGCGCGTATACTTCTTTAATTACACCCAGATTCTATGCAACCAACACCGTAGATGTAGATAAAAAAATTTATGCGTAAGTAACTTATTGTGGAGATGACACTATTGGATATGCCATTATTTTTATCACTTTATGATCCATAGTCTAAGTGGGCATGCAAACACAAAGTCACCATGTGTGTCAAAGAAAGTTAATTTTAACACTTTCCCGAGAAATATTAAAACCGCACCACGATTGATGATAATAATTTCCCAATTTACCTACGCAGAGAAGATATTCAATATGGTAATAGGGGTTTGAGGCTTAATAACATATTAATGGTACCACACAATCTAGACTTAGTTGTCAAATATCAAGGGAATATAAATGTCGAATGGTGCAATAAGTCAAAGTCAATTAAATATATATTTACATATATTAACAAAGGACCAGACAAAGAGCAAATTGTACATCAGCAAACCCAAGTGAGAAGAACTAAAAATAGTGGAGAACAATTCTCTGTGATCGATGAAATAAAAAACATCCTTGATGATTGATATTTATCTACATGTGAAGCATGTTGGAGGATATATAGCATTGGAATTGAAGAATTACATTCCATATGCCTGAGTAACACATAGCGAAGACACTATGATTGATAGAATAGACACAGAGAAGACTATGCTCACAGAATGGATGGCTGTAAATAGTAAATACAAAGATGCCAGAAATTTCACATATATTGAATTCCTAAAAAGTGGGTTTATAATTCATTAGAAAAGCAATGGACACAAAGAAAGCCAGGTAGATATCTATGACGTACTGTATATGCACATCCAATAACTGGAAAAATATTTTACCTTTGATTGTCGTTAAAATTGTTTCCTAGGAGCAAGAAATTAAGAAGAAGTAAGAACTTTGGATGGCATAGTATATCCAACTTGCAAGGCTGCATCTTAAGCCAAAGGATTACCAAAAGATGATTGAGAATGTCATGTCGCCATTATGAAAGATTTTTACTGGTCAACTGAACATCAATTACATGAATTATTTGCAGTGATTCTAATGTTCTGTGAAGTCAAGGATCCTATTGAACGTTGGAAACAAAATTGGGAAATCTTATCTAAAGATATACTGTACCAGAAAAAAAAGATGTTAAACTTCGCTGATTTGATCTTAAGTTGTAACCAAATAAGAAATTATTCTCCATATGAAATTTAGGAGATATTATCCAAACATGGTAAGGGACTAAATGATTTCCCACCAATGCTAATGCCGAATATGTCATTAATACGTGGTTATGGAAATCGTCTCGTAAGGCAGAATTTGTCATATGATAAAAAAGAGACAGAGTAAGAACACGCCAAACTATTTCGTGGTCTAAACATTAGACAACTAAACATATACAATGTCATCTTGCAATCAACATACGATAAGAAAGGGGGCATATGCCATGCATCCTGCCTATTCTAATAATGGTTGGCGAATCCTTTACTAAAATAAAATAGGAAACTCGTCAACTGGTTCATTCTTGGCATCACAATAGAACACCAAATTATTTACTAATAACCTATTAAGCCCGATGTCAAATTTTAAACTTAATAACTTGCCTGATTAAAACCTTTAACCATATAGATAACAATTCCAACATTTAAATAAACATTCACCATAAGAATAAAATGAATACTGATGACATGAAATAAATAACATAAATGAATTAACTTTCGTTAACTCCAAATCTAATCATCCAACTAATAAGGAAATCAAGTATTATAGTCTAAAAGAATAGTTGTCCAATAATGTGTGACATGCCCAAAGTAAAAGAAAATGAAATTACATCCTATCTAGATAAAAAAAATGATATAAGTGTTTAGTCGAACCCTGTAGGCATCCACAACAGTTGTATCATCATCTAACTGGAAGGATAACTAGGCCTGACATACCTATGGTTGAACATATAAAAAGTTTTGAAAAAGGATTTTCGATATGGTTTAGAGCCTAAAACCATTTTAAAAATATTTTCCAGTAATTAAAATGTAATAATGAATATGCACCAAAATTATTCATGTTCATTTGGCGTTGCACTCACATGATATTATGCTTGCCCATTGTCTATAGTATGCACCTAACACATATATTTTAATTTCGTAGTTATGATATCCCACCTAACTAGTTTAGTCACTTAACGTAGCCTAATACACTAAGCATAATATCAAACTTTTCTTTGTTTCTCACCTAGCTATCACGTAAGCTATATCGTTATAATTTTCAATTATATTCTTATCATTAAAAAATGAGCATAATTGTACACTAGTTAAATTTTAACCTTCACATGTTCGTTAAGTTCACATAAACACATAACAGTAAATTATGCGTATATACCTAGCTTCCCCGAGCTATACTCACGGATGCATTTCCTACTATGCTATTAGGCTCCAAGTATGTCAGGTACAATTCTTGTGTCATTGGGTTGAAATCTCACTGTCGATTCCAAATCGGAAAAATATTACTGGAGGCTGTCATAGACTTACATATGTGGGCCATAACGATACCGCATAACCTCACTTGACTCGAAACTCACCTACAATGGTCATGCAACAGTCCTATAACCTAGGGAAACAACCGAAATCTGTTGGTTTCGCTAAGGTGGATTGCCCACTATGCGCAATCTCACATGATATCATATCTAGAGTAGGTATTGACGCAAGCACAAATGTGTCTAGTGTGCGTGCTATTTAGGCTCATATGCAAGCCTGTCGCTCAAGTAATAATCCGATAATTAGAGTATCGATCCTTAGGAAAATAGGACGAATGGAGTCGTAACGACGTTGGACAGATGAAGGAAACCTAACTTTGACTCTAAAAAGAAGGAAAAGGTCATTTGATTTGCGAAACAACTACATGGAATTTTGAAAATGATTAACTAATGAAATTATGAATAAGTGAAATGCAATTATTCTACTGTAGAATTATGAATGACTTGACTAAAACTTTAACTATGAAAGGAGAAAGATAGGTCGGGTTACAATCCCCCACACCCTAGTAATTCACTTCATAAGATACTAGATTCAGAATTAAAGCTTTAAATGAATCCGACTTTTTAATACTCCTAAGTATTACATATATGAGGGATCGTAGCCCGCACAGTATGTAAGCAAAGGCTGGTTTAAAATTCGGTCATTATTTCTCCTAAGTATTACACATATGCGGGATCGTAGCCCGCACAGTATGTAAGCAAAGGTTGAATTAAAGTAGTATCGCATGAACTAGAATAAAATTCATCTAAGGTTTTAATTTCGACTTCTATTTCCACTATCGTGAATCATATCGGGTGGGGTTCATCCACCCAACCCTTGAAAATTTAGCCGAACATATTAAAACTAGAAGAAAACAAGTTTGGAATGAAAGAAAACATTTTTTACTACTGAATGAAGATGAAGAATGATGAAATTGCTATTAGAGAAGTAACTATTGCAATAATGAAAACAAGAATTAGAATGGTATTACTTGAATTGCAAAACTGGAATCAAAACTAGGGTTTCTTTGTTGTTGTCTTCTCTAAACTAATTACAAAGCTTCCCTAATGAATCAAAAGCCCCCTTATGTTTGGTAGGTGTTTACAATTTATAATCTTCCAAGAGTTTCAACCATGCAGGAATCTTATTTTACAAGTGGATGAGTTTGAATTTTCGATACCCGAACCGATCCTATTAAGGGGGTTCGGTTCGGTTCCATCTTTGACAACCTTTACAGGAGGTTCTTCAAGCATAGGATCGGTTCATTTTTCCTCCTCTTTAGTTCGGTTCAATCTTTGACAACCTTTACAGGAGGTTCTTCAAGCATAGGATCGGTTCATTTTTCCTCCTCTTCGGTTCGGTTCCATCTCTTCAAGATTTATAGGAGGTTTCCTAGGATGGGATCAATTCTTTTTACAACCCATTCGATTCGGTTCCCTATTTTCAGGAACTTTTCCTCCTTGCATTTCTTTGACGATTTGTAACTTTTTTTCCGGAAATCAGATTAGGATGTCGTTCCTTCCTAAGCACCGAATACCTGCAGAACATATAGGAAATAGATGAAACTCAGTGTACTAATTAGAAAATGTCAATAGAAATGGTATGAGATAAATCCACTCGAATTACACTTTGTGGAGCGATAAAATCCTCTAAATTAAGGGGATAAATGGGAAGAATTTATGCCTAATCAACCCCCCCCCCCCCCCAACTTAGAACTTTGATAATCGCGAGAAATGTAAAAAGAATCAAAACATGGTTCAACTATAAAATGGGATAGAATACCTCTTTCGCGGGAGAGTGATTGCATTTAGCGTATGCAACAAGACTTTAAACCTCTAGGTTACCCTAGTAGGACGAGTTGTGTCTTGTGAGGGTTTGCAATGAACATACCCACAAAATTCGACTCAAAGAAAACAAGATACTCAAAAATTGTATAATTTAAATTTTTCTAGAAAATAGTCATCATCAATTCATCTTCAAGAGTCTGAAATCATAGTCCGTGTGTGCAAAGGCAGAAATTTAACCGCGAATTTCCACCGATTGACCATTACGTTACTTATCCAAAAATTCGTTTTAATTTCAAAATCTCACGGAATGCTCTCACAATGAATCACTCGGAATGTGGCTATTCTCTCGGTATGCGTGCTTTATAAGATTAAATGTATTGGAACCAAGTTTACGCATACAAGTGGAAAGACGAAAATCTTGAGGTAAAAAGATCTCATCGTCGGAGTACGGTTATAAGAAAGCGGGCACATTGACTCTAATTCATATTTTTTATCTCTTTTATTATCTTTGTGTGTATTAGCTCTCCACGCGGTAACCAATTTAGCAGTTTGGACTCGGCTAGGACTTTTTCGGGTTAAAGGTGTATTGGGTAAAATGGGAATGGTACGGGAAATTTGGAATTGGAAAATTTTCGTATAATGTCCGTTAGTGCTTTTCCGGGCTTTCGCTCATTTTTTCTTTTGATTTTTCTATTTTTTTTATTTTTCATGCTATTTTTTGTTGAGCATAGCTATAATTTTTTTCCTGCCCCTTTTTATGCACTTTCCGGACTTAATTTCTGGGATTATCACTTTTCACAATTCCGGGCCAATTGGGGGTTTTCGGGTTGTCAAACGAAAGGAAAAATTATTCTGCTCAATTTGGGTTTACAAAAGGGATAATTTTTCACTGCTTTTTTTGGCCAATCTTTTTGGGTGACAAACGAGGGCCTACTTCATTGTTCGAAATACTAATTGTGTTACCATATGCGTCTCGATATGAATTAAGTTTAGAGATCTATCTGGCATGTTTTTCAAGGAAATATCACACACATTTTCCATAACCGATCAAAGTGAAAGAACTGAGATCCTCGACGACTTATTAGAACGCTGAAAAGAACTTTGAGTTAACAATTAACTCGGATTGATTTTTAAACTCACAAAAATGATAGGTTCGAATTTCACCAGGTTCATTAATCTCCACATTTATTCGTTAGCTCGTCTCCGTTCGCTCAATTTCCATATTTGGTCACTTTCGGCTTTATGTATTATGTTTTTAAAATTTGAGACTTTAAACCAACTTTTAATGATATTTTTGAAAATTTTGAATTCCAATTTTTATTTATTTTGAAGAAACATATTTTTGGATTTTTCAAAATTTATGATTTTTTTGAAATTTCTGGGCATTTTTGAAATTTTGTGAAGGTTTAAAAAGACGCACCTGTGACCACCCCCCCCCCCCTAACTTAGACTTTTGCATTGTCCTCCTCAAGCAAAAAGGACAAAAATATAACTAAAAGCGAATTTAAAAGTGCAAGAAAATAAAACTAATGCGAATTATATATTAGATATTTAAAACCCGTGTTACAAGGGAGAGGGTAGAATATACAACTAACATTTTAAAAAAACTACCACAACACACAAACAGCAAACAACATACATGGGCTTCACTGGGGAGGTGGATTTGAGGGTCTGGGTGCACTGGGATCATACGGATCATAAAAGAAAGTTGGAGGGGGTCCACTGAAGTTGAGCTCGTATAAATGGGTTTGGAGACGATGCATCATGCTCGTGTCCCTTCTGTAGGCCTCTTGATCCCGTTGATAGGCCGCTTGGTATCGATTGTATTGTGTTAGGAAACTTTCAAGATGTGTTTCCATCGCCGAAAGACGCCTATCAAAATATGCACCCGGAGGCTCAAAGTCCTCGTCGTACTCTTCTTCATCTGCCCCACCCATCATGACATCCGGAGCCTCGTGCTCATCAATATTGATTTCCTCGTATTCATCTACATCGACCACCTCTCGGGATGCTAGAATGGATGCCCTTTACTGGGAGATCATAGTGCGTGACACTCTCCCAATAGGCTCCGGGAGGCACAGAAAGTCTGTAGGAGGCTGGATACCAGCATCGGCCAGAATGGAGGTGATGAGACGTGCATATGGGAGTCGCACCGCACCTTTTTACTCCAAGGTTGCGTAAAGAATATCGGTGTAAAGCATGCGGGCCAGATTGAGAGTGAAGTTTGGATCGAAAAGGTGGTAGACGAGGGTAGCTTAGCGAGGGCGCATTGTCGAGTCATTTTTGGTTTGAAGCAAATTGGCGCACATAATATGGAAGGTAATGCGCGCCTTATCATTAAGGCATCCCAAGGGGAAGGTACTCCTTTCCCAAATCTTGTTGGGTGCTAGATAGTCGATGCATTTCTATTTCAGGATGGTGGGGGCATTGGTGGGGTAGTCATAGTTGTTCGGGTGTGGGATGGGGCGGCCATCGACAAAAGATTGGCTCTCAAACTCGCTCGTGCGGACGAGTGAGCCATTAAAAGAGCGGACCTCGTCAGCCCACATGACATTGTTTGGTTCGATGAGGTATTGCATCCACCCCCTCCGACTAAAAAGAGTGGTGACCGAACGGGGCAGATTGTCCCAGTTGATGACGCGCTCGATGTGCAATTGGCGGGAGAGGCTAAAAATGTTTTCGCACCACATGTGCTCCATATGGGAGCGGAATTCCCCGTTACCATTCAGAAGGATCTCGATGGACATATATTTTGGGGGAATAGCGGGATTGGCCATTGAAGTTTCTGGGAATATTTGAAATGGGAGAGAGAAAGGTTTAGAGAGGTGAGATGTGATGGAGGTGTGGATGGAAAGTTAGGGGGAAAGTGTAATTTATAGGTGGTGGAGAGGGTTGGGGGAAAGAATTTGGAGGGAAAAAGGGGGATGAATGTTTGGAGGGAAAAAGGGGAAGGAATGGAGGGAAAGGAGGGGATAGGAGGCAGGGGGTCACCTCGAGAAGAAACAAAACTGCAGAACCCGAACCGATCCGGTTCAGGGGCAAACCGATCCGATTCAGGATTTTTTTATTTTGCAATTTATCAAAATCGAACCGATCCGGTTAGGGGGATTCGGTTCGGTTCACCTTAGGCAGAACCCTCTCACCCAGAATGCTGAAACTAGAATCTCACACCCTCGAATTTCTGGACACTTTCTCACTTATTATCCCACGTGGATTTCTTTATGCTCTCACGACGTGCGTATTGGTGCACGTAATCCTAACCCTAACCTCTCATAACCTACCTACGGACTCTAATTAATCTATCGATGCACATCTACTATACACAAGAATTCACCCCATACGCGTCGGGGGTGCGATGACCACTCAATTCAAGCTCATTCTACCCCGTAAATAGGGTTCAACAACCAACTGGTGTCGATCTCTTCATTTAGGCGTTGTCCATTGACTTTGAACGCATTACCCCCTTTTGGATCTTCCAATTCTATGGATCTATGGGGGAATTTTTCACAACGAAAGGACCAGTCCATCAGGACCGCAATTTACCCAGAAATAGATAAAGCCGGGAGTTATAAAGGAGTACCTTTTGTCCCGGTTGAAACTCTTTTTTGGAGGATAATTTTATCATGTGCTAGTTTCATCCGGGCTTTTGCAATCTTGGTATTCTCATACTCATCATTGTGTTTCTCCTCTAACTCATTCAGTTGAAGCTTGCGAGCTTCACCGGCTTTGTCTATATCGTAATTTAATCTCTTAATGGCCCAATACGCTTTATGCTCCAACTCAACGAGAATATGTCAAGGTTTTCCATACACAAAGAGGAATGGGGACATTCTGAGTGGGTTTTTATATACGGTTCGGTAGACCCATAATGAATCGTTCAATCGAAGGGACCAATCTTTCTAGTCGGGATTTACGGTCATCTCTAGTTTGTGATTGATTTCATGATTTGTTAATTCGGCCTGTCCATTCATTTTTGGGTGATATGTCGTTCCAACCTTATGAATGACACCATACTTTTTCATAAGTCTTTCAAACGGCTTATTGTAAAAGTGTGTGCCACTATCATTAATTACCGCTTTAGGTGCCCTGAAGCGAGAAAGTATGTGTTCGAGTTGGAACTTTATCATCACTTTTTTGTCATTAGTCTTATTATCTATAGCTTCCACCCATTTAGAAACATATTCTACCGTGACTAGGATGTATAAGTATCCAAAGGATGGGGGGAAAGGGCCCATGAAGTCAATACCCTAGCAGTCGAAGATCTCGATGATGAGAATCGGGGTTAATGGCATCATGTCTCGTCGGGTAATTGCTACCATCCATTGACACTTGTCGCAAGATTTGCAATAATTGTTAACATCCCGGAACATTGTGAGCCAACACAAACCTCATTGGAGAATTTTAGCGCTTATCTTTTTTACGGAAAAGTGGCCTCCACATGCTTCCGAATGATAAAATTGGATGACTTGGGGAATTTTGTCATTCGGTACACATCGTGGGATGATTTTTTTGGCGCAATATTTAAAGAGAAATGGATCATCATAGAAAAATATGGGGGACTAAGTGATGAACCTCTTCTTATCTTGTGGTTTCCAATCGGGAGGGACGGCTCCCGTGACAAGATAGTTCACAATATCATTATCCACAAACCAGGTCAAAAAAGAGGTGGCAAAGAGCTGCTCATTCGAAAAATACTCGTCTATGGGTGTAGGATCACTAGGCAAGTCGGACGAAAGCCATGATAAGCGATCAACAATGACTTTTTCTACTCATTTTTTGTCTTTAATGGAGAGATTAAACTCTTGTAGGAGTAGGATCCACCTTATGAGGCGCGAATTTGCGTCCTTCTGCGTAAGTAGATATTTTAAATCCACGTGGTCGGTGAAATAAGTGATGGGGGAACCGATAAGATAGGACCAAAATTTGCCGAGCGTGAATACTCCCGCTAGCAACTCCTTCTCCGTGGTGGAATAATTGAGTTGTGGTCCGGTAAGGTTTCAGATAGCGTAGTAGATGACGTAAGCTTAAGCTCGAATGGAAAGGACCAATCTGGAGCTTGTATAATGGGAGCGGACACAAACATGTTTTTTAGTTTTTCAAAAGCTCTTTGCCATGCTTCCGTCCATTCGAATGGGGTATCCTTCATAATAAGGTTGCTTAAGGGTCCAGCGATGGCACTAAAGTCCTTAATGAAACTTCGATAAAATCCCACATGGCCCAAGAAAGAGCGCACGTCTTTTAGCGATTTAGGTGGGGGTAGGTTAGCTATGACATCTATTTTGCTCGATCAACCTCGATCCCTTTGGATGACACAGTGCGGCCAAGAACTATACCCTCGGGTACCATGAAATGACATTTTTCCCAATTCAGCACTAAGTTCTTTTCCACACATCGGGCTAGTACCTTCTCAATATTGGCTAAATATAGGTCGAAAGAGGTGCCAAAAACACTAAAGTCGTCCATAAACACCTCTAGCCCTCTCTCAACCATGTCACTGAATAATCTCAACATACACCTTTGAAAGGTCGTCGGTGCATTACACAAGACAAATGGCATACGTTTGTAGGCAAACGTTCCAAAAGGTCAAGTGAATGTTGTTTTCTCTTGATCCCTTCAAAACGTTAGTAATCCAAAATGAAATCTATTAGTATACACTCCCATTCCCTCACCAAAATCTCGAATTGATGAAAAAATCTAGTTGATCGCCTAGGATAAACCTTACCCATCTAACGAGTGGTGCACCTAGAGACAAACTTCGTTATGTCTCGCATCACCGATCCACATGTATTGTATCCAACATTATGTGATACATCTTATCCCCTTTATGGAGTATACTAAAAATTATAACCAATACGTTTGTTTCCTAACCTTGTGCTTCATTGGTTCTCCTTATTTGGGGATAATAAACCCATTATTTATGTACAATCCACCCTAAACATGAACTGGGTACGACTCCTCTCTTCTTTCCAAAAATGTTATACCCTATATTAACAAGAAAGGTCCATTGTTTGTGTATTCGCAGTCCCTTAACCCATCTCGGGTATAATTGTTCTCCCTTTTATAAATGTCCAGATGATCTTACCCCTCTAAAAAAGTTATCTCCACCTCAGCATTCCAAATCTTTTATTAACTTCCGTATTGGTATACTTATCAACTAAAATAAATCATACAAAATAAGAACTAAATTTGTAAATGAATGAAACGGTCCTAGTAATAGGGATTTATATCAAAGGACGCTACGCTGAAATTGGAATAAGCCATAAAGATCCTAAAGGCTATGGAACCTAATACCGTGATACAATATGTGACACCCCGCCTATTTAAATAATAAGTGGCCAACCCTCAACTAAAATAAAATAGGAATCTCATAGTGTCTCATTCTTAGCATTATTATCGAAACCAAATATATTACTAATAACCTATTAAGCCTTGTGTCAAATTTTAAAACTTAATAACTTGCCTTTTTAAAATACTCAACCATATCCAACCGTTTAAATACACATTCACCACAAGAATGAAAATGAATACTGATGACATGAAATACATAAATTAACCAAATAACACTTGGAAAAACCAAATATAATAATCCAACCGATAAGGAAATAACATAAAGTCTAAGTAATGTAAAGACTTCCCATCAATGGGAGACATTCCCGAATAAATAATTGAAATGAAATCCTATTTAGATAACCAAGATAGAAGAGTTTAGTTGAATGTGGAAATCATCCATAATTGCTGCAACATTATCTGATTGGAAAGATAACTATGCCTAGCACCCCTATGGATGAGAACCTAAAAGGTTTTGCAAATGGATGTTTGATACGTGTCAGAGACCAAAACCATTTGAAACTATTTTGTAACTATTTAAAAATTACGCGGAAGAATGATTCATGTTCATCCGATGTCACACTCGTATCAGGTTATCCTCACCCATCATCTGTAGTGCGCACCTAGAGCATGTATTTTGATCCCATAGTTATGCTACCCTCTTAACTTGGATAACCACTTAACTTATCCCCACATACTAAAGCTCTAGCCCAACTATACTGCACGTATTTTATTTTGCTTTCTTTCTCATTTAGCTATCATGTAAGCTATATCATTATAATTCTCAATTATAATCTTATTATTACACAATTTTCATAACAAAACACTAGTCATAATTTCAATATATACATTCACTAAGTTCACCTATACGTATGACACTCATTTATATGAATGTATACATATCATCCCCAAACTGTCCTCCTGGATGTATATAATTTACTATTAAAAAATTCATTGAGTACACATACACATAACACTCATTTAAACATATAAATACAGAATCCCTAATCTGTCCTCTGGGATGCATTCCCTAGCATGTTATTAGGCTCTAGGTAAGTCACGTACCACTCCTGGTCCACTAGGTAGGAATCTCACCACAAAACCAAAATCTTAAACACATAAACTGGAGGCGGTCATAAACATACATCCGTGGGTCATAACCATGTCACATTACCCCTCCGGACTCTAAACTCACATACAATTATCATAAAGCAGTCGCATGACCAAGGGAACCGACCCAACCTATGATGATCACGCTAGGGTTAACCTCCCCTTATGTGCAAACTGTGACACCCCGACTAATTAAATACCGGGTAGCTACTCCTTTATTAAATTAATTCAAAACGCCAAGTTGGTTCAGTTAATAGCATCACTGTCGAAAACATTTTTATGATTACTAACCACCTAGTATTTAAAAAGTAAGATGTCAAATTTTTAATTAAAGTCTGATTAACATGCAACAAGTGTAATGAAGAATAATAACACCATTCACCATAACGAAGTAAATAGAATAACCATCACATAATGTAAATAAAGTCTGGAGGAAAACTCTTCACTACAACACCACAAACTGAAATAACTAAACTGAATACTGAATCAATACATGCCAAAGTCTGAAAAACTGAAATGGAAAGATGTCTCTAATAGAAATGGGCAACATGCCCTACAACTGATAAATACTGAATCAGGAATCCAAATGGTAGAAGCATCTAAAAGCAAATCCTTGTAGCTTCCACAAACAGCTATAGCTCGTCACCTGAATGAGTATCCTATGCATGGTGTCCTTGTGGCTGGGCACCTAAAATGGTTTTACAAGAAAATAGATTTGAAAGCAAACGGGTCAGATCCCGAATGTGGAGATATTTTAAAAACCTGCAAGTGCTTTAAAAACATTTAAAACATTAAATGCAAAGTACATGTTAGGACGTGCACTCACATGAAATTCTCACCTCTCGTCTAACTGTGCACTCCTAACGTAATTACCCATCTGAAATGACACAAACTACTAGCTAAGTGACATCATATCTATCTAGACTATCATAGGTTCTACCCTTATTACTCGGTTCCCATTAACATTATAATGATCTCATTTAAAATAGGGGCTTAACGTAAATTCAGATTTTCGATATGTAATATATTTCACAATTGGTTAGCCCATTATGTTTTCTCAAAACAATACCATAATTTTATTCACAATATTAACATGAAGTTCCCATCAATTAAGTGTATATTATTCACATCATTAATATACAATACAAGCACCCCGAAACTAGCTATCCATCCCGGTACATCACGTACATAAGGATCACATATTCCGAATCTCTCAGGAATAGTTCACATATAACAACATCACAAATAATGGAGGCGAACACAGTCACATCACATGGGTCACGCACATACCTGCGCTCCCACGATCAGCAGACTTATTAACATCCCAATAAGCCCTTCTCTGACCTATGTTCATCGAGGTAACCAGTCTAAATCCGGGCAACACAAGGATTAGAGGGCCCTAAGCGAACGCGAACCTCCCGTGATAGCAAGTATGGTAGGTATGTCATACACATAAAGTCAATACATATATACTAAGTATGCACACGTCTTAGTAATCACCATAATATATATTGGTACATATCTCTTCTCGTACTTACATATAATACTACACCATTTATATGTTCCCGGCTAATATAATTAATTAGGCCGTCAATAGCTCACATCGTAATAGACACTCACGTCCTACTTCACATTTTTCCTTAGGTTCAAACTACACTTCTAGGTTTGACTCCTCATTATATCCCAAACATCCCAAATATGTCAATTACTCATCAAGGAAAGGCTATCTCTACCTATACACAAGGTTATTGGGCACTCGGGATCAAAATAGGCTAAAAAGCCTAAACTGTCAACTCGTTCGAAGTCTCGTTCGAACGAGGCTGTTCGAACGAGACTTCATTCGAACGAACTGAGTCTTCTAACGAGATCTCGTTCGAACGAGTTTATCGAACGAACTTCACCCTCGTTAGAAGTCAATGGTCAACTCGTTAGAAGCTCATTCGAACGACCTGGGTAGGTCTTCTAACGAGTGACCAGATTCAAGCCCAGAATTTCTACTTTCGTTTTTCACCAATTTCTACTCCTCAAAACTCCTCTAAAATTCGTCCTAACAATGTTTTAAGGGCTCTAATCAATCCTAAACATATCAAGGTCACATACTAACGTGTTTTAAGGAATCAATTCATCCTAAACATCATTAAATCATCAAGTCTCTTCATTTTTCCCCAAATATTCAAGAACATAAACCCTAGAATTTATAATCATCAATTTACTCAAATTAGATCCGTTTTTGTTACATCCAACATATATTAACATCAGGGTAATCATCTCTATACGATTCTACATGCAATTTCTTCTCAAAATTTAGTATTCAAATTCCAAACTCATGGGTTTTTCATTAACTTTCAAGAACAAAGGTAAATCTTAGAATTTTCTAACATGGAAGAAACATTCTCAGAATTAAACGGAATTAAATCACTTGCCTCGAGTGTCTCTGAATTTGGTGTTGGTTTGATGAAGCTTTTCTGCAGAATTCCTACTCTCTCTCTCTCTACAAGCCTTCTTCTCCAAAGGTGGCTAGGGTGGCTAGGGTTTTCTTTGGGAAAATTTTGGAAATCTATTTTGATAACCCCCGTAGCTTATTGGGTCATTAAGGGTTGGTTAGTGGGTTTAGTGGGTCTATTCCCAATCAGATAAAGACTCCTAATTTTCGTCATTATTAAATCCCAAAAATAAAAAATTACCAAAATACCCTTTATGTTGCCGGTATGGCCTAAAAATACCCCGGGACCCAAACTAAACCCCCGGCTAGTGTTTTCTGACTATCTCGACCCTTCCGGACGCGTTGGCGCACTCAAAACGACCATACGGTTAATAGAATTTAAATTCACTTTTATTATTAAAATAATTATATCCTGACGCGACTGTCTCACGCGTCCCAATAAAATGTCCAAATTGCCGTATATCAAACTCACGACAAATTTCATAATTTAATATTCATATATCATCATATATACTCAATATAGTCAAATACCAACTCACATCTCGCTAGTATCTTATCCGGATTACTTTCCAATTAATTCTCATTTAATTAATTAATCCCAAAAATAAATATCACAAAAAATACGGGGTATTACATACTTCCCCCCTAATAACAGAATTTCATCCCGAAATTCGGAACTAGAAAGTACCTGGTAAGAATAACTCTGGATAACGTTCGCGCATCTCATCCTCGCGCTCCCATGTGGACTCCTCGACATTACGATGTCGCCACTGGACACGCACTAACGGAACTATCTTTGACCGCAGTTTCCGCTCACTTCGGTCTAGAATAGCAATCGGCCCCTCCTCGTAGGAGCTATCCGGCTGGAGATCGATGTCCTCCACAACAATGTGAGAATGAGCCAAATTATCTCTAAGGTATTTCCTTAGCGAGGAAATATGAAACACATCGTGAATCCGATGCAAATGCTCCGGTAACCCAAGTCTATACGCAACCGGTCCGATCCACTCAATAATAGGAAATGGTCCCACATATCTTGGTGCCAACTTCCCTTTCTTCCCGAAGCGCATAATCCCCTTCATAGGAGATACTCTGAGCAAAACCTGGTCCCCCACTTGGAACTCCCTGAAGAACCTCTTCGCATCAGCATAACTCTTCTTCCAGTCTTGAGCTACCCGAATACGACTCCGAATCAACTCAATCCTTGCCGAAGTATCCTGAATTACTTCCGGCCCAAGTAGTTTGTTGTCCCCCACCTCTAACCAACATGCTGGGGAATGACAAGGCCTACCGTACAACGCCTCAAACGGAGCCATGCCAATAGTGAACTGGTAGGAGTTATTGTAAGCAAACTCCACCAGTGGAAGGTACTGCTCCCATCCACCCCCAAAGTCAATAATGCACATGCGTAGCATGTCCTCCAACATCTGATTTGTGCGCTTTGTCTGCCCATCGGTCTGCGGATGATAAACCGTACTCAACTGCAATTCCGTGCCCATGGCCTCCTGGAAACTCTCCCAAAACCGCGAAGCAAATATCTTGTCTCTGTCAGATACGATATTTAAGGGCACACCGTGAAGTCTCACAACCTCTGAAATGAAGAGTTGGGCATACTGTCCCGTAGTGTAGTCAGTCCTTATGGGTAAAAAGTTAGCGACTTTGGACAATCTGTCCACAATTATCCAAACGGAGTCGTGACCCCTCTGCGACGTAGGCAACCCCGTGATAAAGTCCATGGATATGCTCTCCCACATCCACACCGGGACCTCCAACGGCTGTAGAAGTCCTGTCGGTCTCTGATGATCCACTTTGACTAGCTGGCAAGTGGCGCATTTCGAAACAAACTTAGCAATATCTCTCTTCATACCGCTCCACCAATACTGTCGTCTCATGTCTTGGTACATTTTGTCCCCTCCGGGATGTACCGCGAACCGTGAGCCGTGCGACTCTGCCATCACCTCGTGTCGCAATTCCTCCCCTTCCGGAACCACCAATCTCCCATTGAAGCATAATCCTCCGTCTGAGCTAATGGTATAGGACTCGGCTCCCTATGCTAGTAATCGAACTATCTGCTCCTGACAGAACGAGTCATTAGCCTGTGCCCGTACTACCTTCGTGACAATCTACGGTGTAACGGTCATCACAGACATGAAAGATCGGGCCACTGCATCTTGGTGTCCCAACTCCTTCCACTTTGCCTTCCACACCCCTGCCACCTCATCTGCTGGCCTACGGCCCAACGCGTCTGCTACCACGTTAGCCTTACCCGGGTGATACTGGATATCGAACTGGTAGTCTTTCACAAACTCAAGCCACCTACGCTGCCGCATATTCAACTCTTTCTGCGTGAACAGGTACTGTAGGGACTTGTGGTCCGTGAACAGTTGGAACTTCTCCCCCAAAAGATAGTGCCTCCAAATCCGTTGGGCAAATACCACTGCCGCCAATTCCAAATAATGCGTGGGGTAATTCTTCTCATGAGGCTTAAGCTTACGAGAAGCATAAGCTATGGCCTGTCTCTCTTGCTGCAATACACCTCCCAGTCCTTGTAAAGACGCATTGATGTAAACCAAATACTCAACTCCCGGTCTCAGCAATGCTAACACAGGTGCTGAAGTCAATTTATCCTTCAATTCATCGAATGCCAACTGACAGGCATCACTCCAAATGAACGGCACATCCTTACGAGTCAGATGTGTCAAAGGGCCTGCTATCTTCAAGAAACCCCGAATAAACCTCCTGTAGTATCCTGCTAGACCCAAGAAACTACGAATCTCCATTGGTGTCGTGGGCTGTCCCCACTCCCTCACCGCGGATACCTTCCCCGGATCAACAGATATTCCCCGGTCGAAAATAATGTGTCCCAAAAACTGGACCTCCTTCAACCAAAACCCGCACTTCTCATATTTTGCATACAACTCGTTCTGACGGAGTGTCTGCAAAGCTTGCCTCAAATGATCGGCGTGCTCCTCCTCTGTCTGGGAGTAAACCAGAATATCATCGATGAAAACAATGACAAACTGATCTAGGAAATCCCTGAACACTCTGTTCATCAAGTCCATAAACACTGCTGGAGCGTTGGTCAAACCAAAAGGCATAACCCGAAACTCGTAAGAACCATATCTCGACAAGAACGCAGTCTTCGAGACATCCTCCTCCCTGATACGCAACTGATGGTATCCCGATCGCAAATCAATCTTCGAGAAGAAAGAAGCTCCTCTCAACTGGTCGAATAAGTCATCGATTCGAGGCAACGGATACTTATTCCGTATCGTGACCTTATTCAACTCTCGGTAGTCCACAGACAATCTCAGTGAACCGTCCCTCTTCTTCACAAACAAAACTGGAGCGCCCCAAGGTGAGGTACTCCTGCGAATAAAGCTCTGACCTAACAGCTGCTCTATCTGATCTCGTAGCTCTCGCATCTCTGCCGGAGCCATACAGTATGGTGCGCGTGCTATAGGTCTCATATCTGGCAATAGGTCTATAACAAAGTCTATCTCTCGACTGGGGGGTAGGCCTGGTATCTCTTGAAACACATCCGAATACTCCCTGATGACTGGGATCGAATCTAAAGGAATCACAACCTCCTTAGAGGTATCCTCCTCTAGGTTATACAAATGAGCGGTCGAGCCTCCCTCTGGGCGAGGCATCGCCACTACAAACATCTCTTGCCCCGGAATGGCAAAAACAATGCTCCCACCGAAGCAGTCAATCATGGCTCTATAATCAGCGAGCCAATCCATACCGATAATCACATCGTGAACATGCATATCTAATACCAACATGTCTACAGGTAATACCAGACTACCAATCTCTACCCCCACTCCCCGGCATATAAAGAAAATAAGTGACCCACTCCCCAATGGTGAGTCTACACACGTCACTGTGCTCTCTGTCGTAGCTAACAATCCTAAGGCATTCGTGAAATGTGTAGCTATAAAACAATGTGTAGCCCCCGTATCAAACAATACCCGACCCATAGTGCCATGGATAGGAAACGTACCCTCAATCGCGGGCGGTGCCTGCGGAACTACTGCCTGGTAGACGTTATAGACATGTCCATACTGTAGCTGCCCCTGCTGAACTGGGACTGCTGGAATGGGTGGAAATGCTGCCATCTGTGGCGGTGCGGGGAGAGCGGCGGGAAACTCTGCCTCTGTGGCTCCTGGCGAGCACCCTGCTGCTGCTGCTGTGGGGCCCTGCCCCTATCAGGACAATCCTGTCGTTTATGGCCAGTCTTGCCACAAACAAAACACTTCCCTGGGAAGTTCCCTCCTCTCTGCCCCTGCGGTCCCCGGCCCTGGTGGCCGTTACCGTTCCTTCCTTGGCCCTGCTGGCCCTGCTGAAACTGCTGCCCATTCTGCCACTGTTGGCCCTGATGGCCGTTTGGACCCTGATGGCCCTGACGGAAACCTCCCTGTCCGTGCCTGTAACTCCCTGATCGGAACCTCTTCTGATCCCCCTGCTGGGAACCCTGATCACCTTATCTCTGCCCCTGAACAGATTGTGCCCCACCGGCACCATGTCCTCCAGTCCTGCCCTGATGGCTAGACTCTCCCGATCTCTTGCCCTCAACCATATGAAAGCGGTGATCCTGGCAGTGTAACAAAGCAGCGTTAACCACATCAGAATAAGTGGCCAACGAAAGGTTCCATAACGGATGCTGACGGATCCTCCATGTCAACCCGTCGATGAATTTCTCAATCTTCTTCATTTCTGTTGGTATCTCATCCGGAACGATATTCAACAGATTCGTGAACTCGGCCTCATACTCGGCCACGGTCTTACCCTCTTGCTTCAGATTCATCAGTTTCCTCCTCAGTTTCGTGTGAACAGCTGACGGAAAGTACTTGCGGTCAAACCGCACCAAAAAGTCCTGAATAGTGAGAGTATCCCTCTCCTCCATGGTGGTAATAGACTCCCACCACTGCAGTGCAGATCCAACTAGCTTGAAAGTAGCTAGCACCTGCTTATGAACGTCCGTGCACTCATACATCCTCAAGTGCCTCTGCATATCCTTCCTCCATTGGCTCGAGACTACCACATCTGAGCTACCTGCAAACTCTGGTGGATGCGCTTTCTGAAAAGCGTCACGTACACGTTCCCAAGCAGACGGGAATGCATTTGCCTGTACTGGCGGGGCAACCGGCGCCTGAGGTGGTGCCTGCTGAACTACGGCAATCGCGGAATTTACCGCTTGGGCTACAATGGCTGCAACCTCAGCGGCGTTCATCATGCCCTGAACCGGAACGGGCTGGGGTTCGGGCGTTGCATCCCTGGGAACTCGTCGTGCACGTCGTGGAGGCATCTGAAATAAGAATAAAGTTTATAAGTTCACAGTTTATAAATTTATAATAGCTGAAGAACGAAGCATACACAAAAGAGTACAACAGTCCTAAAATATAGGGCTCTATATCAAAGGAAACTTAGCGGAAACATATTAGCCGTACAGATCCTAAAGAACACTAGAACCTGATGCTTTGATACCACTTGTGACACCCCGACTAATTAAATACCGGGTAGCTACTCCTTTATTAAATTAATTCAAAATGCCAAGTTGGTCCAGTTAATAGCATCACTGTCGAAAACATTTTTATGATTACTAACCACCTAGTATTTAAAAAGTAAGATGTCAAATTTTAATTAAAGTCTGATTAACATGCAACAAGTGTAATGAAGAATAATAACACCATTCACCATAACGAAGTAAATAGAATAACCATCACATAATGTAAATAAAGTCTGGAGGAAAACTCCTCACTACAATACCACAAACTGAAATAACTAAACTGAATACTGAATCAATACATGCCAAAGTCTGAAAAACTGAAATGGAAAGATGTCTCTAATAGAAATGGGCAACATGCCCTACAACTGATAAATACTGAATCAGGAATCCAAATGGTAGAAGCGTCTAAAAGCAAATCCATGTAGCTTCCACAAACAGCTACAGCTCGTCACCTGAATGAGTATCCTATGCATGGTGTCCTTGTGGCTGGGCACCTAAAATGGTTTTACAAGAAAATAGATTTGAAAGCAAACGGGTCAGAGCCCGAATGTGGAGATATTTTAAAAACCTGCAAGTGCTTTAAAAACATTTAAAACATTAAATGCAAAGTACATGTTAGGACGTGCACTCACATGAAATTCTCACCTCTCGTCTAACTGTGCACTCCTAACGTAATTACCCATCTGAAATGACACAAACTACTAGCTAAGTGACATCATATCTAGCTAGACTATCATAGGTTCTACCCTTATTACTCGGTTCCCATTAACATTATAATGATCTCATTTAAAATAGGGGCTTAACGTAAATTCATATTTTCGATATGTAATATATTTCACAATTGGTTAGCCCGTTATGTTTTCTCAAAACAATACCATAATTTTATTCACAATATTAACATGAAGTTCCCATCAATTAAGTGTATATTATTCACATCATTAATATACAATACAAGCACCCCGAAACTAGCTATCCATCCCGGTACATCACGTACATAAGGATCACATATTCCGAATCTCTCAGGAATAGTTCACAGATAACAACATCACAAATAATGGAGGCGAACACAGTCACATCACATGGGTCATGCACATACATGCGCTCCCACGATCAGCAGACTTATTAACATCCCAATAAGCCCTTCTCTGACCTATGTTCATCGAGGTAACCAGTCTAAATCCGGGCAACACAAGGATTAGAGGGCCCTAAGCGAACGCGAACCTCCCGTGATAGCAAGTATGGTAGGTATGTCATACACATAAAGTCAATACATATATACTAAGTATGCACACGTCTTAGTAATCACCATAATATATATTGGTACATATCTCTTCTCGTACTTACATATAATACTACACCATTTATATGTTCCCGACTAATATAATTAATTAGGCCGTCAATAGCTCACATCGTAATAGACACTCACGTCCTACTTCACATTTTTCCTTAGGTTCAAACTAAACTTCTAGGTTTGACTCCTCATTATATCCCAAACATCCCAAATATGTCAATTACTCATCAAGGAAAGGCTATCTCTACATATACGCAAGGTTACTGGGCACTCGGGATCAAAACAGGCTAAAAAGCCTAAACTGTCAACTCGTTCGAAGTCTCGTTCGAACGAGGCTGTTCGAACGAGACTTCGTTCGAACGAAGTGAGTCTTCTAACGAGATCTCGTTCAAACGAGTTTATCGAACGAACTTCACCCTCGTTAGAAGTCAATGGTCAACTCGTTAGAAGCTCGTTCGAACGACCTGGGTAGGTCTTCTGACGAGTGACCAGATTCAAGCCCAGAATTTCTACTTTCGTTTTTCACCAATTTCTACTCCTCAAAACTCCTCTAAAATTCGTCCTAACAATGTTTTAAGGTCTCTAATCAATCCTAAACATATCAAGGTCACATACTAACGTGTTTTAAGGAATCAATTCATCCTAAACATCATTAAATCATCAAGTCTCTTCATTTTTCCCCAAATATTCAAGAACATAAACCCTAGAATTTATAATCATCAATTTACTCAAATTAGATCCGTTTTTGTTACATCCAACATATATTAACATCAGGGTAATCATCTCTATACGATTCTACATGCAATTTCTTCTCAAAATTTAGTATTCAAATTCCAAACTCATGGGTTTTTCATTAACTTTCAAGAACAAAGGTAAATCTTAGAATTTTCTAACATGGAAGAAACATTCTCAGAATTAAACGGAATTAAATCACTTTCCTCGAGTGTCTCTGAATTTGGTGTTGGTTTGATGAAGCTTTTCTGCAGAATTCCTACTCTCTCTCTCTCTACAAGCCTTCTTCTCCAAAGGTGGCTAGGGTGGCTAGGGTTTTCTTTGGGAAAATTTTGGAAATCTATTTTGATAACCCCCGTAGCTTATTGGGTCATTAAGGGTTGGTTAGTGGGTTTAGTGGGTCTATTCCCAATCAGATAAAGACTCCTAATTTTCGTCATTATTAAATCCCAAAAATAAAAAATTACCAAAATACCCTTTATGTTGCCGGTATGGCCTAAAAATACCCCGGGACCCAAACTAAACCCCCGGCTAGTGTTTTCTGACTATCTCGACCCTTCCGGACGCGTTGGAGCACTCAAAACAACCATACGGTTAATAGAATTTAAATTCACTTTTATTATTAAAATAATTATATCCTGACGCGACTGTCTCACGCGTCCCAATAAAATGTCCAAATTGTCGTATATCAAACTCACGACAAATTTCATAATTCAATATTCATATATCATCATATATACTCAATATAGTCAAATACCAACTCACATCTCGCTAGTATTTTATCCGGATTACTTTCCAATTAATTCTCATTTAATTAATTAATCCCAAAAATAAATATCACAGAAAATACGGGGTATTACACAAACTCAAACAATAACATCCATAGAGTAGGTATGTTCACATATATCAATCACCCACAAATATATCAATTTATATATACTCTCTCTCTCTCTCTCTCTCTCTATCTCTCTCTCTCTATCTCTATCTCTCTCACACACACTCACACACACACACACACACACACACACACATATATATATATATATATATATATATATATATATATATATATATATATATATATATATATATATATATATATATATATATATATATATATATATATATATATATATATATATATATATATAACTGAATTATCGTGCATATATCACTCGTAGAACTAGTCCACATTTCTCGAGTCTATCCCAACTCTAAAATTCACAAGTATTCACTTGTTAATAATTCTCTAACTTAACATTTATATCTAACATGCTATTCTACCCTAGCACTTAGCCTATCCATCCCAAAATTGTAACCTAATTTAGTGATTCCTCCCCCCCCCCCCCCCCCCAGTGATCAATTACTCACTTAGTCACGTATTTCCTTACACAGAATCCATCGCCAGTTATCCTATGACACTTTCCAAGTCTCTTGGGAATAAGTTAATATCAGTTTTAAAAAGTTCTCCCATGAGATCCCTTTGAATATATAAAAATATAATAGTCCTTATCCCTTTATAACTCTTAAAAATCACAAATTCGCACAACTTTAATATTCCAACACATTAAGAACCTTTTACTAAAACAGTTATTTCTCCATCTATAGGACTCCAAATGACCAGATTCAAATCTCATTGGAAAGCTAATATCCATAGATTTCTTTAAATTTATGGCTCATAGTGTAATTCAAAGTACAAAAATTGTGTGTATTTTAAGTGACCTCAAAATTTGAAAACTTTAGATATTCTCACAAATTAAACACCTTTTACTAAAACGGCTACTACTCCCTCCACATAAGTCCAAATGACCTGATTTAAAGCTCATTGGAAAGCTAAGATCCAAATATTTTTTTTCTTCTATAGATAATAGTCTAATTCAAAGTAAACATAAATTGTCATGCGTTTGAACTGACGTCCAAATTTCTATCAAATTCATTAATTAAGTCACTACATCATTCAATACTAAATCCTAGTTTCAAGATTCACCCTTTTCTCTTTTTAATCGTTCAAGAACCTATATTTTTCATTGTAATCACATAAAATTTACCTTATTATCATATTCAAATTTATTTTTGATGAATTCGTTCATAAATCCCTCCTTTTGCCAGGTTAATCTCACCCAAAATTTGTGTTCCTATAACAAATTTATGAATGAATAGTTAAAACTGCATCTACAATTAAGGAAAGATAAATACTTGAATTATAGTCGTAGAGATTTTGAATTCTACCCTTTACTTTCCTCTTTACGTAGTGATCTTGTGCTCGAAATAATTCGATTCCCCTCCTATATCATTTGTCATCACTCTATCTTAAATTTTCCTTCTCTTTTCCCTCCTCTCTTGAGGTATAGGTTTCTTGGATGGTGGAATGTCTACCCAATCCATCCACATTCCATAAATATAACCCTAACCATCATTAATACCTAAATTATATTAGGCCTCATGTGTAAATTGACCTAAGTACCTTCATACTTGTCTCGTTTAGCCTAAAAAGGCCTCGGAACCAGATTACAACCCTCGGGTAAATAATTCTAACTATCTCTACCCATTCCGGATCATTGGCGCACTCAAAATCACCATTTGAGGGACCTAACATTAATTTTCCATAGCATTCCCAACAACCCTAACCGCGTGTCTTGAATGGGATACCATTAAATCCCTCAATCTTTGTCGCTTATGACGTAATGTAATTTAAAATATTTTCATTTACTTATCACACAAGTAAATATAATATCACATAAATATTAATCTTCTTACACGCAATCTAATATTTATTTAATTAACTTTATTTCTCAATTTACTTAAATTACGTGCACACAATCAATTTAAAAATGCCCAAAAATAAATGCTCAAAGAATAGGGAGTGTTACATACTTCCCCCTTTATAAAGAAATTTTATCCCTAAAATTCAGTGATACCTGGCATAAACATCTCGAGATACTTCTATCGCATGCCATCCTCACGCTCCCATGTTGACTCGTTTGCATTATGGTGCCCCCACTAAACCCATACCAAGGGCACCAACTTTGACCTCAACAAGTCTATCTCCTCCAATGGAATGTGACAATATGCCATCTCAGTCCTTTGGTACGTCTTCAACGATGACACATGAAATACGTCATGAATTCATTGCAAATTCTCTAGAAGGGCGAGCCTATATGCAACTGGTCTTATCCTTTCAATGATCGGGAAATGCCCCACATACCTCGTCGCTAGTTTCCTCTTCTTCCTAAAACACATAACTCTTTTCATAGGAGACACCCGTAACAATACTTAGTCACACACATGCAACTCTACATGCCTCTTATCAACATCTTCATAACTCTTTTCCTAGTCCTAAGTTATCAGTATACGATGTCAAATTACCTTGATCTTGGCAAATGTGTCATGGATCATCTATGGTACAACCATCATGTTGTCTCGCACCTCTAATAAACAAGCTGAAAAATGATTAGGTCATCCATACAATGCCTCAAAAGAGGCCATGCTGATTATGAACTGGTAAGAGTTATTATAAGAGAACTTGACTAGTGGAATATATTTCTCTTAACCTCCACTTAAATCCAGTATACACATCCTGAGAATATCTTCCAATATTTAATGAACCTTCCCAGTCTTCCCATTTGTATGTGGGTGGTAAGTCATACTCAATCATAACTCAACCCCCATAGCCTCGTGGAAACTCTATAAAAATGGGATACAAAGATCTTGTCTTATTTAGACATTATATTAATTGGTACTCTACGTAACCTCACTCTCTCGGCTATAAAAATCTTAGCATAATGTCCCATCGTATAATTCATCAGAAATGGAAAAATTGCGCCACCTTGGTCATGCGATCTATAATGACCCATATCGAATCATGACCCCTTTATAATGTCGGTATCCCTATAATTAAGCCCATCGAGATATTCTCCCACTTCCAAACCAGAATCTCCAATGGTTGCAATATCCTAGTTGGTTTCTGATGGTCAACCTTCACGAACTGAAAGGTGGTGCATTTTGAGAAACTCGGTAATGTCCTACTTCCTCCTAGCCTACTAATACCAACTCCTCATATCCTGGTACATCTTATTCCTATCGACATGTACAGAAAATTGATACCCATAAGACTCGATCATAATAATATTTCACCATTCCCCATCCTCTAGGGACTATAAGCTTCCTATTGAAGCATAAGCCTCTTAATAAACTGATCGAGTAGGACTCTGCTCCCTCTGCCAATAATTGACGCACCCTATCCTAACAAAACTGATCCACTACCTGTGCTTCCACAACCCTCATAATTATCTCGGGTGTAATAGTCAGAACTACTATATATGCCCTGGTAACTACATCATCGTGATGAAGTTCACTCCACTTTACCTTCCTAACTGCCATTAACTCCCTCGTAGGCCATCGACTCAATGCATCTACCACCATGTTAGCTTTTCCCGAGTGGTACTGAATGTCAAACTGATAGTCCTTTATAAACTCTAGCCATCTACACATTAACATATTAAGATCTTTCTGCTTGTGAACACATTAAAGTTCTCCCCAGGAGATAATGCCTCAAAATCCTCTTGGAAAAAACTATCGCATTAAGATCCAAATCGAGCATTGGGTAATTCTTCTCATGGGGCTAAAGATTGAGAGAAGCGTAAGCTATAGCCCTTTACTCATGCTCTAATACACCCCCATGTTCCTATAAGGATGCATCTTTAAAAACAAAGTACTCCACTCCTCCTTTAGTCAATGCAAGTATTGGTGACGAAGTCAACTTGTCATTTAGCTTGTTAAATGCCAACTAAAAGTAATCATCCCACACAAATGTCACTACCATTCGTGTCAAGTTCGTCAACGGACATGCAATATCCAATATCCCCATAATAAAACGGTGATAGTACCATGCGAATCTCAAGAAACTACAGATCTCTATGGGTCATGGGCTCACCCCACTCCCTTATCGCCGCGGTCTTACTCAAGTCCATTGAAATTCCTCTGTTAGATATAATATGACCCAATAACTGCACCTCATGCAACTAAAATCCACACTTCTTAAACTTGGAACACAACTGATGATCTGTAAAGTCTGTAGAACCATGCGAAAATTCCCTACCTGCTCAACCTCAGTCCGAGAATAGATTAGAATGTCATCTATCAAACCAATAACGAGATGGTCTAAGAACTCTCCGAACACCTTATTCATGAGATCCATAAATATGATTGGTGAATTAATTATCCCAAACGGCATAACCCTAAACTCATATGACACATACCTCATCCGAAATGCGGTCTTAGGGATATCCTTCTCAAGTCAATCTTTGAAAAGTAGGTTGCTTTGTCCAATTGGTTGAACAGGTCATTGATGCGAGGCAATATATACTAATTCTGAATTGTGACATTCTTTAACTCTATGTAATTAATACTCAACCTGAGCAACCCATCCTTCTTCTTCACAACAACATTAGATCACCCCATGATGATGTACTCAGTCAAATAAAACCTACCTCGAGAGCTATTGAATCTGGTTCCTCAACAAGCATATCTAATGGGGCCATGTAATACGATGCACGTGCAATCGGACTAGTCCCAAGCACTAGATAATTAACGAACTTAATCTCCCAAATCAGCGGCACACCCAATATCTCATTGAACACATTCACAAAATCCCTAACCATTGCGATCGGATCTAATGATATAACCACCCGTTGTGAGATTTGATCCTCGATATAATAATGGTGTGTGGTCGACCCTCTCTCTAGAAGAGGCATCCTACCAAGAACATCTCCTATCTGAAATGGGAAACATGATGGTCCTTTTAAAAAAATCCACCATTTCCATATACTCTATCAACCAGTCCATGCCCAGAATAACATCATTCCCAGTCATGTCTAACACGAGTAAGTCGGTTGCTAAGAATAATCTCCCGAAATATATCCCCATTCCTCTACAAATGGAATGGATAAGGCCCCACTACACAAAGGAGAATCGACACACATAATAATATTTCCCACTATCTCTAATAAATCACCCACCGTGTAAATCTCATATCAATAAAAGAATGAGATTCCCCGATATCAAATAATACCCGACCCATATGCCCATGGATTGGAAACATACCCTATATAGCTGGTGGCACTTGAGACACCTGTGGATCATTGAATTCTTGATGTTGTAGAGATGACCATACTGTAACTTTCCCTACTGTGGGGGGACCGCTGGATCTAGTGGTGTTGTAGGTGGTAACTGCGATTATGGGCCTTGATGGGAACCTTGCTGCTGACCTCGGTCCCTCTACAGATAAGATTTTTGTATATCCCCCGGCTCTCTATAAATAAAGAATCTACCTACGAAATACCCCTGCCTCTGACACTACTAGCCTTATTTTTGGCCCTGTTGACCCTATCTTTGGCCCTGATGGCCTCAACCATTATAGTCACCCCCGTTGTTCCCTTGTCACTAGGAAATATGCTACTACTGGCCCTGCCTAAACCACTTGTCATTTGGTTTGAATCCCCTTGATCTAAGCCTCTTAGTTTGATCCCTCTAATGGGTGTCCCACTCCTTTTATCTACCAAACTGAAACTGTAATGTCCCACTAGCACCATTGCCCATCTGGCCATGCTGGCTAGATTCACCTACTCTCTTACCTCCCTTCACATGGAAGAGATGATCTTGATAATAAAGCAGTGTGACACTGACAACTCCAATTTAAGTCTTCAATGTCGGATTACCCAAAAAGTGTTGCTGAATCCTCCAAGTAAGTCAATCCATAAACTTCACCATCTTATTTCTCCACTATTCATGAGAGATAGAGGTGTTTCCGCGGTGCAAGAGTCACCTACGCCCCGATCGTTTGTTATTCGGCTCACCAACTCTATACAAAAACCTAAACTATGACTACACACTTTTAAGGGAGTATGACGGCTAGTCCGGGTATCGAATCCACAAATACAAGTTGCTAGAATTTAAATGGTTTATTACTTCTAAATAAAAGTGTAAAAGATATTTTTTTCTAACTAAAAATAAATAAAAGATAAACTAGGCATGAGTATATTTAAACTAAAATTAACAAAGTAATAAAAACTATAGGTTGTGACACCCTGCCTAATTAACCCCGGGTGATCAGTCCTAAATTAGATTAGAACAAGTTTCTCAGTTGGTTCATTCTTAGCATCACTGTCGCCTTTTTTATTACTAACCACCTAAGCGAGAAAATTAGACTAGTGCCAAATTTTACCTTGCATTAACTTAAATGAAATACTCATGCGGAAACAAAATAATATAACGATCACAAATATCTGAAATCAACCATTCACAATCAATTAACTGACCGAATAAACCATCGGTTCAAAACCCAATAGAAGTAAAGACAAGTAATAAATCTCAACAAGTCTGACATAAGTACTAAATAAAACGGTGAGCAACATGCTCGAATAACTGATAGGAAATCCCTGTACAAGAAATGAAAGAAACGAGGCGCCTATCAAACTCCCACAACATCCACATATGCTGTAGCAACGGATCCCTGAAATGAGTCAAGCCTGGCATCCCTGTGGTTGGACACCTAAAAGGTTTTTAAAAGTTTTTATAGCAAGGGTTAGTACCCAAAACATTTGGAAAATATTTAGCAAAAGATTAACTTGCAGTAATAAGTAAATATGCATTCTCTCCATATTTTAGTTAGTGTCGCACTCCCTTGAGGACATCCTCGCCTCTCCTATAATGTGCCCTACTAACATCTTAATAAATTTCCTCTAGTTATATATCTCATGAGTAGATAATTTATATAACCCCTTGCAACCACCCTATTCTAACCGAGTGTGCCACAATTATTATTTCTAAGTTATCTTCAACATTAACTTAATTAATCGTTTCTCTTTTTAAACTCATATAATTTTCACTCCCATTATATGTAATACAATTCACAGCCTGTATTAATTTTACCCGTATATAATGATTTACCTTATTATATACTTATATCCATATTACAACATTCACAAACATGCTAAAATAATTATTAATAATAACATCCTCCAGAGTAATAACTCACCGGATGTGAATTCTCTAAACTGCTATCACACTAGGTATGTTCACATAACCTAGTTATCCAAGTCAGAATTGCTCACTAACTTGATGAAAACATATAAATGGAGGTGGTCATATTCCTTCCCTGAAAGTGAGATGCCCCTCACCCATATAACGGATGTTATGACCTGGGAATATACTCGCCCTACTCCTCAAGCTAGAGGATTCATCCACTACGCGCAACCTCTCCCCTACAGCACTAGATTATATAATAATAATATCTAGCCACTGATATTAATGCACCCACCATATATATATACACACTATCGTACACTGTATATATATATATATATTAATTATTTCGTCTATACCGTGTACTAAGTCTGTAACACAAGCATATTCAGATTATTATGCGTTTATGGTCGAACTCTAACTATTAATTAATTTGCACATTAATTAATTAAATTACTTTTGGTGTCGTCCCAACCAATATATTCAGACTTACTCTCGTGGCCCAAAATATAACTATACCCGAGTCTAAATCCCTGACTCCAAATTATTTAGCCTTCACTCTAATTAAATTTAACGTCTTGGTATCGATCAACCAAAATCCCCGGACTTGCCTGCTCAATCCGTTTTTAATTATTTTGAAATATTATTCCCAAAAATTTAACCATAGTGTGTCACACACAACTTTCCTCCAAATCAAAATTAACTTTTCCTCATAATTAATTTGATTATACCCCCATGTTGGTTTCTCATTACATAAATCATAGGAAAAGATTGGAAAGTTATTTTCCCTTATATAAACAAACTCGTCGAACTGCCAGAAATATCTGACGATCGATCGATCGATCCCCAACCCTCGAGCAGGTCATCATCTTCTCCGAGTTGCCTGTTTCAGCCAGGGGCGAAATTCTAAAAACCCTAACTTCTTCTACCAGCAATCACAAGCCTTCTCATCAACAAAATATACTAAAAACCTTATCGGGGATCCCCATAAAATCCACAAACACCATTTAATTTACGTTCTCTACAGTTTTCATAAATTGGAGGGAAAATCCGATTTAATCTTTAACTCATTTAAACATCAAATCTTTATCTCAAATTCGTTTCTAATTCCTGCAGTTTACACATCATACCAGATATATATACTGATCTCAGAATCTACATAAATTTCTACACAAATTAGAAATTAGAATAATGGTTTATAAAATCCCATGTTCATACCCTTTAAATTCCAAAACGAATTTCTTTGATTTCACACATCACATGAATATGAATTGAAATACAATTTAAATGCAACAGCAAGTTAACCACTTGCCTTATGAAGGAAGGGGAGTATTAAGTGGCACTTAATGTGAGACTTTTCAAGGAAAATTCGATGTTTAGCGGGACGTAGTGAGTAGTCTCTGCATGCACCACCCATAAGCAGAGTTCGGTTTGATAGGATGATCAACCAGAGAATTTTGTGTCTATCGACAATTCCTGTAATTGGAAGAGGTCGGTAAAGTTTCTTGGATGGGTTGCCTTCCTCAAGACAAGATCAAGGTTTCATCCGAACATGTGAATTAAGTCGCCCAAGAAGGAAGTGATTGATATTCCTTTGGAGTGGTTTACAATATTAGCTAGCGTGCCCCAAGCTTCCTTTGAAAGGAAGGATTGCGCCAGTACGTGGTCCGACATAGTATTAATTCCTGAATCGGGATGAGATTTTTGAATCCCACCTTTGACATGGGATTTCAGGAACCATCGGAGATAAGGTTTCGTTTCGAGTAGGATGTATCACCCCTATCCAGGTGTGGGTACCCAGAATTAAGACCACGGGCTTGGGCGAGTAGCCCAGTTCTGGCGGCCCAAAGTCCAGACCCCCCACCTCTTATTTTGATCCGGTCTCTTCCCACATTCCCCTGAAGGGAAGATATAGGAGAGATGGAAGACGTGGGGGAACCCATCACCCCCACTCACCTAGATGTACATGTATATATTAAACCCTAGGTCCGGGGCAAAAGGACAAGTTGTATTCTCTGTAATCACTCTCCGGAATACAAAGAAATAGCATCGACTACACCACCGTGGAAGTAGGCACTTCTTTGCTGAACCATGTACATCCTTTATTGTGTGATTGTCATTTTACATTCCCTTTTCCTACTTGGTAATTGCCTTTCTCTTATCTATTTATGTTGCATAATAATTGTCTCCGCAATTGGCACCGTCTGTGGGAATCGTTCATCTTTCCCTGAGAAGAGCCCACACCAAGAAAGGAGTTTAAAATGTCTGGTCACAACAGCAATGCCCCTCAGGCAGGGGATATTCAAGAATCACCTACTCCTCGCAGGATCAGGTCTGAAGTTCGACATTCAGATCAGAGGGCTTGCTCGGAAAGGCCAACTTTAAAAGAAATCTAGGGACCAACGAGGTCCAAAAAGATATCCAGATCGATTGATGCATACGAGGCAAGGCTCCACGAGCAGAGGGAGTCTTCTTGCAGGTACGAGGCTGATAATGCTCGCCTGAAAAGAAGACTGGAAAGACTAGAGAGGGAGCTTCGTCCTAATAACAGGAGACATCCATACCACACTCCTAGCCCTCAGGCGAGGAAGTCTCGCAGCCGAGAAAGGAGCCCTAGGAGAGGATCTCAAAAAATCGAGGGAGACGAGTCAGACGACGACCTCCACGAGCAGCTGCGAAGAGCTCTCCGTTACTAGAGCCCTGCTCGCAGCGACGAGAACATACAAAATCTGGTATGCGGGGAAATGGACCAACCTACCCACCATGGTACCAGATCAACCAGAGAACTCGCAAGGCGAGCTCTCAAAACCCAGATGAAGTCACCCTTCACGAGGGAAATCGAAGAAGAAGCCCCCAAGAAATTTGCCATTCCAAGGTTTAAGATTTATGACGGTAAGACTGATCCCATCGATCACGTCAGGCAATATCGATAGGCCATGACCCTCTGAAATCACCGAGATGCACTGATGTGCTGCATTTTTCCCTCGAGCCTGCATGATGTGGTGCAAAAATGGTTCGAAAGACTCCCCCACTGGTCCATCAGAAGTTTCGAATACCTGGCCGAGCTCTTTACGGCCCGGTTCATCACTAGCAGTTCCCATCCCAAAAGGATGGATGCTTTACTGACAATGAAGAAAACGCCTCAAGTGACACTCTGAGACTACGTGAAGACGTACTGGGAGTTATTCAACGAGGTCGAAGATTGCTCGGAACAAGTGACAGTGGCCTCTTTCAAAATCGGTCTACCCAGCTCCTCCCTTCTATACCAGTCCCTGACAAAAAAGGAAGCTATAACTATTGATGACCTAATGGCTCCCATCGAGAAGTACGCTAAGGTGGAGGACGTCACCCGCCTCAGCACAGGAGAAAACGGTCGAGCTAAACTCACTACCAAGGGAAATGAGAAAACTAAGAACTAGAAGAAAGGAGGAAAGAACGGGGGAAAAAATGGCTCCAAGAACGGAGGGAACCATGACGCGTCGAAAGCATTCTAGGCGGTCAACACCTTCTTCAAAGAACCAATTTATAAAATTCTCGCGAAGATCAAAGATGAGCCATTCATCAAGTGGCCCAGGAAGATGGGAGGAGATCCCTCAAAGAGGAACAATGCGTTAAGTTGCGCTTTTCACAAAGAAGGAGGACATAAGACTGAGCACTGCAAAGCTCTTAAGTCTCACCTCGAGGAGTTGGCCCAGTCTGGGCATTTGAACGAGTTTGTGGAGAAGAAGGCAGAGAAAGCGGCTGCTAACAGAGAGGCGAGACCTGACAACGTGCTGGAAGATGACGCTGGACATGAGTTCACGGTAATCCACGGGGCATTTGACGCTAGGCAGATACAAGGAAACTCAGCTTGAATGGAAATGAAAAAACTCACAGTGGTAATGCAGGCTTTTCAGATCGATCCAACAAAGTCACAGTCAGGAAAACGTCAACGAGCAGATGACGTCGACTATAACAAGCATATTGTCTTCACAGATGAAGATCTGGTGGGAGTGAGGACCCCACATCATGATGCTCTAATCATTACGCTCAGGATAGCTAACTTTGACATCGACAAATTACTCGTCGATCAGGGAAGCTCGTCCGAAGTAATGTATCTCGACCTATTCAGAAACTTAAAGTTAAGGGTTACCGACCTAAAGGAAGCTACTGTCCCTTTAGTTGGCTTCACTGGGAAAATAACTATGCCCCTGGGAAAGATTGTACTACCGGTGCGCGCTAGAAACGTCTCTAAGATGATCGAGTTTTTGGTAGTCGACATTGATTCGCCATACCAGGCCATCCTCGACAGGGGATGGCTTCATGCGATGAAGGCAGTCTCCTCGACCTACCTTCAGAAACTCAAGTATGTAATCGAGCGAGGAGTAATGGAGATCCATGGAAACCAAGCGATGGCAAGGAGGTGCTTCATAGCAGCCATCCGACCAAAGCAAGAAAAGAAGGCCGATCAACCCGGTGAGAAAGTTAAAGAAGGCGTGACACCTTCCAAATAACAATTAAAGTATGGGAGACCTGGAGTAGAGGAGACCAGGCTCCTCCCCTCCGAGCGGGTCATCGAAGACCTGGTAGAAGTTACGGTTGGAGATGGTGACAGTAACAGAGTCTTCTTGATTGGAGCGTCTCTCACCGATCAAGAACAAAAGGAATTGGCAACCCTATTGAGACGCAACGTAGACGTTTTCGCGTGGGAACCATACGAGCTGCCCGAAATTGATCCTAGTATAATCTGTCATCAGCTTCACGTCGATCCCACCTTCAAACTGATCACGCAGAAGGCACAGCGAACTACACCCGAGAAGGCTAAAAAGGTCGAAAAAGAAGTTGAAAAATTGTTGGATGCAGGATCCATACGGGAATTACAATTCCCCAAGTGGTTATCCAACCCAGTAGTAGTTCCGAAGAACAATGGGAAGTGGAGAGTTTCCATCGACTTCACTGACCTCAACAAAGCATGCCCTAAAGATAGTTCCCCCCCCCCCCCCCGAAGATAGACCAACTAGTGGACGCCACCGCAGCTCACGAGCGAATGAGTTTCCTGGATGCATACTCAGGGTATCACCAGATCCCCTTATATGCCCCCGACTAGGACAAAACGACGTTCATCACAACAGTTGGGTTATACTGCTACAAGGTCATTCCCTTCGGGCTCAAGAATGTAGGGGCAACCTATCAACGGCTACTTACCAAAATGTTCAAAGGTCAGATGGGAGACACCATGGAGGTCTACATCGACGACATGCTCGTTAAGAGTAAAAAGAAGGAAAATCACCTCTCCGACCTGTCAAACACCTTCGAAGTCCTCAGGAAGTACCGAATGAAGCTTAACGCGAGCAAGTGTTCCTTCGGTGTCCAGTCAGAAAAATTTCTCGGATACTTGGTCAGTAAGAGAGGCATAGAGGCTAACCCAGACCAGATCGATGCAATCAACAGGGTGCAACCCCCTCGCACAATCCGGGACGTAACGAAGCTCACTGGTATGCTCGCTGCCTTAAATCGCTTCATCTTCAAATCCTCCGAGAAGTGCAATCCTTTTTTCCAGCTTCTAAAGGGGAGTAAAAAGATAGAGTGGATCCCAATCCGGGACGTAAAGAAGCTCACTGGTATGCTCGCTACCTTAAATCGCTTCATCTCCAAATCCTCCGAGAAGTGCAAGCCTTTTTCCAGCTTCTAAAGGGGAGTAAAACGATAGAGTGGAGCCCAGATTGCTCGCGAGCATTGGTTGAGCTCAAGTTCTACCTAAGCTCTCCACCACTGCTTGTCATACCACAACAAACAGATTCTTTGTACTTGTACCTCTCCGTATCCAATCACACTGTCAGCTCTGCGCTAATATGCGAGGTTGTAGGAATCCAGCACCCCGTTTACTACGCGAGCAAGACCTTACTAGACGCCGAGCAAAGGTACCTGCCATTGGAGAAGCTCTCCTTTGCGCTAGTAATAGCCTTGAGGAAGCTGAAGCATTATTTCGAAGCTCATACTATCATCATCCTCACATCGCATCCCCTTAAGGCAGTCCTAAGGAAAGCAGATTTGTTGGGCAGACTGTCTAAGTGGTCAGTCGAGCTCGGTCGGTTTGACATCCAATTTCAGCCAAGGACAGCTATTAAGGGTCAAATCCTTGCTGATTTCATAGCCGAATTCACGGGCAAAGAACCCTCCGACCAACCTCAACAAATAAGGCAAAAGGAAAACCCAGCAAAAGAGGAAACCTGGAAACTGTTTGTTGATGGAGCCTCCAACTCCAAGGGGGCAGGGGTCAGCATTGTCCTCATTACTCTAGAGAACACAATCCTTGAACAAGGAATCAGGCTTGGATTTGCAACCTCCAACAACGAAGCAGAGTACGAAGCCCTAATAGCCGGCCTCCAAAAGGCGCATACTTTGGGAGTAAAACATTTACAGTTGTTCGACGATTCCCAACTGGTCTCCAATCAGATAAGTGGAGATTACAACGCAAAGAATGAAAGAATGGCAGCCTACCTCTCCTTAGTGAAAAAATTGATGTCAAGCTTTGAAGAGATCAACGTCCAGCAGTTTTCCAGGGGGCAAAATAGTCATGCTGATGCCTTAGGACCCTTGAGTTCGGCAGTTAACTCCGACCTAAAAAGAGTCATCCCCATCGATTTCCTCACTTGCCCGAGCATCGACAGCAATCCACCAAGCGTGAAACAAGTACTCCAGGTTGGGTCAGCCCCTAGTTGGATGGACGCCTTAAGAGAATATTTAAAGGATGGAATGCTCCAGGATGACAAGAAGACCCCCCACCAGATAAGAGTCAAAGCTGCTCGCTTTCACTTATCCCTAGAAGGCAACTTGTATAAGAAATCCTTCTCCAGTCCCTACCTCCAATGCGTCCACCCAGGGGATGTCGAACAACTGCTACGCGAGCTTCACGAAGGAATCTGTGGAAGTCACATCGGAGGAAGGTCTCTAGCCTTTCGAGCAATGAAGGAAGGCTATTGGTGGCCATATATGCAAAAGGACTCTGCAGTGTATGTTCGCAAATGCCTGAAATGCCAACTTTACGCTCCTATGGTCCACCAACCCGCCAGCGATATAAAGTCCCTGTCCATTCCATGGCTATTAGCCCAATGGGGAATGGACATCGTGGGACCACTGCCTACCGCTGCCGATAATCGCAAATATCTGTTGGTTGCGACTGACTACTTCACCAAATGGATAGAGGCAGAACCCCTGGCGAACATCCGAGACGCGGATATGATAAGGTTCATATGGAGGAATATAATCACTCATTCTGGAATCCCCAAAAACATCATCACCGACAATGGAACACAGTTTGAAAGTGTCTCCTTTCAGAATTTCTGTGACGAACACGGTATCAGACACCACTTCAGTTCGGTGGCCTATCCTTAGAGCAATGGACAAGCTGAGGCTTCCAACAAAACTATTATCGATGGATTGAAGAAGCGATTGGAGTGAGCCAAAGGCGCATGGGTAAATGAACTACCTCACATCCCATGGGCATATCGGACCACTCCTTGGCGAGCAACAGGAGAAACCCCATTTTCGCTGACATATGGCATGGAGGCAGTCATCCCACTCGAACAGGTTTGCCGACAATGAGGTCCAACCATGTCGACCAAGGCCATAATGATGTAGCATTACTCGTTGAGCTCGACCTAGCCGACGAGTGTCGAGAGCTAGCCCTAGTGAAACTAGCGAGCTACCAGTAACAGCTCACGAGGCATTACAATAAAAGGGTTAACCCGAGGGCATTCCGAATTGGGGACTATATTTTAAAGAAAGTCTTGGGCAGCGCAGTGAAACCATCAGACGGCAAGCTAGGTCCCAACTGGAAGGACGCTTTAAAGTAACCAGAGACGACCTACAGGGCGCCTATCACTTGGAAACAATGGAAGGCAGAGAAATACCATGAGCATGGAACGCAGCTAATCTCAAGAAATTCTATTTTTAGATCTTTCTATTGTATTCTTTTATTATACAAGTGCATTTCCCTTATTATTAACAAAAATTATTTAATTAATTACACTCTGATTAGTAACAGCTGCATTTATCGCACATCTTTTCCATGTAACAGGCACATTGATCACTATACTATAGCAGGGGAATACCCCTCCTCGGGTCATCATCATGAAACACGAAGAACCTCTTAGCATTGCCCCTGGCAATATATGAAGCCCTACAGGGGATCCTTAGGCAATATGACCAAGTTTTATACTGGTCATCAAAACTCCTTTGATTGAATAAAATCATGATCGGATGGGACATCCAACCTCAGGTGTGTCCTCGCCAATTGCCCCACTTAGGCCTAAGGGAGTGTGACGACACAACCTAAAAGGTAAAGTGATGCACAATGGTATCTCGATATTATACTGGACTGGGAGGACACTTGCATGATAAAACAAACTTAGAAGATTATAAAGCAGTAAGAATATGAAGAATATGATGCACACGTTTAGTCGGCAAGATTGCCCAAAACACAAACTTTTCATTAATTCATCATATTTACAACAATGGTGATACATGTTTATTCGGCGAGCTCACCCATAGCATTTACATTATTAGAAATACAAAAAACAACAACTGGAAAAATTTCAATGGGGGTGAGGCCTCTAAGAGAGATAATCAGCCACTCGAGCTCTTCGTCCGTCATCAGGAGCAGGAGGTAATTCTTCCTCAACCTCATTCTCATCCGACTCCAATAACTGCCGAGGGATGGCATCGATGGGGATCCATCGATCATCCCTCCGGAAGGGGTTAGGCATCAGGGTAGAGGGAGAAATCTCATGGCGATACCAGAGCATAGAATTCCTCGGGACCTGCAGCTCCTTCAAAGCACTCAGCTACCCCCTGACAAAGGAAAGCTCTTCGAACTCCGACAACCTCGTTGGAGCATCTGACCAACCCTAGTCGTAGCCATCATCCCACACTTGTTGAAGACCTTTTTTGAATAGGTACCGCAGCCGAGTAACTTCCCTTTGAAGCCCAACAACAATTACATATGCTCGCTGAACATCACCGCGGAGTTCTTCCATTTCCCTAACTCGAAGTTCTTCCGCTTCCCTGTTTCTGCTCCTGGTGCTCCTACCAGCTCGCGGAACGGGTGGACGAGTGGAACTCCGCGACACAGGAGGAGTAACATTATGACCAGCTCTAGTTCGCGATGATGAGGAACCTTGTAATACTGTAGGAACAGTGCTTGGCGCATGCTCCCTAAGTCGTAAGACTACTCTCCTCAGGTCCTCATTCTCCTGCTGAAGAACCTCCCCAACTTGGTGTGACACCCTGCCTAATTTAATACCGGGTGATCAGTCCTATATCCAATTAAAACAGGTTTCTCATTTGGTTTATTCTTAGCATCACTGTCGAAAACTTTTTAAAACATTACTAACCACCTAGTATTCAAAAAGCCGATGTCAAAATTTTAATCTTTTTATTAAACAATCAATAACAAAACATTATTACATAAATACATCCCATGCAAAAGTAATATAAATCCATCCACAATATAAAAGACTGGAATGAAATAATATCGAATAAACCATCGGTTATAAAATCCAACATAAAGTCTAACCTGAATAAGAGTCTGAATACAAGGTCTGACTGTCATAAATGAAATAACTGTGGGCAACATACCCGAATAAAGTACTGCCCTGCACCCTACAATAGGAGTGAAGTAACTAAATCGTTTAAGTCGAAATCCTACAAGCATCCACAAGTGCTGCAGCTATGCATCCCTAGAATTGATCATCCTGCTTGGCGTCCCTGTGGCTGGACACCTAAAAGGTTTTAAAAAAAAGGTTTTGCAAGTACGGGTGAGAGCCCAAGTAAAAATCATTTAAAAACATGTAGCAAGTACTTAAATAACAGTATAAATGAACAGTTATTAGATACACATGTTAGGTTGCGAACACTCCCTTGAGTTCCTCATCTCTCATCTATAATGCGCACCTAACGTTCGCTACTTAACCCCACCTAGTCAATTCTAGCCAATCTAACTAGGCAACCATTATCTAATAAACTCAAATCAATATAGCTCCTCCGTACCGCCCATACAGTACGCTATCGAATACCCTTAATAATTAGCATCTCTCTTATGTTATTATTAAACCCCAATTACCCTTTCTACGTAGGTTATTGTTCAAACTTTACCATTTAAGTTTCTCTACTTAAACTTTATTTTAGATATTCACGAACTATCTTCCTACTATTCACACATTAGTAGCTTCATCATTATATAGATATACCCTATCTAAGCTCCCTACTAATTACTCTTTAGTAGATTAATCGTTCTTTAGATACATACTATCTCGTCTCTCTACTAGCACCCATAAGTAGATTATTCGTGTAGTATATATATTTTACACACCATATATAATGTAAGTACACGCTCTGCTATTATATCCTTATATCACACATCAAGGGCTATTGGTTCGTAATGTTACCCCGACCCCAATAGTTATTCCATATGTATTGGTCCGGAATGTTACCTCGACCCCAATATTCAGATTACTTTTAGTTTAGATACACACAACTAACTAGTTTGAAATCATAAGTATGCTACAAATAACTCATAGCGTCTACCCGTATTTCCATGCAAATACATTTATTAAATATATATCCATTTCTCTTTAATATGGGCAAGGCTTTTCAAATTTTAGGATTTAGTGTTCACATACTTAAGTCAAATAAGATTTCACTATCTTTCTCGTCCATTAATTTTACACAGTAGATAACATAACAAGTATATATATATATATATATATATATATATATATATATTCACACTTTTATATATATATATATAACACGGCACCTCCCAGACCTAGCTGCGGTGCATACTGTAAAACATCTCAAAGGTATATATATTTATCATCCATTATATCTACACTAGTAAGGCACCCCTAGGCACAGCTGCGGTGCATGCATACTCTGATATCATGTCCGGGTACATCTCTCGTTGTACAAGGGACTATTGGTACGTCTTCTCTCACGAACCATATATATCAAATCACACATATTGGAGGCGAACATAGTTCACATATCCATGGGTCACGCACATACCTACGCTCCCACAGTCAGCAGACTTATCGACTCACAGATAAGCCATTCACAGTCCTATGTTCTTGAGGTTCCAAATCTAAAATCCCCCCGAAGGCAACACAGGATAAGATTGTCCTCTTTCGAACGCCAACCTCCCATGATAGCAAGTATGGTAGGTATGTCATACACATAATAAACAATAATATAGGTACACATTCCACTTATATAAATATAACATCAGCGAGGTATTCACACAACAATATAATAACTATAGGTATTCACTACATCCATATATATATTTATAATAACAATAGGGCACACACACATCCCATATCACAAGCCTCATATATAGTATATTTATATCCCGAATATTCTACGTATTCCATAATTTATAACTTCGTTTATTACCATACATTCCCGAGTATTTCTCACCACTCGAAGGGTATCATTTATTCCACATACAATATCGGAAGGTAAACCCTCTACCCCCTAATGGTCTAAGTCCTCGTTCCTCTCGAATTCTCTTAACTCGAACTATTCTTCAATTTAGATTTTTCCTCTCCATTAATCCAAATTAATTTAGCCCTTAAACTTCCCTCGTAGGCCACTCCTAAAACCCAAACTAGGCCTACTGGTGTTTCAATATAATTCCCTTATATTAGAAATTAAATCCCCCAAATTAATTCCAAACTATTTCCAAAGGTCCTAAAGAAAAGGAAATTTTTGGCCAAAACTGAGCAACCGAATCGATTAGAAAATTTTCTGGCAGATTAAACACCCTGTAGTAAAATATCGATTACTCCCCCTACAGAACTCTGATTGACCTGATTCAAATCTCATTTGAAAGATAAGACATAGATATTTCCAAGAATGTATGGATATCACTCTAATTGTAAGTATAATTTAAATGGCATACGTTTAAAGTTACGTCAAAAATTCTGGCAGTTACTATGCTGGCAGATCAAACACCCTACAGTAAAACATCGATTTCTCCCTCTACAGGACTCCGATTGACCTGATTCAAACCTCATTAGAAATCCAAGACATATAAATTTCCAAACATGTATGGATATCACTTTAATTCTAAGTAAAACTAAAATGTCATACGTTTAAAGTTGCATCAAAAAGTCTGGCAGATTGACATCTTGTGTTCATCAATTTAAACCCTAAGTCATTCAAGATTCATGTTCTTCAATCAAGAACCCATCAAGATTCAATCTTAATCATCAAATATACTCTAACATCAGTTTATCTTTGTATAGAGATAAATTTCCAATGAAAATTTACACAAAACATCAAAGATTCAACCCAAGAATTAAATTCTCCTTTAATTAACATAAAACCCCAATTTTTTCTCATATTCATCAACTTTATAAATCGAGAACTCAGATTTATCTCTTATTAATCAACCCAAACCCACTAATTTCATATTATCATAATTAAGGAACATCTCTACATGCATTCCCACTCTAGTTTATGAATTAAACCCTCCCAAATTCATATAAAACTTCAAAAAGCGTGAAATCAAACCCTAATCTACATGGGTAGTATAAAATGCTTCATATAAATTACTATTTAAATACTTGCCTCTCAATATCAGGTCTGAATTTCATTAATATTATGGTGTGGTTGTTCTCCCCTCTCTTCGATCTCGATTCCGTTGCATTCGAGGTGAAAAACTGTGTAGGAAGCTTTGGCTTTCTCTTCCTCTTCCTCTTTAATGGCCTCTCTTCTATTGTGATTGTGTTAACCCTAGCCCCTTCTCTCTAATGGAAGATATACACTTAATATTTTCGGAGTTCTCTAAACCTCCAACTCCCGAATGACCGAAATACCCTTAAACGATGTCGAGTTGGTTCAAAATCATCCCGGGACCCAAACTGTACACCCGAGTACACTTTTTCGACTATTTTGAGGCTTTCGAAACCAACCGTAACCTCAAAATCACCATCCGAGTCACTTTAAAAAAAATTATTTTAATTCCACCTCAAAATATCAAACGCGTGAAATTAAACTTAAATTGAACTGATTTAATCTCAATCACTAAATTAAATAATTTCACCGAATCAAATAAATTCCAAATCATCGATTTAATTAAATCCTAGGTCACCAATTTAATTTAATTAAATATCCTTAGAAATATGGGGTATTACATACCTTCCCCCTTACAAAGGAATTTCGTCCTCGAAATTCGAATAAGTCTAGAACTCCTCGGTTTCGACACTACCTTAAACATAGACTCTAAAGATCACTACATATATTTCTACCCCTCCCAATTGCGCGTTATATAAACATCTCCACCAACCAGGGCGCCCAAACAACCTATAAATATGCATAACTTCATCGATGCTACCTGGATCCACTAGCCTCTCATTATCGTATAGTTACTATCCTTTAGATATCACTTTATAAATAAAAAAATACTCAAGGTACTAAACCCATGTCTTAATGGCTAATCGTCTCCCCACTCTCAACAATGTGCTAAGCTTCGTGCGTGGGACGTCTCGCAAAGCGAAATCCAAACAAGGAACCCTACCGATACACTACTACCTAGCATTGTCGATCATTGAGATCTGTTAAGCCCTCAGTCCATATTACGTACCCTCAAATAGCCGTCTTTTGACATAAAAGTATAATCGTCCAGTCGCATGCTACACAAGATAACATATATCACGATGCCTTTACTATCACTAGTTTCTTAGTGCTAAAAAGTCATGAGATATATCTCTCTGCTCGACAATAAGCCTTTCTACCCTGAATCACATCAGTAACAGTCCCTGTGCACCGGGATTAATTATGACTAGACAACATACACACAAAAGTCTACTACACAATATATATAATATATATACGCATATATATAGGATCAACCCTCTTTTAGGTGATACCTCACAAAATAAATCATACCTTGGGACAGCGAACACGAGATCTCACAATCACAATCTATAATCGTTCAACCCATTGCTAACCAGTCAACTCTCGTAAGTAGTCTACCCTATTTTCATAACTCTCAAAAGAAGTAAACTAATACATAATATAAATGTCCTCTTAGTGCATTCTCTTAGCCCAATTCCTCTATCAAAAATCTCGCTCCTCAGACTATTTTTGTGCCTTACTGACACCATTCCTATATACTTTTCTAGTCCGAGTAGTCTCACTTTCTCACTGTGGACAAGTTCAATATAGGTGGTCCAACTCTTCACACATAGGACACCTTTCTATACCCTACCCTATCGCTAGCGCCACTGACCATGTCGGTGTGTCCTTCTCTCGGACCTGGTAATCTTAGCCTTATTTTCTACCTCCATAGTCCCTTTAGCTCCGCTGGCCCTATAGACTCATTGCTAGCCTCGAAGGGCCTAATGGAATCCACCGCCACTCGGCAGGAATTCAGCAGATCTGAATCATATAAATGGGTCCCCTAATGGGTATACCCTCCTGTGGTGTTTCAATATCACCGTTAAATCCAATCTTACTCTTCGTGTAGTATCTAACCCTCTTGGGTCCCTTCTCATGGAAGCGTTAATGCAAACTCGTAAACATACGACTTTTGACGACCTCAAAACTATTCGTCTTAATCGAATTTATCATCCATGCTTTTGTATTCTACTCATGAGTCCATTATCAACATAAAGAACCTTTATTTTCTTCCTATTCCCGTTCGTCGAGTAAAGTTCCCTCAAAAAGTCAGTTCCTTTCTCACAATCGGCCTATAACTCGCTCACTTGTCATAAGTTTTAAAACTTAATTCGCATCTATGTTCACATAGCAGATGTAATATCTATCAATCAAATTTCACTCAAATTTCTCGTTTAATCCCATATACCCTTATATGTGGTGACTAACTCTCGTCACTTTATACTGCCCCTAAGAGCTCAAAACTTTCCGCAATAAATTTTAATCTCGGGTGTTGCTACACTCCTCCCTACACAATTGCCTTTGGATTTTATCCTTCCATTGGCCTATTACTCTCATTTTTTTTATAGATGACTCTCCCAAAGAGTCCCTATATTTTTTCCCCACCTCTTATCGACAACATAGGGTGAGTCTAAAATTTGCACCAACATTATCTATAAAAGTTCTTGGGAAAACTTCTCCTCCCGAGTGATTTTCCTATTGTCACCATCCTGAACAATAATCATAATGACTTCCATTTCAATCACCATTCCCATAATACTATAGGTCTTTCTGCTGAGCCTTTCCTCCTGCAGTCCTTCTAACAGACCTCACCGGTCGTCTTATAATGTTCGGTGTATGAAGCCCAATCGAGCTCGTATACAAATCACATCAACTATATATAATGGCAGGAGAACATAATCTCATACATCTAGAATTACAACAATCCTATCATAAGGCTCTATATCAAAGAACGCTATGCTGAAACGTGAAAATCCGCACGGATCCTAAGGACACTAGAACCTGATGCTCTGATACCGTCTGTGATACCCTGCCTAATTTAATACTGGGTGATTAGTCCTACATCCAATTAAAACAGGTTTCTCATTTGGTTCATTCTTAGCATCACAGTCGAAAACTTTTTAAAACATTACTAACCACCTAGTATTCAAAAAGCCGATGTCAAAATTTTAATCTTTTTATTAAACAATCAACAACAAAACATTATTACATAAATACATCCCATGCAAAAGTAATATAAATCCATCCACAATATAAAAGACTGGAATGAAATAATACCGAATAAACCATCGGTTATAAAATCCAACCTGAATAAGAGTCTGAATACAAGGTCTGACTGTCATAAATGAAATAACTGTGGGCAACATGCCCGAATAAAGTACTGCCCTGCACCCTACACTAGGAGTGAAGTAACTGAATCGTCTAAGTCGAAATCCTGCAAGCATCCACAAGTGCTGCAGCTATGCATCCCTAGAATTGATCATCCTGCTTGGCGTCCCTATGGCTGGACACCTAAAAGGTTTTAAAAAAAAGGTTTTGCAAGTACGGGTCAGAGCCCAAGTAAAAATCATTTAAAAACATTTAGCAAGTACTTAAATAACAGTTTAAATGAACAGTTATTAGATACACATGTTAGGTTGCGAACACTCCCTTGAGTTCCTCTTCTCTCATCTATAATGCGCACCTAACGTTCGCTACTTAACCCCCCCTAGTCAATTCTAGCCAATCTAACTAGGCAACCATTATCTAATAAACTCAAATCAATATAGCTCCTCCGTACCGCCCATACAGTACGCTATCGAATACCCTTAATAATTAGCATCTCTCTTATGTTATTATTAAACCCCAGTTACCCTTTCTACGTAGGTTATTGTTCAAACTTTACCATTTAAGTTTCTCTACTTAAACTTTATTTTAGATATTCACTAACTATCTTCCTACTATTCACACATTAGTAGCTTCATCATTATATAGATATACCCTATCTAAGCTCCCTACTAATTACTCTTTAGTAGATTAATCGTTCTTTAGATACATACTATCTCGTCTCTCTACTAGCACCCATAAGTAGATTATTCGTGTAGTATATATATTTTACACACAATATATAATGTAAGTACACGCTCTGCTATTATATCCTTGTATCACACATCAAGGGCTATTGGTTCGTAATGTTACCCCGACCCCAATAGTTATTCCATATGTATTGGTCCGGAATGTTACCTCGACCCCAATATTCAGATTACTTTTAGTTTAGATACACACAACTAACTGGTTTGAAATCATAAGTCTGCTACCCATAACTCATAGCGTCTACCCGTATTTCCATGCAAATACATTTATTAAATATATATCCATTTCTCTTTAACATAGGCAAGGCTTTTCAAATTTTAGGATTTAGTGTTCACATACTTAAGTCAAATAAGATTTCACTATCTTTCTCGTCCATTAATTTTACACAGTAGATAACATAACAAGTATATATATATATATATATATATATATATATATATATATATATATATATATATATATATATATATATATATATATATATATATATATTCACACTTTCACACTTTTTAATATATATATATATATAACACGGCACCTCCCAGACCTAGCTGCGGTGCATACTGTAAAACATCTCAAAGGTATATATATTTATCATCCATTATATCTATACTAGTAAGGCACCCTTAGGCACAGCTGCGATGCATGCATACTCTGCTATCATGTCCAGGTACATCTCTCATTGTACAATGGTTCGTCTTCTCTCACGAACCATATATATCAAATCACACATATTGGAGGTGAACATAGTTCACATATCCATGGGTCACGCACATACCTACTCTCCCACCGTCAGCAGAGTTATCGACTCACGGATAAGCCATTCACAGTCCTATTTTCTTGAGGTACCAAATCTAAAATCCCCCCGAAGGCAACACAGGATAAGATTGTCCTCTTTCGAACGCCAACCTCCCGTGATAGCAAGTATGGTAGGTATGTCATACACATAATAAACAATAATATAGGTACACATTCCACTTATATAAATATAACATCAGCGAGGTATTCACACAACCATATAATAACGATAGGTATTCACTACACCCATATGTATATTTATAATAACAATAGGGCACACACACATCCCATATCACAAGCCTGATATATAGTATATCAATATCCCGAATATTCTACGTATTCCATAATTTATAACTTCGTTTATTACCATACATTCCCGAGTATTTCTCACCAGTCGAAGGGTATCCTTTATTCCACATACAATATCGGAAGGTAAACTCTCTACCCCATAATGGTATAAGTCCTCGTTCCTCTCGAATTCTCTTAACTAAACTATTCTTCAATTTAGATTTTTCCTCTCTATTAATCCAAATTAATTTAGCCCTTAAACTTCCCTCGTAGGCCACTCCTAAAACCCAAACTAGGCCTACTAGTGTTTCAATATAATTCCCTTATATTAGAAATTAAATCCCACAAATTAATTCAAAACTATTTCCAAAGGTCCTAAAGAAAAGGAAATTTTTGGCCAAAGTTGAGCAACCGAATCGATTAGAAAATTTTCTGGCAGATTAAACACCCTATAGTAAAATATCGATTACTCCCTCTACAGAACTCCGATTGACCTGATTCAAATCTCATTTGAAAGATAGACATTGATATTTCCAAGAATGTATGGATATCCCTATAACTCTAAGTATAATTTAAATGGCATACGTTTAAAGTTACGTCAAAAATTCTGGCAGTTACTATGCTGGCAGATCAAACACCCTACAGTAAAACATCGATTTCTCACTCTACGGGACTCTGGTTGACCTGATTCAAAGCTCATTAGAAATCCAAGACATAGAAATTTCCAAACATGTATGGATATCACTTTAATTCTAAGTAAAACTAAAATGTCATACGTTTAAAGTTGCATCAAAAAGTCTGGCAGATTGACATCTTGTGTTCATCAATTTAAACCCCAAGTCATTCAAGATTCATATTCTTCAATCAAGAACCCATCAAGATTCAATCTTAATCATCAAATATACTCTAATATCAGTTTATCTTTGTATAGAGAAAAATTTCCAATGAAAATTTTCACAAAATATCAAAGATTCAACCCAAGAATTAAATTCTCCTTTAATTAACATAAATCCCCAATTTTTTCTCATATTCATCAACTTTATAAATCAAGAACTCAGATTTCTCTCTTATTAATCAACCCAAACCCACTAATTTCATATTATCATCATTAAGGAACATCTCTACATGCATTCCCACTCTAGTTTATGAATTAAACCCTCCCAAATTCATATAAAACTTCCAAAAGCATGAAATCAAACACTAATCTACATGGGTAGTATAACGTGCTTAATATAAATTGCTATTTAAATACTTGCCTCTCAATATCAGGTATGAATTTCATTAATATGATGGTGTGGTTGTTCTCCCCTCGCTCCGATCTCGATTCCGTTGCATTCGGGGCGAAAAACTGTGTAGGAAGCTTTGGCTTTCTCTTCCTCTTCCTCTTTAATGGCCTCTCTTATATTGTGATTGTGTTAACCCTAGCCCCTTCTCTCTAATGGAAGATATACACTTAATATTTTCGGACTTATCTAAACCTCCAACTCCCGAATGACCGAAATACCCTTAAACGATGCCGAGTTGGTCCAAAATCATCCCGGGACCCAAACTGTACACCTGAGTACACTTTTTCGACCCTTTCGGAACCAACCGTAACCTCAAAATCACCATCCAATTCACTTTAAAAAAAATATTTTAATTCCACCTCAAAATATCAAACGCGTGAAATTAAACTTAAATTGAACTGATTTACTCTCAATCACTGAATTAAATAATTTCTCTAAATTAAATAAATTCTAAATCACCGAATTAAATAAATTCCAAATCATCGACTTAATTAAATCCTAGATCACCAATTTACTTTAATTAAATATCCTAAGAAATATTGGGTATTACACTTGGTTGATCTCGAAGGCCTCTAAGAGTTTTGTTCTCAGCGCATTGACCTCCTCTTGTACTGAAGCTCCAACATCGTCCATTTCCTAGAGCCTGTCCTTCAGCTTGGCCACAAGTTCAGATTGCTCCTTATACTTCTGATTCCTAGATCTAAGGGATTTGCAAAGCTTGATGAAGGCCTGGCGAACTTCAGGACTCGCATTGGGACCAAGGGTCCTGTCCAATTGGGAAGTAGCAGGAATGTAATCATCCACATTAACTAACTACAAGCGAGAGAAAGATAAAAGAGAGAAAGAGACAAATCTGTGCGAGCAGAAAATGAAACCTTTTTATTAATAAAGGATTAGAGTTACATCGAACAGTAAAGAAAAAATTTGCGGACAGAAAAAAACAAAAGTACAGAGCAATCCTAGTAGATAACTAGTAGACAACCTCAGGTGGCCCAGATGTCGATGGCCTCTTCCCCTTGTCAACATCAGCAGGAGCACCGCCCTCAGCAGGGGTAATCTCTGTCCCCACAACCAGAGAAATGTCATCAGGGGTCGCTTGAGGAACAGGATCAGCGCCTTCAACAGCTGGGGCAGGAACTTCATCCATGGTTGGCTTTGGATATGGGCCATGCTCGTCAAACAAGGGAGAATCGATATCGACGCCAGCAGCCAAAAGGGCCTTATTCCAGCCTTTCTTGAAGTTCAGATGACTAATATAGCCTATCTGAACTTCAGCATCCTCATATGCTGCAGCCCAACCGGAATTGTATGAGTCCTCCTTGGCAATAACAGCCTCAGACTCCTTCTTCTTCACCTCTTCGGAGAGCACCCTGTTCTCCTCCACGACAGTAAGTTTTCTCGAGCAAACCAGGTCGTAGGCCTGTCTCAGATCCTTTAGACCATCGACTGCCGCGTCCTTCTCCTTGTTGGCAGTGGCAAGAGTCAAGTCGGATGAAATTCGAGTAGCATCAACGGCTTTAAAATTAGCCTCGAGCTCTATACCCTTCAGCTTCAGGGCGGAGTTCTCTTGCTCCAGCTCGCTGTTTCTCTTCACCAGCTCATCACGTGAATGATACAGCATGACGAATTCTGTAACAAACTGCAAAAAAAAGAAGGCATTAGAAGAGGAAAATAAGGGAATTCAGAATAACATAGGAGAAAAGGGAAAAACCTTACCAGAGCAAGCCTTTGACTAGCCTGAAGGGCCAACTGCTCCGACCCTATCGCTGTTTGGTGATCAGCCGGGAGGACAGCTCTCTGAAGCAAGACTGGGGCCAACTGGGGAGAAATTTCCACAGAGGCCCCCTCAGGCAGCGCGGACACCGAGACTAAGGCCTGCCCGGCCTGCGTCCTCGCTTATGCCCTCCTTCTCTCCTCCTCCTTCTCACTCTCCTTCTTCTTCCTCTCCTCTACCCTCCTCTTCTCTTCTATCTTCTTCCTCTCTTCTTCCTTTTTCCTCTCTCTCTCACCTGCTCCTCTTCCTCTCCTACTCCTGAGCAGAGGACCGGGAACCAGTAGCCACAGCCCTCGAGCTAGATTTTTGCTTCTTTGACCTTTGTGCGAGAAGCACATGGTCTTCATCATAATCATCCCGAATTCATTTCTTCCAGGGTGGAGCCATCTCTTCACTCGAACTACTCTACGTGCTCGACAACTCTTGAGCTTCAGAAACCTCCCTACGATCAGAGGAACTGCTACTGCTAGAGCTCTCTCACGGAAAATCACTTACAGCTCCTGCAATGTCACTCTCAGAGTTGCTCTCTTCCTCATCCAACTAGATAGGACCCGCAGTAGTCTCTTCAAATAAGTAAAACTCTGGGATACTATCCACAGGCCTAGCTATGAAGCTGGAACCAACGTTCTTGTACTCGAGCAAAAAAGCAGCAGATCTGGGATGCTCTCCGTCACCCAAGGGTTCCCTGATATTCCAAGCTTTTATCAATTCCGAAAGACGAACCTCGCTAAGAGCAGGTTCCAAGTTCTTTGGCCTCGCTGTAAAAGAAGAACAGAGAAAAATTAGAAGGACCAAAAATAAACAAAAATTGAAGCAACAAGAGCAATGACTACCTATGTATTCTTTCCCATAAAAGGGAACAGTGAACCCCTCAGAACTCAACCCCTCAAATTGGGGAGAAAACTGCCAGTTTCTGGCAAGGAAGCCTTTTTGACAATAGTCCTTATGGGAATCAGGTAGGTTTACTACCAATACCCTGTCAGGACTCCTAGCTTTGAGATAGAGGACCCCAGAGCTAGTTCGAGAGAAGGAATAGCAAAAACAGACCTTGGCGAGTCCTAACCTAATGCCATACAACTGACAATATTGAAACAACCTAAGAAATATAAGAACAAATCGTTAGGAGGAAAGGTGAGTCCCCCTGAGAAAGCAACAAAACATGGATGTAGTGGGCGTCATCTATCCCTCTAACATTTCTAGGAGGGGAAACGCAACAGTCAATATCCACCCAATCAGGGACGTTATAAAACTTCCTAAATTTAGATTTTGACCTATTTCCAATCTTCGCCATTGGAAAACCCTAGAAAAGCTACAAACTCAAAGAGAAAGTACAATGAAAGGGCACAGGAAGCTTACAAAATAGAAGATTGATTCAAGCGATGAAGAAGCACGAGCACAAACAACTAGGAAGCAATGAGAATGGAGATTGAGAGAAGAAGGAACGAAGTGCTAGAGCTCACAGAAAATAGAAGAATGCTAGAAAGACTCAAGCGATGGTAGAAAAGTGGCTATTCCAACAAACCTTCAAATTCTGCTAATCATAGTGCACATGAAACAAAGCGGGGGCCGCCAAAATCAACTTCATAACTTTCAAAGAATTGCAAAAAAGCCATTATGGCTAATCATTTAAATTTATTGAGCCCAAGAACATGGCCCAACAAACTTAGGGGCAATTGTGGGTACCCAAAATTAAGACCACGGGCCTGGGCGAGTAGCCCAGTTCTGGCGGCCCAAAGTCCAGGCCCCCCACCTATTATTTTGATTCGGTCTCTTCCCACGTTCCCTTGAAGGGAAGATATAGGAGAGATGGAAGACGTGGGGGAACCCATCACCCCCACTCACCTAAATGTACATGTATATATGAAACCCTAGGTTCGGGGCAAAAGGACAAGTTGTATTCTCTGTAATCACTCTCCGGAATACAAAGAAATAGCATCGACTGCACCACCGTGGATGTAGGCACTTCTTTGCTGAACCACGTGCATCCTTTGTTATGTGATTGTCATTTTACATTCCTTTTTCCTACTTGGTAATTGCCTTTCTCTTATCTATTTGTTTTGCATAATAATTATCTCCGCACCAGGGAATAGGCGCACGATGATTAAAGATTAGTGGAGCCACGTGAAGGAAATTTTGGAATTTTGGTACGGTGATTTCAGGAGTATTCTGTAGAAACACTCTTACCTGTTTGTCGCATACGATGTGCTTATTAAGGTTTTGGTGTGGAAGAACCTCAACTATTCTCCTTTCGTATGTTTCGAGGTGAGTGGATAATCAGAATTTTGGATCGGTCGAAAATAATCCGATAACTATGGTGGAATTCCATGACTATTTTAGGCAAACGAGAGTAGTCAAATGTTCGAATGGTTTTTCTCAGAATGGGAGTTTTGTATATAGATAAATCCGAGTAGTTGTCATGTCGTGAGGTGCGACCTCCCAATGATAGTGAGATAATGGAAATTTATAATGTATAGGCGTGACCTATGCAAATTTTGTGGGTTAGGAGCACTATGTGAAGTGTCTCCAATGAGAATGTTAATCAAGCTTGCTGTGAGGCGGGGGCTATAGTGATTAAGCGCCTTACTATGTAGATAGTTTGCGTACTGAAAAGATATCCAGAATTGTTCTACCAGGTAGGCCTTATTTTCCGAATTTTGGGACGAAATTCCGTTATTAGGGGGGAAGTATGTAATACCCCTTATTTTTATGGCTTTTAAATTTAGGGATTTATTAAATTTAATTGAGATAAATTAATTTAATTTTAATCCGGAAAGTTGTTTTATATATTTACTAGCATGACGAGAGTAAGTAATTATTAGAAATTTGTTGAATGTTACTGAATGAGTATAGTAATATATGAGATTGATTTTATAAAAATTGTCACGTTGAATAAAATAACAATTATGGAAATTAAGTCGGGACGCGCCTGTGTCGTGTTAGGACTAAATTATTATTATATAAAGTGAATAAATTATAAGTTGCCCGTATGGTCATTTCGAGTGCTCCAAAGTGTCCGGAAGGGTCGAGATAGTCAAAATAATGTACCCGGGGGTTTAGTTTGGGTCTCGGGGCGTTTTAGGCTTAATTAGTACCCCGGGAGGGCGTTTTGGACATTTCGTAATTATGGGTAATTAAACCCACGAATTTGCTAGGGTTATATCAGATGGTAAGTGTTGCCTTCTAGGGTTAGCATAACCAAAAACTAATGACGACCATTGGAGAGGAAGAGGAGAAGCTTTCCAAGGAGTTCTAGGCCAAGAACTCCTCCGGTTGCACCGCCGTCACCGCCAAATGGTAGATCGTGCAACGAGGATCTCAACCACACCAAATTCTACCACAAATCAGAACTTTGAATTTCAGGCAAGTATCTATCTTGCTTTAATCAAGTTAATGCTTCTTTTATATTAGTCTAGAGTTGATTAGAATTAGGGTTCTTGAAAGAAAACATTAATTGGAGCAAAAATTACATGTTGTAGAGGTAAAGATCATATTCTGGAAATCCATTTCACATTGAGAGGATCACGAATTTCCATGGTGTTAATGTTAGAAAATCTGGAAAAAAAAATCTAAGAAACTAAGTTAAAGAAAAATATTAGGGTTCTTGAGAATTATATAGATTTTACCCTTTTATTTTGTTATAGTTGATGAAAACTCGCATGTTTTACATAGGATATTGTTTATATGGGTATGAAACACTTGTAGTATAAGTGGTTGGGAGTTTGGGACTGAAACATGATGATTTGGATGAGTTTGGGGTAAGATTTTCGTAGATGGGTTTTCTGCAGCTTCGCCATAACTGCTTGATCGCTTGATCGAGTACAGAGCATCGATCGATCGATAGATCGATCGATCGACCCCATTTCATCAATCGATCGACCCCTCCTGGAAAACTGCATTTTTGCTCGTGTTAGCTTAATCCGATTTTATGCGTATTAAACCTTGATTAGGGTTGCTAGAACATAATGGAACGTAAAAAGGACCAGTAGGGTCAAGTTAAACCCCGATAAGTGGGACTTTAATGTGAAGGGGAAATGAAGGGGTAAACGGGGAGATATTCATTCTCAAAAAATCATACGTGCATTGACTAAATAATCGAAATGTCTAGAAAGTTGGATTAGAAGGTGAGTGAGGTCCTACTGAAATTGTACTTAGGTAAAGAGAATACTTCGAGAGACGAGAAGGGAGTTTAGAATAACTTAATTTCGGGAATAAAATGAACGAGTCAGTTATACGAGATAATCGAGTAAATGTGTAATAGCAGATAATTATAATTATGGGTCGTGAGCGCACCTAATTTAATAATGTGGATGTGAATACATACATACATATATATATATATATATATATATATATATATATATATGACGGTGTGATTGTGCATATATTATTTTTGTGTAAAAATCTTACTCGAGCTAGATGCTATCACGGGGGTTTCCGCGCCGGGACAGTCTTATCTCGATTGGGCCTTTATGGGGGATAACTACTCGTACCCTAGAAGATAGTATCCTTAATTACAGTCTATCTGAGTGATAGTCAGATGGTCCTAAGAGACGTGAGGGTATGTGCTGACCTCTTAGAACTGGGAACTATGCTTCACCTCCATTTGTGTGTGTTTTGTGTTGATACAGTTCGAGAGTGATTCCAACTAGTATTCCCTTAGTACAAGTGATACGGGGACTTGATAGCAGAGCATGCCAGCACCATAGTTTGTATGTGGGGTGCATATAGTATATATATATATATGATATGAGAAATCGGTATATATATCTACTTATATATGGAAACTTTGCACCATAGATTTTTATGTGGGGTACCGTTAGTATATATATTATATGTGTAACTAATATCTATACGTATATCTATATGGGAACTTTATACTGTGCGTATAAGTAGTTAAGAAATGGATAAACGCTTCACTTCACTACAAGTATTCAAAAACTTTATAACGCTACGGAGTTATTCTAAATAACGTAAGAAATCTTGAAGAGATAGATTTTTTTTGAAGTGTATCATAACCTTAATTTCACGTGATAAGACTTATGGAGATTAAGTGAGAGAGACATATGAGATTCATTAGTACGGTAGAAGTGCACACTAGATGAGAGGTGAGAATTCTCAAGAGAGTGTCGCATACTAATATGATTGTTGCATTAGCCGGTAAGCATTTTAAATACTTGCTAAACTATTTTAAAATTGTTTTACAATCGGGCTCTGACCCGTTTACTGTTATCTCTTCTCTGTTGTGTGTGTGTATATATATATATATGTATTTATGTATTACAGGTGCCCAGTCATGGGGGCGTCATGCTTAGGATTCTTTGGATGGAACGTGTTGTAGCTTTTGTGGGAGTTACAGGCCATTGCTTAGATGACCTCTTTGTTGACTCCACTTCTAGTTCTGTTTTATCCAGTTGGGCATATGTCGCCCTTTTCCCTTATCCAGTTGGTTTTTGTCAGAGATTGTAGTTCATTTACTTTCAGTATTTTTACTTCGGGATTTATTACTGTCAGGATGTTTTCCTTTGGTGTTTTAAAGCCGGGATTTGTTATTTGATTGTTAAATTCTTAAATGTTCATTTACATTATTACTATTAATGTGTGTCTCTTAAACTGTTAATTGTCAAAGGTTTTATAATTGAATTCAATGAAAATGGAAATAAGGTTTTAAAATGGTTTTGACACTTAGCTTAATTATTTAGGGTGTTTAATTTGAAAATTTGAATTTGCGACAGTGATGATAAGAATGAACCAACTATTCCCCTTGATTTTAATTTAATAAAGGATTGATCGCCCAGTATTTAATTAGGCGGGGTGTCACAGGTGGTATCAGAGCATCAGGTTCTAGTGTCCTTTAGGATCTGTGCGGCTTATTATGCTTTCAACGTTGCTTTGCTTGATAAAGAGCTCTATGTTTAGGATTGTCGATTTCTTTGATGAGATTTCGTTCTCCTACTATAACGTATGTATATTAGTGAATTTTAATTTCGTTCGGATGTGTGCGTGTGCCGAGCGATGACGGATGTCAGAAGAGGACCATTAAGCGGACATCAGGAGGCAGGGCTCAGTTGAGGTTGTAAAGTATATTCGAGGATGATGACCGTGGTCGAGGTTGCCCCCATTACGGCACGAGAAGCTGGGACTGGAAAGGTGACTGAGGCGCAACCATGATTTCCAAATGCTGCTATAGTTGAATGAGGTGCGAGAGTAAACTCACCCACCGTGTTACCAAACGTGTAGAGAACTGTCAGTGGGAATTCTAAAAATGCGATAATTGTATGTGTTTACCAAAGGAGGTAAAGTATCCAAAGGTTTAGATATAGGACGGAGTGTGGCTAACTGAAAGTGAGAATTTAGAGAAAATTTTCTTGGCTGTCGGAATGAAGTTATAATGATGGGAGTCAACCACCAATTTTAGAAGTGAAATGCTATGTCTATAGGAGAACCTTAGGTACAGTGTTGACCGTATGTTCCTTCATCAGATGTTCAGGATTAGAAGTGAACGTTTTCCTAAACTCATCACATGAGGACGTGACAGAGGACCATTTGTGAATATGAATCTTAACCGTTAGCAAATTTTGTATTGGAAAATGTAGATACAAGTGGAGGAAACGACTCCAAGTGGGAGATCAACTCGTAATAATAGTTGATAACACTCAAAGAGGAAATTCTGATGGACGACTGATTTAGAGGTTGAAAATGTCGTATTTTTTCAATAAAGATGATAATGTTTCTTTGTGTGGGAAGCTAAAAGAATCGAAGAATTTAGTCGAGAATAAGACTGAATACAACGGTGGTGATGTAGCACCACAAAGGGGTGTGGATACACATCCGAGGACCCATTTAATTGATTCGGATAGTTAAATTCTTACCAAGTGATGGTAAATCCAGTAAGGACTATTATAGACAGTGACATGTTCTTTAGGGCCTAAAAGGCTAAGGGAATAATTGGGGTAGCCAACAGGAATCGAGTCTACTAAAGTCCGAGAGAAGGACAATCCTAACATGGTTAGTAGGACAGGTGATAAGTGGATTATGTGTTGAGGTATTTTGTGGGGAGTGAAATCGCACGCAATAATATTTTTCGATGTGAGTAAAGGGACAAGAATACGGTGCCTAGTAAAATATAATGATTAAAGTAGTTTTGTTTTGGGTTGGACAGACGTGTTACGTCCGAAGACCATTTGTGAAGTCAGGACGATTGGCAAGGTGGAAGTATAAGTTGTATCATCAGAGGATGGGACATATTTATGTGACACGAGCGAGTCACTATATCTTGTTCATTGCTAGATTAGCATGTGAGACGAGTTTACTGAGTATAATTATAAACGTTATTATTATGTAAATATATTTCCCTAGTGTAGCGGGATTTTTCTCTAGTGCTATTTGCGGAGGATGAATTAGTATATTAACAGTGTTATGTACTTTATTGAGGTTACTCGTTGTAGTGATGCGATATGCGAGTATGATATTATCTTTGTTACAACGTTATATAAATGGTTAGTATGATAGTGGGTAATTATTGCAAGGCTATCGGAGTGGTTGCATTAGTGCACCATGTTTTGTTCTAGCGAGGCTTCACCTGCAAGAAGGTCGGACTCGCACTTATATTATCTATCCTAGAGACTTCGAAGGGGATAGTGGGCTCTAGATATTCGATACCGATGTATGTATGGACTTTGTCATTGTGATTCAATATGTAGCGGGTTTATTGTTGAGCGAAAAGATTTAACTCAGTATTATGTTTAGCACTCAGGACTTGGGGATAGGAAGAGTGCATTATTATATCTATCCTCTAGAGATGTGGGAGTTAAGAGTTATACCCCTATTATTAGGGAAAGGGATTTAGAGATTCCGATTGCATGTATTCGAGGTTTATGGAATGCAATTACCACCAACCAATACTGAACGATAGTGCAATTGGTGAAATGTTATTTGTTAAGTGTAATTACGAGAGGAAATGTAACTTTTTTGTCAAGAGACGGAATAAAGGGGTACATGCTATGGACGGAGGACCTAACGGATTTGGATAACCGACAATGCTAGGTATTAGTGTATCGGGGGGGTTCCTTGTTTGGATTTCGCTTTGCGAGACATCCCAGGCATGAAACTTAGCGTAAGGTTGGAATTAGGGAGATGTTTGGTCATTAGTCCGTGAGTTCGGTACTTCGGTCATACTAGGGATATGTAATTATATCTATAAGTTAGAAGTTGAATCATGATTTAAGGCTAGTGGAGCCGATTATGTGGTAAGAAAGCATTGAAAGTTATCCCCGCGAGTTGAGGGGTGGAACGATGATAAAGAGGATTTAAAAATTTCGATTTCTAGGGTGATTGAGAGTACCCAAGTGTTGTAACCGCATTCAGAACACAAGGTAAATAAAGAGTTGGGATGATTTTTAGCGTGGATTATCTGGAAAGAATTTTTATTATACAAAAGAGATGACTTGTATTTATTTTGATGAATAGAGCGTTAGTGATTTATTTTGGTTGTTGTACCTATTCGGGAAAATTGTTGTATTTATTTGAAGAAGTTTGAGATTAGTTATTTCTCTTTTGTTTTCATGGAATTTGGAGGACCTATTCCTTATATTTTGTGGATTTATTTAGTTCTACATAATAGTAGCGCGTCGTTCGCTCTCCACGGACGATCGGGGTGTTGCAAAATGTGAGCATCCTGGTTAGCGGATGTTAAAATTTTCCAAGTTAAAGGGACGTGGTAATAGACGTGTGGAATATATGTTTGTTAGACTAATTTATCGAGGCAGAAGTGGTAGAGTGGATTAAGCGTTGCAAGAAGAACGAAAAATCCATATAGGCAAGTGCAATTAGAGTAGCACACCCGAATTTGGTTGGAAGGCTGTGGGAAGCCATTTTAAAAGGGATATTCCTTGAGAAGAGTAGAATTTAATTATTATGGAGAACACTCGGAGTAGAGATGTAATTAGTCAAATGTGGGAGCGACTTGCGCATACAAAGAGTGATGATTGTAATATACACCAATGAAGGAAGGGGAGTATTAAGTGCCACTTAATGTGAGACTTTTCAAGGAAAATTCGATGTTTAGCGGGACGTAGTGAGTAGTCTCTCCATGAACCACCCATAGGTAGATATCGGTTTGATAGGATGATCAACCAGAGAATTTTGTGTCTATCGACAATTCCTGTAATTGGAAGAGGTCGCTAAAGTCGGTAAAGTTTCTTGGATGGGTTGCCTTCCTCAAGACAAGATCAAGGTTTCATCCGAACATGTGAATTAAGTCGCCCAAGAAGGAAGTGACTCATATTCCTTTGGAGTGGTTTACAATATTAGCTAGAGTGCCCCAAGCTTCCTTTGAAAGGAAGGATCGCGCCAGTACGTGGTCCGACACAGTATTAATTCCTGAATTGGGATGAGATTTTTGAATCCCACCTTTGACATGGGATTTCAGGAACCAGCGGAGATAAGGTTTCGTTTCGAGTAGGATGTATCACCCCTAGCCAGGGAATATGCGCATGGTGATTAAAGATTAATGGAACCACGTCAAGGAAATTTTGGAATTTTGGTACGGTGATTTCAGGAGTATTCTGTAGAAACACTCGTACTTATTTGTCGCGTACGAGGTGCTTATTAAGGTTTTGGTGAGAAAAAACCTCGACTATTCTCCTTCCGTATGTTTAGAGGTGAGAGGATAATCAGAATTTTGGATCGGTTGAAAATAATTCGATAACTATGGTGGAATTCCATGACTATTTTAGGCAAACGAGATTAGTCAAATGTTCGTATGGTTTTTCTCAGAATGGGAGTTTTGTATATAGATAAATCCGAGTAGTTGTCAAGTAGTGAGGTGCGACCTCCCAATGATAGTGAGATAATGGAAATTTAAAATGTATAGGCGTGACCTATGCGAATTTTGTCGGTTAGGAGCACCATGTGTAGTGTCTCCAATGAGAATGTTAATCAAGCTTGCTGTGAGGCGGGGGCTATAGTGATTAAGTGCCTTACTATGTAGATAATTTGCGTACTGAAAAGATATCTATAATTGTTCTACCAGGTAGGCCTTATTTTCCGAATTTCGGGACGAAATTCCGTTATTAGGGGGGAAGTATGTAATACCCCGTATTTTTATGGCTTTTAAATTTAGGGATTTATTAAATTTAATTGTGATAAATTAATTTAATTTTAATCCGAAAAGTTGTTTTATATATTTACTAGCATAACGAGAGTTAGTAATTATTGGAAATTTGTTGAATGTTACTGGATGAGTATAGTAATATATGAAATTGATTTTATAAAAATTGTCACGTGTGAATAAAATGACAATTATGGAAATTAAGTCGGGACGCGCCTATGTCGTGTCAGGACTAAATTATTATTATATAAAGTGAATAAATTATAAGTTGCCCGTATGGTTGATGATGCTGGGATTTAGCACCACCAGATAAGTGATAGTGAGCTCAAGCAGTAGCAGCCATGGCAGCCATAGAGATGTATAAGTATATAGAAGGGGATGAGTATAAGAGGAAATTAGACAATGATGTATAGTGGTTCAGCCAATTTGGCCTACATCCACTGTGAGTGTGTGATCCACTAAGTATGGGCACTAATGGCCTTGGATACAATGCACATAACCCTCTCTCTCTCTCTACTGTGTGTGTATAAGCAGAGTTTTAGCTAGGGCTACTATTCATGGATCGATCCCCTGTAGGGTTGTAGGTGACAAGTATATATAGGTCTTGGGGGGTGTAGTGTACCCCCCCCCCCCCAAGTAAGCATGGTGCATGTGAATGATGATCTAACCAATTCCCTGTTGACACCTGTAGATGCCAAATGATGACATAATATTCCCTCACGTGAGGGTGTGATTCGGTTATAACGGTCTGCCACGTGTCATATGAGCATGACGCGCACTGTTCCACGCGTCTCCCAAACCACGCGATGTCATGATGTCACCCTCGGCCTATGAGCCGAGGACGAGGGCAAAGTTTCTTCCGGTAGTGAGTCTGGCTTGATTCTGGCCTCGTACTGTCGTACCCTCGTAGGGTCGTCCGGAGCCCGGGGAAGGGTCGGCCCCTCGTAGGGTCGTCCGGAGCCCGGGGAAGGGTCGGCCCCTCGTAGGGTCGTCCGGAGCCTGGTGGAGGGTCGGTCCCTCGTAGGGTCGTCTGGACCTGGTGGTGGCCAGCTGGGGCCTGTTGAAGGGTCGGCCCATCATAGGGTCGTCCGTATTGGAGGTAATCCTCATCCAGTCTGAGGGTATAAACGGGTATATCAATCACCCCCCAGCCCTTAGCCATAGGTGTCATTGAGATGGCTGAGGGATATTTGCTGAAATTGAGACACGTGTGATCAGTTAGGTGAGTGACACCTGTGGAGATACTCATTGCTGTTCCAGTTTCCAAGGCAGGGCGGCTGTGCAGTGTGCTTGGGGCCTTGTGCCCTAATTATAGCTTTCTTTGGTAAATGGGTCCACTCATTACCAAAGTATTTAAGATATTTTCAAACTCTCTCTTCCGTCTTCTTCTTCTTCCCGCCTAAGTATTCTCTCTCTAGAACCAGTCGCCATTTGCAGCCTTCAACCCTTCAGACCTAGCAGCGTTCTTGTTCTCTCCTCATCAGGTAACCTTTTTCTCCTCGCGCCTTCCTTTGTCTTCATTTCTATGTATTTTTTAGGGTTGTAGGTCGGCACTTTCTTAGAGTTCCCCCATTGCCTTTTCCGGTGTCTTCTCCGGTTGTTAGTTCTTGGACATTCTTGACGAAAAATGTTTTAGTTCCTTGGTTTGATCCAGAAGTCAAACCTGGTCAATCCCCCAAGTGTTTGTAGTTGAATTAGCCAAGTCTAGTGTAATTTCTCCAAGTGTAGGGTCTTCCCTTTAATGCTTAGGAGGCTTTACAACCTAGTGTCTGAATTCCCATCTTTGAGAGAGAAACTATTTACCGAGATCAGACGAATAGAGGAAGAGGAAGAGAGGAGACGAGGGGCCGACCCTAATTGGGTACGACCCATCTTTCCCATTCCTCTTGCCATCATAAGACCATCTGAACCCTCTGAGTCTTGCGGGTCGTCATCTCGTCCGGACGAGACACCCAACCCAAGTGAAATGGACGAGAGAACCTTCTCTCCAACTGGTGTCGGGACGTCTGGTAGAAGGGACACGTCTGATCTTAGCCCTCCCCGAGAGGCCGAGGGTACGATCCCCTCTGAGGCTGTCCTTGTGACAACCCTATCCCCCAATGCCTTCCAAGTGGCTTTTCCTCAGGGTCCTCCTGCAGGTGATGAGGGGGAAGGGAATGAGGACGAGGACGACGATACAGATGATGAGGTTGATACCTCCCATGCCTCGTCTTTTATCTCCTCTGTTAGGGATATGGACCTTCTGATATGGAGGCATATTTATGGAGTGCCCTCTGGGGTAACTATGAGGGTTCCCTCTGAGGCCGAGAGGGTTTTTGGGGGTGAAGAGGGAGAGGTTGCAGTCTACGAGAAAATGTTCAAAGTAGGTGTCAGACTTCCCTTCCACCCTGCCATTGTAGATATTCTGTCGGCTCTGGGCGTCTCCCCCTCTCAACTTCCACCCAACTCTTGGAGGACGATTCTGGGTTACATTTCTTTGTGGAAAAATTCTTTCACTGATGAGCCCTCGTCCGACGTATTCTTAGCTTGCTATAATATCACCTCTTCATCTAAACAGCCCGGATATTACCATCTAGGAGCGAGAAGGTCTGAGAAGAAACTTCTCCACGTGGCTCAAACTTCCAATCATGATTAGAAAAAGAGATTCTTCTTCATATCTGGGGCGTGGGAGCGCTCCACCGAGGCGTCCCCTTCTGCCGATGCTCCGAGTGTCCCTAACAAATGGTCTAATCCCTCCATGAAAGCTAGGTCAGACCCCGGACTTAGCCTAGAGGAAAGGGATATTGTTGAGTATCTGAGGGGACGAGGGAGAGAGGGTGAGATCCCAAAGTTCGAAGATTTGATGACCCCTCGATTCCTTAAAAAAGCTGGTCTGAGGGTCGGCCCTCTGACAGAACTATGTGAGTTACACTGAACATTTTCCCTTCTTTACTTATTTTTGAAGTGTTCTCTCTTTATCTCTGAACTTTTCTGACATGTCGTCCTCTTATCAGATCGTCCTGCAGGTACACCAGACTACCTCTGGGAAATGACTGCTCCAAGTCTACTTGCTGGTTTGTCAAAGAAGAAGGGGAAGGAGCCTCAGCAAGCTCCAAAGAAGACGAGGGCCTCAGGGCCGACAGTTGTTGAGCCGACAGCCGATAGCCACAAAAGGAAGGAGCCTAAGGCTCCTGTTGAGCATCGGCCTGATCCTAGGATGAGGGCAAGGGTCGAAGCCTCTGAGGGGACGACCTCTACGTCCAGCATGGGGGCCTTCTGGTCTCAAAATCTGTCCCATCTGAGGGCCGACCCCTCATCTCTTATTGCCAACCTGGGGGCAGCCAAGGCCTCAATGTTCTCTGCACCGTCGGCCTCTGACTTCGAGTTCTTGGCAAAGATGCCTCCAGCCAAAGTGTACGACTACGGTCTGCACTCCCTTGCTCAGGTATTGGTCTTTACCTTCTTTAATTTCATTCTCACTAACTGTTCTCTCGGCCCATCTTGATGTTTGTTCATTTTTTCTTGTAGTCTGTTTGTGCCTTGACCTCAGCCACCAAGTGGATGGCCGAGAATCAACAAAAGTTTCACGAAGCTGAGAGGGCCATTCAACATGAGGCTGAGTTGCAGGCAGAGATAGATACAGCAAAGACTGAGCTTAATACTGCGAGGGCTGAGCTTGAGAGTGCTAGGACCGAGCATGCTAGGGTCCTAGATGAGCTGATGAGGCAGCACGATGCCGACCTGCAAGCCAAGGACTTGATCATCAAGGATAGGGATGAGACTCTGATCAACCTGGAGGCCCAGCACACAACTGATCTTGAAGAGGCTGTGAGGAAAGCCGGGGCTGATGCTGTTGAGGTTTTCAAGACCTCAGATGAGTTTCAGGGCTTCGGCCTTGAGTATCTGGAGAGGGGGATCAGGACGGCCTGCCGATGGGTCGTCCTCAAATTCGGCGATGTCATCTCCTCTGTTCGTCCTTCACTAGAGGGTGTTCAACTGGACGACCCCCTAATCGCTGGGGCCCTATCCCAGGTGGAATCCCAAGTGCAGGTAGAGGGGGTCGGCACGTCTGAGGATCGGCCAGTCATGATTGCTGAAGAGACCCCCTTGGTGGATGTTGAGGCTCTGCCCTCTGACACTGTCCCTTAGGGTGGCTGCCTGTAGCCCATACCCTCGCAATGTATCTATTACTTTTTCTGTATTGTAAAAACACTTGAATATTTTGTACCAGATTTTTATTAATATCATCGTCTCTTCTTCAACTGTCTCCCATAATTGCTGTCTTCCATATTTAATTCTGTTATGGTTTGTTCCTTGTTAATTTGCTACTAACCCCTCCCTCGTCTTTCTTGAGGACCACTGTGGGGTCGTCCCCTCATGTGGCCTCATTATAGCCGAGGGTTAAAGTAACCAAATTAATGATTTTTAAATGAAGTCTACCCTCGTCTTTCTTGAGAACAGTGGTGGGGTCGTCCCCTCCACTGGTCCTCATTATAGCCGAGGGTTCAACTTACCAACTTAATGGCTTTAAATTAAGTCTACGCTCGTCTTTCTTGAGAACAGTGGTGGGGTCGTCCCCTCCACTGGTCCTCATTATAGCCGAGGGTTAAAGTTACCCAATTTAATCTACCCTCGTCTTTTTTTAGAACAGTGGTGGGGTCGTCCCCTCCACTGGTCCTCGTTATAGCCGAGGGTTCAAGTAACCAAATTAATGGTTTTTAAATGAAGTCTACCCTCGTCTTTTTTTAGGACAGTGGTGGGGTCGTCCCCTCCCCTGGTCCTCATTATAGCCGAGGGTTCAAGTAACCAAATTAATGGTTTTTAAATGAAGTCTACCCTCGTCTTTTTTTAGGACAGTGGTGGGGTCGTCCCCTCCCCTGGTCCCCATTATAGCCGAGGGTTTAAGTAACCAAATTAATGGTTTTTAAATGAAGTCTACCCTCGTCTTTTTTTAGGACAGTGGTGGGGTCGTCCCCTCCCCTGGTCCTCATTATAGCCGAGGGTTCAAGTAACCAAATTAATGGTTTTTAAATGAAGTCTACCCTCATCTTTTTTTAGGACAGTGGTGGGGTCGTCCCCTCCCCTGGTCCCCATTATAGCCGAGGGTTCAACTTACCAAATTAATGGATTTTAAATGAATTCTACCCTCGTTGTTTTTTTTAGGACAGTGGTGGGGTCGTCCCCTCCACTGGTCCCCATTATAGCCGAGGGATCAACTTTCCAAATTAATGGATTTCTGTAGATGTTTCCATGCGTGCTAGGACTGACAACAGGATAAAGGAAACACTGATATTTCTCATTAATTTTTCGAGTGTTCTGTTGGAGCAACTCTCATTACAACTATGGCCTATCAAGACCTTACAACACTACTGATAGTATTTCTTCAAATGATCTGCATTCCAGGGATTGGAAAAATGTTCCCCTTCTAGGTTTTCTAGTCTATAGGTCCCTGGGACAACTTCATCGATGACCCTATATGGGCCATGCCAATTAGGATGGATCTTGTTGGGTTTTTGCCAAGTCTTTTTGAGAACCAAGTCTCCTACTGCGATAGGCCTCTGTTTCACCCTCTGATTGTAAAACCTTGCAGTCCTCTGCTGGTAGGAAGCTTGCCTTATCTCAGCATCCTCTCTTCTTTCCTAAATCAAGTCCAGGTCAAGTCTCCTCTCTTCCGTATTTCCCTGGGGGTCGTACATTTGTACCCTATGAGTGGGAAACTCGACTTCGGTGGGGATGACCGCTTCTGATCCATAAGCTAGCATGAATGGGGTCTCCCCAGTAGGGGTCCTTACTGTCGTCCTGTACGCCCACAACACTGCATATAACTCCTCGACCCATCTTCCTTTTGCCTCCTCAAGCCTCTTCTTAATCCCATCTAGGATTGTCCTGTTCGTAACTTCGGTTTGCCCATTGGCCTGAGGTCGGCCTGGGGTGGAGAAAAATTGTTTGATACTTACCCTCTCACAGTACTTCTGTAGAGAGGCATTCTTGAACTAGGTCCCGTTATCCGAGATGAGGGTGTTGGGTAGACCATATCTGCATATCACATTCTTCCAGATGAACTGGAAGGTCTTCTGCTCCATGATCGTGACCATTGGTTCGGCCTCTACCCACTTTGAAAAGTAGTCAATTTCTACGATGAGGAACCGATAGTTATTGACTGCCCTAGGTAAGGGTCCTACCAGGTCAATCCCCCACACTGCAAACGGCCATGGGGATGTGATGGAGGTAAGGGGCTGATGAGGTTAGTGAGGGATGGTAGCAAATCTTTGGCATATATCACACTTCTTAACATATGCGGCAGCATCTTTCCCCAAGGTCGGCCACCAGTAGCCTTGGGTGATCACCCTCTTCGCCAATGATCTACCCCCAATGTGGCTTGAGCACGACCCTTCATGCACATCTTGCAAAATAGAAGGGACTTCTGAGGGATGCACACACCTAAGTAAGGGGAGCAGAAACCCCTTTTTGTACAACGTGTCTCCGATGACAGTGAACTTTGCCGCCCTGTACCTCAGCTTCTTCCTTTCTTGCCTTGCTTCTGGCATCTCACCCTCTTTAATGTATCTGATAAGGGGATCCATCCACGAAGCTTCTTGGGAAACACTTAGGCAATTGCTAGGTGTTCCCTCAGCGTCCTCAATGGTAGGTCGAAGCAAAATTTCTACTGGGACCGTCCTCCTGATGTCTGTTCTCGTTGCTGAGGCCAGCCTAGCAAGGGCATCAGCGCAACCATTATCAAGCCTAGGTACCCTCCTTAATTTCACTTCTCTGAAGCCCTTCAGTAATGACCTCACCTTCTCGAGGTACCTTGCCATCCTTTCGTCTTTAGCCTCGTAGGCTCCTAGTATCTGATTCACAACTAGTCTTGAATCACTATGGACCAAAATCTGGCCGACACTAAGAGACTTGGCCAAGGAGAGGCCTGCTACTAAGGCCTCATATTCAGCCTCGTTGTTGGAGGCTTTGAAGTTGAACCTTAGGGCGTATTCGACGTCTGTGCCATCGGGTGCTGACAGTATCAGTCCAGCACCACTTCCGCTATCACAGGAGGACCCATCAACGAAGAGGCTCCACGGAGTCTTTCCTTCTGAAAAATTTCCCTCAGAGAGGGACCCCTATCTAAAGATGTATCTACTTTCTTCGTTTTCAGTCGCTTTCCTTCTTGCGGTGCTCGTCTCAGCCCTATCTGCGGGTGTATCTGTGGGTCTGTCTTCTGTATCCGTCTTCCCGAGGGTCTCACCCTCGGCCTCATCATCTTCCCAGGTGAACTCAGCCACGAAGTCTGCCAATGCCTGCCCCTTAATGGCTGTCTTAGGCTGATACACAATATCGAACTCCCCCAGCTCTATAGCCCAGGTCATTAGCCTTCCTGATTTTTCAGGCTTGTGTAGGACCTGCCTAAGAGGAGAGTCAGTAAGGATGACCATAGTATGGGACTGGAAGTACGGTTTCATCTTCCTTGAGGCATGGATCAAGGCGTAGGCCAACTTTTCCATCCTCGGGTATCTTTGCTCTGCCCCCTGGAATGCCTTGCTGTTAAAGTATACAGGCTTCTGTATACCATCCTCGTCTCTCACAATGGATGCGCTGATGGCAGACTCTGAGACGACGAGGTACACGTAAAGTCGTTCACCCTGCACGGGTCGTGACAGCAGCAAGGGAGACCCTAAGTATGATTTTAGCTCCTTTAAAGCCTCATCACACTCTTCACTCCATTCAAAGGCCTTCCTGAGGATCTTGAAAAATGGTAGACACTTGTCTGTAGCCCTCGACACAAATCTGTTCAAGGCAGCCACTCTCCCTGTGAGCCTCTGAACGTCTTTGATGGACTTGGGGGTCTTCATCTCAATAAGGGCCTTTATCTTTTCAGGATTGGCCTCGATGCCTCTTTGATTGACAATGAACCCCAAGAACTTCCCCACTCCGACCCCGAAGATACACTTGGCCGGATTAAGCTTCATCTGGTACTTGTCCATCGTATTAAAGGTCCTCTCCAGGTCTGCCACATGATCATCTGCTTTCAAACTCTTGGTCAGCATGTCATCCATGTAGATCTCCATAGACTTCCCAATTTGGTCTTCGAACATTTTATTTACGAGGCGCTGGTACGTTGCCCCCACATTTTTTAGACCGAAGGGCATGACCCTATAGCAGTATGTACCCTTGTCAGTGATGAAGGCAGTCCTCTCCGAGTCTTCAGGGTTCATGAAGATCTGGTTGTACCCTGAGTAGGCATCCATAAAACTCATGAGCTCGTGGCCTGCAGTAGCGTCTACCATCTGGTCAATGCGGAGGAGAGGGAAGCTGTCTTTGGGGCAGTGCTTGTTGAGGTCTATGAAGTCCACACACATCCGCCACTTCCCGTTGGCCTTTGGGACAATGACTGCATTGGACAGCCATTCAGGGTAGATGACCTCTCTGATAAATTCAGCGTCTTCTAATTTTTTGACCTCGTCCCTGATGACCTCATATTTTTCTCTGGAGTAAATTCTCCTCTTCTGCTTCACCGGCTTCACTCCCTCTACCATATTGAGCTTGTGGCACATGATTTCAGGGTCAATCCCTGGCATATCTACATGACTCCAGGCGAAGACACTTCGCCTTCTCCTCAACAGTTTAATGAGGTCTTCCTTGATTTTGGGCTTCAGAGACTTGCCAACTTGGACGGTTTTTCCCGGGTCATCCTCATCGAGGATGATGGGTTCTACCTCCTCGGCGGCCTCTCCTTTTTTGAGCTTCGTCTCGTCCCTGGGGTCTAGGGTATCAATGTTGTAAGTGGCTGTAGCCCTCTTGTGTGCCTCCCTTTCCTCAGCGGAGTTGTAGTAACATTCTCTCGCTGCCGTCTGGTCTCCCTGAACTTCCCCCACCCCGTAAGGGGTTGGAAATTTGATCATCTGATGGACCGTAGAGGGCACGGCTTCAAACCCCTTGAGGGCCACACGCCCTAGTATGATGTTGTAGGCCGAAAACACCTGCTCATCCATCACAAAGAAACTGACCTTCTTGGTGAGCTATCTCGGCCACTCGTCCCCCATCCTCACATCGGCCTCATATACCCCAAGGGGGTGAACCTTTTCCCCACTGAACCCAATCAATGGATTATGGTAGGGGACGAGTCTAGCACGGCTGAGACCCAAGGCTTTGAAGCATGGCCAAAACATCACATCTGCAGAACTACCCCCATCTACCAAGATCCTCGGCACTTCGCATCCGTGCACCCTGGTAGTGATGAAGAGAGGGTCATCGTATGGGGCTAAGAGCCCTTTAAAGTCCATTCTTGGAAACCCCACTATCAGTGTGTCCATATCAACCTTCTTCCTCTTTTCTGACTTGACCTCCAGGGAGGTTGCGTGCACCGTCTTCGTCAATGCCTTTGCTTCAGCCACATGGGCCTTCCTGTCGGCGACCTCAGACCCTCATCCTGCAATTCCCCCAGAGATCATTCCCACTCCGAGGGAGATCATATTGAGCCTCTTGACAGGGCTGTGGTCATCTCTCGGCGGGAGGTCAGGGTCGTCTTCATCATTAGAGGGGTCGTCCCCTCTTTTTTGAGGACCTTCTCTGCAGGCATCGACTCGCTTCTTTCTGGGGTCGTCCCCTCGGCCCCTCTTGAAGTCGGCTTTGTCGACGTACTTTCTGAGCTTCCCTTCCTTCAGCATCTTCTCAATCTCGTCTTTCAGAGCAAAGCATTTATCCGTCACGTGTCCGTGGTCTTGGTGAAATTCGCACCACAGGTTCTTATTCCTCTTGCCGGGGGCTGCCCTCAGCTTCTCAGGCCACTTCAGCGTCCGATCACTCTTTATCTCATTGAGGATCTGTTCACAGCTGACCGTCAGAGGGGTGTACCCCGCGAACTTATCATCCATGGTTCTCTTCTTCCCCTCTTTGTTCTTCTTGGGGTATTTACTCCCACTTGCACCTCCTCTTTCGTCCTCATACTTTGCAGCCATCGCCTCTTCGGCGTTCATCACCTTTCCTGCTGTTGACAACAGCTCGGCCATCGTCCTCGGAGGGTCTTCAGCAAGCTTCCATAACAGCTTCCCCTTTTGGAGTCCTCCAATCAGGGCTGTCATAGCTATGCTCTCCTCATAGTCTTCCACCTCCAGCTTCTCTTTATTGAATCTGGCTATATAGTCCCTCAGACTTTCACTCTTCCCCTGCTTAACATAGAGCAGGTGGGTGGTCTTCTTCTGTGGCCTCACCCCAAAGCAGAAATTATGGATGAACAGGTCGGCCATCTGCTTAAAGTTTTCAATGGAATTTTTTGGAAGAGACGTGTACCACACATGCGCAGCCCCAGTCAGGGTACCAGAGAAGGCATGTCACCTCATCTCATCTGAGATAGAGTATATGTCTGTCGCCGACTGATACATCTCCAAGTGGTGGACGGGGTTGGTGCTCCCGTCATACCTTGGGGTGACCATAGGTGGCTTGAACTTTGACGGCGTGGGGAAGTTGACTATCTTTGCCACAAAGGGTGAGCCTATGGTGTATCCCATCTGAAGAGGGTCTCGGCCCTTCAATATATCACCAATCTTATCCTCTAACCGCTGGATTGAGTCATTCCAGGGCCTCACAGGGTCGGCCTGGCCAATGTTATCCCCTGCTGCCTCTCTGAGGTGGACGGAGGGTTCTGCTGCAGCAGGCCTGTGTCGACTGTTCACTTCCCTTTGGCCGTCATCTCGTCCTCGGAGTCGACCATCGGCCGCCTCCCTCCTGGATCTTGCAGCACTCCTTGGCCTGGACAACTGTTCTCGCAGGTCATTTACTGGGCCTAGCCTCTCAAAGGCCGACCCCCTGCTCAAGCGATCAAAAGCAGAGCCTCTTGGGCGATCATCAGGGTTTGGCCTCCCGCACTTTCCCCTACTGTCCTGGAGGGGTCGCACAGTGTTGTTGGAGACCTCGTAAGGTTCCCAGCACTTAATAGGAGCCTCCTCTCCCTCCAGATCGTCATACCTGTCCTCAGGGCAAGGGTTCCCTTGCCTCCCCAGGCGTAAACGCCGGGGGTCAGCAACATCCCTACGCCGCTGAGGGGGTGGTAGGTCTTTGCGTGGTGCCTGGGGTGGTCCCCTGGCCTCATGCTGCCCTGGAGCTGCTACTGGAGTAATCATCTCAGGCGAAACCCCTGGTGCTCTTAGTATGTTCTGGCTTAGAGCTGTGAACTGCTCCTGCATCATCCGCTGGCTTGCTGCCAGAGACTTTAGGGCTGCCGCCACATCAGCCATCTCAGACTGAGGCGGCGGCTGACTGGAATTGGGTCTTCCCCCCTCATCCGCCGGGGGAAGTGGTGGTGGTGGCATCTCAGGTGCCATGTGCTTAAGCTATGAAAAGTTGAACTGAGGAAAATACTAGTAAGCTTGGGAACCTTGGTGGGTCTCTTTCAATGGTGAGACACCTCCTCTCAGGGGGAGTGTTGGTTCACCACCAGAGTGCCCAGTGAGGTCAAGCTGTACAAAGGAAGAGATGTCTTCTCTTGCCCACAGACGGCGCCAAACTAATGATGCTGGGATTTAGCACCACCAGATAAGTGATAGTGAGCTCAAGCATTAGCAGCCATGGCAGCCATAGAGATGTATAAGTATATATAAGGGGATGAGTATAAGAGGAAATTAGACAATGATGTATAGTGGTTCAGCCAATTTGGCCTACATCCACTGTGAGTGTGTGATCCACTAAGTATGGGCACTAATGGCCTTGGATACAATGCACATAACCCTCTCTCTCTCTCTACTGTGTGTGTATAAGCAGAGTTTTAGCTAGGGCTACTGTTCATGGATCGATCCCCTGTAGGGTTGTAGGTGACAAGTATATATAGGTCTTGGGGGGTGTAGTGTACCCCCCCCCAAGTAAGCATGGTGCATGTGAATGATGATCTAACCAATTCCCTGTTGACACCTGTAGATGCCAAATGATGACATAATATTCCCTCACGTGAGGGTGTGATTCGGTTATAACGGTCTGCCACGTGTCATATGAGCATGACGCGTACTGTTCCACGCGTCTCCCAAACCACGCGCTGTCATGATGTCACCCTCGACCTATGAGCCGAGGACGAGGGCAAAGTTTCTTCCTGTAGTGAGTCTGGCTTGATTCTGGCCCAGTACTGTCGTACCCTCGTAGGGTCGTCCGGAGCCCGGGGAAGGGTCGGCCCCTCGTAGGGTCGTCCGGAGCCTGGTGGAGGGTCGGTCCCTCGTAGGGTCGTCTGGACCTTGTGGTGGCCAGCTGGGGCCTGTTGAAGGGTCGGCCCATCGTAGGGTCGTCCGTATTGGAGGTAATCCTCATCCAGTCTGAGGGTATAAAAGGGTATATCAATGGTCATTTCGAGTGTGCCAAAGTATCCGAAAGGGTCGAGATAGTCAAAATAATGTACTCGGGGGTTTAGTTTGGGTCTCGGGGCGTTTTAGGCATAATTAGTACCCCGGGAGGGCGTTTTGGATATTTCGTAATTATGGGTAATTAAACCCACGAATTTGCTAGGGTTATACCAGATGGTAAGTGTTGTCTTCTAGGGTTATCATAACCAAAAACTAATGTCGTTCATTGGAGAGGAAGAGGAGAAGCTTTCCAAGGAGTTCTAGGCCAAGAACTCTACTGATTGCACCGTCGTCACCGCCAAATGATAGACCGGGCAACGAGGATCTCCACCACACCAAATTCTTCCACAAATTCAAGTTAATGCTTCTTTTATATTAGTCTATGGTTGATTAGAATTAGTGTTCTTGAGAAAAAAATTAATTGGAGACAAAAATTACATGTTGTAGAGGTAAAGATTATATTCTGGAAATCCATTTCACATGTAGAGGTTGAATCAAGAATTTCCATGGTGTTAATGATAGAAAATCTGGAAAAAAATCGAAGAAACTAAGTTAAGGAAAAATATTAGGGTTCTTGAGAATTATATAGATTTTACCCTTTTATTTTGTTATAGTTGATGAAAACTCGCATGTTTTACGTAGGATATTGTTTATATGGGTATACAACACTTGTAGTATAAGTGGTTGGGAGTTTGGGACTGAAACATGATGATTTGGATGAGTTCGGGGTAAGATTTTCGTAGGTGGGTTTTCTGCAGTTTCGCTATAACTACTTAATCGATCGATCGAGCACAGAGCATCGATCGATCGACCCCTCCTGGAAAACTGCATTTTTGCTCGTGTTAGCTTAATCCGATTTTATGCACAGTAACCTTGATTAGGGTTGCTAGAACATAATGGAACATAAAAAGGACTAGTAGGGTTAAGATAAACCCCGATAAGTGGGACTTTAATGTAAAGGGGAAATGAAGGGGTAAACGGGGAGATATTCATACTTAAGAAATCATACGTGCATTGACTAAATAATCAAAATGTCTAGAAAGTTGGATTAGAAGGTGAGTGAGGGCCTACTGAAATTGTACTTAGGTAAAGAGAATACTTCGAGAGATAAGAAGTGAGTTTAGAATAACTTAATTTCGGGAATAAAATGAACGAGTCAGTTATACGAGATAATCGAGTAAATGTGTAATAAAGGATAATTATAATTATGGGTAGTGAGCGCCCCTAATTTAATAATGTGGATGTGAATACATATATATATATATAACGGTGTGATTGTGCATATATTATTTCTGTGTAAAAATCGTACCCGAGCTACTTGTTATCACGGGGGTTTCCGCTCCAGGACAGTCTTATCTCAATTGGGCCTTTATGGGGGATAACTACTCGTACCCTAGAAGATAGTATCCTTGATTACAGGCTATCTGAGAGATAGTCAGATGGTCCTAAGAGACGTGAGGGTATGTGCTGACCTCTTAGGACTGGGAACTATGCTTCACCTCCATTTGTGTGTGTTTTGTGTTGATACAGTTCGAGAGTGATTCCGAACTAGTATTCCCTTAGTACGAGTGATACGGGGACTTGATAGCAGAGCATGCCAGGACCATAGTTTGTATGTGGTGTGCAGATAGTATATATATATATATATATATATATATATATATATATATATATATATATGATATGAGAAATTGGTATATATATCTACTTATATATGGAAACTTTTCACCATAGATTTTTATGTGGGGTGCCGTTAGTATATATATTATATGTGTAACTAATATATATACGTATATCTATATGGGAACTTTATACTATGCATATAAGTAGTTAATAAATGAATAAACGCTTCACTTCACTACAAGTATTCGTAAACTTTATAACACTCACTACACCAAAATGGCCAAAATGTCACCTTTCAGCCGGCCACCCGTGTCAAGGTCATTGACCGTGATAAAAAACACGCGTTTTATGTCACAGTCATTGACCTTGACACGACCGTGACAAAGAATTGTCACGGTCAATGACCGTGACAAGGCCGTGACGTATTTAATGGCCAGCGGATAGGGCGGGGGTTGAGGGACCCGAATATCGTCTAGGGTGGAATAGTTCATGGACGTGCGCTTCAAGAGATGGAGTCCAGGGTGCTCGTCACGCATGTCATACCCGGTAAGGAGAACTCCCTATTGTGGTTGCGCGAACAATGCAGGACGACGTATATTAGTGGGTGCATCAATTCGTATGTCGTGTGGCCTACTCACCTCCTCATTTTTAACAATACACCAGACATGTAGTGACATTGTTTTAAGTTTGAATTGAATTGTTTTAAGTTTGAATTGAATTATTTTAAGTTGTTACATTTGAATTATATCGTGATGCATATTGTCTCTATTTGAATATATATTTGCATTATCTTTAGTTTATTTGGATATATGATGTTTGGAACAGGTACAATGTTGTTATAACAGGTACAAATATACTGTTGGGCAGTGGCAGTGGCCATACTGCCGAGCAGATTTTTTTTAAATTCTGCCCAGAATTGTCACGGTCATTGACCGTGACAATTTTTTTCAAAAGGGTCACGGCTTTGTCACGGTTATAAACCGTGACAAACGTGTCACGGTCATTGACCGCGACACGACTGTGACACAAAACGCGAGTTTTGTGTCAAGGTCAATGATCGTGACACGACCGTGACAAAAAAAGTTGTCTCGCCTCGAAATGCACGGTCATTGACCTTGACAAGTTGGATTTGTCAAGGTCAATGACCTTGACAATTCGGCAGATTTGGTATAGTGGCTACTGAGTTATTCTAAATAACGTAAGAAATCTTGAAGAGATAGATTTTTTTTAAAGTGTATCGTAACCTTAACTTCACATGATAAGACTTATGGAGATTAAGTTAGAGAGACATATGAGATTGATTAGTACGGTAGAAGTGCACACTAGATGAGAGGTGAGAATTCTCAAGAGAGTGTCGCATACTAATATGATTGTTGCATTAGCCGGTAAGCATTTTAAATACTTGCTAAACTATTTTAAAACTGTTTTACAATCAGGCTCTGACCCGTTTGTTGTTATCTCTTCTCTCTTGTATATATATATGTGTGTGTGTGTGTGTGTGTGTGTGTGTGTGTGTGTGTGTATTACAGGTGCCTAGTCACGGGGGTGTCATGCTTAGGATTCTTTGGATGGAACGTGCTGTAGCTTTTGTTGGAGTTGCAGGCCATTGCTTAGACGACCTCATTGTTGACTCCACTTCTAGTTCTGTTTTATCTAGTTGCACATGTGTCGCCCTTTTCCCTTATTCAGTTTTTTTTCCAGAGATTGTAGTTCATTTACTTTCAGTATTTTTACTTCAGGATTTATTACTGTCAGGATGCTTTCCTTTGGTGTTTTAAAGCTGGGATTTGTTATTTGATTATTAAATTCTTGAATGTTCATTTACATTCTTACTATTAATGTTTGTCTCTTAAACTGTTAATTTTCAAAGGTTTTATAATTGAATTCAATGAAAATGGAAATAAGGTTTTAAATGGTTTTGACACTTAGCTTAATTATTTAGGGTGTTTAATTTGAAATTTTGAATTTGCGACAGTGATGCTAAGAATGAACCAACTGTTCACCTTGATTTTAATTTAATAAAGGATTGATCGCCCGGTATTTAATTAGGCGGGGTGTCACACTCCGGTCCAATAGCTTGTTGTCCCCCACCTCTAACCAACAAGCGGGTGAATGACAAGGTCTCCCGTATAGTGCCTCAAACGGTGCCATGCCAATCGTGAATTGGTAAGAGTTGTTATACGCGAACTCTACCAAAGGAAGATATTTCTCCCAACCTCCCCCAAAGTCTAATATGAACATTCTAAGCATATCTTCCAGCATCTGATTGACTTTCTCAGTCTGCCTGTCGGTCTGTGGGTGATAGGCTATGCTCAAATGTAACTCCATGCCCATGGCCTCCTCAAAGCTCTGCCAAAATTGGGCCACAAAAATTTTGTCTCTGTCAGACACAATATTTATCGGCACCCCGTATAGCTTAATAATCACTGCTATGAATAGCTGTGCATAACGCATCGTCTCAAATTCTGTACGAACCGACAGAAAGTGGGCGACCTTGGTCAACCGATCCACAATGACCCATATGGAATCTTGAACCCTTTGTGATGTAGGTAACTCGGTAATGAAGTCTGTTAAGATGCTTTCCCACTTCCACATAGGAATTTCTAGAGGCTGTAGCATCCCCGATGGCCTCTGATGGTCAACCTTCACGAGATGACACGTGGCACATTTCGAGACAAACACTGCTATGTCCCGTTTCATTCCTGCCCACCAATACTGCCTCCTCATATCCTGGTACATTTTATCCCCACCGGGATGTACCGCGAATCTCGAACCATGGGACTCTGTCATAACAGCGTGTCTCAACTCCTCATCCTCTGGCACAATTAACCTCCCATTAAGGCGTAGGCCTCCTTTCGAGATGATCGAGTACCCCTCTGCTCCCTCAACTAACAACTGACTCACCCTATCCTGACAGATCTGATCCTCTGACTGAGCCCTCACAACCCTCATAATGATCTCAGGTGTGATGGATAATGTTGACATGCAGGCCCTGGACACATTATCCTCATATTGAAGCTCTCTCCACTTCGCTTTCCAGACTTCTGATATTTCCCCAGTTGGTCTCTGGATCAATGCATCTGCTACTACATTAGCCTTACCAGGATGATACTGAATATCAAACTGGTAGTCTTTCACTAATTCTAACCACCACCTCTGCCTCATATTCATATCCTTCTGTGTGAAGAAATACTGAAGTGACTTGTGATCTGTGAATAAACTGAACTGCTCTCCTAGAAGATAATGTCTCCATATCCTCAAAGCAAAAACGACCACTGCTAGCTCCAGTTCGTGAGTGGGGTAATTCCTCTCATGGGGATTTAGCTTTCTGGATGCATACACTATAGCCCTTTCCTCCTGCTGAAGCACACCCCTAAGTCCCTGTAAGGATGCGTCAGTGTAAACCCGATACTCTAGTCCTCCCTTCGGCAAAGCAAGTACGGGTGCATATGTCAACTTGTCCTTTAGCTCATCGAAAGCTAATTGACAATGATCACTCCAAGTGAAAGGTACCCCTTTCCGAGTCAGATTCATCAAAGGGATCGCAGTCTTTGAGAATCCTTTGATGAACCGCCTGTAATAACTGGCCAATCCCAGAAAATTGCGCACCTCGGTTGGTGTCGTGGGCTGCCCCCACTCCCTCACCGTCGACACCTTACTCGGATCCACCGCAATACCCCGGTTTGACACCACGTGGCTAAGAAACTGTACCTCTGCAACCAAAATCCACACTTCCTGAATTTGGCATAGAGCTGGTGATCCCGTAGTGTCTGTAGAACCATACGCAGATGCTCTGCCTGCTCTTCCTCGGTGCGCGAGTAGATTAGGATGTCATCAATGAACACGATGACAAATTGATCGAGATACTCTCTGAAAACCCTGTTCATGAGGTCCATAAACACTGCTGGTGCATTGGTGAGCCCGAATGGCATCACCCAGAACTCATGAGATCCATACCATGACAGGAAATCGGTCTTAGGAACGTCCTCCTCTCGAATACGTAGTTGATAATACCCTGACCTCAAGTCGACCTTGGAGAAGTAAGGCGCCCCTCTCAACTGGTCAAATAGATCATCAATCCTAGGTAATGGATACTTATTCCGTATCGTCACCTTGTTCAGCTCCCTATAGTCCACGCATAACCAAAGTGAACCATCCCACTTCTTCACAAACAACACCGGTGCACCCCACGACGATGTACTCCATCGAATGAAACCCTGACCCAGAAGATGCTGAATTTGCTCTCTTAACTCACACATCTCTGAAGGGGACATACGGTATGGGGCTCAATCAATCGGCCTCGTCCCCGGGGCTAAATCGATTACAAATTCGATTTCCCTACTAAGTGGCAACCCTGGTATTTTCTGGAACACATCCTCAAAGTCCCTCACTACCGGGATTGAGTCCAACGAAATCGCCACCTCCTGTGAGGTTTCCTCCTCGATGTAATACAGGTTCATGCGTGACCCTCCCTCAGGTAACGTCATCACTATCAAGAAAATCTCTTATCCTGTAATGGAGAACACGATTGTCCTCTCGTAATAATCCACCATTGCCCGATAACCTGCCAACCAATTGATCGTGTTGAAAACCGAGCGTCCGTGTAAATACGCTAGTCGTTGTTTTCGGCTTCCAACCACAATACAAAAAAAACCTAAACTTTAACTACACTCTTGCGGAGTATAGTGGCGAGTCTGGGTATCGAATCCACAGGGAATGTTTGATAGATTTTAATTAATTTATTATTTCAAAAAATAAAGTGTAAAAGATGATGATTGAGTGAGAAAGGAAAAAGGGAAAAATAAAGAAGTTAACTAAAAGTAATTGGAAAAATTAAGGTAGAGACACAATCCCCCAACCCTAGTGTATTGATGGTATAAAACTAATCGTAAATTTAACTGATTAATTTGACCCAGAATTTAGTACTCCCAAGCATTACGTATACGAGGTTCAAGCCCGCGTCATACTTAATCTGAGGATGAGTAAATCAGTATCGCGATAGTAGCACTCGAATTGCACTCTAAATCATCACGAGTACCCAGAGGCAAACGAGATATAAAGATCTACAATTGTTGTGTAACTAAGCAATACGGTCATAATCAATCACTAAATTCAGCGGATTAATTTTATACGCACGCACTAACACATCAGGCTGGGTTCATGCATCCCAACCTTTAAAAACCTAGCCTAACATGGTGAATAATAATAAAAGTGCTGGAAATTAAAGTTACCACGATTGAAGAATAAGAACATGTAAGAAGAAATCAAAGATTGAAGAAAAACTGGAAAATCTCTTGAATTAATGGTGCAAAATATGTGAATCTTTCTCCTAGATGTTCCTACTTGTTATGGAGCTTTTACATCAATGAAATCTGAATAAAAAGAGTCCTAATGACTAAATATATAGGCTAGAGGTCGTTTAAAAGAGTTACCAAAACATAAAACTCTTTCGGCTAAAAGATAAGCACAAAATAAAAATCCCGTATCTGCCAATTTGTCACACTTAGAAATCGTGACTAATTTTGTAACAAATCTGGAGCGTGACTAATTTCATAACGGATCTGGTGCATGACAAATGGGAGGACCAGTTCTTTTTTCTCAGCTTCGGTTCGATTCGGGTCTGACAGCTTTTTTCTTAGATTTCTTCTCAACTTCAAATGGGTATAACTTCTTCACCGTAACTCGGATTGAGGTGCCGTTTTTCCAGTGCTCTTGTAATTGAAAGCTCTTCAACTTTCCAATTGTCCCCACCTCCGGATTAAGGATGCAAAATTACGAAAATGCCCTTCAACTCCCCGATTCTTGGTTTCTTTTACTATTTTGAGTTCTCTTTTCCATCTTTCTTGCATGAAATATCTGTAAAACACATAAGAGATACACAAAATACGAAATACTTGCCAAAAAGGGTTAGTATCATAGATATGAGATAAATCCAAGCTATTTACACCGCACGGGATCATAAAAATACCAAAATTAAGGGGATAAATGTGAAGAATTTATGCCTAATCAAACCCCCCTAACTTAGAACTTTGCACGTCCCGAGAAACGTAAAAGAATGAGAGTATGAGTTAAGGACCCTTCAAAAACTTTATTGGGATAGAATACCTCTTTCGCAGGCAAGCGATTGCATTTAGCTCATGCAATAAGCCTTTAAACCTCTAGGTTACCCTAGTAGGACGAGTGGTGTCTCGTGAGGGTTTGCAGTGAATATACCCACAAAATTCTTTGTTGACTCAAAGAAAATTCAAAATACTTAAAATTTTTACAATTTAAACTCCCCAATAATGGTCACCTTAAAATCTTATTTAGGAGTCTCAAGTCAGAGTGTGTGTGTGCGAAGCCAAAAATTAAACCGCTAACTTCCACCGATTGATCATTACATTACTTTTCAAAAATTTCGTTTTGATTCAAATGCTCACGGGATGCTCTCTCAAACGAATCTCTCGAAATGTGGCTATTCTCTCGGTATGCGTGATTTATAAAGAGTAAATATAATGGACGCAAAGTCACGCACACAAATTGAAAGACGGAAATTTTTGGGTGAAAAGATCTCTTCATCGGAATACGGTCATAGGGAAATGGGAACCATCATCTCTTTTTCACACCATGTAATCTCTTTTATTATCTTTTTTTGTTTTAACTCTCCACGCGGTAACCAATTTCGCAATTCGGACTCAGTTAGGACTTTTTCGAGTTTAAGGTGTAATTGGGTAACATGAAATGGTTGAGAAATTCGGAATTGGAAATTTTTCTTATGATGTCCGTTAGTGCTTCTTTTTTTTTGGGGGGGAGGGGGGGGGGCTATTGCTCATTTTCTCTTCTTTTTCTATTTTTTTTCTATTTTTTCACACTTTTCTTTTCTTGCTAACTTTTGTTGAGCATTCTTCTATTTTTTTTCTTGCCCCTTTTTGTTGCACTTTTCGGACTTAAATTATGACTTTTTTCATTTTTCACAATTCCGGGCTATTTGGGTTTTTCGGGTTACCAAACGAAAAAGGATAAATTTTATTCGGCTCAATTGGGTTAGCAAAGGGATAATTTTTAACATCTTTTTATGGCTAATATTTTTGGGTAACAAACGATGGCCTACTTGATTGTCCGAATTACTTATTAATTTACCATATGCGTCTCGAGATTAATTTAATTTAGAGATTTATAGCGCGCGTTTCGAGACAACATTCAATTTTCCATAACCGATCAAAACAATAAAATAGAGATCATCAACGACTTTTGTAAAACGCTGAATTAGAACTATGAGTTAACCATTAACTCGGATTGATTTAAAAACTCAAAAAGATCGATAGGCTCGAAACGGGTTTTGTTAATCTCCACACTTATTTGTAAAGTCGTCAATTTTCGCACAATTTCCATCTTTGGTCAATTTCGGCTTTGTGCATTTGATTTTTACAACTTGAGACAAAATATTTGTGACATTTTTGAATCTTTAAAATTCCACTCTTTATTTATTTTGAAGAAAAATATTTTTGGCTTTTTTCAAAATTTTTATAATTTTTTTTTCTAAAAAAAACACTCTTGGAAAGAACATGTGATCGAATCAATGAATCTAAACAATAAACGGGAAGAATATCCCACACCCCCTAACTTAAATGTTGCATTGTCCTCAATGCGAATCAAGAACACAACATAAAGAGAGGAAAATAAAGATATTACCCAAAATGGAGCGATCCCCGATGAATGTGAGTCCATTGAATCTACAAAACATGTTAGAACCAAGCATATCAAAAAGAATAACAAGAATTCTAAACTAAAAAAAAAGTTATCTATTGTACAACCTACGATTTTCAAATTCTAATAAGTTATACAATAGAAGTCGAAAAATTTGAGGGTCCACCCAAAATACAATATGACTTTGAGGGATTAATGGTGTACCCTCACTAGAATGCATGCCTCCTAAAAAAATATAATTCCGTTTAACCAACGGAAGGCATGTGTGAGATGGAAAAAATGAACCATCACCAATTAAAAATTTTAACGGAATGATGGGGGGTTTGGATGCTAGGTGGGACAAGTACAATTGAGATCCAAGAAAAATATAATCACCTACTAAAGATTTTTTAAGCAGTATGGGGAGAGGGGCACATAAAAAGGAAGAGTCCATATTAGAAAATAATTCTAGCAAAGTGTCTTTGTCGGTAAAAGGTGTAAACGTTTCATAATTTTCAACCGACTCATTGGAATCTAGCGGTATTTCTAATGGTTCAATAACGATGAACGAAAATGGTGATGAAATAAACTAAATCTCAAGTGATTCATCATCACTTGGAGATTGAATTTTAAGGGAGCAAGACTCACTTTCAATGAGATGTTCTTCAAAAATTTGAGGTGACACACAAGTCTCAACCTCCTCTTTGTTTTCCAAATCAGAACGCATCACATCGCAAAATGAGAGTATTTTCGTAACAAGACCAACATCCATTGCACTTTGGGTGGAAAGAAAATCGAGTACTTGTTTGATTAGAAAAATCATTCTTTCTTCCAAAGTAGGATTCATTGGCTCTATAACCTCGGAAGAAAAATCGTCATTGGATTCGAATAATGCATCAAACTCTTTCTCCCAAAAATGATTTTTTTCCCGATATTTGTTTTCAAGCCTTTCACATTCATGAATTAAAAGCCACTCACCCATTTTAATAGGTTGCGGCGGAGATTCTTGAAAATAAAAAGATTGAAAACTATTCCCATATGAACCATTATAATTACCGAACTCACTATAAAAAGACATGATTACCGAATGGTTTGTAAATGGACAATCAACGTAAAGAGGTGTGTGGTTAAGGATTCAACGTTTCTTGGCGCTCAATTGTGCAACCCAAAAAAAAAAGAAAAAGAAAAAAAAATATCTTGTGAAATAGTAAATCAATTTTAATCTATAACAAAACACTCCCCGACAACGGCGCCATTTTGATCGTGTTGAAAACCGAGCGTCCATGTAAATACGCTAGTCGTTGTTGTAGGCTTCCAACCAAAATACAAAAAAAAAACTAAACTTTAACTACACTCTTGCGGAGTATAGTGGCGAGTCTGGGTATCGAATCCACAGGGAATGTTTGATAGATTTTAATTGATTTATTATTTTAAAAAATAAAGTGTAAAAGATGATGATTGAGTGAGAAAGGAAAAAGGAAAAAATAAAGAAGTTAACTAAAAGTAATTGGAAAAATTAAGGTAGAGACACAATCCCCCAACCCTAGTGTATTGATGGTATAAAACTAATCGTAAATTTAACTGATTAATTTGACCCAGAATTTAGTACTCCCAAGCATTAAGTATACGAGGTTCAAGCCCGCGTTATACTTAATCTGAGGATGAGTAAATCAGTATCGCGATAGTAGCACTCGAATTGCACTCTGAATCATCACGAGTACCCAGAGGCAAACGAGATATAAATATCTACAATTGTTGTGTAACTACGCAATACAGTCATAATCAATCACTAAATTCAGCGGATTAATTTTATACGCACGCACTAACACATCAGGTTGGGTTCATGCATCCCAACCTTTAAAAACCTATCCTAACATGGTGAATAATAATAAAAGTGCTGGAAATTAAAGTTACCATGATCGAAGAATAAGAACATGTAAGAAGAAATCAAATATTGAAGAAAAACTGGAAAAGCTCTTGAATTAATGGTGCAAAATATGTGAATCTTTCTCCTAGATATTCCTACTTGTTATCGAGTTTTTACATCAATAAAATCTGCATAAAAAGAGTCCTAATGACTAAATATATAGGCTAGAGGTCGTTTAGAAGAGTCCCCAAAACATAAAACGCTTTTGGCTAAAAGATAAGCACAAAATAAAAATCCCGTATTTGCCAATTTGTCACACTTAGAAAGCGTGACTAATTTTGTAACGGATCTGGAGCGTGACTAATTTCATAACGGATCTGGTGCATGAAAAATGGGCGGACCAGTTCTTTTTTTCTCAGCTTCGGTTCGGTTCGGGTCTGACAGCTTTTTTCTTGGATTTCTTCTCAACTTCAAATGGGCCTAACTTCTTCACCGTAACTCGGATTGAGGTGCCGTTTTTCCAGTGCTCTTGTAATTGAAAGCTCTTCAACTTTCCAATTGTCCCCATCTCCGGATTAAGGCTGCAAAATTATGAAAATGCCCTTCAACTCCCCGATTCTTGGTTTCTTTCACTATTTTGAGTTCTCTTTTCCATCTTTCTTGCATGAAATATCTGTAAAACACATAAGAGATACACAAAATACGAAATACTTGCCAAAAAGGGTTAGTATCATAGATATGAGATAAATCCAAGCTATTTACACTGCACGGGATCATAAAAATACCGAAATTAAGGGGATAAATGTGAAGAATTTATGCCTAATCACCAATCCATACCCAAGATGACATAGTACTTCTCCATATCTAACACTAAGAGGTCCACTGCTAAAATAAGCCTCCCAATCAAAATGTCAACCCCCCGACAAATTGAGTGAATAAATGCCCCGCTGCCTATTGGTGACTCTACACACATCCGAAGACTACCCACGGTCTCTAATAACCCGACCCGTTTAGCAAAATTAGATTTAATGAATGAATGCGATGCTCCCGTGTCAAAAAGATTAATACCCTCATGACCATGAATGAGAAACATACCCTAAACTGCTGGCGGTGCCTGTTGTGCTGGAGGATTGGGAACATCCTAGACGTTATACACACGCCCATAGGGCATTTGCCCCTGCTACGGTGGGGCGGCTGGAGCTAGTGCTGCTGGCAGCATCTGCCCCTGTTGCCCCTATTGGGCATCCTGCTGATGACCTCTGCCCCTCTATGGGCACTCCTTCTTGAAGTGTCCTGGATGGCCACAGACAAAATAGCATTTCTGATCGTCCCCCCGTCGTTGGCCCCATTGGCCCTGACGTGCCTGGCCCTGCTGGCCTCCCCCATTGTTCCCTTGGCCCTGACGGCCCTGAGGAACCTGCTGCTGCTGATTTGGGCCCGACTTCCCCTGCTTGAACCCCTATCCTCCCGGTCGGAATCCACCAGGCCTAAATTTCTTAGCCTGATTCCCCTGCGGACTGCCAGTCTGCCGTTGAGTACCACTCGTGTCATCACTAGTAAATGCCTTGCCCTGTTGGCTCGGCTCCCCTACTCTCTTGCTCCCTTTCGCATGGAAATAATGATTCTGGCAATGCACATGTGCGGCATTAATGACATCTGTATAAGTGACTAACGTCGGATTCCCAATCAAATGCTGCCTGATCCGCCAGGCTAAGCCATCAATAAATCTCAATTTCTTTCGCTCCTCATCGCTCACCTCATTTGGCACAAAGTTTGCCAAATGGGTGAACTCTTCCTCATAGTCTGCCACTGATCGGTCACCCTTTACTAAATCACTGAACTTCTTCCTCATCTCAGCCTCTACCGCTAGTGGAAAGTATTTGCGGTCAAACCGCACTTAGAATTCGGCTATCGTCATCAAATACCGCTCCTCAACTGTGGTAACTGACTCCCACTACTGTAAGGATGCCCCCAATAGACGAAAGGTAGCAAGAATCTGTTTTTGCACATCGGTACACTCCAGTATGCGTAGATGGCGCTGAATATTCTTTTTCTAATCACAAGCCTCTACTACATCGGTGCTACCTCGAAACTCGGGTGGGTGACCCTTCTGAAAGGTCTCCCTAACTCGCTGCCAAGATGGTGGCCCCACTGGAGCCTGAGTTGCTAGTGACACTAGAGGTGGTGCCTTGGGCTATGGGAAATGAGCTGCCATAGCCCGCATCGATGTCTTGACTGTCTGAGCCACTATCACTGTCACCTGAGTAATGGAGATCAACTCGGGTGGTGGTGGTGGTGGCGGTACCTGTGGCTCCTGATGAGCCTCCCTGAGCTCATCTATAGCCTTAGCCCTCTCTGCTCTTTGCCTCTTCGGTGGCATCTGAAAATTGATCGAATTGTATAAGTACACAATTTATACAAAAACTAATAGCAGAAATACTATATCTCAAAAGCGAAAATGAATCAACAGTCCTAATAATAGGTCTCTATAACAACGAACGCTACGCTGAAACGTAGTAAGCCGCATAGATCCTAAGGTAACTAGAACCTGATTCTCTGATACCATCGGTGACACCCCGCCTAATTAACCCCGGGTGATCAGTCCTAAATTAGATTAGAACAGGTTTCGCAGTTGGTTCATTCTTAGCATCACTATCGCCTCTTTAATTACTAACCACCTAAGTGAGAAAATTAGATAGTGCCAAATTTTACCTTGCATTAACTTAAATGAAATACTCATGCGGAAACAAAATAATATAACAATCACAAATATCTGAAATCAACCATTCACAATCAATTAACTGACCAAATAAACCATCGGTTCAAAACCCAACAGAAGTAAAGACAAGTAATAAATCTCAACAAGTCTAACATAAGTACTAAATAAAACGATGACCAACATGCTCGAATAACTGATAGGAAATCCCTTTACTAGAAATGAAAGAAACAAGGCGCTTATCAAACTCCCGCAACATCCACATATGTTGCAGCAACGGATCCCTGAAATGAGTCAAGCCTGGCATCCCTGTGGCTGGACACCTAAAAGGTATTTAAAAGTTTTTATAGCAAGGATTAGTACCCAAAATATTTGGAAATGATTTAGCAAATGATTAACTTACAGTAATAAGTAAATATGCATGCTCTCCATATTTTAGTTAGTGTCGCACTCCCTTGAGGACATCCTCGCCTCTACTCTAATGTTCCCTACTAACGCCTTAATAAATTACCCCTAGTTATATATCTCATGACTAGATAATTTTTATAACCCCTTGCAACCACCCTATTCTAACCAAGTGTGCCACAATTATGATTTCTAAGTAATCTTCAACATTAACTTAATTAATCATTTCTCTTTTTAAACTCATATAGTTTTCACGCCCATTATATGTAATACAATTCACAGCCTGTATTAATTTTACTCGTATCTAATGCTTTACCTTATTATATACTTATATCCATATTACAACATTCACAAACATGCTGAAATAATTATTAATAATAACATCCTCCCGAGTAATAACTCACCGGATATGAATTCTCTAAAGTGCTATCCCACTAGGTATGTTCATATAACCTAGTTACCCAAGTCATAATCGCTCACTAACTTGGTGAAAACATATAAATGGAGGCGATCATATTCCTTCCCTAAAAGTGAGATGCCCCTCACCCATATAACGGACGCTATGACCTGGGAATATACTCTCCCTACTCCTTAAGCTAGGGGATTCATCCACTATGCGCAACCTCCCCCTATAGCATTAGAGTATATAATAATAATATATAGCCACTGATATTAATGCACCCACCATATATATATACAACCGTACACCATATATATGTATATATATATAAATAATATTAATTATTCCGGCTATACAGTGTACTAAGTCCGTAACACAAGCCTATTCAGATTATTATGAGTTTATGGTCCAACTCTAACTATTAATTAATTTGCAAATTAATTAATTAAATTACTTTGGTGTCGTTCCAACCAATATATTCAGACTTACTCTCGTGGCCCGAAATATAATTATACCCGAGTCTAAATCCCCGACTCCAAATTATTTAGCCTTCACTCTAATTAAATTTAACGTCTTGGTATCGCTCAACCAATATCCCCGGACTTGCCCTCACAATCACTTTTTAATTATTTTGAAATATTATTCCCAAAAATTTAACCATAGTGTGTCACATACAAGTTTCCTCCAAATCCCAATTAATTTTTCCTCACAATTAATTTGATTATACCCCCATGTTGGTTTCTCATTACATAAAGCATAGGAAAAGATTTGAAAGTTATTTTCCCTTATATAAACAAACTGGCTGAACTGCCAGAAATTTCTGACCATCGATCAATGGATCCTTAACCCTCGATCGATTGATCGAGCAGGTCATCGCATGTCCATAAATCAGGCAATCGGGAACAGTAAGATAACGAGGGGGCTATCGCACGCTTCAAACCGCATTAATAAATAGTTAGTTAGTCGCATTTGTTTCATCTAAAGATCCTCTCCAATCTTCTCCGAGTTTCTTGTTTCAGCCATGGTCAAAATTCTAAAAACCCTAACTTCTTCTACCAACAATCACAACCTTCTCATCAACAAAATATACTAAAAACCTTATCAGGGATCCCCATAAAGTCCACAAACACCATTTAATTTACGTTCTCTACTATTTTCATAAATTAGGGGGAAAATCCGATTTAATCTTTAACTCATTTAAACATCAAATCTTTATCTCAAATTTGTTTGTAATTCCTCCAGTCTACACATCATACCAGATATATATGCCGATCTCATAATCTACATAAATTTCTATACAATTTAGAAATCAGAATAATGGTTTACAAAATCCCATGTTCATACCCTTTAAATTCCAAAATGAATCTCTTTGATTTCACACATCACATGAATATGAATTGAAATACAATTTAAATGATACATCAAGTTAACCACTTGCCTTATGATTCGTAGTGTCTGATTTTGGAGTTGTGAATGCCCAAGGTTAAAGATGAACTCCTTTGATTTGGCTCTCCTTTGTCCCCAAATTTGCCTTCAACTGCTCTTAGAGTTTCCTAACCCACTACGTATTTTCTAAACTTAATTCTTCCGTTCTCCTTTTTCTTATAATTGTTTAATTAGGATTAATCCCGTTTTTTGCCTAATGGGCCAAGCCCAAGTGACCCAAATGCCCTCGTGTGGGCCCGGCTATGCCTAAAAACGTTCCGTGACCCGTTTACTACCCCCGGGTACACTTTTTCGACTATCTCGGCTCATTCGGACTCAACCGTATACTCAGAATTGGCATCCGAATTAATTTAAAAAAATCCTTATCTCACTCCTAAATTAGTCTATACCAACTCTCGGCTGAGATAAGTACATACCCCGTCATTAATACCTGAAATGACGTAAATAATTTATTACTATTCACTTAGTAAATAAATTTCCCAAAATATTAACCATTCACTCCTCGATTAATATTTAAATATATTTTTTCATACTTAGTTCAATTAAAATCACAACACACAAGTAATTTTAAATTTTCGAATTAATTAAATAATAAATGTACAAAAATACGGGGTGTTATATAGGTTGCGTCGGATATCCCTCACCCTGAGTTAATTAGTACAAAATGATTACATGGGTTCACGAGTTATTAAGATTGCATCTCGTTTCGTCAATTAATTAAATTAAGAGTTGTCACACTCCTAAATTCGCATAAAAGACTAGTAAGATTTTGGCGTCAACAAATACCCCAGAAATTACGCACGAAAGGTCGTAAATACGGCGCATACATGATATACACCGTTAAATCTCCTAGGCGGAATAACTAGGATAACACACTCGAAATATATATGTAAACTCCATCACCAAATCAAAGCAACATGTCAACCCGAATTGAGTTCAATCCGACACAACCTAGACTAAATTAGCCTCTACACATAATTAACAACATAAATAAACACAACTTATTAATTAAAGCAACTAATTAAATTAAGGCAACTAATTAACTAAGCAACAACAATTTAAAATAGTCTTGAAATAAATACCAAAGAAAGAACAAAGAACAAAGCTTAAACAAGAAGAAACTTACATTAATGGAGGAACACAGCCAAGGAGAAAATGGAGAGGGGAAACACTCCAACAAAAATCCCCAAATATTTCTAAACCCTAAAACTCACTAAAACTAGATATTATATATCCCCTTTTACAAATAAACATAAGTTGCCTTTTATACTAAGTTGGAATAAACAAAGAAAGAAAAAAGAAAAAGAAAAGAAATAAGGATAAGTTACAAATTAAAGGGATAAAACAAAAAGAAAAAAATAAAAATAAAAATAAGAAATGGAAAATGGGCAATAGGTATAATCATCCAAAACAAAGTCCCGATCGACCGAGGGTGGTGACCGGTCGACCGCGTGGCAAGGGGAAACCACATTGTCTCAGGCGAAAGGACAAAATGGAATTCCTGGTCGATCGGCGGTATGGGCGCGATCGATCGGTGGTGCCAGTCAGTCCCAAAAAGTAGCCACTGTGGATTGAGACCTCCATGTCCAAAAAACCCAATATCCTAGCCGTAGTCATACAATCATGCTGCAAAAATAATGAAATCCACACATCCAATGAAATGGACCAGCTGCCATGGTTGTAAACAAAGACCTTTTGCAACCAACTTAACAAGCCAAAACCGAGAACCAAAGCTCCAAAACCCATTTGCGAAATGGGACAAAAAATAAACGATCCAATATCGGGTGTGTGTGGCCCACTCTCGGACCATGATAATTTTCAAAACACATGCCCAAAATAATGTCCCAAAAGGCTCAATCCAAAACCCACCAAAAATGGCCAAAACCAACAAAATACCAAAGTGGGTGTTCCAAAAATTCGAGCCAAACAACCCACAACTAGTTCCGTACGCAACCCAAGCTTCAATTTCAGACGAAAGGCACCAAAACCGAACGAGCCCAAAAACCTAGAACAAACCCGAGCTTGGTAAAAATCGCCCATGGAGTCTCCTGCAAATTGAAAGAGAAAAGGACATGGATGTCATTAAATAGAAAGTTAATGAATAAATACAATAATAATATAATTAACTTATAATTCTTTTTCGATTAAAGGTCCGTGTTTCCTTCGTTCGGACTCCGATTCGGGCACCGTTCGAGGCCACACGAAGCTTGGCTCGAGGGATACAACTTCTGTGAATACTTCGGGCAAAAATCCCGAAGTGTGAAATTATGAAAATGCTCCTGAATGTGCGAATCGCGATGAAACTTTACCAGAACGCGCCCAAACTTCATACTAAGCACTTTAATACCTATAAAAGCTCAATTATACCTCAAATAACATGTATAAAACGGAGTCTGTCTGATTAACGAGCATAATTATAGGCATTAAAGTGCCCGAGGGGGCTAAAATGCATAAGTTCGAGGGTAATTAAATACAATATTCGATACGAATCACACCCCCTAACTTACACATTGCTAGTCCCTAGTAATGAAATTCAAAGCAAGAAGAACTATAAGAAAATCACAACATGTATATATGCATCGAAATATAAATGCCACTTCCGTAGGGAACACGATTGCATTTAGCATATGCAATAAGCCATTAAACCCCTAGGTTACCCTTGTGGACGAGTGTCGTCTCGTGAGGGTTTTCAGGGATAAAACCCAGAAATATCATATGGTTTCTGTAAAATATGCCCAATCACATGAGACACACCCAACAATAGTGAAAAAGATTTCATACACTTTATTAGCACAGTGAATAAATTCACATAAAAGTCCGTATTATTAATATTATAGAATGAACTTCGTTAAATTGAAACCTTAAAATATGGGAGGGGAGCGAGCACATGCAAAGTGTGATTTGGCAAAAACTTATATAAATTGGATAAAAATTAAAGCAAGCATATATTCAATCCTCACGGGCATTACACTCATCAAGCGAATTCACTCAAAACAAGGAGTTAACACACGGAACATGCGGGCATAAAGAGTAAATATAAATGGAAACTAGGCCGCACACATGTCACAAATGAAGAACGCTATATATGAAATTAAAAATTGTAATCTCAATGAAAGATACCGCACATTAAAGGAGGCGAAATGCATTTTCACATATTATCAAAACTATTTTAACTTTTAAATTAAATGCACCCTAAGATCACATAGGACTTGATAGGGTTATAATGTAGGTTTGGATAGGGTATGAAATGAAGGATATGTATGTATGGATTCAAAGTGTTCGGAATGAAAACATAGAATAATGGAAAGAATGCGGGCAATATCAAAAATTAGACAAACAACTTCCATAAAAACCATTAGATATACAAATGGGGAGAGTAATCAAAGCTTATTGAACACTATACACAACATATAAAAATTTCTCTTTCTTTTATTTTCTTCTTTTTCTCACTTTTTCTTTTGTTTTCTTTTGTTTTCGGCCTTTTCTTTTTCTTTTTCACTACACTTTCTTTTCTTTACTTTTCACACTCTCACATGCCTAAATTGCAACCGCAACGCAACATCATTCAATCCCAAGTAATATTCCAAACAAAGGTATGGAAGGTAATATATATGGTATATAACTCCAATTCGGAGTTGGTTATGGGAATTTTGGGTTATGAAACGAAAGGCTAATATTTAGGATCAAATGGGTTAATGAGGGAAAACATTTAAGGTGAGGTCAAGGTCAATATGGGCGATATAACAAAGATGGCCTATGATCATTTCATAAAGTTTACGCAATTCTCGAGTCAAAACGATATTTGAAAATCATGCTCAAGTAACACATTTCATAAATGAACTCAAGCAATGAACAATCAATGAAAGAATAGTGAGATTACCAACGACTGTAATGTTTTCAAAGAGGAAAGAACAGTGTATACACCCACAAACGATGAAAGGTACAAAGCTTACTCGGTGTAAGTATATATAATGCAACAAAACATTACCGAGTTAAAAAACCTTAAACCAAATCAATAAAGCAAGAAAAGTGCATGTGCTCATGGGATTAAAGTTTAATTCATGAAGTTATTCATAATATTAATATTTGAGGACTAAAGTCTAATTACTTCTAAAATCGAGAACATGCATCATTGAGTTATCTATTGCATCGGGCAATTATTAAAATTTATCATCGAAAACGAAGGCAAAATGCTCAACAAAGGAGAAAAAGGAAAGAAAATATTTTTTGAAGTGTTTATTTTTTTACAAGAAAAACATGCTTGGAAATGACATGTAATCAAATCAAAGAAACTACCAATGAATGGATAGAATATCCCACACCCCCTAACTTAAAACCTGACATTGTCCTCAATGTGAATTAAGAACCAAGTTAAAGAGAGGAAAAGAGTGATATTACCCATAATGGAGCGATATCGTGAAATTACAAGTCCAATGATTCTACAAAACATGTTAGTACGAAGCATAACAAAAAGAAAGAATAAATTTTTTAACTAATTACACTAGACTATAAGTAACAATAAAGAAGAAAAATAAAGAAAATAACAACTAACTATTTACAACCTACCATTTAGACTCCAAACTAACTATACACAAGAAGTTGAAATTTTTGAGGGTCCACCCAAAATACGATTTGGCTTTGAAAGAGCCACGACGGACCCTCCCTCTCATGCATGCCTCCCAAAAAATAATAATTTTGTTTGAACAATGGAAGGAATGTGTAAGGCGTAAGAAATGAACCATCTCCAATTAAAAAATTTGGCGGGAGGATGGGGGATTTGGATAAGACGGGTGACAAATACACATGGGGGCCAAGAAAAATTGAATCATCTCCCAAGTATTTTGAAATTCGAATGGGAGGGGGCGCATAAGGAGGCAAAGATGCCTTAATGGAAAGCAACTTGAGCAAGTAATCTCGTCGGTGAAAGGGTTGAATGTTTTAAATTTCGGCACCGATTCATAAGGTACTTGTGACGGTTTGATAACGGCGACTGAAAAGGGGGAGGAAAGAAATTCAAACTCAAGAGATGAGTTATCATCACTCAAAGTTTGAATTTTGAAGGAGATAGGATCATTTTTAATGAAACTTTCTTCTTTGGGATCCATAGATGAAATCATTTCATTGCAAATGGATACTACATCCATTTAATCCTCACTTTCATTCTGTATTAAACCATGGGCCAAGTCAAGAATGGTTTGTTCCAAAGTAGGCATAAAATCCTCATTTGGTTCAAAATATTCGTCGACTTCAAAAGTTTCGGAAGAAAAATGGTCGTCGAATTCATATAATAAATCCAATTCATGTTCCCACAATTGATTTTCTTCCCGATAATGGTCTTCATACCTCTCATTCTCAAGCATGAGCAAACCCTCACCGAAAGTCATAGACTGAGGTGCGGATTCTTGAAAATGAGAAGTTTAAAAAGTATTATCGCAACTATAATCAAACTCATTATTATAAGAATTTTGAAAGCTATAGATTTTAGTTTAAAAATTCCTATTATAAGGAATTATAGGCCCAAAATCGTTATCATCATCCTCAAAATACACAGAGTCCAAAGTTTAACTTTTGTAATACTCGCCCAAAGTCATTTTTAAATTTGTAATTTTTTGGGGCTCTGAGTATTGACCAAAAGTCAAAGGAGTACGGGGATTTTGAGAATTATCATAATGATTACCGAAAGGATTGGAATAAGACACCCAAAGATTGCTCGAAGTGGCGAAATCCACAAAGTGATGCGCGCGCGAAAAAATTCAAGTGGTTCTTGGCGCTCAAATGTAGAAGTCCTACAAAAATGTTAGGCAAAAAATACAAATAGAAAGAAAAAAAATACTACCAAATACTAAATCAAATCAATTCTAGAACATCAAGTCCCCGACAACGACGTCATTTGATAGACAGAGGTGTTGCCATGGCGCAAGAGTCACCTACGCGCTGATCATTTGTTATTCGGCTCACCAACTCTATACAAAAATCTAGACTATGACTACACTCTTTTAAGGGAGTATAGCGGCTAGTCCGGGTATCGAATCCACAAAGACAAATTGCTAGAATTTAAATGGTTTATTACTTCTAAATAAAAGTGTAAAAGATATTTTTTTTAACTAAAAAGAAATAAAAGATAAACTAGGCATGAGTGTATTTAAACAAAAATTAAAAAAGGAATAAAAACTATAGGTTGCATGGGATATCCCTCACCCCGAGTTAATTAGTATAAAATGGTTACATGGGTTCACGAGTTATTAAGATTGCGTCTCGTTTCGTCAATTAATTAAATTAAGAGTTGTCACTCTCCTAAATTCGCATAAAAGACTAATAACTTGAAAAACAACCTTAATACAAAAAGCCTTTTGTTTACTAGATTAATAACAAATAGTTATAAGTTGAGTAAACTCCAAACAAACTTAATGGGCAAAACTCTTTTCGAAAAACACAAGATGTGTTGTAAAATAATTTTCTGAACGTACGGATTAAATTCGATAGTTGATTACCTTAAGTTTAGTTTTTAGTAAACATGTACTATCTTTACGATGCAATCCCAATCACAATAAAAATTAAGAACACTCACAGAAATAGACACAGGAATTTTTAACGTGGTAAAACACTTAAACAAGGGAAACATCCACGGTGCCCTCTACGGTAAAAGATAAAAATTCACTAGAATAAAAATAAGGTTACAACACTTAAGAAAACCACAAAGATCCTAACATAAGTTCAGAATGTACCTACACGAGATTCTCCAGTCCAAAGGTATTCTGACTTGGAACTTGATCCTTTCTTGCTGCTTCTTTGTCTTTTCCTTGATTTCTTTCTCTTTGAATTAAGATTCCAGAAACTCTTTCAAGTATAAGATTCTCAAATAGAACCACAGTGTCTAAGTGTTCGTGTGAGATAGTGTTTGTGATGTGTTACTACATGCAAATATGTAATTCACCCTCTCAAGATTTATACAAACTTTTCTGACAAATTATAACATTTCTAATATGAAAGTTATTTCTGAAACTTGATTTCTCAAGCAAGGACTTTTTGATCTTTTATATAACCACAAATCTCAAGGATACCTTGCTCGGAAGACGGTTCAAGGTCTTATACAATTTCTGGATCTAAAATATTTTTGAAATTATAAATCTCCAATTGTAGATCCAACTAGACTAGAAGTATACTTTATCAAATCATATTCAGACTTAACATGCAAGGACTGGTTCAACAAGTTTTGATCTGAAACTTTATTTTCAGATCTGAACGATTTAAAAATTTAGCACGAGTTCATTTGTGTTCCTGTTATTTTTGTACACCAGTATTTCATAAAATATGAAATAAAAACATGGAAACATACACAACTCACTAGATCTGAATTTTTTTTTTGAAACGAAAGATTTTATTTCAAAAACTAGTTGAAACAGATTAGATCTAAGAAATCATATCTAAAAAGAAAACATAAAATATACGTGAGATGTTCTCTTTTAGAAAGACTTAGTTTCAATAATGAAACTTAAATTTTCCTTAGAGATAAGTTTTGAGAGAATCAACGTATTTGAAGAGGTCTTCAAATGAAGAACACAAAACTAACAACACAGAAACCCTATCAAGATCTAACTCTCAAAAGGTGGGTTTTCTGATGTAAGGACTTTTAGGTTTTGGTGTTTGGTTAGGGAGAAATCTCACAAAGGTTTGAATCTACGAAAAAACTAGGGTTTACTCTCTTTCTCCTTTTTTCTTCTCTCCTCTCTTATCCCTTCTCTCTCTTCTCTCTAATCTCTCTTTTCTCTCAGGTTTAACGAAATGGCAAAAGTCTCAAAATTCTGAGGCTTGGTCTCCTTTTATACTGAGCGAAGAAGGATCAAGAACATAATCATCAATCCAACGGCTGAGATCAAGTCTAACTGGTCTGAATTTGATCCAATGGTTTATCACAAGCGGTGGTTTAAACTAACACTGATTGGTTAAGTCTTGGGTCACACGGATTGACTCTAAACGCATACAGAGCGTTGATGAAATTGATCCAATGGAAGAGATTGAATAAGGGTTTTGTGTCTAAGAGAAAACACACATCGCATCGTTGGAAAGCCAACACGTGTACGTACTAGATGGAATAACAAATGCGTGTTGAAACTAATTACAAGGCACATTTCCAACTCTCTAGCTCTTTCGAATTCTACCCAGCCAAACAATCAACAAAGAATTCAAGTTTTTGAAATTCCATTTTAACTCACAAAAGTTTTAAAATCAATTTTTAATTAATTCAAAAATCATTTAATTTTTTTTAAAATTATAGAAAATGATTTGTTTGGAAATAAATTGATTTCAAATGATGATAATCCATTCAAGCACATATGTAATATATAGGATGTTGTGCGGGTGTCCGGTTTTAGGGTTAGAATTTACTCCCCTTTGAAGATTATCTTGGGATGAATTTCTTCATATAGCATGTACCTTTGAGGAGATGGATTTCTCAAACTAATCTAATCAATTTTCTCTATATATCCAAACTAGTTGGAACTCATATATATGCAGACTCAAGTGAGTCAATATATAGTGTGTTCTCAATCTCCCCTTTTGGATATTAGAGACAAAATTCCCTCGAGTATTATGTACTCTTGGGCCAAAAATAAAAAGAAACCCTATGTGTCCTATACAAAAATTCTAACTACCCTTTCCTATCCTAGAACTGAAAATAAGATAAAAAAAATACATTACTCAACTACATACAGACCAATACCCTATAAAGTATAAACAAGATGTACAAAGGATCTTAAATGTCTGAAATGCCTGTAAAAAGATAAACACTAAATTTGGCATATTAGTTGAGTTAGAATAGGAATAAATGGTAAAAATGCTAAGCAATACTCAAGATCTTCTCCCCCAATTTTTCTCAAATATGTAAAGGGTATAAATCACAAAAAATATAGAGATTAATTTAGGGTAATCATGTCGATTGCAGTACGCAAATACTCAAAACGAATGTTATCTAATGGTTTTATAAAGATATCTGCGAGCTATTTTTGAGTGTTCAGATATTCAATAAGGAGGTCTTCTAATTCGACAAGGTCACGGATAAAATGATGTCTAATCTTAATATGCTTAGTTCGTGAGTGCAAAACAGGATTTTTGTAAATATTAATAGCATTTTCTTTATCACAAAGCATGGTTAATTATTTTTCTGTGGGACCATAATCACTAAGCATTTGTCTAATCCATAGTAATTGAGCACAACAACTACCAACTGCTATATATTCTGATTCAGCACTAGATAATGAAATGCAATTATGTTTCTTACACGACCAACCAACAAGATTATTGCCTATATAGTAGCAAGCACCAGAAGTGCTCTTACTGTCATCAGAACAACCGGCCCAGTCGGCATCGGTATATCCAACAATCAAACTAGTTGTATCTTTTGTGTACCATATACTAAGTTTTAGAGTACCCTTAACATATTTAATAACCTTTTTTACACTTAATAAGTGAGATTTTTTAGGGCTACTTTCATATCTAGCACAGATACACACGGCAAAAGATATATCAGGTCGAGATGTGGTAAGATACAACAAACTCCCTATCATACTTCTATAAAGAGTGGGATCTACATTTTTTTCATTATCATCCTTGGATAGTTTAGTTGAAGTACTCATGGGGTTTCTAGAAAGTTTAGCATTATCTAAGATGATTTTTTTAACTAAGTCTGCGGCATACTTGGATTAAGATATAAAAAGACCATCACTGCATTGTTTTACTTGTAAACCCAAAAAATATTGTAATTTACCCATTAAAGACACCTGAAATTCGGTATGCATGATATCAGAAAAAATTTCTACTTGTTTAGGACATGTGGAACCGAAAATAATATCGTCCACATATACTTGCTTGATTAAAACATGTTGATTTTCTTTTCTAATAAATAATGTTTGATCATTTCTGCCACGAACAAAATTGTGAGACACTAAGAAGGTTGACAATCTCTCATATCAAGCTCTAGGAGCTTGTTTCAAACCGTATAAAGCTTTCTTAAGCTTAAAGACGTGGTCTGGGTGTAGAAGATCAACAAATCCTTTAGGTTGTTCTACGTAGACTTCTTCAGACAAAATTTCATTTACAAAATCGGATTTAACATCCATTTGTAATAACTTGAACTGCATATAACACGAAATTTCTAGAAGGAAACGAACTGATTCTAGATGAGTAACAGGTACAAAGGCTTCTCAAAATCAATTCCCTCAATTTGAGAGTAACCTTGTGCAACCAAACTAGCTTTATTTCTAATGACCTCCCCATTTTCATCTATTTTATTTTTAAAAATCCATCTTGTGCCAATAACCTTCGAATCTTTAGGTCTAGGAACCAGATTCCAAACATCGTGACTCTTAAATTGGATTAGCTCTTCTTGCATAGAATTTATCCAAAATGAGTCAGTAAGGGCATCATTAACATTTTTAGGTTCCTCAAGAGAAACAAAATAAGAATATTATGCCACTTAACGAAGTTGGGATCTAGTTCGAACTGGTTCCGAAGGGTTACCTACAATGGTTTCAATGGGATGATGTTTAGAAACCCAGGTGGGTACAGAGGGATCCTCAGGTGGCAGTGAATCAGTATCATTTTGAGGATCAGAGGGTAAAACAAGATTGTCCTCATCAAATGTTACTAGTTTACTGTCACTACTCCTAACACTTGTGTCATCTACAATTACATTAATTGATTCCATAATAGTTTTGGTTCTATTATTGAAAACACGCAAAGCCCTACTATTTGGGGAATAGCCAAGAAAAATTCCCTTTTCTCCTTGGGTATTAAATTTTGAAAGATGCTCTCTATCTTTGCAGATATAGCAGATACTACCAAAGGTTTTAAAGTATTTTAGATTATGCTTTTTGTGGAACCATAACTCATAAGATGTTTCTTTGGAATTTTTCTAAGGTATATACGATTGATAATATGACACGCGGTTTGGACAGCTTCTACCCAAAAATATCTAGGGAGATTCTTAGCATGTAACATAACCCTAGCCATTTCTTGTAAAGTCATATTCTTACGTTCAACTATGCAATTCTTCTGCGGGGTTTTGGGAGCGCTAAACTGATGTTTATAGCCATTAGCTACACAATGCTCAGAAATTACAGAGTCCTTAAACTCTCCACCTCTATCACTCCTAATACGACATACTTGGGTATCCTTCTCATTCTCAATTTTCAAGAGGATTTTTAAGAATTCATTGAAGGTTTCTGATTTAAGCTTCATAAGAGATACCCATGTATATCTCATATAGTCGTCTACTATGACTAGGATGTATGAGTTTCCCCAGAAACTAACAGTTCTAGAGGGACCCATGAGGTCCATGTGGATAAGTTTTAGGGGCTTAGTGGTGAGGACATCTTTAACTTTCTTATGTGGGGATTTACTTATTTTTCCTTCCCTACAAGGTCCACATACATGATTAAAAGAATTTTTAATTTTTGGTAACCCTCTAACTATCTCTTGGGAACTCAATCTTCTAAGATTATCATAATTAGTGTGTCCCAATCTATTGTGCCAAAGATCATAATCCTCTAATCTGGAAATTTTGAAAGACTCGTAATTAGGAATTACTATGTAACAGTTTTTCCGAGTTTTGTTTCCTGTCAAAATACAATTGCCTTTTTCGTCTATAATTTTACAATCATTTTTAGAAAAGGTAACTGAATGATTGGAGTCACAAAATTGTGATATACTTAAGATATTGGATTTAAGTCCTTTAACTAATAAAACATCATTTAGTTTAGGAAGCCATTGCTCACTCCATGTTCCCTTACATATGATCTGAGAAGAGACACCATCTCCAAACATGGCACTACCTCCAAGGAAGTCTGTCTTATTTTTCAATTTTGTTTCATCCCTGGTCATATATTTAGAACATCCGGAGTCTAAATACCATCCAGTTTAAGTGCTTTGTGCCTTTAAAGCAAAAATGATAATGTTTACTGGAATGCACCCAAACTTAATATTAAGAACTTTAATACCTGTAAAAGTTCAATTATGCCTCAAATAACATGCTAGAATATAAAACGGAGGTTGTTTGATTAACGAGCATAATTACAGGCATTAAAGTACCCAGGGGGGCTAAGATGCATAAGTTCGAGGGTAATTAAATGCAATATTCAATACGAATCAGTTCACCTCATCAGGCAAAATGTTTTCCAGATGAGTGAACTCATCCTCGTACTTAGACACAATCCTTCTTTTCTATGTTGATAAACCTCCTTTGGATCTCTGTCTGAATCGAAAACGGAAAGAAATTGCGTTAAACCTCACCCAGAACTCCCCTATCGTCATAATGTCCCTCTCTACAAATGTAGTGAATAACTCCCACCACTATATTGATCCTCCCACTAGCTTGAAAGTATCTAATATTTTTTTATGATTGTCACTTCACTTAACCATGAGGAGATGATGTTGTATATCTCTCATCCACTAATTGGAAACAACCACATCTATACTGCCCTTGAGCTCTGGTGGATGCCCTTTCTCAAAGGACTCTCGAAATCTCCCCCACACTGATGGTCCTGGGTGCGCCTAGAAGATAGGTGCCACTGGCCTGAGAAACTATAGTGGTCACCTCGATAACCATCACTGTCCCTTGTGGCACCGATGGCACCTGATGAGCGTCTCCTCCATTGTCCCTCCTGGCGGCCTTATTAGGTAGTCGTACACTTTTGGGTGGCATCTGAAACTGGACATTATTTGTATAAGTTCACAAGCAACATAGATCATATAACAAAAGAACATAAAGGCATAAATGAATTAAATAGTCCTAATAATAGGGCTCTCTATTAAAAGATGCTACGCTGGAATCGTAATCCGCAATACATATACAAAAGACTCTTGAATCTGATGCTTTGGTACCATCTATGACACCACGCCTATTTAAATAATGGGTGGCCAGCTCTATACAAAAATAAAATAGGAATCTCAAGCTGGCTCACGCTTAACATCACTGCCGAAACGAATTTAATTATTATTAACTAATTAAGCCTGATGTCAAATTCTAAAACCTAATAACTTGCCTTATCAGAACATCCAACCCTATAAAAAAACAATTCCAACCCTTTAAATAAACATTCACCACAAGAATGAAAACGAATACTAATGACATGAAATAAATAAACTAACCGAATAACTCTTGGTAAAACTAAATACAATAATCCAGCTGATAAGGAAATAACTTAAAGTCTGAGAAATGTAAGGACAATCCATCAATGGGTGACATGCTTGAATAAATAACTAAAATGAAATCCTATATAAATAACATGGATAGATGCATCTATTCGAAGCCTATAGTCATTCACAGATGCTGTAACATCATCTAACTGGAAGGATATATATGTCTGGCATCCCTGTGGCAGAGCATCTTAAAGGTTTTGAAAATGAATTTTTGATACAAGTTAGAGCCCAAAATCATATAAATTTTTTTGCAAGTATGTAAAATAAAATAATGATTATGCAGTAGGATTATTCATGTTCATTTGGCATTACAATTGCATTAGATTATCCTCACCCCTCACTTATAGTGCGCACCTAACGCATGTATTTTAATCCCCTAGTTATGCCACCCCTGCCTAACTAGGATAATCACTTAACTTAGCCACACACACTAAACCTCAAGCCCAACATGTATTTTACTTCGCTTTGTTTCTCACTTAGCTATCACGTAAGTTATATCATTATAATTCTTAGTTATAATCTTATCGTTACACAATTTACGTAATTGGACACTAGTTCTAATTTCAATATTCATGCATTATCTTAGTTCACCTATTAACATAACACTCGTTTATACGTATGTATATATAACATCTCGAAAATGTCCTCCCACATGCATATAATTTTATGTTCACATTTTCGATGAGTACAGATATACATATAACACTCTTTGATACTGATATACATAGCATCTCCAAGGCGTCTTCACGGATGAATTCCCTAGCATGCTATCAGGATTCGGGTATGTCACGTACCACTCCTGGGCTATCGGGTCGCAATCTCAATCATAAACAAATAAACTGTAGGCAGTCATAGACATATATACGTGGGTTATAACCTTAGCACATTACCCCGCTAGATTCTAAACTCACAATAAGTGGTCATACAATAGTTCTATGACGTGGGAAACTCACCCAACACCTCCTGATCATGTCTGGGTGGACCACCCACTTTGTACGAGCTCCAACGATGGCATCCATAGAGTAAATATGTTCACATATATCAATCACACATATATATCCGTATATACACACACTATCTCACTCAATATATATATATATATATATATATATATATATATATATATTGAGTGAGATAGTGTGTGTACTATTCCATAAATTATGAGATAATTAGGGGTCCATATCGAGCCAAAAATGCACCAAATGAAGGTTCGGGATGAAATATGAAAAAAGGGTACAAGGGAGATGTGCCTCGCAGAGCGTTTGGCATGGAGCCATCAACTCAATATCTTCTCCTATCGGGTATATCTCGCCCAAATACCACATCTTAGGGCATTACAATTTTCAAATCCATCTTTTTCCTATTTCGCGGCAATGACTTTTCCCCTTCTCTTTATCTGACGGTGACCTCTCGAGGATTCTCTCTTTATATCACACAATCTTCTTTTGTGTTTATAATTCTTTTTGTCACAAAATTTGGGTGTATTATTTCCATGTTCACGGTTCTTGGTTAAAACATAAGCCTTTAGGGTGTATTTAGTATTTTAATGTGCTTATTTCATTACATTTGTGTTGTATTACAAGGCTCAATGAGACATCTAGTGGGAAGTCAAATGCCACTAGAATGATCAAAATCGAAACATATAAACCATCCATATTAAAGCAAAGTTGAAATTACACAAGCGTAATAAAGACCCACAAGCTAGGGAGGAAGTTTGATCCTCCTCAACCTAGGAATATGATACAAGTCCGTTTAGGGAGCTCAGCTACAAATGAGTACCATCTAATTTGATCAAGACTGAGACTTTTTTCTATTCCATTAGCCTCGGTGTTTCCTTCCCTCAAGCAATGAGAGATTCTCCATTCAAAATGTGGTTGTGTTTGGTGTATTCTATAAATTATTTATAATGTCATCAACTTTTTTCATTTGCATTTTCAACAAGATTTGTTTGTTTTTTCTTTTAGTATCAAACTATAGATGGCCATGACTCTCAAACCATCAGGAGTCTTTTTGGTAATGTCATCAAGTTTTTTTTGTGTGTTCTACTTTTAATCTTTTTTGTGTTTCATTTCTAATGTGTTTTTAGGGGGAAATATATACAACTTTTTAATCTTTGAATCTTTGTCATCAAGGTTTATCTCAATCCTTAACTTCTCTTTACCATTAACATACTTAGCTTTTAAAATTATCATTTTCATTTGCACATTTCAGATCTAAAGCATATGCGCATCCTCACGATCAAGGCATATAAGTTCCTTTTTGTCTTCGGTTTCAAATAAGAAGCATATGCACTATGATATACATATATCTTAGATGTGATGTGGTGTGTCTCTTTTGTTTAGTTGATATAAGTTCTTTTCTTTTCAGTATTTTAAATTTTTTTTATACGTTGTTGTATTTTATTTCTAGATCAAATTCATATTCACTGCATTTTGATTTCAGTTTCTTTAAGATATATGTATATCACAGTTTTTATATATTATTTATCTTATGGGTTGAGATATATATATTGTTCGTTGGCACTATTATAATAAATTATCGATCCACAAAGAGTTGATTTTCAGCTTGATGGTGGTGACTTCCTAATTCAGAATGCTCGGTTTGGATTAGGTAATAGTTCGTGTCTTTGATGAAGATTTTTTTTATTTACATTTGGGTTGATTTTAGTTGTGCACTACTATATCTATTTGGGATCTGTAATAACTTGAGGATCTTGATAGATAGAGGTATCTCAGAGGCGTCAAGGGGGGCTGACAAGTGCAAAAAAAGGTGATTCCATTTTTGTAGTGCAAAACATATCATATGTATAGTCATTGATTCCATAGACACGAGACATTCTATGAATACAACTCATAACCAATTCTAACTAAAGTGTTTAAATTTTTCTTTTGGTACTTGAGCAATAAATGTAAACTACATGTCGATGGTCAGTTGTACGGCACTTTGTCATATTGCACGAGCATAAACCGCATCCCGATCCTCCTTCCAATTGACAAAGGAAATTAGACAACAAATGTTGTTTACCAGGAAGTTATTATATAATTAGTTTGTGAGAAACATTTAGTTCTCATCCTCCTCCTCCCCGCCCCCCTCCTCTCTCTCTCTCTCTCTCTCTCTCTCTCCCCCCTCCCCCCCACACACACTCTCTCTCTCTCTCTCTCTCTCTCTCTCTCTCTCTCTCTCTCTCTCTCTCTCTCTCTCTCTCTCTCTCTCTCACACACACATACACACAAATTTGTTAAAATTTAGGCATTTTATTTTCTATAATTAAACTATAGTCTTAAATTTTTAATCAGTTATAATAATGGACATGTTTCATAACTAAGATCGGGAAATAGAAAACAATAAAGAACTTCTTTCATCAGTTATAATAATGGACATGTTTCATATATTATAAGTATGCTCTCATACGTTTTTATTCTAAAAGAAGATATCCATTATCTAAGGGATATAAAATACCCCGCAGCATCATTTGAAGGGTATTATTGTTGTTCTAGAATGAGTTCAATAGTCGAAACTTCAATGGTATATTTGTTGTGACACCCCGACTAATTAAATACCGGGTAGATACTCCTTTATTAAATTAATACAAAATGCCAAGTTGGTCCAGTTAATAGCATCACTGTCGAAAACATTTTTATGATTACTAACCACCTAGTATTTAAAAAGTAAGTTGCCAAATTTTAAGTTAAGTCTGATTAACATGCAATAAAAGAATAATGAAAGAACAACATAATCCATTCACCATAACGAAGTAATGAAATAACCAACAAATAGTAATAAGTCCGGAGGAAAACTCCTCACAACAATCCCACAACTGAAAATAATATGACAAGTCTGAATCCTGAATTAATTACATGCCAGAAGTCTGAATAACTGAAATAAATGAAGTGTGTCTAAAAGAATGGGCGACATGCCCTACAACTGATAAATGCTGAATATACATTCAATATAGATGAAGCGTCTACAAGCAAAGTCCTGTAACTTCCACAAACAGCTACAGCTCGTCACCTGAATGAGGATCCTAAGCATGGTGTCCTTGTGGCTGGGCACCTAAAATGGTTTTTACAAAAAGATAGATTTGAAAGCAAATGGGTCAGAGCCCGAAAGTGGAGAGTATTTTAAAAAAACAGCAAGTGCTTTAATAACATTTAAAACAATGAATGCAAAAATACATGTTAGGACGTGCTCTCACATGAAATACTCACCTCTCGTCTAACTGTGCACTCCTAACGTTCCTGTACCCATTCATGTGTTTTCTCATAACTATCTAGTTCAAAAGAGTTTCTAACACTTCTACTCGGTTCACGTTTTTAATTCCAACCTTAACAATTAAATAGAGAGTTCTACTTTAATTCTCGGATTCCCAATTATTAACAAAACCATTTAATGATAACTGTCCCCTTTTTATCTTTTCATAACGTTACAATAACTATACTCACAATTCCACATAACACATTTCCTTTTCATTTTACCGTATATTATTCACATCATAAATATACAATACAAGCACCCCGAGGCTAAGCTGCGGTGCACACATACTCTGCTATCCATCCCGGTACATCACGTACATAAGGATTACAAATTCCGAATCTCTCAGGAATCGTTCTCAGATAACAACATCACAAACAATGGAGGCGAACACAGTCACATCACATGGGTCACGCACATACCTACGCTCCCACGATCAGCAGACTTATTAATATCCCAATAAGTCCTTCTCTGACCTATGTTCATCGAGGTACCAATCTAAATCCGGGCAACACAAGGATAAGAAGGCCCTAAGCGAACGTAAACCTCCCGTGATAGCAAGTATGGTAGGTATGTCATACACATAAAATTATATGCTAAGCATTCACACATCTTAGATATCTTAATATTAATAAAGGTATACTCTACATCCTTATACCATTATTCTAAATCTATATATTTCACATCTCCCGATAATATAGAATTTAAACTGTTGACACGTCACACGTCATAGTTTCTTATACTTAAAACCTATCTTAAATAGATTATTAAGTTCCTATTATTCCCACATATAACGTCATCATTCCTAAGGTCCTTACTTCTGCCCCGAACCTCATTTCATCAATTATTCAAATTTACACTTTTAACCCAAATGTTATCTCACTTACCGAATTCCATTAGATTTAGAAAATTTTCTCAAATTGAATTCTAATTAAGGTCCAAATTTCATAGCCATGCCTACTGGTCTTCCTTAAGTTTAAGGGTATTCATAAGGTCTCCAATAATATTTTCCAAGGGTTAACATCATTAAAATTTAAATAGGGAAAACTTTACTCATTCTGGGAAGGTCGATCGCTCGACCTTTACCTTTGATCGATCAATGGTGGTCGATCGATCGACTGTTGGCTACGGACTGCTTCGTTTTGCAGTTTTCAAATCATCACAAAACATCCTTTTAATGCATGAAACTCTAATATAACGTTATAATATCATCATACAACCATCCTACAACATTGTTAACGTTCTAAAACCAATAATTCATCAACCAAGGACTTGTTTGTATCAAAACTTCATCAAGAACCCTAGTTTCCTATTTCTTTCAAGAACATTAATAAATCTCTTCTTAAATCCATTTTTAGATCATCAAGGGTCAAAATTCTGAATTCATAATTCATAATTCATCCAGAATGTTTCTATATGCAGTCCCTAACATAGTTCATAGTTTTACATCTTCCAATTCATGGGTCTAATCAATCTTCCAAGATAAATTTGATAATTTCCTAAACATGGAAAAGCATAGCATTGAATCAATTGTAATTAAACCACTTGCATTAATCTTTCTCTGAATTTGAGGTTGAATCTTGAAGGTTGAATCTGTCCTCTCTCTCTCTGCAGAATTCTCCTCTTTCTCTCTCTCTCTACAAGTTCTTCTCAAGGTGATAATGGAGGTAGGGTTGGTTTTTCCAAGTTTTAAAGTTTCTAACTTCTCCCATAGCCCACTACCTAAATTGGGGTTGGAAATGTCTTATTGGGTTAAGGCTAAGTCAGATTTTTAACTCTAATTTTCGTGGGTTTTAATTACCCAATTTCCGAAATTACCAAACTACCCTTTTGGGTTGCCGGTATGGCCTAAAAATGCCCCGGGACCCAAACTAAACTCCCGGCTTGTGTTTTCGGACTATTTCGACCCTTACGGACTCGTTGGCGCACTCAAAATGACCATACGGGTAAAAAAAAATTTACTTTTTAAATCAAATAATTATATTCCTGACGCGACTGTCACGCGCGTCCCAACAAAATTTCCCAAATTGACGTATTTCAATCTCGCGACAATTTCAATAGTTCCAATAAACATATATTGCCATATATACATATTATAATCAAATACTAACTCACATCTCGTTAATATTTTATCCGGATTAATTTTCAATTGATACACATTTAATTCAATTAATCCCCAAAAAATAAATATCACGAAAATACGGGGTATTACATTTGTATGCTTGAGTTGTTAAATACATTTTTAGGAACCAATGTAGATGAATCAATACATGAGTACTCATTTTGTTAATGTTTACTTTTTAATAGTCATTATGTCTAACTTTGACTTCTTGCATATTAAAAATTATCATTTTTACGTATGGATGTTTTTTTAGTTCTGCTATATTAGGGAGTCTCCTAATTGCAAGATTTTATTTTATATTTTCTCATCGAGGTCACCTTTTAGTGCGTTAAATACTAACATTTTTGTTCTGTTGAGAAATTACTTTTTGTTCCTATTATTAAATTATTTTTTCTACTGTTAAATTTTTTGGGGAAGGACTATGAAGGTCGATAACATTTAGATTTCATCTTTGAATTGTGATTTCAACAACTATTGAAGACTTTGGGGATATTGTAAATCACATTGCATATATTTCATTGTCTCATTGCCCATAGAATTTGCGACTGCTTCCACAACCTTCGTCTCTAAATACTCTATTGTTATTGCTCTAGTTTCCATAGAATCTACTGCTGCCCATAAAATCTGATGTTGCTCTACTATTGGACACATTTATAATTTCTCTTTGGATAAGTAGCAATGTGAATTTAATTGTGTTAATCACACATTTTGATTAGTTTTATAATCACATGTCAGAATTTTAATTGGTCCTTTTTCTATACACCTTTCTTTATATGGATCAATTATATATAATTAGGGTTTCAATTGAGTTTCAAGAGTTTGTTGCATTGTAACTCTGTTAATATATATAGTTTGATGTCAAAACATTTGTCACTTAGGTTCAAACCATTTGTTTAGGATGATCTTACCCTTAAGACTGTTAGACTCCCATCTCAGTTAGGATCAATTCTTAAGAGATAACAGTCATTAAGATACACTCCTTAACAAAGTGTTCATCGTTCAACATCATATGTACCAACCATTTCTATTCTTCTATGCGGTATCTACCTAAAGATGGCATTTTCTGGAAAATGCTATGAGTACCAACTAATTCCACTTATTCATTACCTACCAAACATCCTATTAGTATGAACTACATCCCCTAGCTAACGCGGCATAGCAATAAAGTGATGTACTATATAATAATTACTTACATACAATACAAAATACCATATTTCTTGTAATGCCACGTCAATTGAAGAATGTAGAAGTAGTTGAGACTAATAACATTACTCTTTTTTTTTCTCAGATTTCGATAAAAATCTTTAATTACCTGTGATTATTACAAAAATCTCAATTGAATTTACCAGAAAGGGAGACAAGCCCAAAATGTATAATTTTAATCTTTTTTAATTGTTATTTTTGTTTCAATTATTCTCATTACATAGTTTCAGTATGAAGTTCATTCTCGATTATTGAGTTTTTCACTGACTATTCATTTTAGCTAGCAATGAAATTATGAGGGATGATAATTGACAAATCTTCCGTTCAAATTATTTGGGCAATCGGATTTACTTCCTCCTTGATTCAAAAGCGTATCTCTTTAGGAGAATCCTCAGTTTAGGCTAGATAAGAAAATGAATTAGAAAGTGGAGGAAAGGAACCTCCATTCATTCAAATCTTTTTTCTTTTAGCTTTTGAGAGGTTTTTCTCTTCTTCTCTCAAGTCACCCGAAGTAAAACAATAAGTTCCTTAATAGATGATACTTATTTATTTTTAGTTCATGGATTGAATCTAAATTGAAGTCTCAAAACCCTTGAAAAATTCTAAATAAAAAATGGTTATAGCGTTATTATCTCATTGCTATCAAAGAATTGGTCTCATAGTCGCCATGTTTGCCTATACAGTATAGGTGATAAGGTGATCCCATTTTAGTCAATAGAATCATTTATTGAGGGTCATAGAAAAATGGGGCAAAAAGTATTCAGGTCCTCCTAAGACCATTTTTATTCATAAATGATGCATTATCAAATTATTTAAAACAATACATTCTATTATATCCTACTCATCTTTACTTCAAATGTATTTTGGAACGATTTATTTACAACCAAACTGATGTATTAATAGAAAAAATGATGCATCTTGTAACTCTACTTCCTATGGATTTTGGAACTGATTCATTTACAACCAAACTGATGCATTTGTATACAAACTAATTAAGTATAGAAACTAATTCAAATTTCTTCTTGAGTATACAACCTTCCACATTAAATGATCTTAATCTAAGTGTAGTTACAATAGATAATTTCTTTCTCTCTTGAGGGTTACGTGTTTGGTAAATCTCAGTAAGATTGGCGTTTACCATCTTGCCTATGCTTCGAATAATAAGATTTTTCTAGACTAGTCAAATTTGTAAACAATATAAAGTAGTTGAGCCTTATAATAGTGTTTTGTTATGTTATTGTATGAATTCATTTAATTCATTTTGATGACTTAGAGGAGTTAAATGAATCAAATTGGATTATGGGATTTTCTTAATAAAGGGCGTGTTTTTTTATTATTTATGCATTGATGTTAAATGAGCTCAACTATTGTTTCACATTATTTTCATTTTTCATTTTTTGTGTTCATTATGACATTTTCATAAATTTATTTGTGAAATTATATTGTTGATTGGGTTTTCGATTTTTTTACAAACACTATGTGGACGAGTCTATTGTCATTTGCTCAGTATGGGGTATCAAACTGAATTCAGGGTTGAATGCTTGGAAGCCTCTGATGCTTCTTTTATCGAAATTGAGTGGCCCTTAGGTATATTCTTACGTACACTTAAAATTAAATCAAATTCATATTAAGATAGTGCTTATATGTTGAAGTTCATTGAGAAATTTCATGAGAACAATTATTTTAATTCTGTTAATTTTATATTATCAATGTTGAGATTACATTAAAGAAGATGCCACATTTTTATGGTGGAAGGTAAATCATAATAATGACAAGGGTCAGAGGGGTAAGACCCCCTTATTTTCTTCTGGATTTCTCCTATATTTCACAAGTACTATTTTTTGATGATTTAGAAGAACATATGAATTGATTTTTTTTTATTTAGTCTCTTTCTAATATTGAAGGCCATTGGCTTAACTTTTATGTGTTGAACTCGACTTTGTTTAGGATTTTGATTGAATAGGTTGTAGATGTAACACATATGAGTTTAGGGTCTAAGTGGGATGAATCTATATTGTAGAATTTTGCCCATTATAAATATATCTCTTTGTGGTGGAGCTAATTGTTATTTAATATATTACTAGGATTGGTTGATTGATGTTGGGTTCCTTCAAAGCTTTTCTTCTTTTTAATTATTGTTATGACATAAAACCATTAATTTGTAGAAGTCTGGTGATCAATTTTTATGTTATCAGTTAGTAACTCAAGTTCTCTCTCTCTCTCTTACTAGTTACTGAATCTAAATTTCATGCAAGAACCATTAAAGGCCTATTTCCATTTTCTTTATTGCCATTTTCTTTGTTTTTTCATTACCCAATAATCCATGTACATATTATTCATTAAGTTTTCGTTGAGATTTTGCACATTTTTATGTGTATATTTCTTTTGACAGGTACATATTGTAAAGCAATGATGAACAACAATTCAATGTCAGTCCACTATTTTCAAAGCTCAACTTCATTAGTTCAGACCATTTAGCACATATTATACATTTTTAGCTTTTTTGGAAAAAGGGTTTTGATTCTTAAATCCCTATGCATAACAATACATGATCCTTAAGAGAATTACACTGATGATGGGAATATAATTATTTTCATGCCTTTAGGTACAAGAAATCTGTTATCAGTATTGTTGGACTAGTTTTTATTTCTTAAAGTGGGTGGATAATCCTATAAACAAATGACACTAACCCACACATATATCTGCATTATATAGTTACTAATTAGCATGGTTTATATAATATTTGACTAGCTATTTGAATTGACTAACTATTTTTTTTGTTTTGTATGGTCGCATTTTGAAAATTGCGGACAATCATTATAGTGGTACAAGTGGGACGATCTTAGGTTATGCACATGTGAGTTTTTTTTATAAAGTTTGTTTCGTTAGAGTATTTGTTAGATGAATATGAGATATTTGAATATTCTAGGATTGGTTGTTATCCCTTAAGAGGGTGGATAGCCCAACAAACAAAGGAGATTATGTCCATTTTTTTTATAAAATTGACACTTTGTTTATTTGAGGCACAATGTAAATTCAGTTAATGAATATTGTATATTTCATGTTATATGTGAATTGGTTTGATGAATTTAGACTATTTGGTTGTTGTTGGATATTTTGTTATTTGTTAATCATGGTGGATAGTCCTATAAACAATGGTGATTATGAATAATTTTTTTAAAATTACACTTTATTTTATTGGGAAATGATATTTTTGTCGTTTTGCAATTATGTATTTTGAAAATTGTCTCCATTTTCCAATTAGCTACTTTTAAAATTTTTGTTGTGCCTTCAGGAACAGGCATATATAATATATATATATATATATATATATATATATATATATATATATATATATATATATATATATATATATATATATATATATATTAATCGGTTAATCGTGCATATATCACTCATAGCACTAGCCCAAAATTCTGAATTCTATCCTGGCTCCAAAATTTTCAAGTATTCATTTACTTATTATTAATTCTATAACTTCAAATTTCTGGGCAACATGGTATTTTGGCCTATCACTTGGCCTAGCCATCCCGAAATCTTAACCTGATTTCTCAATTTCCACCCGTGATTATTTACTCGCTTAGTCACGTATTTGTTTACAAAGAATTCATCCTCGGTTACCCTACAACACTTCTTAAGTGTCTTGGAAATAAGTTAATATGAGTTTTAAAAAGTCCTCTCGTGAGATCCCTTTACATATATATATATATAAAAATATAAGAGTCGTTATCCCATAAGAACTCCTAAAAATCACAAATGCACACAACTTTAATATTCTGACAGATTAAACACCTTTTACTAAAACGACTATTTCTCCATCCACATAGCTCCCAATGACCCGATTCAAATCTCATTGAAAAACTAAGATACATGCCTTTCTTCACATATCTAGATCGTAGTCTAATTCAAAGTACAAATAAAATCTCATGCATTTGAAGTGACGTCAAAATTCTGGAAAATCAACTATTCTGACCGAATAAACACCCTTTACTAAAACAGTTATTGCTCCCTCTATAGAAGTCCAAATGAACTGATTCAGAGCTAATTATAAAGATAATATCCTTACCTTTCTTTTCATTAATGTACCATAGTCTAATTCAATGTAAAAATAAAATGGCATGCGTTTGAAGTGATGTTAAAATTTCTATCGTATTCATCAATTAGATCAATACGTCATTCAATATTAAAACCTACTTTCAAGATTCATCCTTTTCTCTTTTTAATCAATAGGAACCTATATTTTTCATTATAATCAAATCATATTTAACATATTATTGTCTTTAAATCTCTTTTGGATGAATTCATTCACAGACCCCCTTTTTATCATGTTAACCCCACATAAAATTTGTTTTCCTACACTAAATTTATAAATTAATAATTAAAATTACACCAATAATTAAAGAAAGATAAATACTTTTCTTACGATCATATATATTTTGAACTCTACCCTTTGATTTCCCCTTTATGCCTTGATCTTTTTCCCAGAATAATTCGATTCCCCTCCTAGATCGTTTCTCTTCATTTTTTTTCCTTCTCTTTTATCTCCTCTCTGAAGTTCTTGGTTTCTTAGATGGTGGAATGGCCACAAACTCCATTAAAATTTCCTAAATATAATTTTAAACATCATTAATCCAAAAATTAGGTTAGGCCCCATGTGTAAAATGACTCAAATAGCTTTATATAGGTCTCCTTATGCGTAAAAAGCCCTTGAAAATCGATTAAAACTCTCAGGTACGTAATTTTGACTATCTCGACCCATTATAGATCATTGGCGCAATTAAAATCACCATCCGATTTACCTAACATTAATTTTCCTTCCCATTCTAAACATGACCCTAACCGTATGTCCCAAATGGAATACTTTTAACTCGTCGATCTTACTCACTTATGATGTAATGTAATTTAACCTATTTTTATTTACTTATCACAAATGGAAATATAATATCACATAAATATTAATCCTTTTACTTTATAATCAATATTTATTTAAATCACTTTATTTCTTAATTTAATTGAATTACGTGAACATGTGTAATTTGAAAATGCCCAAAAATAAATGCTCAGAAATATATATATAATCGGCTAACGTGCATTATATTTGTTGTAGCACTAGCCCAAAAATCCCCGAGTCTATCCTGACTTTACGATTTTCATCAAGTATTCAATTACTTATTATTAATTTTCTACTTCACATTTCTAGCCAACATGTTATTCTACCCTAGCACTTAGCCTAGCATCCCTAAAATCCTAACCTAATTTCTCAATTTCCTCCCGTGATTATTTACTCACTTAGTCACGTATTTCGTTACACATAATCCATCCCTAATTAGCCTACGACACTTCCTAAGTCTTTTGGGAATAAGTTAATTGAATTTTAAAAATTCCTCCCATGATATCCCTTTAAATAGGTAGTAATTAAAGAAGTCCTTATCCCATTAGAACTCTTAAAAATCACTAATTCGCAAAACTTTAAAATTCTAACAAATTAAACAACTTTTCCTAAAATGGTTATTTCTCCCTCCATAGAAGTCCAAATGAAATGATTTAAATCTCATTGAAAAGTGATGAGCAATACCTTTCTTTACATCTGGGAGTCGCAGATTATAAATAAAATGGCATGCATTTGAAGTGATGTCAAAATTTAAAAAATCATATATTCCTACAGATTGAAGACCTTTTACTAACACGGTTATTACTCCCTCCACAGAAGTCCGAATGACCTTATTCAAAAATCATTGGAAAGCTTAGATCCAAACCTTTCTTTTAGCCTTTGCTCATAGTCTAATTCAAAGTCAAAGTAAAATGACATGTATTTGAAGTGACGTCAAAATTTCAATTAGATTCAATAATTAAATCAATATGTCATGCTATACTAAAACCTAGTTTCAAGATCCACCATTTTCTCTTTTAAATCAATCAAGAACCTATATTTTTCATTCTAATCACATTAAATTTACCGTGCTACCATCTTCAAGTCTTTTCATGATGAATTCATTCACAAAATCCTCCTTTTACCATGTTAATCCCACCCAAAATTTGTGCTCCTACACAAAATTTATAAATGAATAATTGAAACTACAGTAATAATTAGAGAAACATAAATACTTGCCTTATAATCATAGAGATTCTGAATTCTCCCCTTTGAGTTCCTCTTTACATAGTGATCTTGTGCTTGGAATGAATTAATCCCTATCCTGGATCACTTTTCTTCAATTTTATTTGACTTTTCCTTCCCTTCTCCCTCCTCTCAAAGCCTTGGTCTTTTGGATGGTGGAATGGCTGCCCACTCTGTCCACTATCCTTAGATACAACTCTAAACTCCACTAATCCCCGAAATTAGGTTATTACCTATGTGTAAAATGACTTGATTACCCTTTTACGAGTCCCGTTTAGCCTATAAAGTCCCCGAGTACCTAATTCCGAAATTACCATCCGATTTATCTAATATTAATTTTCTATATCATTCCAAGCATAACTCTATTCGTGCGCCCTGAATGAGATGCCGTTAAACCCGTCGATTTTACTCACTTACAACGTAATGTAATTTAACATATTTCATATACTTGTCGCACAAGTAAATATAATCTCACATAAATATTAATCATTTTATTCACTAATTAATATTTATTTAATTCTGTTGTTTCTCGATTTAGTTAAATTACATTCACACGTGTAATTTAAAATGCTCAAAATTATGGGGTGTTACATATACTTTCTTCATGGAGTAAGGGGAACACGAAAAACTTACCTATAGAAGACCATCCTCAGACGTTTAAGATCTGAAGGGAAAGTGAATTTATTAGTTTATTCGTCAGTGATTGCATTTTTATAACTACTAAGAGGATGTACACTACCATCCTTGCATGTTTACCTACTTGTAATTCCTATTCTAATTAAATTTTATTCGACATGTAACATTCTTCAAGGGACTAAGCTAGTAGAATTGATAAAAAGGCAACTCTTATCATATGGGACGAAGAACCCATGGATCACTGTAAGGGAAAATTTCTAATTGCGTTAATTTGTTTGGAATTTACTTAATTCGGGAACAAAACAAGTTTAGGTCATATGATTGTATTGTTTTATTGAGATTCCATAAAGCCTATGACGTTGGATTAAAGACGTAGTGACCAAGCTTCAAAGATAGATATTTCTTTATTTATCGGTCCACGTTTCACGTCTTCATATCATATCATGTTCCAGTAATCCCTCAGGTATGAATGAATAATGTTTATGGGATTCAGAATATTTTCTAAAGATGTTATTTTTATTAAAATGATTTTAATTTTTTAAAATAAGTTTTATGAGTTTATCTCGTGTTTAGAGCGTATGAAACATCACCTTCTATTTGGATGCTTTAAACAACATTCACAGTCATTCAAATGACATCACAGCGTCGTTCAATAGACATGCCGCCTCAATTTTTTATTCAATGCGTCTTTGACTCAGAATTACTAAGATGCAGAACATAAAATACAGAACCTAACACATACATTTGTTGCAGTTTGTTTCTAAAGATTTTCAAAGCATAAAACCATCCTTATACTTTCAAGATTTGATCTTTCATACACATACGCAATAGAGATCTTGGTTTTTCACCATCTGGATTTTTTTAAACCATATTGAGCAGAAATTGGTTCGCCGAAGTTTTATGGTGAAGAAATGATGGACTCCGTATTGCGAATCGTAGATGGTAGATGAAGCTTTATCGGCGGACATCGAGGTACGAGTTTACTCGTGTGCTGTGGACTTTGCATGGAAGGATTTCCATATGGCACTTTGGAGAAGTGGTTGAATCATAGAAGAGCGTCAAGAATTGTGGAGTCGGGTTATTGAGTAAGTCTACAGTCTATCTTTGTAAAACATATCATAGTGATTGTCTGTCTTGGACTGTCTGAGTTTTTTTCCCTTTAGTCGTTTCGTCGCACATCGGCATTGTGGACTTGATTTGTTTTCTCTTGTTTAAATCACGCTAGATTCATGTTTATGTTTAAAAAGATAAAATTGGATTAAGTAAAATTTGGTTCACAATTGGTGCTTAATTAAAATTGAAGATTTTGTGAAAATTGAATTGGAGCTACAACACACTTTGAGAAAAGGGACGTTTACAAATTGGTATCATAGCTAGAAACATTATTTTATTGTGTTGTGATCCTGTGTGTTTTTAAGAATGAATTTTGGAAATTTTGATGGTTTTAGAACTCCAATTTATGATGGCACAAACTAAGCTTATTGGAAAATGTGAATGAAAAGTGCTTTAAAATCAATTGATGAGCATGTTTGGCTAGCAGTTGAAAAAGGGTGGACACCAACAGTCACCTGTTGAGTCTTGGACTGAAGAAAAACATAAATTGGCTCTTAATAATTCTAAAGGTTTAAATGTCATGTCCTCATCTGTCACCCCAAAATATTATAGTCGTATAATGATGTGTGAAATGTCTAAAGAAGCGTGGGATGTTATTGCACTCATTCATGAGGGAACTAGCATTGTTAGAGCGTTTAAACTTTAAAACCTCACCACACAGTTTGAGACTATAAATATGTTAGAAAGTGATTCGTTTGATGGGTTTTTCTCTAGGTTGTCCGACATTGTCAACTCGTCGTTTAACTTATAAGAGAAAATACCCAATAATCGTGTTATAAAGAAAATCTTAAGGTCGTTGCCTAGTAGATTTAATCCTAATGTGACAGTTTTAAATTTGTTGGGTATGCTTTAATCAACGAAATTAGAAGAGCTTGTAGATGACTTACAAACCTATGAACCTGGCATGTTTACCTCCAAGGAAGTGACTAATAAAGAAAAGGTCATTCCCTTGAAATCCTGGAAGCAGGAAACAATAGTGAGCATGAGGAGAGTGAATTGTAAATTGCCTTCCGTGAATTATATGATGAAACGGTGAAAGTGAATAAGGCAAATGTGAAACTGTAAGCTAGGTTGAAAGATGCTGCTGTAAAAAATAATGATGCAATGATTGCAGATCTTAAGGCATGAGAGAAGACTCTTCAGGAGAAATTAGAGTATATTGAGGGTGAGAGAGATTGTCTTCGAAGTTTGATGGAGATATTAAAAAGGGAGATTTTGTATCTTGAGGAGTCTAGGTGTTTGCTTGAGTTTGGGATTAGTGAGTTATATGAGAGATTGAGAGACTCGTCTAGAGTTAAGTTTAATTTGGAGGCTAGGTCGAAAAAGTTGGATAGGATTTTAGGCACTATCCAAATCAAAGAAAATAAGTGTGGTATAGCCTTCAGTGATCGTATTGCTCCCATTCCCAAAGCCAACCCCGCACGTGTGAGAGAGATTAGGAATGTTATAAAAGATCCACATTTAGGTAATCATTCCCACCATCGTTACACTTTCACTTTTTGCGATAAGAAAGGTTAACTTAGACGTTATTTCTATGGCCTTAAAAATGCTCTGGGGAAGTTTAGGAATAAATTTGTTTCGGTTAACAAAACCCCCATGCGTAATTTCACACCTACTTGGGTTAGGAAGTCAGACTTATAGGCTTTAGGAATAAAACATCATGATTCTCGTTTAGTTGCATTTGATCGTTCACGTGCTAAATATAAAAGATTATTGTGTTTAGCCATGTTTGTGATTCTCTAATTATTACTTCATGATATATCTTTTCTAGTGTTATGTCATGTTTATAATTTGTATTATAATTTTCTTTTATTAGAGTCTTATAAGAATAATATAAAAAGATATTTGGGTTCATATATTTTTTGGAAAATACAAAAAGATTTTTAGTTTCACATATTTTTCAAAAGTACAAAAAAGATTTTGTCTTCATTTGAGTCAAAATATGTTGAAAACCCCAAAAAGATTTTCTTTTTTGTGTCATGAGTTTACATGTTTGATGTTGCAAATTGGTGTGCTTGAACCCCCATCATTTCATTATTCAATGTGGCTAGGACATTTGGTCATAATTATAAGATGCTTAGAATGATCTTAACCACTGATTAATGGGTTTGTTTAGAAGTTGATTTTCATTTGGATTCGACTTTGTATTTATGCCATCATTGCACTCATGCACGAGCTTACATGAATGCTTGACTTATCATGTACATTTGAGTTTGGTGAAGCATTCTCCTTTCAATTTTTTTATCTATGCGCAATTAGACTTAGGAGGAGGTGTGCATGTACGAACTATTGCCCATGAGGATTAGAATTGCTAAACTAAAAAAATGATGAGTGCACACGGGAAAGGGCTGAGAGAGTAAAATAAACTCGTCGTGAAAGTCACCATTTATAAAAAGAGCCCAAGAAAAAATAAAGGCATTAAAAAATCACATATATGCCAAAAAGAGACAATAAGAATTTGCAAAAAAGAAAATAGAAACCTCAAAAGGTACATAAAAAGAAATATGAATATGAGGGAGTTTGGATGGTAAAAGTGCAACGGTTTTGCACCACAAATCCTAATGTGGAAAAAGTCATGTCATGACGCTATTTATTTGGTTTATAAGTCAAAATTTTGGATTTGTGTACACGATGTATGTATATTTTATTAAGATCAACATATTAATTGTCACATATGGCTAAAACTTATTTTGATGACATTTAGCTATCAACTCGAGATTCTTGATCGTTTTGATATGTTTAACTTGTGACCGATTTGTTGTAGTTTATGCCCATTCATTTCGTACCCTTGTTTAGGCACATTGATACTATGTTAGAATGTAACTAATATAGTTTTGTTTATTTTTGAGTCTGTTTTACTACTGTTTCGTACATCCAGTTTGTTTTATCAGAAAATTTATTCAATGGGAAAAAGTTGAATTTTTTTAGAGATGGAATAGAATTTTTTTGAAGTCGTTAGAATGGCTTAGGGTTGTCGTTCAAATGACAAGTACATGTCATAAGATCATTGGATCAAACGAACCTTCGAGCGAGGCACAGTGAGTGTCAGGTATGGTCGGGAGATAGGTCATTAGTAAGGTCTTTTGAAGGGTACTTGACACGATAACTTAGAGTTTTGGGTCATTTCTTTCTTGGTCTGAACAACATGCGTCGGTCGTTCAAATGACCTGGAAATGTTTCTCGATCGACTCTGGTAGACTTTTGACATTCGATCTATTTTTTGTACCTGCTTGATATGTATTCTGATATAACACTGTGTTGGTATTTATGGGTTATTTTAGACAGTTTACATGAAGTCGACATTGGTTATTCTTGATTGATTCTTATACTACATTGATTTCGTTTAGTCATATCACTCCTGATATTGACGATTCATATTTGTGCCTATTTTCTAGCTATGATTTGAGATAGTTTGATGATAAACCATCAATTAGAATTAATGGTTGGTTCACCAATGATGCTTCTCGAAAACATAAATCAATTTGTAGGACTATGCAATGAACCCTAATTATTACCCAATTAGATCCCATGGTAATCGAAACAAAAATTATTATGGGGTCTTATATAGGAATAAAGATTTTCATCCCACGAATAGTAAAGTCGCTTCAGATTCAAAATGCCTTTTTATTATGCAACGAATACAATTACCACTAAGTATATCATTTTCCATGACCATCAATCAGAGTCAAGGTCAAACACTTGATCAAGTTTGTATCTACCTTCCGAAACCAGTTTTCAGTCACAGATTACTTTATATTGCAATTTCAAGAGTAAAAAATAGTAACAGTTTGAAAATTTTCATCATAACTGAAAATCCATAGCACTATATCTACACGAATAATACTGTGTACGAAGAAGCTCTCTTCCATTTATGAATTGGTATACCTAAGAAACAACGTTATTAATCTCATACAATGTAAATATATAAAATTTGTACACTTATACATGACACTACCTATGTACCATGTCATTCCAAATAACATGAAATTTAAATATGGTGGAGGGATATAATGTCCATGAAAAGTTACAACAAAATTTCCAATTTGCAATAGGGGAAGGATGATTGGATGCTAAAAGTTTGCCCTGTAAGGACATGGATGCCTAAAAACTTCAAGAAAAATGATCAAGTAATTTCATTTGACATGTTGATTCTTTATGAGAACGTAAATATGAATCTTATTCCTAATTGCATAACTTATTTTATTATTACAAAGAGAATTTGATAATTCTTTATACATAGGATGATATGATTCACATTTGAATGTGAAGCTATATGCATAAGAAATAATAATAAAAAAATATGAAAGGAATATTTATTATATTTACAGCATCAGAGTCTTAGAAAACAAACTCAAGTATAGGACAATTCCTCAAGATTACATGCCGCAATTCCTACCCTCAACATCAATAAATGAAAAAGATGACATAAACGAATATTTCCCAAATGCATCACTTTAATTTGGTTGAATTTAGTGCTTCACTATCACAGGTAGATGATGACACTCATTTAACAGGTACTGACTTCGTTATATTTTATATAATCCTATATATGGATAAATGTAAAATTGTTAACTTAAAAATACATCACCAACAACTGATTTATAGAGCTCGATAATACAATGTAATATCTTTATTTAATATTATAAGATATCTTACCATCTTACCATTGTAATCTCAAATTTATAAGACCAATTTACTTTGTAAAATATATTGACGGAGGAAAAAAAAATATGTGTATCACTTTGATTGATAACACTTATGACATTATAGAGGAACTTTGTCATAATAGCTCATCTACATTCATAATCAATGTCACATCATCAGCTATCAGATTGTTCAATGGTAAAATTATTTTAAAATAAAATAATCATATTAATTTTTTTAATAATACATATTATATACATCAAATGTGAGAAATATTTAACAACAATTTACATTAATAGGGCATCACTTCCTTTCAAGAACTAGTGCAACATAAGTATACATAATTTTTAACAATGAAGAAGTACATGCATTTAAATCGAGGTATGTCATCTTTTTATTATTTTTTATTACATATTACTTATTTTATTATTAATTAATAAATATAAAAACTATAGGATATCTATAATGACACATGACGTCAACTATATTTGCCAAAATACAACACAAATCATATTCAAAAGCCGAACATCGTCCGATATAATGAACATAACTGGTATACATCAGACTGAAGATATGAGGTCTACTTTCCTAAAAATTATCAATACATTATATATTCATAAAAAGTTATTGAAACCTCATACTAATTACTTTATGATTATGAGAGATAAAGTTTGTGCGATGCCAAGAGATGATAACTGAGATTTATGTGGATTGTAAGATCCGTAAAATGATACATAGTTCAAACCTAGGTATTTATGTGCGCGCGCATATATATATATAAAATACCCTTACCTAAGTATAAAAATCTTGAAATTGAAAACTTAATATTAGCTAAATGAACGTTAAGAAAACTTAAATTAAGAAATAACCCTAAAGCTCTAAATGTTACAAAATGACCCCTAATGTTTTTATTTAGTTTTTAAACTTTCTAAATAAGTTATAACCCCCACCCCCCCAAATTCCATGCTTGACTTTGTAACTATTTTAGTTTACAAACCGTCCTTTAAAAATGCTTTACTAAGTTTAGGAAAATACATAAAACCCATAAAGTTGAAAAAAATATAAAAATGAACTAAAAACTCTACCAAAACTTCCCAAGGAATCAAACCTAGTACCGTAACCTAATCCTCATCAGTTAAGCTCATGAGAATGCCACACAAGCTACCATTAAAGCCAATAACAATGAGGTAGCACAAGCCATCATATGTAACACCATTTACCACCACAAATATCCTCTCCAAAATCAGCTGAAACAACCTATCTTTCCACCAATAAAATCTCCTCAACTTACCCTGTAAAAAGAACAACAAAACACAGAGAAATCCATTACTTTAGTAGTGAAAGAACCAAATAAAAAATTTGGCATTATGGATATCCTTGTATTTTATGCATAACGCTTAGTTTTGACAATTCCACTTAGCTTCTGCAGTAGTTTCGAATCTATTTATGCTTTTACATGTGTTAAATAATACACCTTTAAGGGTCAAGTTTCAGAAAGTACCATGAAAGCTTGACCTTTAATGGTGAATTAAGTGTTCTTGACCTTGAACCTATTTGAAGGTGGGAATAGTTATAGTTAGACCTTAAGGAAATCGTTTTTCATTTTATTATAGTATAGCCACATGTCTCAAAAGTAATCTTTTTCATTTCGGCAATTAAATTTACAAAGTTAAATTCTTCTTGTATACTATGAATTATAACCTCATATCAAAACCATGTTACCCCAAATTCACACAAAAACAAAACTATGTTACTGCCATAATTCGAATTTCAATGTCACTCCACGAATATGGAATTGAAATTTTCTAAATTTTAGAGTATATAGAGACGAGGCTAAAGTTCACCTCAATCCATAAGAATTATATTTTTGGATTCCCAGAAAAAAAATAAAAAATAATGGCTACTGAATCATCTAAAATGGTATTTTATACTAGATTTAATTGAAGTTCAACGTTTGAAACCCTAAAATCAAAATTACGATGATTGAAGATGAAGTGGTCAACACGCACAGGAGTGAAGTCAATTAGAGCGCGTGGAAAATTAGACTTAGCACGTGAGAGTGCGTGTCCGATCAAAAATTTAAAAAAATCAAAATTTTATTTATTATTCTGCTTAAAATGGTACATTACAACACATTGTTTGGTTAACATGAAAGCTAATTCGAAGTTCCAACCAAATATTAATTTCAAAACTATAAATCATTTTTAGCACTTAAAAACCTAAAGTTTTTCAACAATTGAATTTTCACCCCAAATGTTACTTATCGATTTTTGACATAATTAAGAACAAAAAATTCGATTGCCACTAAAACTAAAACCTAAGGAACTATGAAAGATTAAATTCAAATATTTATTTATATATTAAACACCTTAAAAGTTATTTTATACGCAATTTTAAGTTGTATGCACATTAAATGTTTTAAAACACGGCCTTACTTAGATACTTTATACTTTTCCGAATTTCTTGAACCCCCTCCCTAATTAATCAAACGAAACTTATTTTTGAAAAACCCTAACATAAGTAGGTTATTTTAATTTAGTATTAATTTCACACAACGCTTTTGATTACACCTATTGTTGATATCACTATACGATAGTCCCAATTTCTCTCATTCTTATTAATGAACTCATTTGAGTAGTTCAAACATTTACGTACAATTGCTTCGATATTTTAAAAACCCTATATTGATTTTATGTAATGATATCATTTAATTTGAATCATTTTGATCTTGTTCTATTATAGCTTACATTATGACCAGGAAATAATCTCTCGTTATACCCACGATTGTATTATTCGACATGTAGGACTAAGATGATTGAGGGCCCAAGTTTTCCTAACATAAGGAATGTCCGTAATTGACATAGCACGATTACTTTATCTTCAGTTATCTGGATTGATTATCTCCAGATTATTGGATTGATTTGATGTATGTATTGCTATTGCCCTAAAGCCTCTAAATGGATAATTATGGGTTATTTGTTTAGAAACCATCCATAATCATTAACCTATTCTAGCCTAATAGTTTTAATTCGAGCAATATCATCATATATTATCGTGATTATATCACTTTAACTATTGAATCTCAATTCCTATGATACTTTTGATATTATTAAACCCTTATTTTGTTTTACAAACTGTATAAAATGAGAATTATCTACTGGGTAATTTGTTCTTATTCTTTTGAAAATTCCAGATGGACCCAGAGCGTAAGGAAAGCAACATTCCCCCGACCCCGCAAATTTTAATGCATCATCACCTGTGTCTCTAGCTATCTTATACTAATGGAAATTCAGTACCAGTTTCAAATAAACCTATTATGATTTCATATGTTACCACCCATAAGCAGATGAAGTCATATTATGTACTTTCTTATTTTTTTCATTTAGTTTCTTTTATTGGGAATAATAGCAATACCCAGTATGTGTGTAATATATAAAGTGCTTCATCACTATACTTATTTGATGTAATTTAATACAACCCTTACTATCTTATTTATGTATATCTTGCAATTTTTTTATCATTTGCACAATTCTTAGTTACCTCAAAAACCCAGGATGTGACAACATGATATCAGAGCATGCGCCAAATTTATTACTCCTCTGTGGGACTTATTTAGGAAATAGTTATTACTAATTTCATAACTTCTTTATATTGTTTTGATACTCAACACTTGTCTTGTGACCATGAACGTTTGGGATGGTATCTGTCTACACTGAAGGGATCGATCAAGTTTAATTTTTTTGAACTATTAGAGATGAAGGATACAATATGCAGTGTATAACAAGTCGGGATATCGATCAAGAAGGGTCAGTTATGACCCTAATATAAAATATCACTTACTGACTTGTCGATTTATGGTTAAAGAGAAAGCCATGAAGAAAGCTCGTAGATTTGAAGATGACGAGGTATTCTTACAATAAGCGATTCACTTGGCTTGGAATTTAACATCGATGATATAATTATGCGCAAATCTACTTGTGTCTCTCGAAGAACACGACCCAATTTTCCATATCTCGATCCCTTATGTTTTCATCTGGATCGTGTACTAGAGGCTTAGAGAAGAAGGAAGAGGGCCCACTAATACTGCAAGTGGGATGAGAATCTTAGAGATATGAAAAGATCCATATATAAATAAAATCTTAAGGAGCACGTGTGGATTGTAGTGTGAGGAAAAGAGATAAAGGGTAAGTAGAAAGTTAAGTTACAATTTTAACATAGTGTGACAACTATTGTAACATAGGAATGCTAATTTTGATACTATTATTTTATAACTAAAGCCCCTAAAGTTTGTACGTTTAGGCATCATTTGTATTTGTTAAAAAGTCTATTAATATAACTAATCTCCCTATAAAAAAATATCTTGTCATATGCTATGCCTCAATTTTGAATTATTGCTATAGGATGGTGAGAACACGCAATGCCAACAATTCAGCACAAACAACATCGAAATAAGAATCGACTCAAACAAATCCTCCCACAACTATGGATAATATAACTAAGTGTCTTCAACAACTCATGATGTTAAATCAAGAACGCCAAAATCCATTACCTACGCCAGGGACAAAGATGTCAATCGAAACTCAAAGAATGAATGCCTTGAAGGAATTTCTTCGATAACGACCTCCAACATTTCAGGAAAAAACTAGATCTTCATAATTGAAACGATGGTTTAGACAGACACTCAAAGTATTAAAATGTGACAACCCGGATATAATTATGATAAATTATATTTAAATCATGATTATCTTATGTGATATGAATAATGTGTTATTAGTATACCTAATGTTAAGTGATTATGGTTAGTATAATTCTACCTTCATAAATCATGAAATGTCGAATTATTTACGAACACCAGATTTGGTTATTTTCGATAGAAATGTTCCTGTTTAAGACTAGTTTTGACCCTTGTAACATTACAATTGACTTGAGGTGAAAACTACATAGTTGTAGATATGTGAGTTAGGGTTGTAACACAATAAACGGTGCATCAAACGTATGTTCGAGTAAGAAGTTAGGTCGAAATTACGAGAAGGGGCGAATCTGTCAATTCCCTTAAGTGGTAAATTGTCTTTTATTAAACCAAATGGTTTAATTTGATTGGTTGGCTTGGGAGGCAGACTTGGCCGACCTTATACCCTTGAAATATCCTTATCCTTCATCCAAAACCAGCCATGAAAGGGTTTTAAGCTTAGGGAAAGAGAAAGTAGAAGTTAAGGAGGAAAAGTGAGGAGAAAAGGTGTAGAAAAATCCGTAGAAATTACGTAAAAAGCCCTGAAGGTAATACTAATTACAATTCTAGTTATTTATCTTGTATTACTGATTTATATGATCTAAATCATCATAGGTTTACGAAAGTTTCAGCCCTTTATATGTATGTATGGTTATATGCAAGTTTATGTTAAGTTGAGTGTAGAAACCCTTAAAATTGCTTTGTATTGAAACCCCTTGTATTCAAACTTGCATATCTCTTTGTGTACTTACTGGAATTGAGAAATTCCAATTGGATATGAAATTAGACTCATATATTCATATCATATCCGAAAATTAGAATTTATCTCATTGTGGTTAGGCCGAAATGATAATTTCAAGTTGGTGCATAGTTGCTGTTTTTATACTTCATTTCGGTAGGCCCTGAGTTTAGTCAAGCTTTTGAGATAGCAAATGAAGTCAAACAATTATGAAACTTTAATTCTGTACGATTCAGTATGTGTACTGAAAATGGGCTGAAAATAATGGAAATTTATGCTGGAGAAAAAGTATGAAAATTCTTGGAAGTTGAAGGAACAATAGAGGAGCTTGTAGGGCAGATTTCCTGTGTTGTAGAGAAATGGTCATAACTTTCCCTAGGAAGCTTGACAAATTACACCATCACTTGTACTGGATAGTATATTCATATATGTTTTCATATTGATGAGGTTGGAACCCTGTATTTGTACAATTTAAGAATATAGGATGGGTAAGTATGTAAGACCATAATTTCAGGCCATACTGGGTACCCCTTGAATGAATGTTTGTATTTCGTCCTTACAAAGGGTACTTTGAGTACATGTTTCATGTGTATATACATTGAGGAGTATAATTTCATGTTTAATTGACTTTGGTTATAAATTCCTCATAAGGTATTTCCTACGGTTGAATGTGCGTAACTTTATCAATATGTACATCATTGTTTGACTTTACCTACATTTTATGGAATGTGACTTAATTGGAATTATATTGTTGATGTATAGCCATGGAAGGTTACATAATTATGTTTGGATAATATTTATTATTGAGTTTCAGTACTGATTTAGTTGGATTGACAGGTGTAAGGCCTAATCAACCCAGTTCAGCTCCACCAGAAGGAAACCTGAATACGTAGTTGTCAACCAAGGTGAGTGTACTCACTGGAAAGAGATATTTGTATCGTGTTGTTGGTATGATCATAATAAAATGAATATGAAATTATTCATTTCGATTTATCGAAATGAGGGGTTACTCCTCGACCAGGAATGGGTGAAATTTGTCTATTAATGACAAGGGGTTACTCCTCGACCAGGAATGGGGGAGAATTGTCTATTTAGATAGGATATGTGAATCATGATTCGAAAAAGTTGGTCATTCATTATGAATGAGCCGGATAAGTTAATACATAATTATATGGACATGATTTATTGCATTTAAATTCATGCACTAGTATAGTAGTGATACATCACTGGGCTATTTTGCTCACGGTTCCTATGTTCACATTTTTCAGGTAACGCGATGTCACTGCCAAATCTAGGAGGTCGGGTTGGGTTAGCCAGGAATGGGAGAAACTATGATTTTGTGTAAATGTAAATGATGTAATTAAGTTAACTTATCCTTCAAGAAATTTTTTATGGGCATGATTACTCTGATGTTGTAAAAAGGTTTTCAGTTATATGAATTTACAATGATGACTCTGAAATCAAAACTCGTGATTATGGTTTGGTTAGATTAATTATGGTTTGACTCACTTTGACTTTCAAACTTAATTATAAGTAACTCGGTTGGGGTGTGTCAGTTTTTGGTATCAGAGCCTAGGTTTTAGAGGTTCTAGAGTGAAAAGAGTCTAGATTTGGCAGTGAATAAAAATATATATATATATATATATATATATATATATATATATATATATATATATTTTATTTGATACTAACGATTATGGTAGGAAAAATATGTATATATATATGTTGTTATATCTTTGATTCATTTCAGATATAAAAGAATGGAAGGAGGGAATGTTAATGAGAGAATAGAAGACGAGGCTTCAAATATTGCAGCGGAAGCAGAGGTTGAACAACCTGTTCATGGAAATGTACCCGGAACAATTGACAGACATGAAAAAATTGGCACGTGCTATGACTTTAATGGCAGAGCAGCAAGCTAGATTTATGGCTCAGATGGAAGCACAACAGGCCAGGCAACTGGAGGCACAAGCATTGGCCAGGGCTCAGGAGGTTATACACTGGGAAGAAAGGAGTACGTCACATGAGAAATTTATTAAAATGAATCCACCTTCATTTGAAGGAGCAGTTGATCCAGCAGAGGCAGAAGTTTGGGTTAAAGAGATTGAAATTATTTTTGGGGTAATGAGAATGCCTGACAATCAACGAGTGACCTTGGCGACGTATATGCTAAGAGGAGAAGCTAAGTACTGGTGGGATGCCACAAAACATTTGTTGATTTCTCCAGGAGGTGGGAATGTGATCTCATGGGATGCTTTTGTTAAAGCCTTGTATGATAAGTATTTTCCTCCGATGTATCAAAAACAAAAGGAGAAAGAATATTTCCTGTTGAATCAGGGGAGTATGACAGTTAGAGAATACGAAGCTAAACTTACAGCTTTATCTTGGTTTGCTTCGAGGTTTATACGGAATGAGGAAGATATGTGCAGTCGATTTCTCGATGGGCTTGAGTTAGTCATTAAATCACGGTTGTCGGCTTTAGAGACTGTTAATTATTCAGCCTTGGTGAATAAAGCCATGTTGGTAAAAAGGGACGTGAATGAAGCTAGAGGGAATCGAGAACGAGGTGTAAAGAGAAGCAGATTTGATCCAAATTATCAAAAGAGTAGTGGTACAGAATATTCGAGGTTTGGAGGGCAGAAATTCCAACAGGGTAGAGGTGGAAGTAGTTTCCAAAGGGGTGAGGCTAGTGGTGGAAGAGGTTCAGGAGTTTCAGCACAAGGAGATCCTAATGTTTGTTTCTTTTGTGGGTCATCGGGTCATATAAAGAGAAATTACCCAAAGTTACTGAATATAGAATGTTTCAACTGTCACCAAAAGGGTCATCTGAGAAAGAATTGTCCTATGTGGGCAAGAACAGTTTCAGTCAGTAGTGTGGGGCCTCATAAAGGATCTTCTCCAGGGAGTTCCGCCAGGGGGAGAGGTACAGAACAAGCAACTGGATCGAGGGCAGGAGGAAGAGTGTTTGCGATGACGCTACAAGATGCCCATGCTACACCTGAAGTGGTTACAGGTAAACTCTCTATTGCGAACAAAGATTTATATGCACTCATTGATCCTGGATCTACGCATTCATTTGTGGCATTAGATATTGTTTCATATTTGGGTAGACCATGTTCATTCCTCAATTGTTCCTTATATATTTCTACCCCAATGGAAAGTGTAATTCTAGTTGAGCACGTTTATAAAGATTGTGTCTTACGAATGGGTGAGAGAGATTTCTATGTTGACTTGATACCGTTGGCCATTCGGGATTTTGATATTATACTGGGGATGGATTGGTTATCATCGTATCATGCTTCCATTGATTGTTTTCGAAAGGAAGTTACATTTCATCTGCCAGGTGAACCGGAGTTCCAATTTACAGGGGAAAGGAATGTTGTCCCTAATTGTCTCATCTCAGCAATTAAGAGCAGAAAGTTATTGAGTAAGGGTTGTACAGGGTACTTAGCGTATGTGGTTGATGTTAGTAAGGAAGCACTTAAAGTTGAAGATATACCAGTGGTTAGAGAATTTTCTGATGTCTTCCCAGAAGAATTTCCAGGATTGCCACCCGATAGGGAAGTAGAGTTTTCTATTGAATTAATTCTAGGTACTGGTCCAATTTCTCTTGCTCCATATAGAATGGCACCAGCGGAGTTGAAAGAATTAAAAGTGAAATTACAAGATCTGATAAGCAGAGGTTTGATTCGGCCTAGTGTTTCACCATGGGGAGCACCCGTGTTATTTGTGAAAAAGAAAGATGGAACAATGCGATTATGTATTGATTATCGGCAATTGAATAAGGTGACCATTAGAAACAAGTACCCTCTACCTCGTATCGATGACTTGTTTGACCAATTACAGGGGGCCACAGTATTTTCGAAGATTGATTTGAGATCGGGTTACCACCAACTGAAAGTGAAGGATAGTGATATTTCCAAAACAGCTTTTCGGACTCGATATGGGCACTATGAGTTTTTGGTGATGCCATTTGGATTGACTAATGCTCCGGTAGTTTTTATGGATTTGATGAACCGGGTATTCCACCCTTTCATTGATTCATTCGTGATTGTATTCATAGACGATGTGTTGATTTATTCGCGTAGCATGGAGGAACATGAGAAACATTTGAGACTTGCATTGCAGATTTTGAGAGAGAAGAAATTGTTTGCTAAATTCAGCAAGTGTGAGTTTTGGTTGAATGAAATTTTGTTTTTAAGGCACATTGTCTCGGGAAATGGGATATATGTTGATCCAAAGAAGGTGGAAGCAATTGTTGAATGGGAGAGTCCTAAGAATGTGACAGAAATTAGGAGTTTCCTAGGATTGGCAGGTTACTATCGCAGATTCATTAAGGGATTTTCAGCAATAGCATTACCATTGACAAAGTTGACCCGTAAAGAAGTGAAGTTTGTGTGGGATGAAGAATGCGAAAGGAGTTTTAAAGAATTAAAGAATCGGTTGGTTTCAGCCCCTATACTTACTATTCCATGTGGGAATGAGTCTTTTGTGATCTATACAGACGCTTCATTTCAGGGGTTAGGATGTGTTCTTATGCAGAATGGGAAGGTAATAGCATATGCTTCCAGACAATTAAAGACGCATGAACGAAATTACCCTACACATGACTTGGATCTAGCGGCCATTATTTTTGCTTTAAAGTTGTGGCGACATTACTTGTATGGAGAAACTTGTGAGATATTTACAGATCATCAAAGTTTGAAATACTTGTTTACACAGAAGGAACTGAATTTGAGACAGAGGCGTTGGATAGAGCTGATTAAAGACTATGACTGTACCATTCATCATCATCCTGGAAAGGCCAATGTGGTAGCAGATGCTTTGAGTCGAAAATCATCAGGGATGCTTGGTTGCATACGGTGTGCCCGTGTTGTAAATATTCTTGACTTGGCATCGATGGGGATTGAACTGAAGTTTTCAAAAAGTGGAGGATTATTAGCACATGTCACAGTGAGACCTTTATTGGCAGAACGCATACAAAATTTGCAGATCAGTGATCCATTCCTTGAGAAGAAGAAACAAGAAGTTCGGGATGGTAGAGAGAGTGACTTTGAGATTAAAAATGATGAATCATTATGTTATAAAAATAGGATTTGTGTGCCGAATGATCCACCCTTAAAGAAAGATATATTAGAAGAGGCACATAGTTCTATTTACTCTATGCATCCGGGAGGTACCAAAATGTACAGAGATTTGAAAGAATATTACTGGTGGAACAATATGAAACGTGAGATTGCAGAGTTCGTAGCTAAATGTTTAGTATGTCAGCAAGTGAAAGCAGAGCATCAGAAGCTGGCAGGATTATTGCAGTCTTTGCCTATTCCGAAATGGAAGTGGGAGCATATAACGATGGACTTTGTTACAGGATTACCCCGGTCACCAAAGGGGCATGATTCTATTTGGGTGATTGTAGACCGATTGACGAAGTCAGCTCATTTTCTTCCAGTTAAGACCACCTACACTGTTGACAAGTATGCACGTATGTACGTTGATGAGATTATCCGTTTACATGGGGCACCAGTGTCAATTGTATCAGATAGAGATCCAACATTCACTTCTAAGTTTTGGCCTCGTCTCCAGAATGCCATGGGCACAAGTTTGAAGTTCAGCACTGCGTTTCATCCACAAACTGGTGGGCAATCAGAAAGGACAATTCAAATATTAGAAGACATGTTACGAGCCTGTGTATTTGACTTCAAAGGTAGTTGGGATGATCATTTGCCATTGATGGAATTCTCGTATAATAATAGTTATCAGTCGACTATTGGTATGGCTCCTTATGAAGCTTTATATGGGAGGAGATGTAGAACACCTTTGTGTTGGGATGAAGTGGGTGAAAGAAAAATTTTGGGTCCTGAATTGATAGATACGACAACTGAAAAGATCAAAATGATTCGGGAATGGATAAAGATAGCGCAAAGCAGGCAGAAATTTTATACAGATAAGAGGAAGCATCCATTGGAATTTCAGAAGGGAGATTTTGTATTCCTGCGTATTTCACCATGGAAAGGTGTTATGAGATTTGGGAAAAAGGGGAAACTAAGTCCAAGATACATTGGACCATTTGAAGTGTTGGAAAGAATTGGGCCCCTGGCTTATAGATTAGCTTTACCTCCAGATTTATCTCGGTTACATGATGTGTTTCATGTATCAATGCTTCGTAAGTATTTGGCAGATCCATCTCATCAACTGAAAACCCAATCTATTGAACTGAAAGAAGACTTGTCGTACATCGAGGAACCGGTGGAAATTCTTGATCATAAGGAGCAAGTATTGAGGAATAAGGTTATTCCCTTAGTTAAAGTTATGTGGATGAGCCATGGAATTAAAGAAGAAACTTGGGAAACGGAGGATAGCATAAAGAAACAGTATCCCCATTTGTTTGGTAAGTGTCATTCGTATTAAATTTCGGGGACGAAATTTTCTAAGGGGGGGAAGTTGTGACAACCCGGATATAATTATGATAAATTATATTTAAATCATGCTTATCTTATGTGATATGAATAATGTGTTATTAGTATACCTAATGTTAAGTGATTATGGTTAGTATAATTCTACCTTCACAAATCATGAAATGTCGAATTATTTACGAACACAAGATTTGGTTATTTTCGATAGAAATGTTCCTGTTTAAGACTAGTTTTGACCCTTGTAACATTACAATTGACTTGAGGTGAAAACTACATAGTTGTAGATATGTGAGTTAGGGTTGTAACACAATAAACGGTGCATCAAACGTATGTTCGAGTAAGAAGTTAAGTCGAAATTACGAGAAGGGGCGAATCTGTCAATTCCCTTAAGTGGTAAATTGTCTTTTATTAAACCAAATGGTTTAATTTGATTGGTTGGCTTGGGAGGCAGACTTGACCGACCTTATACATTTGAAATATACTTATCCTTCAGCCAAAACCATCCATGAAAGGGATTTAAGATTAGGGAAAGAGAAAGTAGAAGTTAAGGAGGAAAAGTGAGGAGAAAAGGTGTAGAGAAATCCGTAGAAATTATGTAAAAAGCCCTGAAGGTAATCCTAATTACAATTCTAGTTATTTATCTTGTATTACTGATTTATATGATCTAAATCATCATAGGTTTACGAAAGTTTCAGCCCTTTATATGTATGTATGGTTATATGCAAGTTTATGTTAAGTTGGGTGTAGAAACCCTTAAAATTGCTTTGTATTGAAACCCGTTGTATTAAAACTTGTATATCTCTTTGTGTACTTACTGGAATTGAGAAATTCCAATTGGATATGAAGTTAGACTCATATATTCATATCATATCAGAAAATTAGAATTTATCTCATTGTGGTTAGGCCGTAATGATAATTTCAAGTTGGTGCATAGTTGCTGTTTTTATACTTCATTTCGGTAGGCCCTGAGTTTAGTCAAGGTTTTGAGATAGTAAATGTAGTCAAAAAATTATGAAACTTTAATTCTGTACGATTCAGTATGTGTACTGAAAATGTGATGAAAATCATGGAAATTTATGCTGGATAAAAATTATGAAAATTCTTGGAAGTTGAAGGAACAATAGAGGAGCTTGTAGGGCAGATTTCCCGTGTTGTAGAGAAATGGTCATAACTTGCCCTAGGAAGCTTGAAAAATTACACCGTCACTTGTACTGGATAGTATATTCATATATGTTTTCATATTGATGAGGTTGGAACCCTGTATTTGTACAATTTAAGAATATAGGATGGGTAAGTATGTAAGACCATAATTTCAGGCCATACTGGGTACCCCTTGAATGAATGTTTGTATTTCGTCCTTACAAAGGGTACTTTGAGTAAATGTTTCATGTGTATATACATTGAGGAGTATAATTTCATGTTTAATTGACTTTGGTTATAAATTCCTCATAAGGTATTTCCTACGGTTGAATGTGCATAACTTTATCAATATGTACATCATTGTTTGACTTTACCTATGTTTTATGGAATGTGACTTAATTGGAATTATATTGTTGATGTATAGCCATGGAAGGTTACATAATTATGTTTGGATAATATTTATGATTGAGTTTCAGTACTGATTTAGTTGGATTGACAGGTGTAAGGCCTAATCAACCCAGTTCAGCTCCACCAGAAGGAAACATGAATACGTAGTTGTCAACCAAGGTGAGTGTACTCACTGGAAAGAGATATTTGTATCGTGTTGTTGGTATGATCATAATAAAATGAATATGAAATTGTTCATTTCAATTTATCGAAATGAGGGGTTACTCCTTGACCAGGAATGGGTGAGATTTGTTTATTAATGACAAGGGGTTACTCCTCGACCAGGAATGGGGGAGAATTGTCTATTTAGACAGGATATGTGAATCATGATTCGAAAAAGTTGGTCATTCATTATGAATGAGCCGGATAAGTTAATACATAATTATATGGACATGATTTATTGCATTTAAATTCATGCAATAGTATAGTAGTGATACATTCACTGGGCTATTTTGCTCACGGTTCCTGTGTTCACATTTTTCAGGTAACGCGATGTCACTGCCAAATCTAGGAGGTCGGGTTGGGTTAGCCAGGAATGGGAGAAACTATGATTTTGTGTAAATGTAAATGATGTAATTAAGTTAACTTATCCTTCAAGAAAGTTTTTATGGGCATGATTACTCTGATGTTGTAAAAAGGTTTTCAGTTATATGAATTTACAATGATGACTCTGAAATCAAAACTCGTGATTATGGTTTGGTTAGATTAATTATGGTTTGACTCACTTTGACTTTCAAACTTAATTATAAGTAACTGGGTTGGGGTGTGTCAGCTTTTGGTGTAGGAATAATACCTGAACTTAATGTGGACTTAGCAACTTATCTACTTGAAAGCAAGGCAGACTATTATTGGAAGTCATTATAACATAGCTAGAACGTAGAAAATTTGACATGGTCATAGTTTGAAGAAATGTTCTTCAAGAAATAATTTTTCGAAGCCTTACATTACTAGTTAACTGTAGAATTTCTAGGATTACAATTACAGAATATGACAGTGGCACAACACGAGCCTCAATTTGTCAAATTATCTCACTATGCTCAGGAGTATATAGACACGGACTTTGAAAGGTGCAAGCACTTTGATCATGGATTAAAATATAATATTAACACCTCTCCTATTCCCCCCCACAAACTTGCAAATTCAGAAATATGATTGAAGTATCTAATCTCATTGCAAGAAACTCGACACCAAGTGGAAGTTCTTAAAATATTGCCCCAATTTCTTGAAATAATTTCAATAATCAATCAACAAATTATCTAATTAGATATCTCCCCATCTTCAAACCCAGTGAAGGTCGATTATACAATCAAATTCATCATCAAAATAGTGGTTCTATAATTCATTATCATGAATGTAATGTGCATGAACATATCAGACCCTAATGTCCAAGCTTCGTAAACCAAACTTTAAATACAACCCATCCATGAACTTAAGAAGGACCGCTGAACCTTCATAACCTCTAAAAAGAACCCCAATTTCAATAGGAAAAGGAGATATATAACAAACCATTAGTAAATTCTAACAGTAAATGACCAATATCAAGTAATCAGACACACGGTCGGACTTTTACTCTCTGAAAACAATATGGTAATCATGATATGATTGAAGGTATTATTTCTTTTAATAATCTTATGACTAATTTATTAATTGATTAGAGATCTTCTCGTTCATTTATTAGTTTCAAATTTATGATCTTATCATATATCACTTATTCTATCCTAGCTTATCCTTGAGCAATCAGTATGCCTACTGGTACTGTTGAAAAAATACACCATGTTTGTAAAAATCGTGAAGTGAAACTTAATATGGGAACAATTTTCATTGATTTAGTAGTACTAGATATAGTAGGATTTGACATCATCATTGGGATAGATGCGTTATCAGTAAATAATGCCTATATCGGTTGTTATTCAAGAAAAGGTGACCTTTAGAAATTCCCAATCCAGGAAGTGTGAATTTCATGGGAAACATTCTAGAAGTACTTATGACATGTCTTATTACTCTCTTACATTTATTGATGACTATGAAGATATATTTCCCAAAGACTTACCCGATATTCCTCCACCAAGGGAAGTCAAGTTTGTAATAAATATGTTTCCTAATACTTTTTCTATTTTTATAGCACCTTATCGGATGCCTCCCTTAGAATTACTAAAACTTAGAATAAAGCTAGATGAATTTATAGACAAAGTATTCATTCGACCAAGTACATCCCCATGAGGAGACCCAGTTCCATTTGTGAAGAATAAAGATGGATCGTTTCAATTTTGTATTTATTGCCGTAGATTGAACCAAGATACTATCAAAAATAAGTATTCTTTACCCAAAATAGGATACTTATTCGACCAGCTACGCGTAACAAAAACATTGTTGAAGATTGATTTAAGATCAGGATATCACCATTTGTGAGTGAGAGAAGAAGGCATACTAAAAACATCATTTAGGACTCATTATGGACATTTTGAATTACTAGTAATGTCTTTTGGACTTACTAATGCACCAATAGCATTTACGGATTTAACGCATAGAGTATTTCAACCATTTCTATATCAATTCGTGATTGTATTCATAACTGATATCCTAACATATTTAAAAAAAACAAGTAGGGTCGCGAAACTCATTTACAGATAGTATTAGAAACACTCTGATGGAATCGATCGTATGCTAAGAAAAGTAAATGAAACTTCTTAATGAAAGGGGTAGAGTTTCTAGGATATGTCACCACTGAACTTGGAATCCATGTAGATCCAGGGAAACTATAGCTGTTGTTGAATGACCAAAACCTACTACAGCAACAAAGGTTCGTAGTTTCCTAGGATTAAACGAATATTACCGACGATTTATGGAAGGATTATCTACCGTTGCATTAAATTTACTGATGATAACACGAAAGGATATACGTTTGAAATGGAATAAAGAATGTACCCAAGCATTTCATACTTTGAAAGAACACCTAACTACTACCCACGTACTCACTATACCTTCCAGCAATGCTAGCTTTGATGTAGACACTGATGCTTCTTTACAAGGGATATGTTGTGTACTCATGCAACTAGGGAAAGTAATAGAATATGGGTTTGTACAACTAAAAATCCACGAACGAAATTATCCACTCCATGACCTGGAATAAGCCCCAGTAGTCTTTGCACAAAATATTTGGCAATGTTATTTATACGGTGAAGAATTTCAAATATTTTTCAGATCACAGGAGTCTCAAATATATATTTACACAGAAAGATCTAAATTTATCACAATAATGATGGATCAAATATTTAGAAGATTATAAATTTTGATTGCAATACAATCCAGGCAAAGTCAGCGTTGTAGCCGATGCCTTAAGTCGTAAAACCAACGGAAGATTAATTAGAATATTTTCTTATCAAGTCGTGACTACTTCAGATGAATACAACTTGCAAAGTGAACCCCCACTATTTTTAATAATATTGTATCTTATCCAACACTTCAGAAGATAATTATAGAACAACATTCCATGTATGACTTTCTTAATACCCAACGTCAAAAAATCGAAAAGAGGTTAAACAAGTAAAGATTGGACCTATCATCCTAAAAATGTAATATGATTTAGGAACTGAATATGTGTACCTTCTAACTTAACATTGAAAGAATAACTCTTATAAGAAGGCCATCGTTCCAAATTCACTATACATCCTTGAAATACCAAGATGTACCATGATCTCAAAATAGGTTATTAGTGGACAGGAATGAAACAAGACATTAGAAATTTTATTGCCAAATGTCTAACCTCTCAGCAAGTCAAAATTGAGCACCAACATCTAGGTGGATTATTACAACGTCTTCCCATTCTTGCCCGGATATGGGATCGTGTTGTTATGGATTTTGTTAGTGAATTACCTCCTACAACCCAAGGATACAATTCGATGGTAATAATAGACCAGTTGACTAAATTGGTACATTTCCGTAAAGTATGCACTACCGATTCATTCCAAAATCTTAGTACTTTAGATGTTTAGAAAATCGTCTGATTGCATGGAGCACATTCATCCATTATATAAGATCGTGACTCTCAATTTGTAGTAAGTTTTTGGCAAGATTTACAAAGAGCCATGGGTTCCAAGTTACGTCTTAGCAATGCATTTCATCCCCAAACGGATGGACAATTTGAATGATTAATTCATACCCTTGAAGATATGTTACGAGCATGAGCATTGTATCTAGCAGGAAGTTGGAGTGATCATCTATCCTTGGTTGAGTTTTCCTACAACAATAGCTATTAAGATACTATCCAAACCGCTCTATATAAAGTGATTTACAAAATATCATTCCATTGTCTACTTTATAGAATGAATTAGGAGTAATTTATATTTTCATCCTTGAGATAATAAAAGAGAATACAGAAAAGATATGTTTAATTAGGGAGAAGCTACAAGAAGCTCAAATAGGATCGAAAAGCTATACAGATAATCATAGGCAGCCTTTAGAACTAAGAGAAGGGGATCACGTTTTCATAAAACTATCACCCAAAACGAAAATCTTAAGATTTAAAAGAAAAGGTAAATTTTTTACCACGATACGTGGGACCTTTTACCATTATAGAACGCATTGGACCAGTGGCCTACCTATTGACTCTACCACGAGATTTATCACAAATCCACGATTTATTTCATTTATCTCAATTACAAAAATATGTCCCGATATAAAGCACGTCATATTATGGAAAGAACTTTATATACAACCCAATCATAATTTTATTGAAAGACCTCTTCAAATTTTAATACTCAAGATCGGATTCTTCATACCAAAACCATTTCCCTAGTGAATTTTTTTGGCAACACCACGAAGTGAAAGAAGATACCCTATAACTTAAGTATGCCATGAAACAACTGAAGTCTTCGAAGGTAATTTCAAGGATGATTTTTTTTGGTAGGAGTAATTGTAAGATCCGTAAAACGATACGTAGTTAAAACCTCGATTTCTCTGTGTGTGTCTATATATATATATATATATATATTAAATACCCTTACCCAAGTATAAAACACTTAAAAATGAAAACTTTGAATATTCGCTAAATGAACCTTAGGAAAACTTAAATTAAGAATTAACCTAAAGTTCTAAATATTACAAAATTATCCTAAATTTTTTATTTAGTTTCTAAACATTCTAAAGGAGTTATAAACCCTTAATTTTTTCCATACTTGACTTTGTAACTATTTTAACTTACAAACCGACCCTTAAAATAATTTACTTAGTTTCAAAAATTACACAAACCCCCCAAAGTTTGAAAAAATATAGAAAATGAACTAAAAACTCTACCAAAACTTCTTAAGGACTAAAACCTAATAGCTTAACCTAATCCTCATTGGCTATGCTAATGAGAATGCCCCACAAGCTGCCATTAGAGACAACAACAACGAGGTATCACATGCTATCATATGTAACGCCATTTACCCCCACAAATATCCTCTCGAATACATTTTCAAAATCTCTTGTCTTTACACCAACAAACTCTCCTCAACTTACCCTATAAAAGGCACACCAAAACATAGAGAAAGCCATTAGTTCAGAAGAGAAAAAACTAACTAAAAAATTTGGGTTTTGTTATATGTAAAAATTACTCCCATATGTGGACCAAGGAACGATAGACGCATATCATCCTACGTGGCCAGTTGATTATCTTGATCGGCATCAGAGACGCTTAATTGGATGGAATGCCGACCAACGCCAGAATGTGAACCATCAGGAATAGAAAATGTAACTAGAATGGAATGAAGACCAACACCTAATTTCAAGAGTCCCTGTTATTATATACAGGTGTGAATGCCTGGAGATATAGTAGTATTCCATCTCTAGGGTTCCAGGCCATTATAAATACATAATCTCCTTCAGCTCAAGGGACGATTCATTCAATCTAAAGTACACTATACTGAGTTATTGTAACTACATAAATAATACTAACAATGAACGTAGGCTTTATTCATAGCTAAACCACTTTAAAATCTTGTTTGTTGTGTGTTTAATTAGATTGACCATCATATTTTATATGTGATTATAAAAATGGACTAAATCTTGTTTGTTGTGTGTTTAATTAGATTGACCACTTTAAAATTCATTCAATCTAATGTCTCGGGCTATTGTGAGAGTCTTTGTGCATGAAGAGAAGCTTCTCAGGAAGAGATCTCCACACATGTGCATAGTAAAGCTGTAAAAGCTACTTCAGCCAAGTCTAAACCAAAGGAACACTCCAGGAAAGGATCTATGAGATGGTTGGAAGATTTGCTAGGAGAAATGTCCAAAACAAATAATCCCTTGCAAAGGAGTTTCATAAAAGGATCACATTTCATTCAGGTCATTGTGGACTACCCCACACCTTCAAAATTCAAGCCACCAAGTGTTACTTGCAAGTATGATGGGAAAACAAATCCAGTCCTCCAGATTGAAAAGTATCGAGCTACAAATTCAAGCCAAAAAGGTATTTATATTCTTAAGGTCATTAGAGGAGATGTTTGAACGACCTAGGCCTTCTCGTTCGAAAGACCTAAAACCTTTCTTATATAAATTTTTGGCTATTCAATTCCCATTTTAATTACACAATGGACACAAGAATAATTCAAAATAGGCAATGCTCCACTATGTTATATCCATGGTCAATAGGCATGCAAACCACCAGGAAAGGAGGTACAATCTCGAGCAGGGTCATCATATTTTCCACTCCTTAGGAGACTTTGCCATAAAATTAACAGAACTAAGGTAGGCAAAAAGATCCTTGTGCTTCTCGCACATCTCCGACTCGCGCTCCCAAGTCGCACCTTCTACACCATGAAACTCCCAAAAGATCTTCTCTAATGGGATGATCTAATTACATAAGACTATTCTCATGGTCCAAGATGGAAACATGATGCATTGAAAACGTAGCGTCTTACTCCAACTCGACGTGGTTCCAATTGATGACGTCTTGAGGATCTGAAGAATACTTCTTCAGCATAGACACGTGGAACACACAATGAACGTGAGACTACTGAAAAGGTAACACCAAGCGATGCAATACTTCTCTGATTCATTCCAAGATATCAAAAGGACTAATATACCGAGGGGCAAGTTTCTTTTCTGGACAAACAACTGATTATCAGCTCTTTCCCTAATCTTCAACATCACATTATCACCTAGCTAAAATTTTAGAGCTATATGCTGATTATCAGCATAATTATTATATTGACTCTGAGCCATTATGAGTCTCTGCCAAATTACCTCAACATTATCAGTCATCTCCCTGATCATATCCGAGTTCATGAGATGATTCTCATGCACTTATGCCCAATATACTAGAGAGAGACACGACCGCCCATAAAGAGTTTTATCGAGAGACATACCAATGCTGGCGTGATAACTATTATTGTAGGAGAATTCTACCAAAAAAAGATTCTCTGCCCAATTGCCCTGGAAATCAAGTGCGTAAGTCCTCAATATATCTTCCAGAATCTGAATGGTTCATTCTGACTACCCACAGTCTCGGGATGGTAAGATGTACTCATGTTAAACTCGCTACCTAATTCTTGCTAAATCTTCTTCCAAAACTGAGAATAAAATTGGGGATATCTGTCCGAGACAATCGATAACGAGACTCCATTAAGACGGATTATCTCTTGGATATTCAACCTTGCCAACTTGGTTAAACTGTTCAAGACGTTAATCGATAAAAATTTCATTGGCTTCATAAATCGATCCGCTATGGCCTAAACTGCATCATGACCATGCTCGGATCGTGGTAAGGTTGTGATAAAGTCTAGTGTAATGTGCTCCCACTTCCACTCTAAAACCAACAGTAATTGCAATAGACCTGATAGCTTCCTGTGATCTACCTTTATTTGTTGGCAAGTATAGCACTTGTCCATATACACCGACATATCCTTCTTCTTACCAGAGCACTACAATTCTCTACATAGGTCCTTATATAACTTAATGGCACCGGGATGTATACTAAAGCATGTGTGATTGGTTACTTCCATCACCTTATCCTCAAGTTCATTAATGACCAAAATAATAAACTGTCCCTTATGAAGCACTTTCCCATCCTTATCCATAGTAAGAGTATCGAACAACTCACCACTTAGGAAGCGATCATGGTTATGTACAAACTCGGGATGGAAAGACAGTTCTTCCAACAATTTTGACTGAATGAGTGGTATAGCTACCCCTACCCAAATATATGCCACGTCGCAACTTCGCTGGACTCGCAAGTCAAATTTATGTAACTCATAAAATATCAATAATCCATAACACTTCATCAATGCTATAATGAGACCAAAATTATGACTACAATCATCTTCCACCATATTGGACTTATTGGGAATGTATTCCAAAGAAAAGATATAGTATTCCATTAACTCAATTCATCTCCTTTGGCGAAGCTTTCGACTGCGCATAGTGAAAATATACCACGAACTCTTATGATCTAAATACACCTCAAACCGTTCACTATATAGTAATATCTCCATATCTTTAGTGCAAAAACCACTGTGTCTAACTCCAAGTTATGGGTGGGGTAGTTCCTCTCACTAACCTTTAACTACGGGTTGCATAAATGACCACCTAACTACTTTGCATCAACACTGCATCGAACCTGACCAAAAGCATCACAATACACAATATAACCCTTGCATCATCCTAGGAGGATAAGAACGGGTGTCAAAGTCAACCTAACCTTCAACTCTTGAAAAGTCGACTCATAATCCTCTTATTATTTGAAGAGAACATCCTTTGGCGTCAATAGAGTGAGAGGCAATGCAACCCTCGAGAAATCTTGGCAAATCTCCTGTAATAACCAGCCAAAACTAGAAAACTGTAAACCTCTGTGACTGTCTTCAGCCTTTCCCAACTCAAATTAACCTCGACCTTGAATGGATCAACCAAAATTCCCTCACTGGAAACATGGCCAAGGAACTTGACCTCGTTCATCCAAAACTCGCACTTGATAAATTTGGCAAAATATTAATTTGCCCTGAGCACTTGCAACGTCATTCTAAGATGCTCCTCATGGTCCACATTCGAAGTCAAGTAGACCAAAATACCATCCATAAATACCAACACAAACTGATATAAAAATGGACGATAAATATGGTTCATTAAATCAATGAACGATTTCTGGGCATTCGTTAAATCGAAGGGCGTCACTAAGAAGTCATAATGCATATACCACATCCATAACGATGTCTTAGGATTGTTCTCATCTTTAACACGCAACTGATAATATTCAGATCAAAGGTCCATCTTCGAAAACTTTCCTAAACCGTTCAACTAGTTGAACAAATCACCGATATGGGGCATAGGTTACCGATTCTTCAAAATAACTCTATTAAGCTACTTATAATCGATACAAATCTATAAGGAGTTATCCTTCTTCTTCGCGAAGGGGACTGGATCTCCTAAGGGAATATAATGGAACGAATGAAATAATTTCTAGTTAATTCCTCCAACTGAACCCTCAACTACTGCAATTTCACCGGAGCCATCCTATAAGGATAGTGTGGGGATAAACTCAGAATATCATCGAGAAACTCCCACACCACTTGATAATCTAATAGCATCCGAGCAGGCTCCTTCGAAGCCACCATATACTCAACCAACCAAAATATCGCTTATGATATTGCACAATACAAAATATGCAAGGATAACCAACATCCTTCTCACTACTGAAATGATGGTAAGATCCATCTCAAAGAGACACTAAGATACTACGCCGATGGCATTTGATGGTAGCGTGAAAACAAGATAGCCAATCCATACTGAGGATCACATCTAACACATCAAATTCCATGAGAATAAATTCATACTCCAGAACTTAATCTCCATTCATAATAACATAACTAAAACAAACTCTATCGAGAACTAAAATCCTACCTACTAGAAGTCCGATAAAGATATGAGGATAAAACTGATCTACCTTTAAACCCAAGATGAATTCTAACGACCTATAGGTAAGTGAATGCGATGCGCTTGAATCAAATAATGCATTTAACCAAGTGTTGAACAATAGAATCATAGCTTCCAAAATCGTTGGATGATCGAAAAGGGCTGCAACTTAGGACATGGCATAAGCGAGTCCTAGATTGAACCTAATACCCTGGCCACTGGGCATAGTCCTTGCCTAAGACTCTTCTCACCCCTGACTAGGATGTGAACCATCCACACTGTGTGTCGATGATAGATGATAATCGAATGGAAACTATTGAGGTTAGGTGGGGCTCGTGTAATTAGAACTCCTACGAGATAAATAATTAACAGTATGTTGACTTCCCTTCTTGTTCCCAAAAGCTCTCTGCGAGAAGTCCCTCTTGAAATGGAATGGGGACCAATATAAAAAATACATCTTTTTGGCAGGGGCTATATGGTTTTGATCACCGTTATACTAGGAAGAAGATGAACCAACACCCAGAGCAGCCTTAAGCTTCGATAAGATGCCTATAACATCGCTCCTTAATTTTATACGGCCACTGCCTTAGGATCCGATGGTCTCCCTCTTCTTCTTACGGATGCCATTTCTTTCCTATGCCTTAAGCTCAAGCAGGATGGGTTTATTAACTGCATCCCTGATGTTAGGAAGATCCAAACTAGCCATGATTAACCGGATAATAAGGTTAAGTCCCTTGATAAGAAACCTTTCCTTCTTGGCTTCGTCCTTATTAACTACATCCACGTACTTGGATGGACTCTCAAAGTTGAATTAGATCTCGTTGATAGCCATATTCCCCTGAATCAAATGAAAATACTCATTCTTCTTGGCATCTTTGAATACTTGAGGAAAGTACCTGTCCATAAATGCAACCCTAAAACCTTCTCAGTCTACAATCTTTGCCATGCTGACTGAGTAGGCACTCCACTAGCATTGAGCTTGCTCGATGAGTTAAAAAGACGCTATCTTGACCTTGTGCCCAATTGTCATGTTAAGAATATCCATGACCCTAGTGAACTCATATAACCACTCCTTTAAGTCATCAGGGTCAACTGCCTCGTTAAAGGTCGGTGGGTTTAGCCTCTTGAACTCCTTCAAGAGAGAGGTTGAACCGGTGCTTTCAACCATCCTATTGTGGTTGTCTTATTAATGCATGCATATTCTATGAGCCTAAGCTCGTTGTTCCAAGATCCACTAGCGCCATCGCGACGTGTAGTCATCTACACTATAAGGGAGAGTTCAATACAACAATGGAAAACGAAAATGAAAACCATAATGCAACGCATAAGGAAACGTAATAAAAAACATAAAACACTCCATCACACACGAGTATCATAATGCTCTGATGCCATTTATAACCCCCCGACCCAGATTTGGGTTACCACTGGGTCAACCTGCACCCGAGTCAAGGTGTTAGGGGGGATTCCAATTTTATTATTAAGAAAAGCCCTTAATTTACACAATTTTATAAGGAATAAAATATAATTTAATCAGATTTAATTTAATAAATAGGTTGCACTTTAATTTATTATGTTAATTATCAAGAATTATTGAGAAAATTCCGTAAAGTCCAACAATGACAATATTAAGGAAATAAACCTTAAAACTCCTGTATTATTACAACACATGGCCCAAGGCACGAAAAAAATATTGTTTAAAGTTCTATAAATTCAAATGTATGAAACACATATTTTTTAAATTCCATAATAGATCTCTAATGATGACTATTACCCTATGGATCCTTATCAACATTCTTGCCAACGTACCTACCAGAGGTACCTGGGGTTTGGGGTTTTAACCTAAAAAGTAGTGGTGAGCAAAGCCCTCAGTAGGATGGGAAATACTAAGTAATACATTTTTATATTAAAATACTATACATACAATATTTCCTTTAGCAATTACGAAAACGTTGTCATTTTAAGAGCATAAATGTAACTACCATGCAATGCAACCCTGTCTATGTTCTCATACCCACACTCAACCAATATACACCACTCATGAAATGTAACTATCATCTTTATTCACTAGTCGCCATTTCGTTAATTTCTTTAGGTTTTCATTCTTTCGTTTTCTAAACACAACCTTATTAGCATCATTATATTCTCGAAATTTACTAGGTAATCGCGTACTTTAACTGGCTCCACGCCGCTGGATACACTACCATATGACCTGGCCAGTGAATTTGGGTCTTTTACCCCAGGGCTCCGGGCCATTCTTAATTCATTCTGATTACAATCGAGTCCATATTGATGTGTTTTAATATTTTGTCAAATGTTCACATTATTCCACCATTTTAATCATAAATACAGCTCATATTAATGTTTTGCACCATTTCATGCCACTTTATTCATTTCATCCATTTTTCACAAAAATGACGAATAAGGCCAAATGAGGAAGTCCAATAACTCAAACCCTATATTTTATCAAAATTACCATTTTGGCCACTCATTTTGTTAATACTTTGTGAAAAATATATTTTCATCATTATGAGATCATAAATTTTCAATTTATGTTCGAAAACCATACTTCATCATTTTACTTTAAGAAAATCCCATTTCTTCATATTTCATTATCATGAAATACATTTGTATTATGCAGTCCGTTTTCGCCAAAAATGCCCATTTTAGCCTCATACTTATATGTTGTCTTAAAGATCATTATTTCTCACTTTATAATTATTTTATAACATATTTAGGGGATGAATTTTCCAACTTTCTTAATTCATCTTAAAACTCATTTTTATTTTCATTTATCATGTTTAAATGTTCCATACTAATATACTACAGGATTCGACACATGTGAGGATGTATTTCAACCTAGAAATCCCATAAATATGAACCTAAACATGTATTAACATGAAATCACATGTTGTATGCATATTCATAATATTTCAAGACTAAAATGATACATGTTCCTCGAAAATCCCTTTAAGCTTAATTTTCAGTATACTAGCATTTTTCATTAGAAAATTAAAAAAAAAACATACTAGAAAATAACTTTGCAAGATTATCTACATTCTAGCATTCATACTAACATGTATCTTATGTTTTAAACTTGAAAACTTAGTGAGGAGAGGGATTCTTCCTTGGACAAGGCTTGAAGTGGGTGTTACAAGATTGGAAATGGACTATATTTGACTAAGCATGAAGGTTTAAAGATGGGAATGAATGAACTTGGGTTGGGAATGGAGGAGAAGGATTCAAAGTGTAGAGAGATAATGTAAAAATCTGATGGGAATGGAGAGAAATGGGGTTTACTCCACCCTCTCACGTTTATTTAAAACCAATATCCCTTACACCCTTTATCCTTTGATCCCCAAAGCTTTCACCATCATTTAATATGTTCCATTGGGAGTTTAACAGATTAACCCATTCTATGTTCCACATTATGACACCACAAAAAATTTGCAAATTTTATGTTGACTCGTTGAACGAGATTATACCTCATTTATACGACGTCGCATTTCATTTGAAAGGGGTTTCAACGAGAATCTAACTAGGCTATAAATGAGAACATGCATTTTATGTTGAAAGGTCGTTAGAAGATTGTTCGAACGACCCAGGCCGTCTTCTCGTTCAAACGACCAAGCACTTCGTTCAAACGACCCAAAACTTTTCTTATATAAATTTTTGGCCATTCAGTTGCCATTTTAATTACACAAAGGCCACAATAAAAATTAAAATAGACAACCATCCACTATATTAAATCCTTGTCTAATAGGCATTAAAATTACAGGGAAAGGAGGTACAATCATCACAAATAACTATCATGTAAATAAAACAAAATGAAATACATCTAAACTACTAAATCGATAAAATAAAACTCTAGCTGCACCACAAAAATCTCCAATCTATCTTAAGAAGTTATTCCAGCAACTACAATTAAAAAAAAAAGTCAATGCAATGGGTCAGATCCCACTGCATGAATACCAAGTCTCCTCCAAATTAGAATCTGTGAATCCAGACATAAGCATCATACATGATAAATATTACCATAGATTATTTTAAATTACGTGATATAAGAACATGCGCGTAAAGTAAAACAATTCTAACTACACACAAAACTAAGCCACTCCCATTATTATAGTTCAATTATGTGATTACAATAATGAATTAGTTCAAAACCTTTATCATACTCAATTTAATTATTTAATGATTCGTATGTGCGATACCACTATAGCCAATCAACCTTCATATTGGTCGTACACATATTTCTGACGTGCTTAAGTTATAACACATCACACCCATTCCCCTCATTATAGCCAATAATCCCAATTTCATTAGCTTCGCACATACTCGTGATATCAACATACACCACGTCGCTATAGTGAGTCGCCTAATCGTTAGCCCTACATATACTCATGACGTAAATTCATTTCGATACATGTTTATCATATTATCCATTGGTTATTAATTCTTAACTAAGTTATCTTATTCTCAATTAGCCCCACCCTTAATTTAGGCATTGCAATAAAAATCATTCTTGGTACCATATCAAGATATCACCAAACCATAAGTATTACGTAGTCCATCACCTAGGAAGAATACTTACAAAAAATGTCCACCTATTCTCGCACCTAGTCTAACGAAATAAAGTAATGGCATACTACTTAGCCCGACCTAGGAAAATGCCCAACCATACGTGCATACACTCATTAGTTCCATACCGAGAAAGTGCCAACAATAATAATATCTACCTACTATTCCCATACCTCAAGCAACCTATAAAATAATGTTGAAAGTATAACTAATCCCAAAGTCCACCCGTTACCACGCTATCAAAATTTAATACGAATAATCTCTACATGAATTATATTTTAATTTATCACTATAATTTTTCCAGTTAATCCTACGATTTCAATTCCATTCATCTAATTATGTAATAACCAAGCAATATCAAATATACACACAAGTTGTCAAATTTTATAATTTCAATACAAGTGATTTTACCAATTAGCGCATAATTCCATTTTAACATGTGTATTAACAATGTTACACAATAAAAATTCATTTTTCAACTTACACATCAATATTATACATTTTACGGGTCTAAATTTTATTCCAAATTCAAAATTTTAATTCTAGCATGCCAATCGTCTCACAGCTCTACTGGAACTCAAACCTCTAATCTAAGGATAGGATTGTTTCATGTCTTAAACCATATTTTTAGATTTAATAAATTATCCCCAATTTTTACTTTCATTTTCCCTCTTCCTAATTAATGTTAAGAAAGCATGATTAATTAAGGTTTATGCAATATTTAAAATAAACAACACTCAAGGGGAACAATAAAAGTATTCATGCATGACTAAACTTGTCATATATAAAATCCGTTGATATGGTTGTGTTCCTTGTGAAAAGTTGACGAAGAAAGTCTCTTAGATGATTTGGAGAAAATAAGTCCTTCTTCTTGTAAAATAAACTTGAAAAACTTCTTTAATGGAGGTTTGGGTTTTTCTGAAAGATGGGAAGTATTTTGGGAGAACAAGTATCTTAGTGATCTCTTGATATGAGTCTAAAAAAGTCCTCCCATGAGTTCTTTTTAAATAGGTAACAACATATGAGTCGTTATGTCGTTAGAATTCTTAAAAATCCCAAATGCGCACAAATCTAATATTTTGACAGATTAAACACCTTTTACTAAAATGATTATTCTTCCCTACATAGATGTCCGAATGACTGATTCAAAGATCATTGGAAATATTATATACATTCCTTTCTTTACATTTATGCCTCATAGTCTAATTCAAAGTACAAATAAAATGACATGCATTTGAAGTGACATCAAAATGTTTGGCAGAATGTCATCAGAACTTTAGGAATAATCATCTCATAGAAATAATAATTTATTTTTATCAAAATGGTTTAAATGGAATTCTCAAAATACTTTTATAACTCCATTAAACCAGAAATTATCTTATTACTAATTAAGTCCATATTGACTTTTTTACACAATTCCACATTTTTATAAGTCTAAAAACATCTGAATCTCACATTATAGCAAAATTACCAGTTTCAAGTTATAACCATTAATTATTTTCACAATTTTTGATTTATTAACTATAAGTAAATCCTTAAAAAACCCGGTGTATTACACCAATGTAATTAGATGAACCTAGAAGAATAAATATAGATCTAAAACACCTACGTTAATTTTATTTCAATTCACAAGATTCATTAAGTGATCTAAGTGATGGGTCTGATCAATAATGTTCATGGGTATAAAACATTTACAATCAACCATAAGACATATTTACAAGAAAAAACCCTCCACCTAGGGGTGAAAATCTCAATGCACTTTGATTCTCATTTCTACTTGAAAAGAAATTTTACACATGGCAAAAATATGCCTATCACACAAGCACTCTCATGTAGTTACGCATGAACCATGAAACTGTTCCCCATAGAAAATGAAAAACCGCGACAAACTCCACGTTACGAATGAAAAAGTCCAATCCCTTCCTCGCGATCGCGTCACACTCTTTCTTTTCTAATCAACCGAGGTGCCCGCTCTTTTTAATATAGGAGTAAATGTGCATATAATTCAAAGACATATTGATTTGCACGAAATAAGCTATATGAAATTTGAACCAATGTACTCTCAATTATCTTTTAAAATCATAGATCAAGTATAAATCTAGGTCTTATCAAAATGGAAGAAACAAGTGATTTCGAAAAGAGAAGCCAAAAAATAATGCTCTCAACTTCCAAAATGATCTTAGAAATGTATTTAAGTTATATGCTTTTCATCCACTAAGATCTGGTGTCGTTGTGCGCATAGTTAGATCTCACCATGCGCATGATACTTTTCAGTATGGACATCATGGCAAAGTCGTGCGCACATGCATAAAATGGGATCGTTCTCATGGGATCAAAAGAGAGCAGTGTTAAAGGTAAAGGCAAAAAATATGCTAACAAAGTCTTTTAGATATGATCAAAAGGCATAGACCAATTCACAACTTGTTTTAAAAAATAGTTTAAGTCTTTGAGTTTTTTTAAATATTTTAGCACTTGTTCCTTCAATTTCATCAGCCTCACACGTTTTAAAAACATATTATGCACGTGTGTGTGTTTATCCATTATCAATTCACAATCTAATAAAATGATGTAATCTTCACACTTCAAAGTGAATTGATTCAATCTTCACACTTGTAAAATATTCTATCTTCAAAGGTTCATCTAACCTAAACTAATTCAAATGAACACAACTCAGTCGTGATAAAGAAAGTCTATTTGACTTGATGAACTCAATGAATCAAACATTTTTACACGGGAATCTTGCCAACCAGTATATTGATAATAATTTTACATTTTAAATCTTTCGCTTTGGCTATTTCATGGAAACCCTCGAACCTCAAAATTATCTTATTACATCTATAAGACTAACACTTCACTAGTCATAATGAGAGTATTAGAAAGCTAATGTAGAAAATACACCAAATACCACATCACTAGTTGAGTTTGAACACGGTCTGGAGTCGTAATCAACATGAAAATACCTAAAATCACATGAAATAACAAATGCATCATGCATGGAAGCATTCATAAACGACCCCCCCCCCCCCTCACCCACCCCCCCGCGCTAGGAAATCTTTAGAAAAATGTGATATAAATGATATAAATCATGTAAGCATGTCATCAAGTGAAATATGAAATCATCTAATATCAATGGACAACACAAATGGTATAGGTCCTCTTAAATAACATCACCTTTAACATGAGAAAATTTTATCCTCGTTAATCTCTTTATCCCACCTCTTTGTCACATGGGAAGTCCATATGGTTTTCTTTTCTCCCCCTTTTTGTCAGAGAATAAAGATTAAGACAAAAAATATATGAAAACACACAATGTAGCATGGTAATCAAGATCTCGACAACGAATAGAAGTAGAGAAGAAATATATAGTAAATCATGTGAAATATGAAAGTGATAAAGGGAACATGGAAAGAGCATATACACAAGTATGATCATATGACTCAAAACAGGAACTAGTAAATGAAAGATATCAAGCAATAAGCATATGATATAAATATGTGATATAAAGACTATCTAACTATAAAGAGATCATATACAAAGAATAAATATAGAAACATGGATATGTCAATATAATTATAAGAGTATGATATAAAATAAAAACCTAGATACCAATAGAAATGGATCAAATGAGGATGGAAATCCATAAAACCAACATAGTGTTCCATAAGAACCAAAATAACTCAATGGTAGACAAAGAGTAAAGGTGCATTATTTATTCACACAATCATAAAAAATTTCAAACATAACGTTCCCAAGAATGAGTTATGCATATCCAATAACCTTATTACCAAACGAAAAGGTACGACAAGATCCCAATAAACGATCTCAATGGACAAAGCGATAATAAAAAATCTATAATCCTCCTCAATCAAATGCGTCACATTGATATCAAGTCATAAGATATCAATGATAAATGATAAATAATCATTGATATGATATCAATTGAAAGTCAATACATGAACTATACCAAAAATTGTAATCTATCATGGTTCTAAATTGTGCCAAACCCAATGTGGTACCATTTAAATTCGCATCAAAGTCGATCGTGCCAAATTTGACAATTTGGCACAGTTTTAAATCGCGCAAGACTTTAATCTGGAACGCTTTTGGCATAGTTTCAAATGTGTCAGATATATAATCTGACATATTTTTTTCATAATTTTAAACTATGCAAAATTGTCCTTTTCTAGTACTCTTTTGACATGATTATAAATTGTGCCAGATTATAGCATAAGCTTACTCATATTTGACAATCTTACATGATTTTAGCCCGATTTAAAACTCTGCCAAACTTTTTAGGATGTAAAAAAAAATTGTAAAAAATCAGGAGAATCAGCAAATTACAAACATGGCAGAAACAAATATTTATTATTTGCAAACAAACCAATAGAATAAAAAAATTATGAATCTGGCACGTTGTTGTTAATAATATAATGTACATTTAAACTTTAAAATATTATAAGTCCTAATAGTTCACAGACCTAAAAAAATGGACTGAGTTTCCTCTATTTTCTGTACATTCTCAAACCTGTTAATATAAAACCTACTTTAATATAAAGCCGACACAATCATAAAATTTAACAATAATATCATAAAATCCCTCACGGCCATAAAATTTAACATCAATGTTACAAAACCTCGCATAGCCATAACACATTATATAAGCAACTCTGAATGTAAAAAAAATAATAAAGAAAGAAAGTCATTGACTTGTTAATGTTTTCCACATCTATAAAAGCTAACGTAGAAATGTTATCCTGTAAAAAGGAGAAGATATGAGTAATCATATACTACTTAAAAAGTTGTATTCAAGCAGATTTTTAAAAAAAAACTTACACTTGCTTATAAATGTCATTTTATTATTAATTCTAAGTCTATAGATTTACAAATTATCATCATGTTATCAAACCGGGAGTCATGTGAGGACACTATCAGTTCTTAGAAGTTACATACGTCATTTGCAAGGTGTTCGTCTTTCTTTTCAAACTGTTCAGTGGTTCTTTTATGTTTTATCCCTTTAGTGACATGTTTTATGCATAATTATAAATATACGTAAATTATCATCATCTTGTAAAACCAAGATTCCAGTGAGGGCATGGTCAGTTCCTAAGAGTTACTTTAGTCCCGTACAAGGTGTTCATGTCTCTTTTCGGACTGTTGGTCAGTTATTTTTCCTTTTCGCGCTTTAATGGCATAGTTTAAATACTAAGTCTAGAGATTTTCAAATTATCATTATATTAACATATCGAAAGTCAATGCTTACATGACTAGTTCCTACAAGTTATGTTGGTCCTATGCGAGGTGTTTGTGCCTCTTTTGAGGTCATTTAGTGGATGTTTTGCGTTTTCGTCCTTTTTAAGCCAAAGTTTAGATATTTTTTTTGCAAATTAATATCATATGCTCTAATCGGGAGTCATGAGAGGATAGACCCAGTTCCTATAATTTGGGTTGGTCCTGTGTGAGGTGTTCGTGCCTCTTACAGGGTCGTTTGATAGTTGTTTTGCATTTTCGCTCTCTAATGGCATGTTTTCAAGCCTAAGTATTGATATTTATAAATGATCATCATATTCTCAAATCGTGAGTCATGTGACTATATCGTGAGTTCTTATGAAATTATTTGGTCCCGTTGAAGGTGTTCATGTCTTTTTCTATACCGCTTGGTGATTATTTTCCATTTTTTCCCTTTAACAACTTGTTTCAAACTTAAGTCTTGAGCATACATGTCATTTTGCTAAGACGAGAGTCGTATAAGGACACGTCTAGTTCACACACTTTATAATGGTCCACATATAGGTGTGTGTGCCTCTTTTCACTCCAGTAGGTTATTGTTTTGATACTTCACCCCCAACGCCCCATTTTGACCTAAAAATTACTTAATACTTATGGTTTTGTTAAACCGTGAGTCCGATAAGGACCCAAAAATCTCACACATGTTACAATGGTTTCTATTGAGGTTCTCGTATGTATTTCTAGCTCATTTGGTGGTTGTTTTGATATTTCACCCCCAACGCCATATTATTTAACCTAAAACATGCGTATAATTGCAGTTTCGTAAAGCGAAGAGTTCGATGTTGTACACGAAATAAAAATATTATACTTTAAGTTGATGGACCTTATGTATGAACTCAAAGCTTTAGGTTTTGTTTTACGAACCTCTTAAGTACTTATTATTTAGAACAAATGATGATTAAGACATCTTATTCTTAAATGGAGTCTAAAGAGGATTGTGTAATATAAGAAGTCGAATTTTGAGTAATGATATAGGTTATATAGACCATCTCCTATGGAAATTGAAATAAAATCCTTTTTTCTTGTAGATATAAAATACTAATTTTGTTCTCCCTATGTTATTTTGGGAGGTTTTGTGATGCATATATTTATTAAAATCATTTTGTTATGTGCTCAAGCTACTAAATTTATTATTTCATACTTGAGATTGAGGGGATGGATAGATGTACGTGTATTCTATGTGCTATGATGGCAGATGAAGCATTAATTCAAGCTTTATTATGTTGTCAAGCTACTAAATTAATTATTTCATACTTGAGATTGAGGTGATGAATAGATGTACATGTATTCTATGTGCTATGATGATAGATCAGACATTAATTCAAGCTTATATATAAACATAAATACGAGAATTTCTATGTTGCTCGGATCTATCTGTGTGTATGGCGTAGCTTGTTTTATTTCCCTATAAAAAAATAACATTAAAGGTGTTTGTTACAAAAATGATGAAAATTGTATGGAATATAGATGATCACTAATGGTGATGTGTGTTGCTCTCTACAATTTCACAAATTCTTTTCAATTCTACAAGCAATAAACTCAAAAAAGTCATTACATCAACAATTTATCACATATTTTGATTAATTTATATTTATATTTTAGTGTGATTAAATACATTAAAAATCACTTTAAATTTTGTCAGCTAAAAGTAGACACCTTGTGACATTCTTTGAAACAACATTTCATTGAACATTAAATTTCATTTTGCTCGAATAAAAGTACGGAAGTGCCCTCTTAGGATTGAGACTTACCCATAAGGTCATCCAATCAATAATCATTTCATGGTTCATCAAAAAATATGATCATTGCTTGAATCCCCACTACACATATGGAAGTAATGAACATCCAGTTATATATTAAATTACTATATAATAACTAATAAGTATTGCATTTGAAATTTATAATGACAGTGCAACATTTCAGCTAAATCATTCAAAACCCCCAAAATTTAGAAATTATATTAAAATTGTTACCCCCCTATGGATTTAATATCTTAGGGCAGTATCAGTTGAATTCTGATTTCAACTACTATCCAAAAACTATTAAGAGAAAAATGATCAATCGTGATATTTTCTAAAAACTTCATATATCAAAATTTTTCTCTCCAAAATCTATGCATTATCCTTGTTAAATTGTAATCCTATTTGCACCATGTGCCTCCATCGCCCCACCAGCTTCATCTGACACTGCAAATCATTTTGTATTGACCGCTAGGGCTTTGTTTCGCTAGCATTTGGAGTTGAATAAATGTATGAATCAAATTATGGCAAAATTGATAATAAATATAAAATACCAACTGATGACACTTCCCCATAATAGGATTACAAAGTTATATTAAGAAAGAATCCATCACAATAATTACCTTCTTCATATCAATTCATAGCATATTCCTATTAATCTGGTCAGTGCTAGAGGATACATGAATGATGGTGAACATATTACTCTCCTCCATGTACTCAGAGATTTTATTTGGCCTATGGTCAGGGAAGACTTTATCTTGGTTCAGATTTCTCTTAATATATTCACATAGTTACTCTACTTGCACGATATCCTCTAAATGGGATTTTAAAAGGATCAAATACCAAAAAGTCCTTCAAATATTTTTTAATACACACTTAGTCTAAGCCTTTTATTTTGTACCAAAAAGTCTCTTATTCTCTTATCTTTAAAGATCCGCGCCAGCGGCATGGTAAACTCTTTTTGGTATGGTAAAGGATTTTTTGGTGCAAAATAAAAACGCTTGAAGTAAACATGTATTAAAAAAAGTTCGAGAGACTATTTGATATATGCCCCTTTAAAACCTTATATTTCTCTATTTTGTGGCCATATTACCTTTTATAGGAAAGCCTCTACACCGAGTCACTTTTGATGCCATCAATGTCCATCTTTGTGCTCCATTTAAAATACAAGTTATATTTGAGCTCATATCTCATCTCTGTGAATATGGTGTGATTCCTTAATATGCATTAACTGGATTGTTTCTATTCTCATTCCTCTAGACATCATTTTTCTTTTATACACCATTTTTAACATGGCTACCCTCGTTTCGTTGCCATTGGTTTTTCCTCCGCTACCCCCCGTGTCAATTATTCTCATTATGACTTCCACGTTCACATACATCTCAATTCTAGACACGAGATTGTCAGTTTCGGTGCCCTCTTTCTAGATCATTTATTAGTACAACAATGAGTCGTTTGGCAAGCTGGTCTCAAATGATGCCCCTATGACCTGATCAGAATAATCGTTCACTTTACTATACAACCCCCAATATCACAAAGAATATTATCTAAATATCTCATGGGCTTTATTTTAAGCAAATCATAACATCCATCTTTTCAAGGTCAGAGATACCGGTGATGAAGCTTGTTGTGAAGGATATAACCAACTACTGAAGGTTTTCACTGATTTGAGCCCACATTTTAATAGCGAATTACTGTTCCATATATATATATATATATATATAGAGAGAGAGAGAGAGAGAGAGAGAGAGAAATAAAAAATGATAATATATATTAATAGATAATTGTTGTTCCTTCTCTTCATCCATTACAATGCCCTGCCCATTTTTCCAAATGTATGAGCTGAGGGCTTGCCTTATATATTGAAGGGCATTGACCATGAAAAAGAGTACACCATTTATAGATCATTGATGCAATTCCCATCCAATTGCAACATAATACCCTAGACCAATAAATCAAGAGAACTATAATCAATACTAGAAGTCAAGGCACATGTAATATTTGTGCAGTGTAAAAAACTTGAAAATTTTATTTTAAACATTTGTAGAGATACCCAAACCTTTATATCTATTAAAATAATGTGCTTTTGCACAAATTTTTTAATAAAATATATATTTAATTCTGTAAAATATGTTCATGTTATAATTGGTGAATAAATATTTTCCCATGTAATTCTCTTAATTTAAAATATTGGGCAGAACAATAGTTGGTTAGAGGCACCAGCGATAACTGTAATGCTCTCCCATCCCTAGATGAATTATAACATATAAGAATTTTTTTTATCTCAAGCATAGGCACTCGAGATGAATGAGTAAACAGAGAATTTGAAATGATATTATAATTCACACCTTATCAAGAATTGGGGAAATATGGTGTTGATGGAGCAATCTTTCTAAAGTTTCCACTAGTGGCTTTCTTATTCACATTTTTCTCTTTCTTTGTGAAATCTTATCTATAATGACAAATCTCCATCAAATACATAAAACACTAATTTGAAAATCACACAACATTATATGCATACATAGAGAGATCACAGTTGAAAAAGTATTTGAAGTTTTCAATTAACTTAATGAGTAAATTATCAATACCACTGAACTCATTGGGTCACTTAGCTTCATATTTAGAGAACTCAAAGCATAGTAGTATGATTTGAGTTAATGTTATTGCCACAAACCTCAGTTTTATCCATAATGTGTTAAAAGATTGATCCAAGATATTAATTGGCTTCAAGCTTTGCTCAGTCAAATATAAATCGGGTTGACCAGGCTCAACCATGACATTCTATTTGTATATATTAAGACTCAAGTATAGACCGAATCAACAATATGCACCCGTTATCTTTGCTCTAGTCCAATTCCAATGTAACCTCGTTTCCTCACATATATCGCATATTTTCATCTTGTGCGCCAGTTATCTTTGCTACAAAGCCTACCATGAATAGAGATCTGTTCCTGATATCACAAATGCCATGTTTGAGTCATCGAGAACGATGGCCATGTGTGACCCGTGGCATGGGAAGTACATGTCTTGTTGTTTGATGTATCATGGAGATGTGTTTTGGTCCCGCATTAACCACAAGTTTGACCTCATGTACGCCAAGTGATCATTCGTCCACTAGTGCATGAGTGAAGGTATGGAGGAATGGATGAATGCTCCATACCTTCACCCACATTTTTAACCTTATTAGATTAGTATGCTCTAGTTGTATAGTATCCCATTTTTTTAAGATTTTCTGTATGCCCATTAAACATATCCATGCATATGTGCCCATACTTCTTCGTAGAGAATATCTCACACATTTGAGAAGAAAAGTTTCCAAGTATGGTGAACATTCAAGTAATTATGGAAACAACATGAATCCAATGTTACCATCAACGCCAAACTCCAACTTAGTCAGTCTTCTTAATTATTGAACCTTTGCAGCCAAAAATATGGAAGACGTTCAAGAGAAAAAAATATAGTCAGTTGCAGTATAAACAAATATGTGACCAGTTGAAAAATGAAATCCAAACCCCCATATATTTTCCTTGAATGTGTTTATGGAACCTGTAATGTGTTCCTGTAATAATAAGGCATAAACAACATCATTAACCTCTATGAAATTAGAAGATACATATAATTAAAGGTTGAACATTTGAGATCCCTTGAACAAGTTCATGTATAGATTCCTCAGGGATATAATTTCTTTGTTGATGTTGTCGACAAGTTTGATCAATAGAAGGATGAGATTCCACAAGAGAATGTAGGTTATTCACATCATAGCCTTTTGTTAAATAATCAATGTATTTAAAATATATAAGTCGTGGGATGTAAGGCATAACCCGATATTGGTTAATTTCTGTATCACGAAAGACCAAATTATTTTCCATGGTCAATTTCCTAGGTTCAGGAGCTAAAATGGTGATAATACTAATATTTTTCCATCCTTATTATAGTACTACCAAATATTCTATCACGGGTCATCATGGAAAAAGCCTATAAATCAAATTAACATTCGAAAATTTGACTGATTTGAGATATAAGAGATTAAGATAATGTAAATTGTCCAAAGTTGGAACATTGACAACACATTCACTAGATCTATAATATCTTGGTCCATTTATGGTATGAATATAAACAATTAATAGCTATAGCCAGAGTGCAGTCGTTATGTATCGTGGTAATGCCAAAGGTTTAATAAAATAGGTCTCGTACACTTACCAACAACAAACTATTTCAATATACCCTTTGCATAAATGAAATCAGATATCGCTAATAAAAGATACCATTTGCAAAAGAAGAATACATATCAATAAATATGAAAGAACTAGTCTACTAAATATCTATAAAATATAACACTAGAGTCATTATTCTATGAAAGGTTTATAGAGGGTTATGCTAGTATTTCAAGATCATTAACAAATCTATTGAAAGATGATTCCTCTCTATGGTGTGTAGAGGTTGAACAAGCATTCATGATACTTAAAGAAGCATTAGTGACGAAACGAGCGTTAATTTTTCCTAACTTCCAACAACCATTCATTATAGAAATAAATTCAAGCAATAAAGGAATTGGGATGAAGGAGATCACATCACTTCATCATTCACATTGATCATCAAAGTTTGAAGTTTTCTAATGACGGAAAAGTCACCACTCTACTACAACATAAGTGTATTACAAAAGTGGTGGCGTTGGATTGTGCCAAGAATTACATGAATTTTTTTACTTAGCCTCCCACATCACACCTTGAAATTTTAAGCACTAAGAAAAATCCATAGTTACATGAAATTAACCTCCAATATCACACCCTAACCAATAAAAATCAATTCTAGAATTTTCTACTAAACCTTTTGCACAAACATATGAGAAAAGTTTGTCTCATATCTTAGTTCTACCTGCCCAATTTGGGTGATTTTGCATTATCCCTCATACGTTCTTCCTAGAGTACCGAAGTTCCTTTTTCACATACACTCTATATTGTCGAATGAAACGAAAGCCTCTTTACCTTATCCCCATAACATTTCAAGAATAAAAAATTGTCAATATCAACACCACTCATCTCGAGATAACAAGCAATTTCGAATAACATATGAAACTACAATCTAGGTACTAGCGAAATGACAAACCTTGCTAAATTGAAGAGGCTTAAAGATACCAATTTATTAAGAGTAATTTTATTGATAAATATTTTTCTAACAAACCTACGTGTTTAGATTGCATTGCTGGAAATAGCACCACCCTCCAAGGTGTTCTTAAGCTCAATTCAGTGTTAACAATGGCAGTATAAGAGTAAGAGTACTCAGTAGAAGGAGGTGAGGAGAAGAAGATGAACACAGCCATGTAAGTGGTTCAGCCAATCAGGCCTACGTCCAATGTGCAAGTGTGTGATAAATATCACTGTATAAAGGCTCTAATGGCCATAGATACAATCTCTCAAGCTTTCTCTCTCTCTACTATATATTTGAATAGAGTTTCAGCTAGGGTTGCTAATTTCGGGATCCCCCTCCAAGTAGGAGAAGGCGTGTATATATAGTGTGGGGGGGGGGTGTAATGCACTCCATATGCATGCAATGAGAATGTGTGTTTTGATCTAGCCAATCTGATGAAGACATCGGTCACTATCACATGTAGATAATGATGATGAAAGATTCCCTCACGTGAGGGGATTGATTTGTTATAACTGATTGTGTACACGTGTTCCCAGCCACACATATACGAATAAAGGCTCGGCCATATACGATTGGTACCAACCTCGACCTAGAAGAGTACGAGGTTGGTGAAGTCCGGTTATTGCCCAATTCGAGATTAATCAGGGTGGTCTCAGCTCATATGAGGCCGAGGTAGGACGAGTTGAGTCATAATGTCGGCCTGAGCTGAGGTTATGGAGGAGTAGCCGAGGAACTTCGGTTGATTCTCTACTGAGGTTGGTTATGATGATGGTGTAGCTTCTATAACCTCAGCTCGCACCCAGCCGAGGTTGTCAACCCTGGATGGCCTGATGAATAACTGCCATTATGGGTCATTAATGCCTCAACTGTTGCATGGCTATGAGGAAACTAGTAACATCGTCCATGGCCGACCTTTCTGGGGATGAGGCCGCTGGATGTCGTTCTAGGGCCCTTCTGACCTCGGTCATCTCCCTGGCTGAGGTTGACGTCTCTGAGATGTTGGGTATATATATGTCATATCAATCACCCCCTGGCCTTAGTTACATGTGGTAATAGGTGACTATGGGGTGTACAACTCCGAGGTCTTTCTTCTATGTACCGATATTCCTTTGACACTTGTCAATTACTCAATTGGTAAGCGTGCCTGGTAAGTGTGTAATGTCAGCTGTCATTTGGGCTCCCAAGGAAATGATGGGCCTTAGGATGCGTGCATTAGGTTTTGAGGGTCATACCCCCTTCCTTTCTCTTTCTTCCTCACTTCTTCATTTTCTCGCCTGAAATTCTCTGCTTGCTCTCTCTCTCTACAAGAGCTTGGTTAGAAGTGCATTGGGTGGATTTTCCTTGCCAACCTTTCCTCTCTTCTCATCGCACTCCATCAGGTACCAATTACCATCCCTTCTTCTCCATTTTTTTCTACCTTGTTCCTGTTTTTTGCATTTTTCGGCGAGTTCTTTGAGTTTTTCGGCCATCGCTTGTGTTTTCCGTCTGCCTTTGTTCTTGACTGTTCTCGTTTAAAATCCCAGTTTGATCCTTAGGCAATTCCATCCAAGTTATTTATTTTTAGCTTAGGTCCACAAGTGTAGGGTCATCCCCATATGATCAGACCTCTTTATTATCTTTTAGAAGAATTCCCCTCTCTTAGAGAGAAGACTTTAGAAAAGATTAGGCAAATAGAGCGAGCCCAAGAGGAAGCTCGTAGGGCTGAGGCCTTCCCCCTCAGACCTATCTTTCCACCCCCTATGAAGGTCATATACCCTGAGACAGCCGAACCAGTTACCCAAGTAGAGGTCCCAGTTGAACCTACTCCCATGTCTGAGTCTGAGTCGTCCACCTCAGACCCTATGTATGTGGACTCTTTTCAAGAGGCCATGGACTTTTCCATTCGGCAGGATCATGTCCCTGATCAAGCCGAGGTTACAAGCCGCATCTCATCCCATAACGAGTCTAGCATATCCCGGACTTCTTCAGATGTTGGAGTTGTCAAACCGAATGTAGCTTTTCCTCTTCCCATTAATGTTATCCCTCTGTCAGCTGCCACAGGGGCTGAGTTTGCTGAGAGGTTTCCTGACTGTAATCCCTCGTCTACTCCGGCCAACGTTGAGGAGGATGAGGATGATGCGGATGAGAGTGATGTTGACACCTCGGAGGTATCCGAGATAGAAAGCACTATCAGCGAGCTCGACCTTCTTGCATTTAGACATCTATATTCCATAAGCCCTTCCATAAAACTCAAAAGACCTCTGAGGGAAGATAGGTCTTTCAGCGGTCGAGATGGTGAGATCTTCTTATACGAGCAGATGTTCAAGTTAGGATTTCGTCTTCGCATTCATCCCACCATTAGGGCCATACTTCCCTACATCAACTTACCTCCTTCCCAGTTATCCCCCAATGTCTGGAGGGTGATAATTGGAGCTATAGTTCTAAGGAGGGCATTCCACCATTCAGACCTTCCCGTCCAGGTCTTCACTGAATGCTACATCCCTTCCTCTGTAAGGAATCATCCGAGCTATTACCATTTCTTAGGTCGGAAGACAACTAAGAAGATGATGCAGGTTACCCAAACTTCAAATCACAATTAGAAACCGTGATATTTATTCGTCTCAGGGGCATGGGAATTTGGTCCCTGTGTCCCCTTTTCGAACTTAGAGCTGAGGATACCCCTGAGATGGGGCAAGGTGTCAATGGTTGCCAGATCCGATCCTGGGCTAAGACAAAATAATCTTCAAAAATTAAAAGACCTTCAAGATCAAGGGGAGCATGGTCTGTTGGTCAAGTTCGAACATCTGATGACCCCCTACTATCTCTCTGAGACTGTCCTTAGGGGGAGTCCTCTGACTGAGCTTCGTAAGTGCTTATTTTATTATTTCAACAAGTTAAACCTCTTATTTTTTATGTCTATGATCTTCTAACTCAGACCTTTCCATTTACAGAACGCCCTGAAGGCATCTCAGACGATATCTGGGAGATGTCTGCTCCAAGTCTCACGAAGATGGTGAAGAAGGAAGGCCTGAATGCACCCCATCCTCCCCCATCGAAGAAGAGTGTTGGCACATCCAAGGCCGACGCTACAAGAAAGAGGAAAAATACAACCACTTCCCCTGAGGATCAGAGGAAAAGTAAGGCCCAAAAGGCCATCCCCATATCCTCTGAAGATGCACTGGCTGCTCGTCTGGAACAGTTAAAAATTAATGATAGTATTATAGGCCATAGCATGCAGGCGTTAGATGCCATCGACTCTTCTATGACCGATGCTGACAAATGCTTCTGTCGCTCCATGGATACTCCCCTACTGGTTGAGTTTGGCCTTCATAGGACTATCCAGGTAAGATTTGAATTTCAATTTTATTCTGAAGTGTAACCTCTTCTTTGAATTTGAACTTATACATCTGACTCTTGATTTGCAAGGCATCGTGGCTATGCATCATTTTTCCAACTGGACTCTGAAGAGGCTGCCCCTCATCGACAAAGGCCAAGAGGCCGAGAAGGTGCAGGATTCTCTGAATGCCGATGTAGGTGGTCTGAAGTCTGCCTTTGAGGGGTCTGACAAGAAAGTCAAGTAGTTGGAGAAAGAGATCTCTAAGCTTAAAAAGGAACACACCTCTGCTCTGAAGGCCAAGGACGACGTTCTTCAGCAGAAGGTTGATGCTACAGTGAAGGCATCCGTTGAGGATGCTTCTGAGGGAATCCTGGTTGATTACAAAGTCTCTGGTGAATTCATCATCTTTGGCTTTGAATACCTCGAAAGAGGTATTAAGGACACTAGCAAATGGGCGGCCACTAAAGAGAAGGAGTCAGGGAGCGTGACAGCCTCTGACTTCATTGGTCTGGGCTTTGCCAACCCTCAATTTGCTCAGGCCCTTCAAGAGGTTGAAGAGGAAGATGTTGCCCCTACAGAGACTACGCCGCTTGATGTTACAGAGACTGAGGGTGCCAACCTCAGAGATGATGGAGCCGAGGTAACCAACATCGGCCAAAGGAATGAGGCCGAGGATGCCAACACTGTAGCTACAGACCCTTAGGCCATTTTTGTGAAGCTTTTTGTAATTTTTCATTATGCATTTAAAACTGTAACCTCTGATTGTAAACTCAATTACCTTGCAGCTTGTAACTCTTTTTTAATCTATATCCACTTATGAGGAGGGCTTTATTTCTTTATTTGCCGAATGTTCTTTGAATAATTTTCTTTGCCATGCGATGTGTGTTCAGGTCTGAAATCTCAGTACAATGATGTCTTTGTAAACCAAATGAATGGTGTTTAAGGTCTGAGGTCATCAAAATATGGTGTCTTACCTCAGACTTTGTCACCCAATTTTGATGTTATAAGGTCTGAGGTCATCCAAATATGTTGTCTTACCTCAGACTTTGTCACCAAATTATGATGTTATAAGGTCTGAGATCATCACATAAGATGTTATCCCCATAAATAATTTTTCACCAAATTAATGATGTCTATGGTCTGAGGTCATCCAAGTATGATATCTTACCTCGGACCTTGTCACCAAATTATGATGTTTTAAGGTATGAGGTCATCAACTAAGATGTTATCCCCATAAATAATTTTTCACCAAATTAATGATGTCTATGGTCTGAGGTCATCCAAGTATGATGTCTTACCTCAGACCTTGTCACCAAATTATGATGTTATGAGGTCTGAGGTCATCAACTAAGATGTTATCCCCATAAATAATTTTTCACCAAATTAATGATGTCTATGGTCTGAGGTCATCCAAGTATGATGTCTTACCTCAGACCTTGTCACCAAATTATGATGTTATAAGGTATGACGTCATCAACTAAGATGTTATCCCCATAAATAATTTTTTACCAAATTAATGATATCTAAGGTCTGAGCTCATCCAAATATGATGTCTTTCCTCAGACCTTGTCACCAAATTATGGTTATAAGGTCTGACGTCATCCAAATATGGTGTCTTACCTCAGACCTTGTCAAGAAATTATGATGTTATAAGGTCTGAGGTCATCAGATAAGAGGTTATCCCCATAAATAACTTTTCACCAAATTAATGATGTCTAAGGTCTCAGGTCATCCAAGTATGATGTCTTACCTCAGACCTTGTCACCAAATTATGATATTATAATGTCTGAGGTCATCACATAAGATGTTATCCCCACAAATAATTTTTCACCAAATTAATGATGTCTATGGTCTGAGGTCATCCAAGTATGATGTATTACCTTAGACCTTATCACCAAATTATGATGTTATAAGGTCTGAGGTCATCAACTAATATGTTATGCCTATAAATTCTAACACTAGATCATAATGAACCAAGAATTGACACGGGAACTGATCTTCTCATTAATAATCTCTTTATAAGATGATACATTTACATGAAAGCTCTTACAACATCATATGTAATACTTGTTTAGATGATCAGCATTCTAAGGATTGGAAAAAGGTTCCCCTTCGAGGTTTTCTAGCCTGTAGGTCATGGGTACAACCTCCTCAACCACTTTGTAGGGACCATGCCAATTTAGGTGAAGCTTTTTTGCCTTCTGCAATGTCTTCTTCAGTACTAAGTCTCCCACGGATATGGGTCTTGATTTTATCCTTTGATTGTAGAACTTTATTGTTCTCTGCTGATAGGATGCTTGCCTGATTTCTGCATCTTCCCTTCTATCTTCAATCAAATCTAGGTCGAGTCTTCTCTCCTCCCCATTCTTCTCAGGGTCATAGGTCTGAACCCTATAAGTAGGGAGTCCCACTTTTGTTGGTATAACGGCCTCTGAGCCATGTGCTAGCATAAATGAGGTTTCCCCCGTCGATGTCCTAGGCGTTGTTCTGTAGGCCCATAACACAACATAAACCTCTTCAGTTTATCTTCCCTTAGCTTCTTCTTACCTCTTTTTGATTTTGTCGAGGATTATTCTGTTTGTGACTTCAGTCTGACCGTTTCCCTGAGGTCGGCCAGGAGAAGAGAAAAACTGCTTTATCCCAACTCTTTTGCAATATTTCTCTAAAGAAGAATTCTTGAACTGGATTCCGTTGTTAGAGATAAGAGTGTTTGGGAGACCATGCCTGCATATGATGTTCCTCCAAATAAATTAGAAGGTCTTTTGTTCTGTAATCGTTATCATCGGCTCTGCCTCTACCCACTTGGAGAAGTAATCAATGGCAACAATCAGAAATCGGTAATTATTTACAGCCCTTGGCAGGGGTCCCACTAAGTCAATTCCCCATACTGTGAATGGCCAAGGGGAACTGATTGACGTCATAGGCTAATGAGGTTGATGGAGGATATTATAGAATCTCTGACATTTATCGCACCTCTTCACGTAGGCTACAGCATCCTCGGCCAAGGTCGGCCACCAGTATCCTTGCGTAATAATCCTCTTAGCCGAAGGTCTTCCTCCTATATGACTGGAGCAAGAACCCTCGTGTACCTCCTGTAGGACGCAAGGAACTTCTGTGGGATGAACACATCTGAGGAGAGGTAATAGGAATCCCTTCTTATAGAAGACATCTCCTACTATTGAGAACTTTACAGCCCTGTACCTCAGTTTTCTCCTTCCTAACTTCAATTCTGCTAGATCTCCCTCTCTGATATATCTGATAAGGGGATCCATCCATGAGTCCCCTAGGTTCAAATTGAGGCAAGGGTTACTTACCTCTTCTTCTTCAATGATTGCCTTGGGCAGGATCTCAACTGGGACTATCTTTTTGATGTCTATCCTTATCGTTGAGGCCAGCCTTGCTAATGCATCTGCGTGGCTGTTATTTTGCCGAGGTATTCTCTTCATCTTTAACTCTTTGAACCCTTCGAGTATCGTTCTCATCCTCTTCAGGTATTTGGCCATCCTTTCATCTTTGGCCTCATAAACCCCCAATACTTGATTAACAACCAACCTTGAGTCACTATGAAGCAGGAGTCGTCTTACCCTAAGGGTCTTTGCCAGCGAGAGGCCTGCTAATATGGCCTCATATTCCGACTCATTATTTAATGCCTTGAAGTTAAACCTTAGGGCATATTCGACGTTAGCACCATCTGGAGCTGAAAGTATTAGACCTACACCATTTTCGCTTTCGTTTTGGCAAGAAGACCTATCAACAAAGAGGTTCTAGATGTCTTTATCCGATGAGAAGCTCCCTTCTGATATAACTCCATGACTGAAGAGGTACCGATCTTCCTCATTCTCGGCTATTCTATTTCTAATTTTCTTGGATACAACCTCTTCAGGGTCTCGGAAGACGTTACTGTTTGACCCTTCTGCTGCCTCTAGGTTATTCTCAACCTCGGCCTCTTCCCATGTGAACTCAGCGATAAAATCCGTAAGTGCCTGCCCTTTGATGGCCACGTTGGGATGATAAGTAAGGTCATACTCTCCAAGTTCAATGGCCCATGCCATCAATCTGCTCGATTTCTCAGGTTTATGGAGGACATGTCTTAGTGGGGAGTCAGTGAGGACGACCATAGAATGGGCTCAAAAGTAGGGCTTCATCTTCCTAGAAGCATGTATCAAGGCGTAGGCTAACTTTTTCATTCGAGGATAATTCTGTTTAGACCCCTGAAGGGACTTACTGTTGAAGTATACAGGCCTTTGGACCCCAACGTCTTCCTGTACTATGGCCGCACTTATAGCTGATTCAGAGACTACTAGATAAACATATAACTTCTCTCCTATTATGGGTCGAGATAAGAGTAAGGGAGATCCGAGGTAGGACTTGAGTTGATTAAAAGCCTCATCACACTCTTTGTCCCACTCGAAGGCCTTTCTAAGCACCTTAAAGAACGAGAGACACTTGTCCGTCACTCTTGAGATAAATCTATTGAGTGCAGCTACTCTTCCAGTGATCCTCTAAACGTCCTTGATACTCCTTGGTGTCTTCATGTCGAGCAAAGCCTTAATTTTCTTAGGGTTCACCTCTATTCCTCTCTTATTGACAATGAATCCAAGAAATTTCCCAGCTCTTACCCCGAAGACACACTTCGTAGGGTTGAGTTTCGTTCTGTACAAGTTCTTGGTGTCGAATGTCTTTTCCAGGTTTACCATATGAGTGCTGGCCTTTAAGCTCTTCATTAACATATCGTCTACACACACCTCCATAGTCTTGCTTATTTGGTCTCCAAACATCTTATTCACAAGACGTTGGTATGTTGCCCCTGTATTTTTGAATCCGAAGGGCATAACCTTGTAGCAATATGTCCCTTTATCAGTGATAAAGGTTATCTTCTCTGAGTCTTCAACATCCATGAAGATCTGGTTGTAGCCTGAGTACGTGTCCATGAAGCTCATGAGCTCATGTCCTACCGTTGCATCTACCATCTAATCGATCCGAGGTAAGGGATAACTGTCTTTTGGGCTAGACTTGTTCAGGTAAGTAAAATCTATGCACATTCTCCATTTTCCATTGGCTTTGGGCACAAGGACTGCATTCGATAGCCACTCCAGATATATGACTTCCCTGATAAACTTAGCCTCTTCTAACTTTCTGACTTCTTCCCGGATGACATCGTACCTCTCCCTAGAGTAAACCCTTCGTCTTTGTTTAATTGGCTTAGCATCCTTAGTCACATTGAGTTTGTGTCACATAACCTCAGGGTTGATGCTAGGCATGTCCGTGTGACTCCAAGTGAAGACACTATGTCTCTTCCTCAATAAGTTTATCATCTCTTCCTTTATCTCCGCTTTTAAGGCTTTGCCGATCTGGATGATTGTTTTCGGCACGTCCTCATTGAGGACGATGGATTTTACCTCTTTCGCGGCCTCCCCTTTTTTTCAACTTTGTTTCATCTCTAGGGTCAAGTGTATCCATATTATAAGTGGTAGTTACTCCCTTATGAGCCTCTCTCTCTTCGGTCGAGTTGAAGTAGCATCCCCTTGCTATGGTCTGGTCACCCTGCACGTCCCCTACCCCATAGGGGGTCGGGAATTTTAGCATCTAGTGGACCGTCGACGGCACGACTTCAAACTTCTTAAGGGCTACTCTTCCTATGATGAGGTTATAGGCTGAGAAAACATTTTCGTCCATAACAAAAAAATTGATCTTCCGAGTTAACCTCTTAGGCCACTCATCGTCCATTCGTACGTCTATCTCATACATGCCCAACGGATGGACCTTTTCACCGCTGAAGCCCATCAACGGATGATGATAGGGTACCAGCCTAGCTCTGCTAAGGCTTAGGCTTTTGAAGCAGGTCTAGAACATCACATCTATTGAACTTCCTCCATCTATAAGAATTCTCTGCACCTTACATCCGTGAACTCTTGTTGTGATTACCAAAGGGTCTTCATGTGGAGCTAGGATGCCTTTGAAGTCAAGATGGGAGAACTCAACTATGAGAGTGTCCATTTCCACCTTCTTTCTCTTCTGCACTGTATCTGAAGACGTCGGGTTTACTACTTCAAGTTTGGCCACTGACTTGGCCTCTACTACATGAGCTTTCCGGTCGGCCACTTCAGAACTACCCCCCGCGAGTCCTCCGCATATGGTGTTAACACCAAAGGAGATCATACCAACCCTCTTCACTGGGGTGTTATCATCTTTTGGTTGGAGGTCTGGATCATCATCGTCATCACCATCTGAGTCACTATCTCTTCTTGCTAGGGTATCGTCACGACACCTGTCATTTCTCTTCTTTTTGGGGTCATCTCTCCCCCTTTTGGGAGCCTTACCGTCAACATATTTCCTTAACTTTCTAGACTTCACTATCTTTTCGATCTCATCCTTCAAGGCGAAGCACTTGTCTGTAACATGGCCATGGTCTTGGTGGAACTCGTACCATAAGTTATTGTTCCTCTTATGCGGAGGAGCCTTCAGTTTCTCTGGCCATCTTAGAGACCTGTCATTCTTGATCTCATTGAGTATATGTCCGCAACTCACCATTAAAGGGGTATAGTGTGCGAACTTGTCATCAGCTGACCTCTTTTTTCTATCATTTTTCCTTTGGAACTTCCCGCTGCTACCGTCGTTCTCATCCTCATACTTAGCGGCCATGGCTTCTTCAGTGTTCATAACCTTCCCCGTAGTTACCAATAGCTCTGCCATGGACTTGAGAGGGTCTTTCGCAAGTTTCCACAACAACTTCCCTTTCTGAAGACCTCCTATGAGGGCGGTCATGGCTATATTCTCTTCATAATCTTCAATCTCAAGTTTTTCTTTGTTGAACCTAGCGATGTAGTCTCTTAGGCTCTCGTTCTTACCTTGTTTGACATACAACAGATGGGTGGTCTTCTTTTGAGGTCTTACCCCAAAATAGAAATTGTGAATGAATCGTTTAGCCAAGCCCTTAAAGTTCTCAATTGAATTCTTAGGGAGAGAAGTAAACCAGATGTGTGCTGCTCCCGTCAAAGTCCCGGAGAAGGCTCGGCACTTCATCTCATCTGGTATTGAATAAATGTCCTCCGCTGACTGGTACATCTCAATGTGATGCATAAGGTTGGTGCTACCGTCATACTTGGGAGACACCGTGGGCGGTTTGAACTTAACAGGGGTTGGAAAAATATCCTTCCTTTCCACAAATGGGGAGCCCTCTAAGAAATCTCTTTGCAATGGGTCTCGAATTTTGATGAGGTCTCCTATCTTTTCTTCAAGACATTGGATGGAGTCTTTCCATGGCCTTGCAACGTCGGCTTGGCCGAGGTTTTCCCCAGCCACCTCCAAAGGGTGGACTGAGGGTTCCCTAACCGCAGCACAACGTCGACTGTTGACCTGTTCTTGGTCTCTTCCTCGTCCCTGATGAGGCCGACGTTGCGTCTCTTCCCTTTGTGAGTCGGTTGCACTTCTCGACCTGGACAACCTCTGTCTTAATTCATTTACGGGGCCGAGACTTTTAAAGGATGACCCTCTGCTCAATCAATCAAAAGCTGATCCTCGTTATTGGGCTTCTCCTCCTCTTATGTCCCCACAACCTTGGCTCCGCTGGATAGGATGAACTGTGTTATTTGAAACCTCATATGGCTCCCAATAATCTTTAGGGATGTCTTCCGCCTCTAGATCATCATACCTATCCTCAGGGCAAGGGTGTCCTTGCCTCCCCATGCGTAAATGCCTAGGGTCAGCAACGTCCCTCCTCCACTGGGGCATAGGGTGGTCTTTGCGCGGTGCCTGGGGTGGTCCCCTGGCTTCTGGATACGCCTGGACAGCCGCAGGGATGATCATCTCTGGTGAGAATCCAGGTGGCCTCATTATATTTTTACTGAGCTGTGCAAATTGCTCCTTCATTGCTTGTTGCGTTGTATCCAAGGAACTCAAGGCTGCGGCCACCTCCGCCATTTCGGACTGAGGCAGCGCCAGGTCCTCCAACCCCTGGCGGCAGGAGAGGTGGTGGTAATTCTGGTGCCATGTGTTAGAACTAAAGAGCTGGTATAGTAGATGAGATTAATACCTTACATGACGTCCTTCAATGGTGAAACAACTCCACGCAAAGGGGGCGGTGCCTGGTTCACCACCAAAGTCTCCGATGAGGTTAATCAGAAAAAGGGGAAGAGACAGCTTCTCGGTTCCCATAGACGATGCCAAAATGATGATGCTAGAAATATCACCACCCTCCAAGGTATTCTTAAGCTTAATTCAGTGTTAACAATGGTAGTATAAGAGTAAGAGTACTCAGGAGAAGGAGGTGAGGAGAAGAAGATGAACACAGTCATGTAAGTGGTTCAGCCAATCAGGCCTACGTCCACTGTGCAAGTGTGTGATAAATATCACTGTATAAAGGCTCTAATGGCCATAGATACAGTCTCTCAAGATTTCTCTCTCTACTGTATATTTGAACAGAGTTTCAGCTAGGGTTGCTAATTTCGGGATCCCCTCCAAATAGGAGAAGGCATGTTTATATAGTGTGTGTGTGGGGGGGGGGGGTGTAATGCACTCCGTATGCATGCAATGAGCATGTGTGTGTTTATTTAGCCAATCTGATGAAGACATCTGTCACTATCACATGTAGAGAATGATGATGAAAGATTCCCTCACGTGAGGGGATTAATTTGTTATAACTGATTGTGTACACGTGTTCCCAGCCACACATATGCGAATAAAGGATCGGCCATATGCGATTGGTACCAACCTCAGCCTAGAAGAGTACGAGGTTGGTGAATGAAGTCGCCCAAAGGTCTCCCTTTTTAATTTCTTTAAGAAATATTATGTCCTTTTTATGAAATAGATGCGAAAGCGATGTGATGGTTCAATCTAAACAAACAAATATATTTTAATTTCTATTTCAAATTAAAATTCAACCAACTGAAATTAACTTAAACACACACACTAATTTCAATTTCACTTAACCACAATTAATTAGTCCAAGTGCCAAAATTTGCCTAAGTCATATTTATCAATTTTACCAAATTAGGCCAAACCAGTTTTAATCAATAGACTTGAATTAAATAAACTTTACCCAATATTTAATTATGCACCAAATTAAATTAAGTGTGACAATGAAAACAAATTTTGTCTTGAATTATCCTAAGCATGAGTTCTAAGTCATTGTACAAGATAAAATAAATCAATCACACTACGCCGAGATGTACGAGGAAAAATCCACAACGGGAAACAACCTCGGACGGACCTAGCCTCAAATCCACTAAGTATGGAATTTACAATTACAAGACAAAAGACTTACATCACATGACTCGATCCCTCTCAATCCTCGATCCTCCTTCTTCCAAACACCTCCAGTTAGAAAATAACCCCAAAGCTCCACCGCGGTCTCGGAATCCATCTATCGGACTTTATGCGGTCACCGTCACCCAAACTAGGAGCCTTTCTCCAAGTGGGTAAATCACGGAAAACACTTCTTCTTTGTGGGATTTAGAAGCAAACCCAAACTTCTCTTCTTCAATGGTGTAGAGAAAACAGGTGCCAAAACTCTATGCAAGATGTATATATATATGAACTTGGATAAACACAACTATGGGTGTAAACAAGAGTGATAAATTATTTTCTCCTTGAATATTAATACTCAAAACCAATGAAATTTTTCCAAAACAATTTTGCTCTCAAACACTCTCTAGAGGTTGGTAGGATATAAAAAAGTTAGCTTAGAAAAATAGTTTCCCGCACATAATAAAGTCTGAGAAAAATTAGTTAAAAAACAAGTGCGGAAGTGGGAGAAAACTGCTTAAAACTGCCAAAAAACTGTTCCCGCCAAATCTCGTTCGAACGACATTCTCGTTCGAACGAGTCTTCTAATGAAGTTCCAGTATGAACTCGTTAGAAGCTCGTTAGAAATCTCGTTAGAACGACCATCTCATTCGAACTACATTTTGAACGAAGTTCCAGTATTCCATAATGGGAAGTCGTTGGCAATCTGGTTCAAACGACTTGTGGTTCGAACGACAATCTCGTTCGAACAACACTTCGAACGAACTTACAAAATGTTCAAAAAATTCTTTTTAAGCCCAGAAACATTATATACTATATATATGTTTTAATACAAAACATTCTGAAAACAAAACACAGTTTTAAAAACCTAACACCCAATATAAACCGTTCCAAGCTCCTATATATATATATGTAATGCATTCATACCTTGGGAGCATGGAACCACTATAGATGACGTAGAAACGAGGCACTTAAACTCGGCATTTTGATGAAACTTTATACACTTGGCCACTACGTCTTCAACAAACACGTCATAGGCTTGAAAGATGATCACTATACTCTATCCTACGACTCAAATGATTTTGTCTGGAATTGAGCCAAAACTACAAAGGACTCAATTGGAAATTTGTTTCCTTACAAATCTCCCCCTTCGGATATTCCGGGGCAAAAACCAACAAAAATCCTAACGGTCCATCAAGCTCTACTAGACTAATAAAAAGTCCCACCCAAAATAAAAATATAATGCTTGACTCAAACAACCCAAAGGATCAATATCTTTGTCGATGTTGAATGTTGCCATTTTGAAGTATTCCTGCACACTTAAGCAAACTATCAAACGCATAGGGAATATCAAAATATTAAATACATTTAAATAATTACTCCCCCTAACTTCATTCTCCCCTTTATCAAATAAATGACCTACTTAGAAAGACGTCTCTCCCTATGATAAATCTCCCCCAAACTAAGATGAGATAATGATAGGATTAGATACCATTTCTCCCCCTATCATTCTCCCCCTTTTTTTTCAGGAATAGACAAAGGTAACAAATTAAACATTAACTTATCTCCCCCAAATAAAGCATATACACCCTCTAAACTAAGCAAGGGATAAATAGAATGAGATGAGAACATTAAAGCACTTGGGCAACAAAGATTCAACTAATCCAAGAAATAACATCATATACCAACTAGGATGCACTAAAATGATACCAATATGATATATAAATTATTAAGCATGTGATATCAACAGAGAATCCAATAAGATGGATACCAAGTATGAATTATAGCATGTATGGATTAGAAATCAAGGCAAAGGCTAAACAAAAATATCAAATATATGTATACATAATATATTCCAAAGAGACTCAAGTACACATATATAAATATAACCATACAAATGACACATACAAAATATAATAGGAGTCTTTCACACTCGTATGGCAAAAAATGTGTCATATGAAAACGGAAGTGTTGGGGTGTTAACTAGTAATGCTTAAATTTAGACCCAATCAATTAAAACATGTTCATGGAGTTCTCAATTGATTGCAAACTTCATCACATTTGAATATAACCTCATGTGACAATATAGATTAAACTCAATGAACAAACATACACAATGCATACAAGCCTAGCATGTTGATGATTCTACCAACCAATAGAGTCATGACATTGAAAGTACAACTAGGATAAATGAACATTGTGCAAACTGTTGATATACCATCCAATCACCCTCAAGAAGCATATGTATATATTCTTTTTATATTGAATGAATATATCGATTAAACATAGGCCTTGGCAATTATTTTTCTTTTAGTGCCATTTTTCGATTTTTAGGCCTTTGGACCACGTATTTCTTTTAGGTCCATTTCAAATGGTGGCTTACAATCGCAAAGGATAACTAAGTCCTTTCAGAGCCCTTCCCCGTGAACATTTATATATCATATTTTTTATTACTCACAAATCTCACGTGCAACGGATTTTGACATGCACTAGTCCTCCTAGGTCATAAATATGTAGATGACTAGATTGATAGGAGAACATCTCACAAAGCTCAAATATAACATGTGACATTAAAATTTCAAAAGAGCTCGTGCATGTGTGAATATATGCATATAAAAATAGAATCCATTTAAACAACACAGAATCCAACTACTCCATGTAAGCATGATAAAGAACATAATAAGGATTGATAATCTAAACCAAAAGTTCTAGCCACATGAGAGCGTTAAAGGAGGGATTTAAACACAAGTATATGCCACTTAAAGTGTGTCAAACCAAAATACACACAAAATAAAATCTTTTTGAGTTTTTGACATTTATAACCAAAAATAAAAATATATACTCAAAAGACAAAAAAAAAATCATTTGAATTTTTCATTAAGCTTAAATTATCAAGAGATAAAAACTTCAAATGATAAACAAAAATCATTATTCTAGCATGTGATTTGATATAAAGTAAGGACTAGAAACTGATTAAGTAAGCATACGTTTAGCATGATAATATAGCATGAAGCACAAAAGCTAAAGTATGCAAACACTAACACATTCATCCTTTAGATTTAGCAAGGGAGGAAGCATGTGAAAGTAAATGAGAATCACAAACCCTATTTTGCAAGGCAACCAAGTCGGATTTCCTAACCCAAATTAATGAAGAATGACTATCTTGGGGTGTAGGAATTTTAAATACCTTGGTTGCTTTACATTGGGATTTTCTAGGAATTCGTTTAAGATCAAAACAGAATTTCTTAAGATGACCTTTTCGACCACAATGTGTACAAGTAAAAACATGTCGAAAATATTTACCTAAGGAGTGATCTCTAAAAACTTTCCTAGTAGATTCTCCTAAAACATTGGTTTTGGCGTTATGAGTAAATTCATTACAAGTATTGAAGCCTAAACCACAAGTGTCATTTTTAATTTGGACCGTTCCTAATATTTTATCTAACTTTTTCGAATGACACTCCAAATAAAATTTGACATTACTAGAGTCCTTTAATTTATTTTGCAATTCTAAAATGTTAGACTCTAATAAAATATTTCGCTCTTCAAAAGAAAGAAGCTCCTTTTTCAAGCATTCCATTAAACCCCTAAGGCTATCTCTCTCGCCTTCTATATATTCAAGCTTCTCTAGAAGAGCTTTCTCTCGTGTCCTAATGTCTTCAACCATCATACTATTATCAACGACCTTGACACGTTCTTTCAAACTAGCTTCTAACTTCAAATTAGCTCTTTTCAATTTAATAGATTCTTTATAAAGTTCTTGAAAAGAATTTTGAAGTTCACTCACATTAACCTCTTCTTCATTTTCACTCTCTCTTTCTTCTCCACTCTCACTATCATAAAAAATAAGAGAATCATAAACTATGACCTTGGAAGTATCATGTGTTAACGTTTCATCAATCGATGAGTTCTCACTATCACTCACATGACTAGCCATAAAAGCCACAAAATTAGGCTTAGTGGGAGAATCGGGTCCCTCTTCCTTATCACTATCACGAAGGGTCACATTATATGCAATGGGTCATTTACCCTCTTTCCTTAGTTTAGTGGGGCATTCAGAAGCCCTATGGACATAACCCTCACAACCAAAACACCTATTAGACTCGTCCCTATTTAGTTGTTCATTAATAGGTTTAGGGATCTTCTCGACTTTGTCATGCTTAGAAGTTTCAAATTTCTTAAAATCATTTTTAAATTTATCTTTGTTAAATTTAAGAAATTTTCTAAATTTTCGAGCAAACAAAGCCATGTCTTCCGAGTCACTATCACTCTCGCTATCTACTACTTGTTTGACCTCTTTTCGGGCTTTTAAAGCAACGCCCTTTTCTATTTTCTTTTCAGTTTTAGAGGGAAACATGTCTAGTTCATAGGTTTGTAAATCACCTACAAGATCTTCTAATTTCGTAGAGGCTAAAGTTGGTAAAGAATTTAAAACGGTCACTTTTGGAATAAATCTATCGGGTAGGGACCTTAAAATTTTCTTTATAACTCGGTTGTCAAGTATTTTCTCTCCCAAATTAAAAGATGAATTGAAAATATCGGAAATCCTAGCATAAAATTCATCAAAAGTTTCATTATCGCTCATTTTGATAGTTTCAAATTGAGTGGTGAGGTTTTGGAGTTTCGAAGCTTTAACGACACTAGTTCCTTCATGAGTTAGTTGTAAAATATCCCACGCTTCTTTAGCGGTCTCACACGTCATAATGCGTCGGAATTCATCCGGTGTGTCAGTGTTAAACAAGGCGTTTAAACCTCGGGAATTAAAGTTAGAAAGTTTAAATTCACCCTCACTCCATCTATTGGCGGGTTTGAGAACATGCTCATTATCTACTAAATGAGTTGGTGGGGACCACCCGTTAACAATAGACATCCAAACTCTCTCGTCGATAGATTTTAGTTCCGATTTCATTCGCTCTTTCCAATACGCGTAATTAGAACCATCGAAAATAGGAAATTTAGAAAATGGGGAAAATTCCATTTTAGCCAAAAATATTTAAAGGGTCTTAACGTAATAATTTATCGCTTTGGCTCTGATACCAATTTGAAGTCGCCCGAAGGGCTCCCTTTTTAATTTCTTTAAGAAATATTATTTCCTTTTTATGAAATAGATGTGGAAGCGATGTGATGGTTCAATATAAATAAACAAATAGATTTTAATTTCTATTTCAAATGAAAATTCAACCAAGTGAAATTAACTTAAACAAACACACTAATTTCAATTTCACTTAACCACAATTAATTAGTCCAAGTCCTAGAATTTGCCTAAGTCATATTTATCAATTTTACCAAATTAGGCCAAACCAGTTTTAATAAATAGACTTGAATTAAATAAACTTTACCCAATATTTAATTATGCACCAAATTAAATTAAGTGTGACAATTAAAACCAATTTTATCTTGAATTATCCTAAGCATGAGTTCTAAGTCATTGTACAAGATAAAATAAATCAATCACACTACGCCGAGATGTACGAGGAAAAACCCACAACGGGAAATAACCTCGGACGGCCCTAGCCTCAAATCCACTAAGTATGGAATTTACAATTACAAGACAAAACACTTACATCACAGGACTCGATCCGTTTCAAGCCTCGACGCTCCTTCTTACAACCACCTCCACTTAGAAAATAACCCCGGAGCTCCACCGCGGTCTCGAAATCCACCTATCGGACTTTATGTGGTCATCATCACCCGAACTAGGAGCCTTTCTCCAAGTGGGTAAATCACGAAAAACACTTTTTCTTTGTGGGATTTATAAGCAAACCCAAACTTCTCTTCTTCAATGGTGTAGAGAAAATCGATGCCAAAACTCCAAGCAAGATGTATATATATATATGAACTTGGATAAACACAACTATGGGTGTAAACAAGAGTGATAAATTATTTTCTCCTTGAAAATTAATACTCAAAACCAATGAACTTTTTCCAAAATAATTTTGCTCTCAAACACTCTCTAGAGGTTGGTAGGATATGAAAAAGTTAGCTTAGAAAAATGGTTTCCCGCACATAATAAAGTCTGAGAAAAATCAGTTAAGAAACAAGTGGGGAAGTGGAAGAAAACTTCTTAAAGCTGCCAAAAAATTGTTCCCGACAAATCTCGTTCGAACGACATTCTCGTTCGAACAAGTCTTCTAACGAAGTTCCATTATGAACTCGTTAGAAGCTCATTAGAAATCTCGTTAGAACGACCATCTCGTTCGAACGACATTTCGAACGAAGTTCCAGTATGCCATAATGGGAAGTCGTTGGTAATCTCGTTCGAACGACTTGTGGTTTGAACGACAATATCATTCGAACGAACTTACAGAATGTTCAAAAAATTCTTTTTAATCCCATAAACATTATATACTATATATATGTTTTAATAGAAAACATTCTGAAAACAAACATAGTTTTAAAAACCTAACACCCAATATAAACCGTTCCAAGCTCCTATATATATATGTAATGCATTCATACCTTGGGATCATGGAACCACTATAGATGACGTAGAAACGAGACACTTGAACTCGCCATTTTGATGAAGCTTTATACATTTGGCCGCTACATCTTCAACGAGCTTCTAACGAGCTACATCTTTTGGAGGTTAACGAGATGATCAAGGAACTTCGGTTGCTACATCTTCAACGAGGTTAAGGACGAGTAGCCAAGGAACTTCGGTTGATTCTCTGCCGAGGTTGGTTATGATGATAGTGTAGCTTCTGTAACCTCGACTCGCACCCAGCCGAGGTTGTCAACCCTGGATGGCCTGATGAATAACTTCCATCATGGGTAATGAATGCCTCAATTGTTATATGGCTATGAGGAAACTAGTAACGTCGGTCGTGGCCGACCTTTTGGGGACGAGGCCGCTGGTTGTCGTTCTAGGGCCCTTCTGACCTCGGCCATCTCCCTGGCCGAGGTTGACGTCTCTGAGTTGTTGGGTACATATATGGCATATCACCTACGTGTTTAGATTGCATTGGATATGCTTAGATAACAATTACACCCTATTCATCAATGTGACACAAAAAATGTGTATCCTATAATTACACATTTAATAATGGAAATTAAATTAAACATAACTTACATAAAAAAAACCTGTCGTTATTTAAATCATCAATGACATCGGCGTCTCCATAAATATCGTAAGGTGTGAACACCTGATCGTACATTGACCTATGTTTGGATTTACGAAAATTACATCAGTAATATCAACAATATATGTTCAACATATAATGCATATAAAAGAAAACTAGTACATTATTATCTATCGAGACATAAATATTTATCAACATATCATTCGTATGAAAGGAAACTACATCAACAGTATCTATTGAATATCTTCTTTTAAGTGGAAATTTTGACACCAATTAATTCTCGAGTGAACTAAAGGATATTAAAAAAAAATGGTAATGGATAAAATATAGTTGATATTCATGAAACCTTGTACCTCGGGGACGAAATAATGATTAAAATGGACCCTAATCAATGGCTTGATCTCAATCAGTTATGGGATATTCTCGATAACAGTTGAGATAGCGTATTTGTTCTTTATTAACATTGGACTAAAAACACACGGAGCTGGAGGGAGAATTAAGTGCATGTTGGATCCAAATAGCTAAAATAATAGTTGAATCCAAATAAAACCCAAAAAAATGAACATGACAATATAATTCTCAAACAAAAACAATCTTTACAAATAAGAAAAGTGTAATACTCCATAAGAACAAAAATAAAAACTACCAGTCTAACAGCAATATCTCCCAAACGATATCTTTGTAGAGAACAAAAAAATATTATAATAATACAAGAATAACTGATTAGCATCAACCATTGCTTTATCAACATTACTTTTAAAGAACCATTAAGTTCACAATTTGTAAACCAATATATCTTTACTCATTTCACAACCCCAAAATCAAAATATATGAAAATCAATTGACACCCAAATGATAACATAAAGACTAAAAAACTATTGGATAATATGTATGCTAATACTAAAATGGAACTCTTTATATATCACAATAATGCAAGCTTCAATACAATAATATAACTTCTTTAATAGATTTTGAAAAACTTCAAGGCGTGATGTCATTTTCCTAAATACAATATTTGCCCTACACGAATAACTTCGGTATACAAATGGGAATCCGCAAATCCGTACTCAATATAGAATGAAGCGACTTGCATTGTCTGCAACTTATATATTTGAAGACAGCCTTTGGATGCAGCAGCGAAGAATAGTCAATCAAGTTCTTATTCTGTTTATGTGCACAAAATAGAATAAGATAATTTATATCTCCTGAAAATTATAAGAGATTAATTACAAGGGTTCAAAAATTCGGAACTGGGTAAATCTTAATTATGTGCAATTTCGAAATAGGGTGCTTTTATTTATAGGAAATGAAAGGCTGTATCTCAGGGGTCATGACTGTTGAGTTTTAACATTCTTTACTTAATTTCGAAATGGTATAACTGTTAATTACCAACAGTCTTAAACCATTTCCGAACAGGTACAATAATACCGAAACAGTTTTACACGGACCCACCAAAAACTGATCGCACCCGAGCTACCGCGATTTGACCCGGACGAATCCCGACAACTCGCTACCACTGCGGTATGCAAAGTGCAAAGTGCGCCACTAGCGCCTCTACAGCCAACTTTTGGAAGAAAGAATGTTTTTTCTAATAAAAAAAATTACTCATTTTTCTTTCCACCTAAAGCGCGATGGATATTGGTCTTATTAAGAAAATGATCTCACTTTGCGATGAGATGCGTTCTAATTTGGAAAACAAAGAAGAGGTTGAGACTTGAATTTTTGAAGAACATCTTATTGAAAGTGAGTCTTCCTCCCTTGAAATTCAATCTCTAAGTGATGACGAATCACTTGAGATTGAATTTATTTCACCACCATTTTCGTTTTTCGTTATTGAACCATTACAAGTACCGCTAGATTCCTATGAGTCGGTTGAAACTTTTGAAACATTTAAACCTTTTACCGATGAGAACTCTTTACTTGAATTGTTTTCCACTATGGACTCTCCTTTTTTGTGTGCCCCGCTTCCCATCCTACTAGAAAAATCTTTGGGAAGTGATTCTATTTTTTTGGATCACAATTGTACTTGTCCCCTTTTGCATCCAAATTCCCCATCACCCCTTTAAAAAATTTAATTGGTGATGGTTAATTTTTTCTATCTCAAACATACCTTCCGTTGTTCAAACGAAATTCTTATTTTTCGGGAGGCATGCATCCTAGTGAGGGTACCCCGATTATCCCTCAAAGTCAAATTGTATTTTGTGTGGACCCTCAAATTTTTCGACTTCTAGTGTATAACTTATTAGAAGTTCAAATCATATGTTGTACATAATTAACTTTTTTTCTTTTCTTTTCTTTTTGTTTATTATAGTTTAGATTAATTATTTAAAGTTTTTGTTATTATTTCTGCTATTCTTGGTTCTAATATGTTTTGGAGATTCAATGGACTCGTACTTATCGAGGATCGCTCCATTTGGGTAATATCTTTCTTTTCCTTTCTTTATGTTGTGTTCTTAATTTGCATTGAGGACAATGCAACATTTAAGTAAAGGGTTGTAGGATATTTTTTCCATTTATTGTTTAGTTTCATTGATTCGATCACATGTTCTTTCCAAGTGTGTGTTTTTTTTAGAAAATTTCCAAAAAAATTGAAAAATTTTGAAAAGCCAAAAATATTTTTTCTTCAAAATAAATAAAAATTGGAATTCAAAATTTTCAAAAATATTACCTTTATTATATTTGAAGTCTTAGATCATAAAAAATCAAGAGCACTAAACCAAAATTGACCAAATATGGAAATTGTACGAAAATTGATGACTTTATGAATAAGTATGGAGATTAATCAAACCCGGTGAGATATTGAGCCTACTATTTTTTCTGAGTTTTTAAAATCAATCTGAGTTAATGGTTAACTTAAAGATCATTTCAGCATCTAAAAAGTTATCGTGATCTCAATACCCTTTTTTTGATCGGTTACGGGAAACATATGAGATGTTGTCTCGAAATATGCACTAACATATCTCTAAACTAATTTAATCTCGAGATGCATATAGTAAAATAATTAGTGATTTGGACAATAAAGTAGGCCATCGTTTGTCACCCAAAAATATTGACATGAAAAAGTCGTGAATTTTTTTTTTTGCAACCCAATTTGAGCCTAATAAAATTTCTCCTTTTCATTTGTAGCCCGAAAAACCCAAATGCCCCGGAATTGTGAAAATTAGAAATTTCATCAATAAAGTCCAAAAAGTAATAAAAAGGGGCAAGAAAAAAATATATAGAAAAATGCTCAACAAAAATAGCAAGAAAAGAAAATGTAAAAAATAGAAAAAAGTTAGAAAAAGGAGAGAAAAATGAGCAAGAGCCCAAAAAAGTACTAACGGACATCATAAGCAAAATTTTCCAATTACGAAATTCTTAGCCTTTTTCAATTTTACCAAATACACCTTAAATCCAAGAAAGTCCTAACCGAGTTCGAATTGCGATATTTTCTACCGCGTGGAGAGCTAAGGCACAAAAGATAATAAAAGAGATTACATGGCGTGAAAAAGAGATGATGTTTCCCTTTGACCGTATTCCGATGACGAGAAGATTTCACTAAATAAATTTCGTCTCTTCAATTTTGTGTGCGTGAATTTGTGTCCATCATATTTACTCTTTTTATCATGCATACCGAGAGAATAAGCAACATTTCCGAGTGATTCCTTTGTGAGCATATCCGTGAGATTTTGAAATCAAAGTGAATTTTCAAAAAGTAACGTAGTGATCAATAGGTGGAAGTTAGCGGTTCGATTTTTGCCTTCGCACACACACACAATGATTTGAGACTCTTGAATATGAATTTTGGTGACCATTTTTGGGGAGATTAAATTGTATAATTTTTATGTATTTCGATTTTCTTTTTAGTCAATAACGAATTTTGTGGGTATATTCACTGCAAACCCTCACGAGACACCACTCGTCCTACTAGGGTAACCTAGGCATTTAAAGGCTTGTTGTATACGCTAAATGCAATCGCTTGCCTGCGAAAAAGGTATTTTATTCCAATAAAGTTTTTGAAGGGTCCTTAACTCATACTCTTATGATTTTACATTGCTCGGAACGAGTAAAGTTCTAAGTTAGGGGGGTTTGATTAGGCATAAATTCTTCATATTTATCCCCTTAATTTCGGTCTTTTTAAGATCCCGTGCATTGTAAATAGCTTGGATTTATCTCATATTTAAGCTACTAACCCTTTTTGGCAAGTATTTAATATTTTATGTATCTCTTATGTGTTTTACAGGTATTCCATGCAACTTAGTGCGAAAGAGAACTCAAAACAGTGAAAGAAAGCAAGAAATGGTGAGTTTAAGGGAATTTTCATAATTTTTCAGCCTTATTCAGGAGGTGGGGTCAAATGGAAAGTTGAAGAGATTTCAATTACAAGAACACTAGAAAAAATGGCACCTCAATCGGAGCTACGGTGAAGAAGTTATGAAGTTTTGGAGATGAGAAAAGTCAAGAAGAAAATCTCTGCATATATTTTAAGGGCGATCCCAACCTTTTATTTTAAAAGGATCCGGGACACATTTAGTCACACTCAAAATCCGTTACAAAATTAGTTAAGCTTTCAAAAAGTGACAAATTGCCAGATATGGGATTTTTATTTTGTCCTTATCTTTTAACCAAAAGAGTTTTATGTTTTTGGGATTATTCTAAATGACCTCTAGCCTATATATTTAGTCATTAGGACTCTTTTTATTCAGATTTCATTCATGTAAAAGCTCCATAATAAGTACGAACATCTAGGGGAAGAATTTACATATTTTTCACCTTTAATTCAAGAGCTTTTCCAGTTTTTCTTCAACCTTTAATTTCTTCTTGCATGGTCTTGTTCTTCAATCTTGGCAACCTTTATTTCGAGTACCTTTATTATTATTTCTCATGTGTTAATCTCTCTTTCCACGCAGTTGTGAGTTCATGCAATGTAGATAACGTAGCTTTCACTAATTTCACCATGTTAGGCTACATTTTTAAGGGTTGGGATGCATGAACCCAACCCGATGTGGTTTGCATGAGTATAAAATTAGTTCTCTAAATATAATAATTGATTATATCGTGTAGTATGGTGATCACAACCGTTATAGGACTTTTGATCTCGTTTTCTCTAGGTAACCGGGATGCTTAAGAGTGCAACGCGCATGTAGCTAATACGACACTGTTTTACTCATGTCTTCATTATATATGGTGCGGGCTACGATCCCTCATATATGTAATGCTTTGGAGTACTAAAGACCGAGTTTGATCAATTAATTAATTTACGACTAGTTTTGTACTGGGCAACATACTAGGAGTTGGGGGATTGTGTCCCTACCTTAATTTTCTAATTAGTTTTAGTTAACTTCTTTATTTTTCCCCTTTTTCGTTTCTCACCCCATCATCATCTTTTACACTTTATTTTTGAAGTAATAAATCAATTAAAATCCATCAAACGTTCCCTATGGATTCGATACCCAGACTCGCCGCTATACTCCATAAGAGTGTAGTTAAAGTTTAGTTTTTTTTGTATTTGTGGTCGGAAGCCGATAACAACGATTAGCATATTTGCACGGACGCTCGATTTTCAACTCAATCAATTGCATTGTACGAGATGGTTTTCGTATCCCCGACGTGTATGGGGTGACTCTTGTATTTTTTTTATGTGCCTCGATTAGGGTTAGAGTAGGTTAGTTAGTTCGAGTTCGTCAGAATAGGACGCCCATATTAGGTTTGAGCAAACACGCGTTGAGAGCAAGCCTAGGTTTTCGGAGCAGTATTTGAGTAAATGGGTTAATTACGTGCTGGTAGAGAGGTGTGTGTATCCCAAGTTTGAGAAAGAGGAACACAATGATGCAAAGAGGATTCTGGTGAAAATTGAGTACGAAAACGGTCCACCCATGGGCAACCGGACCGGTTCATTTTCGGGGAAAATTAAAATAAAAGAGGCCCGGATCTGTCCGGCCTCTGGTTATTTTTTATCAGCCCTAGGTGCAGCCCCCCCACTCCCCAATCACCCTCATTCCCTCTAATACGTTTCCCTCCACCCTTTCCTCTCCCAAATCCCCCCTCCCCCTTCCCTCCAATACATTCCCCTACCAAACCAACCCTTCACTCACCCTCACCTACCTATAAATACATCCTTATACCTCCCTATTTCCACCACACCTTCTCCAAACTCTCTCTCTCTCTCTCTTTCCAAAATTTCTCATATTCCCATTCCCTCCCCTTACCATGGCCAACTAACCACCACCCCAAAAATACAACTCAACCCAAGTGGTTGATTTCGAGAATTTTCACTTCCCGTACCGCTCCCTTGAAGAATGTGCATGGTGTCAAAATTTCTTCTGTACATCTTGGATGCTGCACATGGAGCTCCAAGTGCACTGGACTGAACTACCGCCTTTCGTTATTACCCTTTTCAATGCCCGGGGTTGGTGTAGGTTCCTCAACGAGCCACACGACAAGGTGTGGGCAGCAGAAGTCCGAGCCTTTTATGGCTCTCTAGTCCGAACCAAGGAATTCTCCTATGAAGCCTACATCAACGACACCTGTGTGCCTTTCTCCTTAGAATTCCTCATTCACAAGTTGGCGAAAAACGATCTGCCCAACCAAAACAATTTTACCTACCCCAACCCCCTCGCCCCTCTCTCGAAGGCCACTTGCATGTCCCGAATGGAACCCAGCGAGGTGTGGGCAGGCTAAAATTTTCTGGTGGGCAGGCTGAATGACAAGGCCAGAATTACATTCCAAATCATGTGCACCAACATTCTCAAAACATCCAACAATTCCACCATGTGCCCACGCCAAGCGACCCTAGTGTACCACCTCTTTGATACCAACACCGTGCTCCATTTGTCCAGCATCATTGACAAATACATATTCTTTGCGGCATTGGATAAAAAGGGCACCGCCTCGCTCCCTTACGCCCAGCTAATCACATCCATCCTCGCTGAATCTGAAATTCAACGTCCAATCGGGTTCCCTCGCCTTCCAAACCCTCTTAGGCAAAGTACCCGTACCAAGAGAGAGCATCAACGAGAAATTATACGTGCCCGGTAGGACCAAGAGGAGGCGGAGGAATGTTTGGATAAGGATGATTCCGAGTTGAAGGAGTTGGAGTATGATGATGATGATGGGGAAGTTACTGGGGCTGACGACGCTATCATGGCCGAAGGTGAAGAAGAGGAATACAACGAGGAGGATGATTCAGACTTTGAACCTCTGGGTGGAAACTTTTACATGAGACTCAACGCCATTGAAGCAAGACTCAATGGGTTCATAACTCAATATGATGCTACCGGGCGGAGGACCGTCGCATGTGTCAACGCGTCACAAGCATGATGCACAGCCTCCAAGCCCAAATATTTAAAATGTCATTCGGTGTGCCTCCCCCGCCATATTTTTATGAATAATATGATCCAAAAGCCCTCGGACCTGCTCACCCGCCCCCCGCAATAAGTTGTTGTTCTAGGATGTTTATGTACAATTTTTATTTTCTTCTTTCCACAGATTTTGTATGCTTATATGTAATAGAAAGTCAATTGCCTAACTTGTGTGTTCTATGTTTTTGTTTATATCTAGCATTTCGCACTTTGTTCCTTTCTTATTGTTCTCTCCTTAATTTAGTTTTTAGTCCTTCTTGCATTGGGACTATACGAAAACCAAAGTTAGGGGGAGGGGGTACGCATGCGTTTTTACATTTCACAAAGTTCAAAAAGGCCAAAATTTCCAAAAAAATGAAAATTTTCAAAAAATCCAAAAACATTTTTCTTCAGGGTCGTTTGGCATCCCAATTCCAAGGCCTGTAATTGGAATTGGAAGGCCAATTTCAATTCCGTGAAATTAAAATTGGCCTTCCAATTTCATTTTCATGGCTTGGAATTGGGTTGCCAAACAAACCCTCAAAGTAAATAAAAATTGGAATTAAAAAATTTCAAATATATCACCAAAATCTATTTTAAAGTCTCAAATTTATAAATTTCAAATTACGTAAAGCCTAAATTGACCAAAGATGGAAATTGAACGAAAATTGACGACTTAACGAATAAGTGTGGAGATCAATCAAACCCGGTGAGATTTCGAACCTTTCGATTTTTATGAGTTTTTCAAATCAATCCGAGTTAATGGTTAACTCCAAATTCTTTTCAGTGTTTCATTAAGTCGTCGAAGATCTCAATACCCTTGTTTGATCGGTTACGGAAAATGTGTGAGATGTTGTCTCGAAAAGGGCGTTGAAATATCTCTAAACTAAAATTCACCTTGAGATGCGTATGGTAAATTTATTATAAATTTGGAAAATCAAGTAGGCTCTCGTTTGTCACCCAAAAATATTGACTAGAAAAAGTAATGAAAAATTCAACCACTTTGCAACCCCAATTGAGCCTTAAAAAAATTTCCTTTTTGTTTGATAACCCAAAAAACTCATATGGCCCGAAATTAGAAAAATAAAAAAATCCAGTAATTAAATCCAATATGTGTGAATGTGTGAAAATGAAAAGGGGTAAGAAAAATAGAGTAATGCTCAACAAAAATATCAAGAAATGAAAAGTGTGAAAAATAGAAAAAAATGGATAAAGAAAAGAAAAATGAGCAAAAGGCCCAAAAAAGCACTAACGGACATCATAAGGACATTTTCCAATTCCAAACTTTCCGACCATTCTCATATTACCCAATACACCTTATAACCCAAGAAAATCCTAACCGAGTCCGGATTGCGAAATTGATTATCACGTGGAGAGATAAAACATAAAAAGATAATAAGTGAGATAATATGGTGTGAATAAAAGTCGATGTCCCCGTTTCTCAACGAACATAACCCAATGAAGAGATCTTTTCACCCATAAATTTTGTCTTTCAATTTTGTGTGCGTGAATTCGTCTCCATTATATTTACTCCTTATGTCATGCATGTCGAGAAAAATAGCCACATTCTGAGAGATTCGTTTATGAGAGTATCCCGTGAGCATTTGAATCAAAACGAATTTTTGAAAAAGTAACGTGATGATCAAACGGTCGAAAATTGGGGTTAAGATTTCTGGCTTCACACACACACACACACGACAAATTGATATTTGAGCATATAAATACATGGTGATTATTTTTCGAAAAGTTTAAATTGTCCAATTTTTAGAAATTTCGAATTTTCTTGAGTTGAAAACAAAATTTGTGGGTATGTTCACTACAAACCCTCACCAGACACAACTCATCCTACTAGGGTAACCTAGGGGTTTAAAGGCTTGTTACATACGCTAAATGCAATCGCATTGACCACGAAAGTGGTATTCTATCTTAATAACCTGATTTTCGAGAGTTAAGCCATAGCTGGATTCTTTTACGTTGCTCGGGATGCACAAAGTTCTAAGTTAGGGGGATTTGATTAGGCATAAATTTTTACGAATTTATTCCCTTAATTAAGTGTCTTTTAGCACCTCAAATAATGTAAAACGTATTGATTTGACTATTTTATATGCTACCAACCATTCCCACATAGTGCCTTTAGATTTATGTGTTTTTCGTACTTTTTATGGGTAATTAATGCTAAGTGAAGAAAAGAGAAATCCAAAATGGAGGAATCAATAAAGGAAGGGAAGTCAGAGGGAAAAATGGACAATGTACATCGAGAATTCGGATGAGGGACCAACATGAAAAATGAAGACTTCGCGTTCACAAGCACGTATGAAGAAATGACATCCCAATCCGAGCATTAAGTCAAAAGATATGAAGCCTCGACGATGAGAAAATCAAGAAAAGAACAATACAACAAATTCAACACTGGACCTGACCGAATATAATAAAAAACTAACCGGTTCGGGAAGATAAAAGCATTCTGTCTCATTTAAGGGACCAGACCGATTCAGTTATTAGCAAAAACGAATTGATTCAAAAATCCAACAACACACTGGTCACTTTTCACAGTCGGACCGATCCGTTTAAAGAAAATAATGAACCGATTTGGGTTACTACCAAACCGAACCGATAAAGCCCGTCGGACCTATCCGGTTGGGATCTTCCCAAATGTTCCTTTTCTTATTAAGAGTTTTACTTGGTTCAAACTCTTGCAAAATTCGAAGTGTATTTAATTTGGTTTATTGTCAAACATTAAGGGGTTAGAATTTCAACAGTTTTTATAGGGATCTTGTAGAAAAGAACCCTAGTTTTGAAGCTTTGAAATTAATTCAAGATTCAGAGTTTAATTTTCTAGATTTCTTCAGTGGAAGTAACATTTAATTTTTTCTTTAAATTTATTTAGTAGCTTGTAAGAGTAATTAGTGATTCGTAGTCTTCGATTCTTAATTCAAAAAATTTCTTCTCAAATTTTCCAAACTAGTAATGAATTCCTACACTTTAGAAATTGTGTTTTTGTTTAATTTGATCATGTCTGGATATCTTTTTAAGGGTTGGGGTGCATGAACCCAACCCGATGTAATTTACCCATATAGAAAATAGGGTTTGAATTGAATTTTTAGAGAATCGTGTTTTGTAGTATGAACAATCATCGTAGATCTTTTAACCTCGTTTGCCCTAGGTAACCGAGGCGTTTAAGAGTGCAATGCGCGTGTAACTATGCAACACCGCTTTGTTCTTACCTTTGATTATGTATGGTGCAGACTCGTATCCTCATATATATAATGCTTAGGATTAACAAATTCCGGGTTCAACTAAAGTTATAATTCAAAATGTATCATTCTATACGGTAAATATACTAGGGTTCGGGGGAATGTAACCCGACCTATTTTTCCCTATTCATAGTTAATTCATTCAATAGATTTATTTCTTTGAACTTAGTTTAGTAAATAGTTAATTTGCATTCAGTTAGAGTTAATAGCTTGTCCATTCACCTTAATTACCTTTTCTATTTCTTTTCGAAAGTCAATTTTCGGGTTAGTCTCCTATTCCGTGTCATTATGATTCATTGTCCTAGTTCCATGTGGAGATGATCCCTACTTACTGGGTTTATTACTAATGCGATAGGCTTGCACTTGAGCCTGTATCAGCACGCACATTAGATACAAATTTTTGGTCGCGTCACTAACTTTACTTTTCATGATATTTGTATATTGTCTCTCATTAGTGGTAGCACTCCCGTTACTTGGCATATAAGTAAAAAAACTCTCCATACGATACTAATTAAGACTCGAGAATTTTTGCACACTACTTCACCAGAGCATAACAATATTGGCCAAAAAAATTTCCCATACTGGGGGGTCACTTCATGATGGGTGTTGATTTCGCTGGGGCTAGAGATATGATTCTTTGCTTCAATTGGCCTCATAACTTTTACCTATATCAAACGGTTCTTTCCATATCGTATCACTTGACCGAAATTTGAATGAAAAGTATAGAACAGGGAACTCGCGCACATATGTCCACTATATTAAATTTGATCTCACACGTACCATCCCCACGAGGTATATCGTGAGGCAATTCACGTACGCTCAGGTTTATCAAATGGATTGTCCACATGTACTGATGATTGATTTACCTTATAGGAAATAGGTATATTATGGAAATCATGCCAAGGGGGAACCCTTACACTAACCTACAAAGTTCATAAACCTTATATCGGCATCAACCTTAGGGCACTCATAATTACGTAGCGGGTTATTATGCTAAACTTTACCAAAATTTTGGATCATCACACTACCCAAATTTCCATTCTATTTTGCCCATTTTTAATTAGGACCCCATTCGTGAGTCAAAAAATCAGTCAAACCGTGTATTATATTTCAAACCCTAACTTTCCCAGGCTCGAGTCATGTTCGATATTATTTCCTGCATTTAGGAAAACATACTACAAGTTAAAACCTAATAATAATTATAACACTGATATTTCTCTCCCTTTTCCCTCATTTTCATAATCTAAAAATGCTAGACATTTTTTCCCTTTTTCAAGAATACCAAAAATCCTCCATTTTTCTTCTAAATATAAACCCAAATAATTTTCCCTCTCAGGCGATTATCACGCCTTGATTTTTGGTATGAATGAATAAGAAGTACACATAAAGTAATGAATTAACATTAAGGAGGAATAAAATAACCTTTCATTTATTATTAATATGTTACATAAAGTGGAACCGCCGCAGGGGTGAATTACACGCTTCTAGTACACACGAAAATAAAGAAAATTGAAAAGCATAACTCCTTGCTCCCATCTGGTTTAATCTCTGCCCATACGATCATATATGCTAGCAGGTGATCGGCGTCTGTCTTTAGTAGGTAAGATATACTATTTCCTTTCTCCTGGAACATCTGGAGAAGGAAGGAAATAATACAAATATGCTAAGCATGACAATGATGTATATACAAATGAGAGTTGGAGTGTGTATAGAATTAGTGTTTAAAATGGCTGATAATAATAAGCTGATAATTCCATATAAATCAGATTATAAACATCAAAATGTTGGAAATTCATAATTCCATAGTGATTAGTCCATTTAAGAAAATATTATACATTACCAGTTTAGTTAGAATCATGTTTGAAGAAAGTCAAGAAATTTGAACTAATAATCTCATTCTAACTAGTTCACTAAGGGGTATAGAGGTAATTAATCCATTAGTGTAACATTATCATAAACAATGCTAAAACCTTTGGGGAAAAGTAACCTGTTATGCTCACAATTAAAGTGGTACTCATACGTATGTAGCAATAATCACGGCTCTCAATCATCTAAGACCAATAGGCCAAGTACAAAGTTTCATGGGATAACACGTCAGTCAACTTCCTTGTTAATACTGATGGTTATAATAAAATATAGCACAAAAACGCAAGGATAAACTGAATCAATAAGGTACATGATCTCAGTTATTAGGTGAGAAGAGTTAAAATTCATTCAAAATTAAATACTGGTGATAATTCAAATACCGATGATGGTTAACAAAATATATAGTATGGAAGTATAATAACATGCACATACTCAAAGTCAATGTGGCTATCAAAGAGTGATATCAATAGCAGTATTTCAAATATGGGATGTATAATACTGAAAAGGTAGGAAAAACCTACTTGCTTCGATATTTTGTTGAATTGCTATCACACTGGAGTATTCAAGAGATTTGGAACTTGATTTTCTGTTATACAATGTGTGGCATAGGAGTATTAGGGTATAATAAGTCAGTTTTGTAATTAAAACTGTCTTTGATAAAGTTCTGGGGGTTTATGTGTAATTATCTCGGGACTCAAATATAAGGATCTTAAGCTCATTTTTAAACTTTGGTGCAAGAGATTTTTTGTCTTAAAATAGTTTAATTTATGTTAGGGCAAAGTATAGGGTACAAATTCCAAAGTTTGAAAAGTTACTAGGGGTTGATTTGTAATTTTAAGAAAATTTCTTTAAGTAAAAACCTCATTTTTTCATAACTTGAGATAGGAATATCCAAACATGTACTTATATTATACCATTTTGGTCAGAAAAATTAAATAATTTTTTTGGGAAAAAATCAGGATTTTATGATTGGCCACGCACCCTCACATGCAGGATCAAACTTCCTGGATAAAGTCTTCATCTTCTACCTCTCGATTTTGACTTTCTAGGGTTTAAAACTTTAACTGAGGTTTTTTCCTTCTCTGTTATACAATTTGAGATGATTTCTTAACCAACTTAACCTAATTTTTCATGAGGATTTCAAATATATAAGTTTCGTGGTTCGAATCTTAGTATAACTCGAGTTTCAAAACTGTATTTTTTATGAAATTTTGACCCAACATTGGTGGATTTATAGAGTATGGCAGGGTATCTTATGAATTGGTCTTGGTTTGTGCTATGTATGAGAGTAATTTGGTTTTGGTTTTAAAGATTTTAAGGAACTGTAGGTCGATAATTTTGCATTTACAGGTTTTTAGTTTTGAAAACACTTTCAATCGATTAGCCTTCTCTATGAACATTCATGGGGTTTCACCATTACAATCGACATCATGAGGTTCTAATGAGTATATTCATGGATTTAAATTAGAGGTTTGGTTACTATAATGGATTTCACCCTTAAAGCTCAAGCTTTAATGGTGTTCCTACTATTTTCCTCTATTCTAGGCATTTGTACACGTAAAAGCTTGCATATTTTTAGTGTTCTAACTATATTAACTATGTATAAAACTACTAGAATTGATAGAATTGAAATTAAAGCATAAAATGACGAGTTATCTCAATTGAGAGAAAATTTGAACTTTAAAAGTGAACTATGGAATGAGTCTCTACTGTGTAGAATGTAGGGTATTTATACTACTTTGAGTGGAAAGTTTATTGGAGTACAAAGGATTTGGATCTCAAATAAGCTAGGGTGAGTTTTGAGTTTGGTTCAAATGGGGTCACATGGGTTCCTAAAGTTTACATGTGTTACCATGTGATTTTTACCTCTTTTGCTAACGTGGAGAGTGTGTGTGGACTGGGGTAAAACTAAGGTTTTGATTTGAGTCCTTAATCTTTGATGTAATTCCATTTATGTCCATAAAAGTACATTTTTGTAAAGTTTACGGGCATTTTGGTTATTTTAGAAAGGTTTCCAGGGTTAAAATTATAATTTTATGTGAGTTGAGGTCCAAAGGTTTAATTTTGACATAAGGTTGAAGTTTAGGGGTTCAATATATCTTAGTTTATCTCATTTTGAAAGTTTCAGGGACTCTATTGTAATTAACTGAAACTTTAAGGGGTTGAAGTTAATAAAGAAAAGTTGTAGGATTTTAAACATAGGTCTTTTCTTCTTAGAATTTTTTTTATTTTACTCATCTTACGGGGGTTTAAATCGAGGTCGTAGGTCATATTAGGGTTTGGAAATTCTCAATTCTTACAATCTACCTACATAAAAAAAATCGTCCTCGAATTTTACCTTAAAATAAGTTGGGGTATTGATCCTTTATTGCTCGTTCTGGTTCCTATGTAGCTTCTTATTGATTCTGGGGTTCCCAAAGTACTTTAACTAGGGGGATTTCCTTGTTTCTGAGATACTTCACTTGGCAAACAAGAATTTTATTAGGACATACTTCAAATTCATGGTTGGGTTCAACTGAAACATCTTTCCGTGTGATAGTATGGGATGGATTTGGTATATACTGATAAAATTGTGATACATGAAACACATTATGAATATTATATAATTCCACAGGCAATTCTAATTGATAGGATACGGAGACAATATCTTTGGAAACCGTGAAAGGCCCAATATATCAGGAGCTAATTTTCCTTTCTTTTTGAAACATAAAATTCCTTGCCAAGGAGATACTTTCAAAAACACTTGCTCACTTTCTTGAAATTCTAATGGTTTTGTGACGATCAACATAACTCTTTTATCGATCTTGGGATGTCTTCAACTTTTCTCGAATCTCTTATATTACCTTAGTGGTTTCTTGAATTATTTTAGGACCAAAGTGTTTACTATCTCTTGATTCTAGCCAACATACCGGGAATCTACAAGGTCTACCATATAAAGCTTCAAATGGGGAAACTTTAATATTTGTTTGATAGTTATTGTTATATGAAAATTCAATAAGTGGCAAATATACATTCCAATAGTTAGACATATCTGACATACAAGGTCATAACATATCCTCTAAGGTTTGAATTGTGCGTTTGGATTGTCCATCCATTTGGGGATAGAATGCAGTATTATGTGAAGTTTGGTACCCATTGCAGCTTGTAATGCTTGCTAAACTTTTTTCGTAAAACGGGGATCTCTATCTCATACAATGGATAAAGGGATTCCATGTAATTGAATAATTTATTGAATGTATAAATTTCTAAGCCTATGGAATGAATTGGTGGTTTGTAACGACAGAAAGTGGGTTGACTTAGTAAGTCGATCTACTATTACCCAAATTGAATTATGTCATTGGGACGTATGGGTAGTTCACTGACAAAATCCATGGTAATATGATCCCATTTTCATTCAGGAATAGGTAAGGGATGAAAAAGTCCACTAGGGTGTTCGTGTTCTATCTTTACTTTTTGACAAGTAAGACATATCCTTACCAAGTTCTCAATATCGGTTCTCATGTTTGGCCACTAGTATTTCTTCTTCAAATCATGGTACATTTTCGAACTTCTGGGGTGTATCATGAATTTTGAATGATGAGCTTCGTGCAACACTTTTTCTCGTAGAGATGTATTGTCAGGCACATACAATCTATTTATAAATCGGAGTCCTGTTTCTCTATCATAGGAAAAGTCTGGCTTTTAGCTCAAAAAATTCTGTACAAACGAATCTTGAGTCTGTTGCATTAAGATTCTCTTTCTTAATTCGAGATGAGCAATAATGTTAAAAAAATTGGTACAAGGGGTAAGTAATCATAGATTATATTGCTCTATGATAGCAATAATATCGTAGGAATTTAGAGTATGAAGTCTTCCTATCGGATTTTGACTTAAAGCGTCGGCTACTACATTACCTTTGCTTGGATGGTAATTAAGTTGAAATCGGTAATCTTCTAAAAATTCTATCCATTGTCGTTGTCTTAAGTTCAAGTCTTTTTGAGTAAAGATATACTTCAAACTTTTGTGATCTAAAAAAACTTGGAAACTTACACCATAAAGGTAACAACGCCAAATCTTTAACGTAAAAACTACGGATGCTAGTTCTAGATCATGGACTGGATAATTACGCTCATGTGTCTTGAATTATCATGACCCGTATTCTAGTACTTTTTCATTCTGCATTAGCACACATCCTAATCCTTGTAACTAAGAATCGATATATACCTCATAACTTACATCACTAGAAGGAATAGTGATGATAGGATCAGTAGTCAACTTATCCTTTAACACTTTGAATGATTGGTTACATTCTTATATCCATACAAATGGAACTTCCTTCCTAGTTAGTTTTTAAAGGGGTAGAGCAATACGTGAAAAACCCTTTGACAAATCGACGATAATATCCAGCTAATCTGATAAAACTTTTTATTTCGGTAATATGGGTAGGAATTTTCCACTCTAAAATGACTAAAATTTTAGCCGGATCGACTTTGATTCCATTTTAAAAAATCACATGTCCCACAAATTTTAGATTTTTCATCGAGAATCATGTTTTCTCCTTTTGGCGTGTAACCGATGAGTTCTAAGAGTACTGAAGACTATCTTCAAATGTTGAATATGCTCTGCTAAGTCTTGAGAATATACAAGAATATCGTCAATGAAAATGATGATGAATTGGTCCAAAAAAGGTCTAAAGATTCGACGCATTGGATCTATAAAAGCTGATGGGGCATTGGTTAAACCAAATGACATTACGATAAACTCAAAATTCCCGTAACTATTTCGAAAAGCAGCCTTTGGAATGTCTTCGTCTCTGACACATAACTGTTATCCGAATCGTAAATCTATTTTAGAAAAGACTCTTGCTCCTCAAAGTTGATCAAACAAATCTTCTATTCGGGGTAAAGGATACTTATTCTTAATAGTTACAGAATTTAGTTTATGATAATCTATATACAGTATAAAGCTTCCATTATATTTCTTAACAAATAACACTGGAGCTCCCCAAGGCGATGTACTTAATTGAATGAACCCTTTTGATAAAAGATCATCTAATTGGGTACAAAGTTCTCGAAGTTCTAAATGATCCATTCGATATGGGGGTATCGAAATAGTAAGTGTATTTGGATAAATATTGATACTAAACTCAATTTCTCTAGAAGGGGTTAATCCTGGTAAATATTTGGGAAACACATCTTCAAGTTGTTACAGTAAATTTGGAATTAAAAAAGAAATATGAATTTGAGAATTTGAAGGATTGGGCGAACCTATTCCTTGGAATATAAAAGAACAATTATTTTCATTATGAAAATGAATTTTCTTGGCTTGACAATTGATATAAGCGTGATGTTCAGATAATACATCCATTTCACTAATAATATTGAATCCGTGAATATATAATATTATCAAGTTCACTGATAGAGTTCCAAGACCAAGATGAATGTTACAATTCCTATAACGTTGTGTTGACGTATTGATTTCACCTATTGGTAATTCAATATTCACTAGACTAATCAAGGAGGTTAGGGTCAATAGTATGAATTTAGCTAGTCTATGATTAATAAAAGAATGCGTAACTCCTGTGTCTAAAAAAACATAGGTCGGAATATGCTGAAAAATAATCATACCTTTAATCACGTCGTGTGCATTCATATAGGATATGTGGAATAATTCCTCCCACGATTCAGAATCAGCTGACCTTTTTGAGCTGGTTTGAAGTGATTTGGAATATAACAAAATTTTGGATTCTGTGACGATTTATTCAATTGGAGGCAGATTGGAGATGATTTTATCTTAGGACATCGGGGTCGAATATATCCTATCTCATAACATTCATGACAAATTATAATGGATCTTAGAACAGGTTGTGTTGTGTGAGATTTGGGAATAAGCTTGCCACTAGAGTTTGTATACGGATGAGGTTTAGAATGAGATGGGGTTCTGATGATATGGTTGTTCCTAACAACTGGGGTGGAGATTGGATCAATGTTGAAGAATTGTGTTCTACAATGGTTGTAGCGTCAATCGAATGGGAATATTCATGAATTTATAATAGACTGATGGAATTATTAATTCTCGGGTGTCGTCCTCTTTCAAACTACTTATATCTCTTCACCTCTGTATCTATGCATTCCAGGGCATAACGAGATAATTCAGTAAACTTAGCCTCATGTTGAGCTACTGAAAGGGTAGGTTACTGCAATTATAAGAAATCAACTATCCATTGGTCTCGCTCAGTCTCGAGAAAATACTTTCTAAAAAAAGTCTCTTCAAACTGTTCCTAAGTAAAATAGCAACATTCTGGTTATGTGACATGGCTTGCCACCAGAAATCTTCTTCGCCTTTAAACATGTATGCAGCTAAAGTGATTCGGATATTAGCAGCTATACCTACTTCGTCTAGGATTTTCATAATCTGGAGCATCCATTTCTCACCTTCATTTACACCTGACTTTCTAAGAAAAGATGGAGGTCATTATTATAGAAATTCCTTAATAGCATTCATTGTACGAAGTTCCTCGGAATTATCTTCAGGAGTGGCACGAGTAGTCGATTGTTGTCTAGCTAACGTAATAAGTTCCTGGAGACACCGCATGATTCCTTCACTCTGAGTCTGTTCTGGATGAGTCCCATCTGTGGGAGTTTGAGTACTAACCATCCTAAAATAGCATAATTTAAATATCAAGAATTATAACAATAAATAAAGAAACAAGCCTATTTTATATCAGGTTAAGTGTATAGTACTATTATACATCACTATTTGTCATAGTACGGCTAACATTTATATTATACAATATGTAAACAACTCTTTAATGGTAATTCCTCTCTCTAAATTAGAACGGTTACGTCATCATTGTTTGTGGACTCGGGGCCAACTAAATAAACTCCTTGGTTCACATCATCCATCTTGTCATCTATAGTACTAGTGAAATCTCCTTCATGTATGTTGCCATTTCTTTTTGCTTATGGATACATCGATCGAGCTGGTAGGTCAACGAAAAATGCCAAATTGATGGCTTCTTATAGTATGATGTATCATTTGCAAAGTCATCCACCTTTCTCGTCACATGGATCTCGCTCAGTTCTCTATTATTTAGTACTTGCCTCTTAACGTCGTTGCTTGAACCTATCCCGTCTTCATCCACTCCTCGGATCATTTCTCTAAGCTTGGCTAAGGCCTCTTCGCTTATCCTTATTTCACAACAAATATCTAGCTCAATATCTAGATTAAGCAGAAACATATTCCATGTATCCACATTGCATAATGGATTTACCATATAATAATAGTAATAAAAGAAGTTATAAAAATCAAATAACTAATATCTTATCTATTTCTCACATAGAATGCTAACCCGACGATATGTTTTAATTTTAAAATATACTCTGATACCAACTTGCCACACCTTACTTTTTGATATGAATAAACAAGAACACACATAAAGCAATGAATTAAATTTAAAGAGCAATAACATAACCTTTAATTGATTATTAATATGTTACATAAAGTGGAACCACCGCAGGAGTGAATTACACATTTCTAGTACACACACAAATATAGAAAATTGAAAAGTGCCACTCCTTGCTCCCATGGTTTATCTCTACCCATACGGTCACATACGCGAATAAGTGACGGTGTCTGTCTCTAGTAGGGAAGAGATACTATTTCCTTTCTCCTGGCACATCTGGAGAAGAAAGGAATTAGAACAAATATGCTAAGCAGGTTCTACCTGTTTTATAACAATGATATAGCTATAAATGAGAGTTGGAGTGTGTATAGAATCAGTGTTTAAAATGGTTGATAATAAGAAGATGATAATTCCATATTTATAAGATTATAAACATTAAAATGTTGGAAATTCATAATTCCATAGTGATTAGTCCGTTTAAGAAAATACGGTGTGATAAGCACCCAAAACTGTACAATTTATGCCCCGAATAGACGTACTTCTGTTGCTAAATCTCGACAATATGGGTCTTATGCGCTTAATTGTTCAATATGTAGGCTTAATGTGCATTGCAGAGTTCAAACGCCTAAATCAAGACTATTGCGCGTTTTATGGAGCTAATTACCAATCCCGTAACCTCACTCGAGCCTTAACCTAGCCTAAACCTACCCTAAACGCATGTGTGTGTTTAGTTTGTGTCTTTTTACATTTTTTAGATTTTTAGTTTGAGTCATTTTTATTTTAAGGATTTATCTTAGATTTATTTCGTATTTTCTAGGTTTTGTTTTCTATTTTTCTATTTTATCTTTATTATTATTATTTTATTTTATTTTGATTTTTATTAGCTTTTAAACTTATTTTATTAGGATTAGTTTTTAGGAATTTAGTTTTATTAAATTTTTTTTTTAGTACTTTAGTTTTTAAATTTAATAGATTTACATTTTTATTTTTATTGAGTCTTTATTTTATTTTACTTTTAGAATAGAAATTTAATTTTTAGATTTTTAGTTTTATGATTTTTAATTTTTTTTAGTGTTATTTTTAAGTGTCCAAATAAAACACACCCATTAACCCACTCACCCTAAAATCTATACACCCCACCACACTAACCAACTTACCCTCACCATATTTCCCTACACCTCTCACACACTCAATCCTTTCCACTTCATCTTCCCCACCAAACCTATCTTCACTCTCTCTCCTATCTACCCCATTAACATCCAACAAACTCTCACCTTCTTTCTCTCTCTCCCTCTAAACCACCCTTATACCTATTCAACCCCACCATCCGGCGCCGTCCACTGCCTGGAAATCCAGCACCTCTGGCGCTGTCGCCGTGACCTCTTCAACCCCTCCCAAACCTCCTGAAACCCATTTCCGACAGATAACCCCACTCGCCGGACCTTCAGAAGCCGTCTGCCTCCGGCGAAATACCCAACACACGCTGCGACCTTCTCCCTCTACCCAACTCCGGCTCCGGACCTCACTCCCCGACCCACTTCGAACCAGCCACCTATCGGCGTCGCCCCTTACACATCCCACTACCAACTCGCCGGCCACCTTCGCCCCCTCCCTCACTCCGCGGCCACACTCTACCGTCGCCAACCTCCAACTCCGTCCTCTCTCTCTCCTCGATCTACTCATCCAACCTTATCCCTCCATGGAAACCAAACCAAAGACCCATTTCACCCATTTCCCCTCTTCTCCAAAGACCAAATCGTGCACCTGCCAAAACCAACACTAAACCAAAGACCAAATAAACCCATGGTCCACTTAAACCCCTTTTCCCATATTTCCAAAATTACCCCCCCAATTACCTATTTTACTCAATACCCAAAATAACCCTTATACCAAATCAGATTTTATACCCTCATTCTCCCACTATCATGACCTCACACCCAAACCACATGCACCCTCCATTAAATTCCTAAACTAACTCTCACCTAATACCTTACACACCCTCTTGCACCCATGTCTATCCAAAATACCCCTTAGCGCCATGTGTGCCATGCATCTACTATAAATGAAGACTCATGACCCCATTTGAGGGGGGGAGCTTTTAGATAGGAATTTTAGGGAGAGAATTGTAGAGAGATAAACACCAATTTGTAAATAATTTTTCCTTTTATTTTTTTAGATATTTGTTGAGAATTAATTCTGAGTAATTGAATTGAATGGAAGATGATAGAGTTCAAATTGCCAATTTCAAGGAGACTTGTTGAAGATTTGTTCTCTTTCTCTACTCTTTTATTATATATGCCTTTGATTATTAATTTGTCATATTTTATACCATGTTAGGCTAAAACCCCTTTCAAGGGGTGGGGTAAAACCCTTATTTGATGTTGTTTTATTTTAATTAGTTTAATTACTTAAAAATTCCCTTTGAATGTTAATTTTGATCCCTCACCCTTATATTTACGCCTCAAGAGAGGGTAAATGATTTTCGAGAGAAAATTGAAATTCTAATTATAATACCCATTTTAGATTCGAACTAGAGATAGGGGTTTCTTAAGTGGGGTATTATAATTTGAATTTCAACTCTAAAATTATTTTCTAAGATTTACATGAATTTTAATCGATCGATCCTAGCGGGTGATTAATTAAAATGAGTGTAGATCTAATTTTCTAGAGTTGTGGGGTGTTAAACTTAATTTTTTAAAAGGTTAATATTATAATTAAACTTGCAACGAGAGTTGGTTTGTAATTTTAATATTAATTTGGGAGAATTGAAATAATTAAATTAATTAATTAGAATAACTAAAATTTGTGGTGTAATCCCACTCCTTGATTGTTCTCACAATTATTTACCTCACTTATCTCTTATTTTTAGTTTAGACTTTAATTTTCATTTTACTAAATTTCTAGTTAGTTGTTTTCATCTCACACTTGAATTTAGTTTAGTTAAATCATCACCTCACCCTATTGTTTTAATATTGAAAAAGCTAAAAAAATTAGAAAAGCGAAAAAGCACAAAAAGAAGATAAAAAGTGAATTACAATTGAATTTGTCTCTAGCTTACACCCTTGAAAGTGGATTAATACCCTTACTTTCCTCTACACTTGAGTTGTTATATTTTTTAGGTATTTGAGGTTTTGATTAGAAGGACTTTTTAAGCAACGACAAAGAAAAATATACTCAAAAGTTCTTTCTATCAAATGGCGTCGTTGCCATTCTTGGGATTGTGAAGCTCGGAGCGAATTCAATTTTGTATTTCATTTATTTTTTTGCACTTTGTTATTTTTAGTACCATTTTTTCATTTTATTAGAAGGCTTGTATTTTGGAATTTTAACATTGCTTGTATTGCGGTGCTTAGAGACACCATTTATTTTCCATTTAAATTTGTAATAATTGAAGACAAGCGTGATAGGGAAACTGGACAAGGTAGAGAGAGGGCGTCCAAAGGCGAGGATTTAGCAGCCTCTCTACCTTGGGTCGGTAGGACTCCCGGGGGACGACTGAGATAGGCGTAATCTCCCCCCGGTCGACTCAAATTTTTTGGCACCCCACGGCGTAAAAACCGTGGGAGGTATATTTCTTACACCTTCGCGCCTCTCCTGTTAGCGAGTCAATTCTTTTGTGTGCTTTGTGTGCTCTTACTTGATTTTATTCTCGCATTTATTTTCGAATGGTGTGATGAATTAATTGACTAAGACCTACACCCGGTCACTCACGAGAAGGAATTTCATCACCCGACTCACTCGCTTACCATTTGTGTGCTACTCTAGCCATTATTAAATTTAAAATCAATCAACTAGGTAGCCCACTAGGAAAAAATTTTGCAAAGGCGATCACAAAGATCTCCGTGATTTTTATCGCCCAGGGACTTAATTAAAATTTGACTACCCTTTCACTAAATTTAAAGATGAAAAGTGGTTATGTGCTAGTTAGGAGTTTTCTTGACTTTTGTGTGTGTCCAATTCTATTTTTCGGTGGTCAATTTTCGTTAGTTCGTGCAACTTCAAAGAGTCCATATTTTTCCCCACCTTTTCTTCCAAAAAAAAAATTCAAAAATATTTTCTTTCTTTCATTTTAGAAAAAATCCAAAAATATTTTTCTTCTTTTATTTTTTTACAAAAAACATCCAAAAATATTTTTTTCTATTATTTTTTTACAAAAAAAAATCCAAAAATATTTTCTTTCTTTCATTTTTATAGAAAATTCCAAAAATATTTTCTTCCATTATTTTTAGAAAAATCCAAAAATATTTTCTTTCCTTTTCAAAAAAAAATTTACAATTCAAAAAAATATTTCTCTCCTCATGGCCGAAGAACGTCCTTTACGGGACTACTTTGGTCATTTTCCATTGACATGTGACACGTGTGAGAGTGATCTCGAGCCGTCTCTTTATGATATTCTTAGTCGTTTCACCTCTCTCACGAGTACCGTTGGTACTCTTGACCCATACATGCCTCCACCTCCTATTCCATCACCCTCGGTGTCAAGTGTCACCGTGCCTCCTCCTTTGTTGTGCACCCACTGTTATTATGCCGATCACATATCCCATGAGTGCCCATACTCTTCATATCCTTACAAACCCACCCTAGAGCATGTGTATCCATATGACACTGTTTCGGAATCCACCTCGGCCCACTATCATAATATACCCAATCCCGAGTTGTGTGAGTACCCGAGTTATTCGTGGAGGCCTGATCACCCTTTCACGCAATACAAATTCCAACCCGATGTTGTGGATCCTCACACGTTCCAACAGTCGTCATCGCATCCTTGTGCACCCATTTTCGATCAGTCCCCTCACTACGCACTCAATGAGTATCAACCAATTGTCCATCACGAAAGCGATCCTTTCGTGTATGATGAACTTGACCCCAACCCACCCACTTCATTTGAGTATTCTCCGTATAGTCATGATCATAACGTGTTGTGTTCACCTCAACCACCGCCACCACCCATCGTTACCACCGAGTGTGACGATGATGTGTCCTCTTGTGACACGGATTCTGAGTGTGACCAACCCTACCACCCAGAGAATCTCGAAGTTGAGACCATCCCATGGTCCGGGTCCCAAGTCGACAATTGTGTTGACTTACCTTTCGATAGTGAACTTGATTCAATCCCATCATGTCATCATGAACCCCACCTTGCGGTTCCCATTCACCTTCCCACTCATTTTCCCGTCGAATCCAAAACAATGCCCGAGTCTATACCTATTGAGCTTCATCCTTGTGTTCCCGAGGAACCAATTTATCCTAGGTTAGCTCTGGCTACGAGTGTTCACCATTTTCCCGAGATAGAATCCGTGATAGTTCCTACCTATCCGGAGATGAATGATGTTCCACCATGCATGGCTCCCGTTGAGCCTGATATTTTTAGTGATTCCTCTATCTCTGATCATGGTGCCTCGTTTGAACCACCCACCACATTCACCAATGATACCTTTTTGGAGAAGTTAACAACTTCATCTTTAGAAACCACACTCCCTTGTGAGTATTCATTTACTCCTCCCAATGAGTGTGTGTCTCCCACTCTTGAGTTGGATCATCTTCCTCCACCATTTATCCCACCCGATACACCATTTATCCAACCCGATACACCATTTATCCCACCCCATACACCATTTGACCCACCCATTATCCCACCACCTGGTTTGGATCCTGACTTTACACATTTTAAGTTTCCATCTACATTTTTAGATCCTCACCTGAAACCATCCTCCACCATCTACGAGATTATTTGTGGTGATTCTCTCCACTTCCGTGACACCGAGCTTGTCCCTCCATGAACACCACTTCCTTGTGGTGTTGATTTTTCCCATCGACAGCTCCCTGGTGTGTCACGGTGCGACCATTATCATCGCCCATTCATAGACCGATCGTGTAATTTTCATGAGCCCCACCCAATTACACTTTTCAAACCATTTTGCCTCCCTCACCAACTTGAGCACCATGCCTATAGGGCCCTTGTTGTCCTCACCTTTCGGCTCAATAAATCTCGTGACCGATGCTTAATTACCCATGCCTTTTTCACCATTACCTTAATACCCTCCCGCCCTTGGTCCACCGATGCTTTGCATCGTGTGGTGCACTTTTCCATACAGGTGCATTGACCATTTTAGCCTCTATCCGACAAGACTGACGCTTCAGTTTTGTTTGGGGATGATTCTCATCACCCCAATTTTTTTTCCACCTCGCGCCATCATAGATCTTATCCTTAGGGTGAGATCCCATCGGTCTGGCTGAAGACATTACACTTAGCGCTACCGGGAGGCAGCCCGCGTTTCTTGTATGAGTCTTATCCTGTTTGGGGGTGGTGTTTCACACCACCCAATGTTCTATCATGCTTATAGACTTGTACATATTTTTCTATCTCACTCATTTATTCAGGTTTCATATTCGCTACATCTTTCCACTTCATTAGCAGTTCATTCTGGTAATCTCTTTCCTACCTTATGCTCTCAATTTTAAAAATCATTTTACCTAACATCGAGGACGATGTTCCTTTTTGTTTGGGGGTGGGGAATTTTATCAAAATGGTGCCTCTTTTGAAAATTTTTGATTTTTAAACCTGATTTTTTAAAATTTCGTGCAGTTTCTTTCATCTCACTCATTGATGTGAATTTTCAATCATCTATCTTTTAAAGTCTAGGAATCAAGCAAGAGAATATTTTTTTATAAATAGCTTATGTAATACATAACAAGGCATTTTTCACTATGAACTCCAAGACTCAACAAAAATTTGCGCACTTATCACGTCATTACGTTTAGAGTTGAAGAGTACTACAATTCTAAAGAGAACCTTAAGGATCAGTAGTAGAGACTTTAGCCCGTGAGATTCGTGCCTTTCACCTTTTTGAAAGTTTTATGCAATCTCCGAGTCACAAGTTGATTCAACTTTCTTTGGGTCCGCATTAAATTGTTGTATGATCTCATTATCTTTCATAAAATTTTGGCTTGATCACTGAGAACGACATCACTTTTGAGTTGTAAGAAACGCGTGTCTTGAAATTTGTCCCGAATACTAGATTTTCATCCATACACTTACCACTTTTCCATATACCATTTACCATTCACTTCACCCATTATATTCCCATGCGCTTCCATATTCCCACATATTTCCCCACACCATCACCTATCATCTCCATATCATCTTCCATCATTTCAAATAAAAGAGTGTGATTTCAAATGTAAATGTCTTCATTGTTAGTTTGAATAGAGAGAGAAAAACAAAAGCAAAAAAAAAAAAAAAAAAGAAAAAGAAAAAAAAGATAAGAAAAATAGCAAATTATAGAAAAAAAAAGAAAAGAAAGAGAGGAAAGAAAAGAAAAAGAGAGTTGTAGTTAATTTTTATCTAATAAAGACATTTGTGCCTAAAGTGTATACACTCTTCTCACACATCCATCATACATTCATCTATCATCCTTCATCCTTCATATAACTATCACCTTCCCACCTTATCCCTCATACCATCCTACCTACGTCATCCCATCCATCCTACATATCATATCCTTCTCATCCCATTTCATTTCCCCTCACCCATAATCATCCATATTTTCCCTAGATGTTCGGGCAAATGAAAGTCGATGTGGTGAATAACTCGACGTTCTCACTATAGTGATTAGCATTCTTTCATGAGATCACTTTTCTTTCAAATTGTTCGTTCTTTCTTATATGTGTGTGAGACATTTGAACTTGCTTACATTTACTCACCTCCTCACACACAAGAGAGATACACTTAACCTAATCTCGAGAGTTCGTATGAGAGAGATATATCCGTGAGATTTGAAGTTGAAGCGTTGATTTCGAAGAGGCAATCTAGGAATTACTCTGATGATACTCGACCCGTTTTGACTGATTCACACTACACACGTTGAGTTCTAGGAAGGATGTGCCTTGAGTATTTACCTAGCTTAATCTTTTTACACATTCTAGCTTGTATTTCTCAAATCATTTATTTCATGATGGATTGTGAGATTATTCTACGTCTAATAAGAGATTGACTGCCTTTTAATAAATCATTTTGCAAAATAAAGAATTTTGTGGGTATATTCCCTGCAAACCCTCACGAGACACAACTCGTCCTGTAGAGAAACCTATAGGTTTAAAAGCTTATTGCACATGCTAAGTGCAATCGCAAGTGCCCGCAAAAGTGGTACACTTTTGGTAACTTATCTTTCTCTTTGTCTCTATCTTATTGCTCGAGGACTAGCAACGCTCTGTTTGGGGGTGTTGTGATAAGCACCCAAAACTGTACAATTTATGCCTCGAATAGACGTACTTTTGTTTCTAATTATCGACAAAATGGGTCTTATGCGCTTAATTTTTCAATATGCAGGCTTAATGTGCATTGCAGAGTTCAAACGCTTAAATCAAGACAATTACGCGTTTTATGAAGCTAATTACCAATCCTGTAACCTCACCTGAGCCTTAACCTAGCCTAAACCTACCCTAAACGCATGTGTGTGTTTAGTTTGTGTCTTTTTACATTTTTTAGATTTTTAGTTTGAGTCATTTTTATTTTTAGGATTTATTTTATATTTTTTTAGTATTTTCTAGGTTTGGTTTTCTATTTTTCTATTTTATCTTTATTATTATTATTTTATTTTATTTTGATTTTTATTAGCTTTTAGACTTATTTTATTAGGATTAGTTTTATTAGATTTTTTTTTTCTTAGGACTTTAGTTTTTAAATTTAATAGATTTACATTTTTATTTTTATTGAGTCTTTATTTTATTTTATTTTTAGAATATGAATTTAATTTTAAGATTTTTAGTTTTATGATTTTTAATTTTTTTTTAGTGTTATTTTTAAGTGTCCAAATAAAACACACCCATTAACCCACTCACACCCTAAAATCTAGACACCCCACCACACTAACCAACTCACCCTCACCATATTCCCCTACACCTCTCACACACCCAATCCTTTCCCCTTCATCTTCCCCACCAAACCTATCTTCACTCTCTCTCCAATCTACCCCATTAACATCCAACAAACTCTCACTTTCTTTCTCTCTCTCCCTCTAAACCACGCTTATACCTATTCAACCCCACCATCCGGCGCCGTCCACTTCCCGGAAATCCAGTACCTCTGGCGCCGGCGTCGTGACCTCTTCAACCCCTCCCAAACCGCCTGAAACCCATTTCCGACAGATAACCCAACTCTCCGGACCTTCCGAAGCCGCCTGCCTCCAGCAAAATCCCCAGCACACGCCGCGACCTTCTCCCTCTACCCAACTACGGCGCCGGGCCTCACTCCCCGACCCGCTTCGAACCAGCCACCTGTCGGCGTCGCCCCTTACACATCCCACTACCAACACGCCGGCCACCTTGGCCCCTCTCCCTCACTCTGCGGCCACACTCTACCGTCGTCGACGATGAAACCTCCAACTTCGGCCTCTCTCTCTCCTCGATCTACTCATCCAACCTTATCTCTCCATGGAAACCAAACCAAAGACCCATTTCACCCATTTCCTCTCTTCTCCAAAGACCAAATCGTGCACCTGCCAAAACCAACACTAAACCAAACACCAAATAAACCCATGTGCCACTTAAACCCCTTTTCCCATATTTCCAAAAATACCCCCAACTACCTATTTTACTCAATACCCAAAATAACCCTTATACCAAATCAAATTTTATAAACTCATTCTCCCACTATCATGACCTCACACCCAAACCACATGCACCCTCCAGTAAATTCCTAAACTAACTCTCACCCAATACCTTACACACCCTCTTGCACCTTTGTCTACGCAAAATACCCCTTAGCCCCATGTGTGCCATGCATCTACTATAAATGAAGACTCATGACCCCATTAGAGGGGAGGGGGAGAAAGCTTTTGGATAGGAATTTTATAGAGAGAATTGTAGAGAGATAAACACCAATTTGTAAATAGTTTTTCCTTTTATTTTTTTAGATATTTGTTGAGAATTAATTCTGAGTAATTGAATTGAATGGAAGATGATAGAGTTTAAATTGCCAATTTCAAGGAGACTTGTTGAAGATTTGTTCTCTTTCTCTACTCTTTTATTATATATGCATTTGATTATTAATTTGTCATATTTTATACCATATTAGGCTAAAACCCCTTTCAATGGGTGAGGTAAAACCCTTATTTGATGTTGTTTTATTTTAATTAGTTTAATTACTTGATAAATCCCTTTGATTGTTAATTTTGATCCCTCACCCTTATATTTACGCCTCAAGAGAGGGCAAATGATTTTCGAGAGAAAATCGAAATTCTAATTATAATACCCATTTTCGATTCGAACTAGAGATAGGGGTTTCTTAAGTGAGGTATTATAACTTGAATTTCAACTCTAAAATTATTTTTTAAGATTTACATGAATTTTAATCGATCGATCCTAGCGAGTGATTAATTAAAATGAGTGTAGATCTATTTTTCTAGAGTTGTGGGGTGTTAAACTTAATTTTTTAAAAGGTTAATGTTATAATTACACTTGCAACGAGAGTTGGTTTGTAATTTTAATATTAATTTGGGAGAATTGAAATAATTAAATTAATTAATTAGAATAACTAAAATTTGTGGTGTAATCCCACTCCTTGATTGTTCTCACAATTATTTACCTCACTTATCCCTTATTTTTAGTTTAGACTTTAATTTTCATTTTAGTAAATTTCTAGTTAGTTGTTTTCATCTCACATTTTAATTTAGTTTAGTTTAAATCATCACCTCACCCTATTGTTTTAATATTGAAAAAGCTAAAAAAATTAGAAAAGCGAAAAATCACAAAAAGAAGATAAAAAGTGAATTACAATTGAATTTGTTTCTAGCTTACACCCTTGAAAGTGGATTGATACCCTCACTTATCTCTACACTTGAGTTGTTATATTTTGTAGGTATTTGAGGTTTTCATTAGAAGGACTTTTCAAGCAACGACAAAGACAAATATACGCAAAAGTTCTTTCAATCACGGTGCATTACCAGTTTAGTTAGAATCATGTTTGAAGAAAGTTAAGGAATTTGAACTAATAATCCCATTCTTACTAGTTCAGTAAGGGGTATAGAGCTAATTAATCCACCAGTGTAACCTTATCATAAACAATCCCAAAAGTATTGGGGAGAGGTAACCTGTTATGCTTACAATTAAAGTGGCACTCATTTGTATGTAGCAATAATCGGGGCTCTCAATCATCTGAGACCAATAGGCCAAGTAGAAAGTTCCGTGGGATAACACGTCAGTCTACTTCCTAGTTAATACTGATGCTTATGGTAAAATATAGCACAAAAATGCAAGGTCAAACTGAATCAATATGGTACATGATCTCAGTTATTAGGTGAGAAAGGTTAAAATTGATTCAAAACTAAATACTGATGGTGGTTAAAAAATACATAGGGTGGAAGTATAATAACATGCACATACTTAGAGTCAATGTGGCTATCATAGAGTGATAACAATAGCAATATTTCAAATACGCGAAATATAATACTGAAAAGGTAGGAAAAACATACTTGCTTGGGTATTCTGTTAAATTACTATCACATTGGAGTATTCAGAAGATTTGGAACTTGGTTTTCGGTTATACAATGTGTGGCATAGGAGTATTAGGGTATAATAAGTCAGTTTTGTACTTAAAACTATCTTTGATAAAGTTCTAGGGGTTTATGTGTAATTATTTTGGGACTTAAATATAAGGATCTTAAGCTCATTTTTAAACTTTGGTGCAAGATATTTTTTGTCTTAAAATAGTTTAATTTATATTGAGGAAAAGTATAGGGTACAAATTCCAAAGTTAGAAAAATTGTTAGGGGTTGATTTGTTATTTTAAGAAAATTTCTTTAACTAAAAACCTCATTTTTTCATAACTTGAGATAGGAATATACAAACATGGTCTTATCTTATACCATTTTGATCAGAAAAATTAAATAAAATTTTTGGAAAAAAATCAAAATTTTATGATTGGCCACGCACCCTCACATGGAGGGTCAAACTTCCTGGATAAATCTTCATCTTCTACCTCTCGATTTTGACTTCCTAGGGTTTAAAACTTTGACTGGCGTTTTATCCTTCTCTGTTATACCATTTGAGATGATTTCTTAACAAACTTATCCTAATTTTTCATGAGGATTTCAAATATATAAGTTTCATGGTTCGAATCTCAATATCACTCGATTTCAAAACTGTGTTTTTTTTAATGAAATTTTGACCTAACATTCTTGGATTTATAGAGTATGGAAGGGTAATTTACGAATTAGGTTTGGTTTATGCTATGTATTAGAGTAATTTGGTTTTGATTTCAAGGATTTTAATGGATTGTAGGTCGAGAATTTTGTATTTACAGGGTTTTAGTTTTGAAAACAATTTTCGATCGATTAGCCTTCTGTATGAACATTCATGCTGTTTCACCATTATAATCGTCATCCTAAAATTCTAATGAGTCTATTCATGGCTTTAAATAAGAGAGTTGGTTAGTGTAATAGATTTGACGATTAAAGCTCAAGCTGTAATGGTGTTCCTACCATTTTCCTCTATTTCTAAGCATTTCTACACGTAAAAACTTGTATATTACTAAAGTTCTAACTATATTAAGTATGCAGAAAACTACTAGAATTTAAAGAATTGAAATTAAAGCATAAAATGGTGAGCTGCCTAAATTGAGATAGAATTTAAACTTTGAAAGTGAAATGTGGGATGAGTCTCTACTGTGTAGAATGTAGGTTATTTATACTACTTTGAATGGAAAGTTGATTGGAGTACAAAGGAGGTTGATCTGAATTAAGTTAGGGTGAGTTTTAAGTTTCGTTCAAATGGGGTCACATGGGTTCCTATGGTTTACCATGTGATTTTTACCTCTTCTGCTGATTTGGGTGTGTGTGTGGACTCGGGTAAAACTAAGGTTTTGAATCGAGTCCTTAATCTTTGATGTAATTGAATTTATGTCCATAAAAGTATATTTTTTATAAAGTCTAGGGATATTTTTGTAATTTCATAAAGTTTTCGGGCGTGAGACTGTAATTTCATGTGAGTTAAGGTCCAAAGGTTTAATTTGACATAAGGCTAAAATTTAGAGGTTCAATATATCTTAGTTTCTCTCATTTTGAAAGTTCAGGGACTGTATTTTAATTAACTAAAAATTTAAGGGGTTGAAGTTAATAAAGAAAAGTTGTAGGATTTTAAACATAGGTCCTTTCTTCTTGGAAGATTTTTTATTTTACTCATCTTACGGGGGTTTAAATTAAGGTCGTAGGTCATATTGGGGTTTGAAAATTCTCGGTTCTTACATCGATCGTGTACTCGATTTGGCCAGGCCCCCTATTGGATTGGATCCTTCGTAAAATTTCCTCGAAGCTCCGCTTCTTTTTCTCCTACTTCACCCAAATTTGAGATCTCTCTCCAAAAACTATTCATGGAGAATACTGATCATTCACCAAATGTTTTGCTATATCTGATGTCCATCCTAGCCCAACTCAATGCTAAGATTGACAACCTTAAAAACAATGTTTAATAGATTTAGATAGATTGAGCCCAAACTCTGAATGCTCATGAACCTGAGATCCTCTTTCTTGGTACTATGGGTCTTGATTAGGCATAAATTCTTCCTATTTATTCCCTTAATTTCGATTATTTTTTGGTCTCATGTGTTGTAAATAGACTGGATTTATCTCATATTCATGATACTACCCCTTTTTTAGAGTATTTCTTGTTTTATGTATTTCCCGTGTGTTTTATAGGTATTTCATGAAAGTGAATAAAGGAAAGAAATTAAAATAGTGAAAGTAACAAAGAAAAGGAAGTTGAAGGGCATTTTCATAATTTTTCATCCTTAGTCCGGATGTGGGGCCAACTGGAAAGTTGAAGAGCTTGAATTCACAAGAATATTGCAAAAAACATCATCTCAATCCGAATTAGGGTGAAGAAGTTATGCCCGTTTGAAGATGAATAATCAAAGAGGCAAAACTAAGGAAGGCTGAAAGTAGTACCCGTTCGATAGGTTGGAAAACCAGAACCGGTTTGGTTTACGGGAACTGGTTCTCTTTTAGTCACGCGCCAGAACCATGACAAATCATTAGTCACGCCTAAAAACCGTGACAAATTTATCTGAGGAGTGATTTTTATTTTGGCCCTACTTTTTAGCCTAGAGAGTTTTATGTTTTGGGGACTCTTCTAACCTATATATTTAGTTACTATGGTTCTTTGAAGATAGATTTAATTCACTGTAAAGCTTCTAATCAAATAAAAACATCTCGGAGAATAATTTACAAGTTTTACACCGTCAATTTAAAAGCTTTTTTGGCTCTTCTTCAAGCTTTGATTTATTCTTGCATGCCTATCTTCTTCTATCTTGGTAAACTTAAATTCCATCACTTTGATTATTATTTCATTATGTTTCCACGCATGTTAATGGGCTCTTATGTAGATATTTATAATATCACTTCCAGCTAGATAATTAGAGGGTTGGGGTACATGAACCCAACCTAGGTGTTACGAATGGATTTAAAAATGAATAAAATTAAATTAACAATTCAAAAGTTTGATTTTTATCGAAAGGAGTATTTTGGATCTTTTAATTCCGTTTTCCCTAGGTAACCAAAATGTTTAAGGGTGCAATACGAGTTTTGGTAAATTGTCATTCTCGTCAAATAAACTTTTTGATTTGATATTGTAAGTATTAAAATCTGCATATGTTAAATGCTTAGAATATGTTTGATGTCTCTTTGAATTGAGAATTAGGTTTTTAAAGGTTTTATGTCTTAAGTAATTACCGACAGTTTGGGGCAGTGCACCCTAACTCCATTTTCTCACATTTATTTAAAACCACTTAGTTAAGTTTTGCATGCGTAGTTAGTTTAGATAAGATTTCATTGCTTTCTTGGTAGTAATACATAGTCTCATCGCAATCATCTTTTCTTTCCTTCTTTTTGAGTCAATCGTTAGGGTTAATCTTCTTACTTAGTTGTCCTCATGAGCATTCGTCTTAGCCCCTAATTTTGATACCCGATTTATCGAATTATTACTTAAGTGATCTGCTTACACTTGAGACGATATAAGCACGCACTAGAGACACTATTTTAGTCGCGTGAGGTCTCTCTGGCCCCGAACTTGTTTGGGTCCCAGAGGAATACCAATATGTCACGTGTGCCCAATTTAAAAATAGGTCGCCACCTTCTCAGTTATTAACTCTGAACTCTACCCAAACATGGGCTAATCTACTAGTGCCTGTGGATCCTAAAGATGAAGAACCGAACAAAGTCAAGAAAGACCTCAAGTTGTAGTTAAAGAAGCTTGACCAAGTCAGGATCTTTGGGAACTACATTGATTACACCCACAAGTCTTCATACCTATAGACACCCCATCTTAGGACCCTCTAAAGCCCTCCTTAGGTCCCTAGCACTAACTAATTCACCATAAGCCCTAAGTCATACCTCGAGTACTGACCTTGAGGTCATCGGGAGCTCCCAGACCCCATTTGACTCCGATCAACTTTCTCACCTGAGAAAAATCTCAATGAATATTCAAAGGTCTATAAATCGCCTTTCCAACACTCCACCTCGTACACGAATTAGCCTTATGATTCACATGAAAGGTCCATTTTACTTTGCAAACCGATATAGGGCCACTAGGCGCTTTCAGTCCCATTTGATTTTGACCAACTTACTCTCCTGAGTGAAATCTCAATGAATCTTTGAAGGGCTTGAATACGCTTTCTAACAGTCCACCCCGTGCACAAAAGAACCTTACTGTTCGGATAAAAAGTCCGTTTCACCTCGAAAATTGATCTAGAGGCCACTTGGTGCTCTCGAGTCCCGTTTGACCTAGTTTAACTATTCATCTTGATTGAAGATGAACGAATCTTCAAAGGTCTATAAATACCATTTCCAACGGTCCTCCCGTGCCCAAATCAGCCTTACGATATGGACAAACGACCCATTTTACTCAAAAGTACCATTGACCTCTTTCGGGCCCCGTTTGACCTAAGTCATCTCTCCAAATCGAAAAATATTAATAAAATCTAGAAGGTCATTGAATACCCTTTCCAATGGTCCATCTCGTGCACGAATCGACCTTATGGTTTGGATGAATGATCCGTTTTACTTCGAGAACTTCTTATCGAGAGACCAACAGGCGCATCCGGGCCCCATTTGACTTTAGTCAACTTTCAAACCCATGAATTGCTTAATGAATTTTGTAAAGGGATGTAAATACCCTTTCCACGGTCTTTCCCCCTGTGCAATTTTGACTTGTGGTTCGTATTTTACGGCCATTTTTCCAAAAACATTGCCTCACATTGTTGAATGGCAACCCGAGGACCTTGCCTATTGGCAATGTGTATGGGGTTCTATGTCGATAGGCAGGGTAACGACCTGCCAAACGGCACCCTTTTGGCCCTATAAATAGAAGCCTTGACCTTACTTTGAAAGATAACCCTGAACATCCCTCTCAGCAATTCAGAGTTGTGCCCCTCTTAAAAAGCCAAGTTTCCACATTCCCTCCATACTTTTCATACTCCTTTTAGAAAATTCTCACCCATCTCCTTATACGTCCATCACATCATCGTGACATCATTGCATCTACAATCAAGATCCATTCCAAGTCTTCATAAGGAAGTCTAGCTGTCCACCTTTATCTTTAAATTCTCTTATGTTTGCAGTAGTCACTTTGATTTCACTTTAGTACTTTATTTCATTACATTATACACCTTAATTCCAAACCATTATTATTAGCATTTGCACATACTTTATTTTCATAAAAAAAATAAAACAAGAAAAAGAGGGTTTACTAGTAAATTCCAAACGGGGAATTCTCATCACATTTTCTCACACTAAAACACCGTTTCCTACACACACACATAAGATAAATCCCCGGTTGGATTTATGGGTTAAACCCCACCTCATATTGTGGAATTTGATTCCCTTGGGCTACGTAGGTGTCTTGGGTAAATCTGTAGACTCTAGTCCTCCGATCTATATTTTTTACCTTGTTCTTATAGTATAATATACTTTATATACTTGGTTGCCTGTGTCTTATCAAATATACTCATTCGTTCTTCTATAACGACTTGTGAACCGACAAACACTTACACTATACTTTGAATTACTATTTTGGAAACACTCCTAAGGATTACCTCACAACTCCTTTGTCCATGACGCGAGTTGAGCAATTTCGTTCTCCATTTATATTATCCACATAAGCACACACGTCGCAGAGTTCAACAGGAGAAAATTAACACATTCACATGAGAGACTGAAAGGGCTGGATGGATGCCTAACACCTTCCCATTCCGTATATTAGTCCTCGGAACCTTTAAATACTTGATTTTTCTAGCCTAAGTATTGTCCTTGATGCCATTCTTTCGAGGAGACAATATATCATAGGTGTTATTCTTTTCTGCATGGGTGAGTATGCACCTATATGTATGTTCCCTTTTCTCCTTTGATTATCTTTTTTCATATCTTTATCAAGTATATATTACTTTTCAATTACATATGGACTTCACACACTTGTATATGCTCTCCATGTACACTTCACACAATTATACTTAGCTTCACTTTATACTCACATGTTTCACACACCACTTAGAATATTAATGCTTAGGCTTCACTAGCACACACCCACACTTCCCACACTTGTATATATATCCATACTCACTTAGACATATCACACACCACTTGTAGTTCATCCATATATATGTTCACTACCACACACACTCACGTATATATTCCCATGTCACTTACTCACTCACATATACTTTTAACACCCGTATAGAACAACATGTTCAGATTCACTATTTCGACATACGTATTTGAAGAATAAGTAATCCTACCCCACTATATAATCAATATAATTAATAATTTTTTATGATCACCAACATAAACCTTATAAAAATATAAATTTCAAAGTTACCCTTAAGTTTCCATAATTACAAAACACCCTCAAAAGTTTTTTATGTCATTTTTAGCTATCTAGATAACTTATATGTTTCAATATTTCTCTTTAAACACCTTCATTATTCTTTGAAATTACAAGTCAGGCCCTCCTAATACTTTCCTAACTTTTAAAATTTACACAAAGTCCTTAAAAGTTTGAAAAATAAATAATAACTACTTTAAACTTAACCAAAACCTCATGAGGACCTAAACTTTCCATCATCTTCCTCACCAGCGGGGCTGATAAGAATGATCCATGGGAACCAATGAAAAGATAAAGAAGACCTATACTCTTTTACACCTTAAACTTTCATCACACTTATATCCCATTAAACCAACCTATTTCCACCCCAATTTTGACCAATAAACTAACATTCACTTCCCCTGATATAAAGCCACTATCTGCACAAAGAAATTAGTACAAATAGTTGGTAAAAACCAAGGCTTAATTTTTTGCCTTTTTGGGTATTCTATCATTTTATGCAAGCTTAGTTATTTCACGTTAGTGACATTTCTGCAATATAGGATTCAATTATGAATTTACATGTAATTTTTTATGTAGGAATCATGAGTTAAAGGAAAAAAAATTATAAAATCACCGTGAATGCTTGATCTCCAAGGGTGGATTATGAGTTCCTGAATTTAAACAAGTTCTAAAGTTGGAATCATTATCCTTAGAGTTAGAGGATCTCAACCATAAAGTTTGATTTGATCATAGTATCCATAGTTGTTTAGAATCCAAGCTTTACAACATTGGTAGTTAATACTTCAAAATCAAAATTCTCCTTGTATAGGATGGATTAAATCTTAAAACAAAAACCACTTTTTTCACAATTCACACAAAAATAAAACCCTAATATTTTCGTGCTTCGAATTCACTAAAAATTCATGAGTACCAAACCGATGTTTTTAAAATTTTACAGTTCTTGAAAAAAGGTTCTATAGTCCACCTCAACTCTTAAAAGTTATATATTTGGAATCCTTGTGAAAAATTAGAAAGAATGGATTTTTAATTAACTCAAATGGTGTTTTGTTGGGGGTCTAATTGAAGGTCAAAGTTTTCCTCAAGTCAAAATTCGAAAGGTTGAATACGCGTGATGTACACATGTATGAGTCAAGTTAAATTCAATAAGTGACAACTTTGACTCGGCGCGAGAGAGCACGTGACCAATCAAAATATTCTGAAATAATTTCATTTTTTTTTATTTTTCTAATCAAAATGGTAGATTACAACACCCTATTTGGATATCCAGAACTAAATTCGACATAGACCCTAAGTGATAAAATAAACTTTAATTTTTCTTTCTACACATAAACCCGTACAATTTTTTAACTTTTGTATTTTTGCCCCAAACGTTTTCTATAATAATTTGACATTATTAGGAACAAAAAAGTCTCTTAACACCTATCTTAAAAAGTTAGAGAATTTAAGTAACAATACTTTATTTTTATTTTCAATTTAAACCCCGATACTTATTTTTTATGCAATTTTCTAAGTTTATCGCACTTTCGAATTAAGTTTCAGACTTTATACTTACACCAAATACATTTTATCTTTAATATACTTACAAGAATTACCATCTTGACCTTTAACAACTCTTATGAACATCTAAAAATCCTAAACACAAGTAGGTGATTTCTTATTCAGTATTAAATTCAAGCAAAGTTTTTTATTACGCCTTTTATTAATATCACTTTGTGATAGGAACAGTATATAATATTCTAATTGTGGAACTCATATTATTAGTTCAACTGTTTGCCTTTAATTATTTCACATTTATAAAATGACAATGCAATCATACTAACTCATGTGATGTGAATTTTACCCGCAACTACTATAGAATATATTACGACTAGGGAATAATCTTTCGTTACACCCATGACAGGATTATTTGTCTTGTATAACACAAATATTGAGGGCCTAGTTATTGCTACCACATGGAATGTCAAATTGACTTAGCACCGTTAGTTTTATCTCTATTACCTGGATTGATTGTTTCTAAGTATTTTGGATTGACATTGTTATATGTATGGATAATACCCAAAAACCTCTAAAAGAATAATTATGGGTTATTTATTTATAAATAATTCCTAACGATTGCCAGTTCTAGCTAGGTAATTCTATATCATCTTGAAACAAACAGTTTATCCTATCCTAGGACTAATATTATGTTTTAAACTGTATAGAATAAGAATCATCTAGTTGTCAATTTTGCTTATGATTTTGAAATTCCAAATGGACCCAGGCAATAGAGAATGCAACATCACCCCAACCCCAAACCATTCTAATGCATTGCCTTGTGTTACTCTAATAACTATATACTTCAGGATAATCAATCGCAGCAATGAAGACCTCCTCATAATTTCTTATGTTACTACATATAAATGGATTTAATTAATATAAAAGCAATTCCATGTAGTACCGTTTTTTCTTTTTCTTAATTTATTTTCTTTTATGAAGTATGTAATAAAAGATTGTGCCTCTATTTAGAAGGAATGTAATAAATAATGTACCTCCATACTTTACTTCATATTAAGAAACACTTCCACTATTTAAAACTACATTACACTTCTGCTATTTAAAATTATTTTCTAGCTACACCTATAAACCTAACCCCCATATTACTCCTGATTATTTTGGGACGTTACAACATGATATCAATGCCGATTATTTAAGAATACCAAGTTTATACTCATATGTGGGACACATATAAGTATATAGTTATTTTATGACTTTGTAACTTCTATAGATTACATTCGATACTAATTGTCTGTCTTCCAGTCATGACCTCATGGGTCAACATCTACTTGAACACTGACGCAATTCACCAAGAGTAGTTTAGTCAAAGGATGTGAGAAGAAGGATAGAGTAAATTATGCAAAGCCATTAGGGACATCGATTAGGATTGGTAAATCGCAACCCCAAATATCAAACATTATCTATTGTGTGTCGGTTGTTAGGAGAGGAATAAGGGATGAAACAAGTTTGATTATTCGCCGAAGACGAAGAACTCCTGCAAACTACAATTCATCTAGCATGGGATGTCGTGCCAACTGAAGAAATACATGTCACTCCACCGGTATCTCCCAAGGATTACAGTCCAGATTTACCATCTCTAGATGCTACCACATCTTCGTTAGACTCAAGCTCAGAAGGTTCTGAAGAAGAAGGAAACTACATGCAACTCATAGATATTGAAAAGACTTATGACAATTGTGAAATAAATAAAACTATTTTTTAGAGTAATATAAGAATAGACTTTTATATTACTACTATAGTTTTACTAGGAACTAATCTAATCAAAACATAAAATTTTTTAACAAGTAGGGTGTATGTTAAAATCTCCTACTAATAAAGTTGAAGGATCTTATAGGATAACCTATTTAATTTTATAAATTGTTTTACAATTACGTTATTCTTTAATTATTGTTTACTTCCATAGGATGGAGAATACTCGCAACATTAACACAACACCATGATCCGAATACATCAAATATTCCATCTTTGACCAAGAATAACATAGCCATGTGTTTACAAGAACTCAGTGGATTAACGCAAGAATGATAACATCCTATACTAGGAATCGAGATCTTTACAGAGGTTAGATGCATGAATGCTCTGAAAGAATTTTTGCAATAATGACCACCTGCTTTTATGGGAAACCTGGAGAATCAGAAGCCGAACTTTGGTTTAGGCAAACTTAAAATCTTTTAAATGGAGTAAAATTAGTACCTGAACATCGAGTTGATTTAGATACTTACTTATTGGAAGGCGAGATGGATCACTAGTGGCAAACAGTAAAACAGACTCAAAACATGAAGAATTTCACATGGTTACAATTTGAAGAAATATTTTTCAAAAAGTATTTTTCTGGAGCATTACGCGATCAACTGATGGTGGAATTTTTGGGACTCTAACAAAATAATATGATGGTATCACAATATGAGGCTCGATTTACATAACTATCCCGTTATGCTTAGGAATATATCGATACCGATATTAAGAAGTGCAAACATTTTGAATTAGGACTCAAAGCTAGTATCAAAACTCCTTCCATTCTTTTACAGACTCATGAGTTTGGGAAAGTGATCGATATTGGCAACCTCATCGAGAAAATCCCATCTCCTCGTAGAACTTACAAATTCATGAATTCAGGAAAGTGATCAGTATAGCCAACCTCGTCGAGAAAAATCCAGTTTCTAGTGGACCATCTCATAGTAATTTTCCTCTTCCTGCAAATAATTCTAATAGTCATTCACCGAATATTTCTATCTGAAATTGCCCCAATTTTAAGAATGAGTGACGATCAATTAGTCAGATTCAACATCGAAATAGTGGTACTACCTTTCACTGCCATGAATGATATGCTCCCGGACATTAGACCTCAATGTCCTAAGTTTCGTAAACCCAATCTTAATCTCAGACCCGTTATAAATATCGATAGAAACCTTAAACCACAAAAAATGAGGGAAGACCTCCAGCTACACTGGTCCTCCAGAAAATTCTAACAATCATGGATCTACGTTTAACACTACCACTCAGGGCTAATCTTTTTCATTTTTAATGCAAACATACATCCACGACATTATCAAAGGTAATTATTTTCTTAATAACTTTATGGCTCATGTATTGATTGATTTAGGGACATCTCACTCCTTTGTTGGTTAGAAATTTATGACTTTATCAAGGCTTATTCCTATTTCTTTAGATCATCTGATTTCAATAAGTATGCCCACAGGTAACATCGCAAGAACATTACACATTTTTAAAAATTATGAGTTGAGACTAGATATCGTAACCATCATTATTGATTTAGTAGTATTAGACATAGTAGGATTCGATATCCTTATTGGGATAGATTCCTTATCCACCAATAATGCATATATTCACTGCTCATCAAGAAAAGTAATTTTCCAAAACACTACCACCCAAAGTAACAGATTTTAGGGACAATGTTTTAGGACTTTCTTAAATATATCCTTTTATTCTTTAAAGATTCTTGACGATTATGAGGATGTATTTCCTGAAGAGTTACCTAGAATTCCTCCATCTCGAGAAATTAATTTTGTTATCAATCTTTTTCCCAATACTTCTCCTATTTCTATACCACCTTACCGAATTGAACCTTTAGAACTACGGGAACTTCAAACCTAGATTGATGACTTATTAGCCAAAGGATTTATTCAACCAAGCTCATCTCCCTGGGGTTCTCCGGTCTTAGTTTTAAAGAAAAAAGACGGTTCATTTCGACTGTGTATAGATAACCGTAGGTTAAATCAAGTCACCATTAAGAATAAATATCTTTTAGCTAGAATTAGTGATTTATTTGATATGTTATGAGGAGGCAAGGTACTTTCAAAGATCGATTTACGTTTCGGATGTCACCGGTTGAGTGTAAAAGAAGAGGACATACCAAAAAAATAGCTTTTAGAACTCGATACATACACTTTGAATTTTTAGTAAGCTCTTTTGGACTTACTAATGCTACATATGATTTTATGGACTGAATGCATCGCGTGTTTAGACATTTTTGGATCGATTTGTGATAATATTCATTAACGATATCGTAATATATTCACAAAATGAAGAAAACACGAAAATCATTTACAAATCATACTAGATACTTTAAGATGTCATCAATTGTATGCCAAGAAGAGCAAATGTGCTTTCTTAATGAAAGAGGTAAATTTTTTAGGACATGTGATTACGAAACTAGAAATCCAAGTAGACCCCACAAAAAATGTTGTATTTATATAATGGCCACAATCTACAACTGTAATTGATGTTTGGAGTTTTTTAGGATTAGATGGTTATTCTCAACTATTTATGTACCTCTTATGAAGCTCATTCGAAAAGATGCACGATTTGAATGGAACCAAGAATGTACTAAAGATTTTTTACATTAAAAGAACATTTAACTACCACATCTGTACTCACAATACCTTCTAATAATGTAAGTTATGATGTATACACGGATGCCTCCTTACAAGGAATATGATGTGTACTCATGAAATCTAAACAAGTCATAGAATATGGGCCAAGACAACTGAAAATTGACAAATGTAATTATCGAGTACATGATCTACAATTACCCTCTATCATTTTTTCTTTAAATGGTGTTACTTATATGGAATGGAATTTCAGTTATTTTTAGATGACAAAAGTTTAAAATATATCTTCACCCAAAAAAATCTGAATTTGTGACAGCGCATGTGGATGGAATACTTAGAAGATTACAACTTCCAACTACAATATCATCCAGGAAAAGGCAACAAAGTAGGCGACGCCTTTAGTCATAAAACTAATACAAGGCCAACAAGAACACTTGCATACCAAATCATGCTCACATTGATCGACTATAATTTTGAAAGCAAAATTTCTACTATTCTTCATAATATCTTAGCCTATCCATCTCTTCAAAAAAGGATAATTGAGCAACAAGCCACCGATAAATTTTTGGTCCAAACAATTGAGAAGGAATCACTTAGCACAAGTAGAATTATCGTACAACAATAGCTATCAAGATAGTATTCAAGTTGCTCCATATGAGGAACTTTATAGAGGACCATGTCTTTCTCCATTTTGTTGGAACAAATCTGGATAAAATCACATTTTTGGTCCAAAAATTATAGTAGAGTCTACTAAGAAAATACATCTAATCAGGGAAGGATTAAAAGAAGCTCAAAGTTGGCAAAAAAGTTGTGTCAATAATCTTATATGCCCCCTTGAATTCCAAAAAGGAGATGAAGTTTTCTAAAAATTGTCACCTCGAAAGGGAATTTTTTTTATTTTTCTTAGAGAATAGGGAAATGATCCCCAATCATATTATTAATTTGGGAGAAAAAGCCCGTCCCAGGTGGCAACTTACAAGCAGAATGAAAGAGCCTAAAACTGAACAAAAACATTTAAAATCTCAAATAGAAGCACCCTATCTTGTCTAGCCTTATGGCCCCTCTAGCCATGGGAGGAAGACCCATAAGGTTAGTGAAAGTGAGGAGGGAATTGGAGTTAACAGCAAAATTTGTAAGAATATTTTCCACCATGTTCGATTCCCTGAAACAATGATTGAGTGAGTAGTTAAGGTTGGAGAGAAATCCTTTGATGTCGTTAACACACTGACTAAGATTCCAAGGAGGTTTCCAATTCTTATTTATCAGGTTCACTATATAAGAAGAGTCTGAGTCAATCTGCACATCTGAAATTCCATGCTCCAAGCACATTTTTAGACCCAACCATAAACTTTTTATCTCCACATGAGAGTTTGTTGAAATTTCTTCATAACTAGTGAAAGCAAAGATGAGGTCTCCTTGATTATTACTCAAAATCCCCTCAGATCCACTATGGCCTGGGTTGCCTTTAGATGTACCATCAATATTCAACTTGTAACAAAAGGAAGAAGAAGATGACCATTTGATAGTAGAAGGCTGCCTGAATTTAGATTTAATAGGGATATTGAAAATTTTCAAAATATCCCTATCAAAGCTGGAACTTTTAGAACTGAAGGTCTTGTCTTTGCAAATAACAGAAATGATGGTTATGGACTGTTTTATCACTGAATCAGCATGGAATTCTGAGTTTTCAAAAAACAAATGATTTCTATTTTTCCAAATTTCCCAACAAAAAATGTTTGGAATGCATTTCCCAATAAATTTAGAATAATCTTGGGGACCACTTTTAATCCACAAGCTATGAATCATTGAAGAGAAGTTATTAAAAGACATCTCTATTCCCATGAGATTTGAGAAGAAATTCCAGATTGGATTAATTTTTGGACAATACAGAAATAGGTGTTCAAAAGATTCAGTGTCTTGTCTACATAGCTTACATCTAGTACATAATCTAATGCCTAGAGATTGAATGTTGTCATCAATAGGAAGGCAGTTATGAGAAATTTTCCAAAGATTGATTGAGAACTTCTTTGTAATGTGGGGATCCCAGAGAAATTTATGAGTAGAAGAAGCAGGGAATTGGGGTTTCAAGATTTCATATGCAGAAGAAAGAGAGAATTCACCTGTAGAATTTGGAGTCCGGTACCAATTTTCTTCTAGATACCTCATATGAGGAAGGCAAAGATCTTTCACTTTCATTAAAGATTTCCATGTATAAGAAGCCCCATAAGAAGAATAATTGTTGTTCTTGTATCTCTTAGACATGTAAAGAAGCCCAAAGGGAATTATTAGATTTAAAAGAAAGGGAAAACTCACACCACGATACATCAAACCTTTCACCATTACTGATTGTATTGGACCAGCCGCATATCGACTAATGTTACTCCCTGATTTTGCTCAAATTCGCAACGTATTTTGCGTATATCAGTTAAGGAAGTATATTTCTTATCCAAGTAACATCATCACGTGGGACGGACTATTGATACAATCTAACCATGACTTTGAAGAAAGACAACTTCAGATCTTAGATACACTAGATCGAATACTTCGCACGAAGATAATTCCTTTAGTGAAAGTTGTTTGGAAATATCATGGTCATAAAGAAGAAACCTGGGAACTTAGAGATGTCATATATCAACAATATCCTAAATTATTCTAAGGTAATTTTGTGGACGATTTTTTTTGTAGGGAGAATTGGAAGACCAATTTGCAACAACGCGTTAAAATTCATTGTTTCGACATACGTATTTGAAGAATAAGTAATACTAACCAAGAAATATAAGGAATAATTTTGGATGATCACCAACATAAACCTTTTAAAAATACAAATTTCAAAGTTACCTTTAAGTTTCCACAATTATAAAACACCCGTAAAGTTTTCAATGGATTTTTAGCTATCTAAATAACTTAAACGTTTCAATATTTCTTCACAAAAACCTTCATTACTCTTTGAAATCACTAGTCACCCCCTCTAATACTTTCCTAACTTTTGAAATTTACACAAAGGTCCCAAAAGTTTGAAAAATAAAGAATAAGTACTTTGAACTTAACCAAAAAGTCATGAGGACCTAAACTAAACTTTCCAACATCTTCTTCATCAGTGGGGTTGATAATAATGACAAGTGAACTCCATGGGTTCGAATGAAAAGCTAAAGAAAACTAATACCCTTTTACATCTTAAAATTCCCTGACACTTATTTCATATTAGACCAGCCTATTTCCACCCCAATTTAGACCACTAAACTCACCTTCACTCCCCTATATAAAGCCTCTATTTGCACAGAGAAATTAGTACAAACAGTTGATAAATACCAAGGCTTAAATTTTGGAATTTTCTGGTATTCTATAATTTTATGATTAGAAATTAATTCTTTCACTTTAGTGAGGTTTCTAGAGTAGAATAGGATTCAATTATGCTTTTATATGTTATTTTTTACGTAGGAATCACGAGTTAAAAGAAAAAATCTAAAAATCACTATGGATGCTTAAGTTCCAATGATGGATTTTGAGTTCCTTAGAACTATATGATCTCAACCATATAGTTTGATTTCATTATTGTAACCATATTTTTTTATAATCCAAGCTTTACAACTTTGGCAATTAAAACTTTAAAATAAAAATTCTCCATGTATAGGATGAATTAAACCTTCAAACCAAAACAATTTTGTTCACAATTCACACAGAAACAAAATTCCAATACTGCCATACTTCGATTTTCACTACAAACCCACAAATATCAGACTAAAGTTTTCAAAATTATAGAGTTCTTGGAAGAAGGTTCTATAGTCCTCCTAAACTCTTAAAAGTTATATTTTTGGAAACCTTGTGAAAAATTAGAAAAATGTATTTTTGAATAAACTCAAATGGTGTTCTGCAGATGATTTAATTGAAGGTCATTGTTTTGAAACCCTAAAGTCAAAATATGAAATATTGAAGATGCATATTGTACACGTGCGTGAGTGAAGTCAAATTCATCCCTTGACAGGTATGACTCGGCGCGTGAGAGAGTGTGACCAATCAAAAAATTCTGATAAAAATTTCATTTTTTTTTATTTTTCTATTCAAGATGGTATATTACAACACCCTATTTGGATATCCAGAACTCAAATTCGACATAGACCCTAAGTTATAAATTAAACTTTAATTTTGGTTTTTACATATAAACCCCTGGCATTTTTCAACTTCTATATTTTTACCCCAAATGTTTTCTATAACTTTTGACATTATTAGGAATAAAAAAGTCTCTTAACACCTATCTTGAAAAGTGAGAGAATTTAAGTAATAATACTTTAACTTTATTCTCAATTTAAACCCTGATCCTTATTTTCTATGCAATTTATAAGTTTGTTGCACATTTAACAGACTTACACGAATTACATTCTCTCTTTAACAGACTTACATGAATTACCACCTTGACCATTAATAACTCTTCAGAACATTCAAAAACCCTATACACAAGTAGGTGATTTGTTATTCAGTGTTAAATGCATGCAATGCTTTTTATTATGCCTTTTGTTGATATCACTTTGTGATAAACCCAATATATTATATTCTCATTGCGAAACTCATTCTAGTAGTTCAACTGTTTACATATAATTCATTAAATTTTTTGAAATGACTATGCAATCATACTAATTCATATGATGTGAGTTTTATCCGGTTTACTATAGCATATATTATGATTAGGGAATAATTTTTCATTACACCCATGATTGTAATATATAGCCCGTAGGACTCAGATGTTGAGGGCCTAGTTATTGCTACCATATAGATTGTCAATTTTGACTTAACACGGTTACTTTTATCTCCAGTATATGGATTGATTGTCTTCGAGTATTTTGGATTGACGTTGTTTTATGTATGGCTATTACCCAAAAACCTTTAAATGGACAATTATGGGTTATTTGTTTAGAAATCATTCCTAACCATTGCCAGTTCTAACTAAATAATTCTATATCATTCTTGAAACAAATAGGTTATCATATAGTAGCATTGAATCTCTTTCATATTGAATTTTCCTATACTGACTCATTCAGAAATTATGTTTTGAACTGTATAGAATGAGAATCATCTATTTGGAAATTTTGCTTATGTTTTTGAAATTCAAGATGGACCCGGGTAACAAAGAAGTCAACATCCACCTGACCCCACACCATTTTAATGCATTGCCTCCTGTTTCTCTAAGAATTACATATGCCTGGAAAATCAGTCAAAGCAATGAAGAGCCCCTTATAATTTCTTATGTTACTACATATAACTTGATGTAATTAATATAGTACCAAGGAACATGACGTACTTTTTTCACTTTCTTTTAATTTATATTCTTTTATGGAGTATGTAATAAAAGTTTGTGCCTCTATTTTGAAGGAATGTAATAAATAATGTACCTCCATCCTTTACATCATATTAGGAATCACTGCCATTATTTAAAACTATGTTATACTTTTTCTATATAAAATTAATTTCCAGTTACATGTAGTAACATAAGAAATTATAAGGGGATCTTCATTGCTTTGATTATTTTGGTACGTGACATATATCCATGCATAGTATAGTCTCCCTGCTAGATCTAGTTTTCATAATACTCGTATATGCTCCCTCATTAGTGTAGTACTCCCTTTAATCATCATGCAAATAAAAAAGTATAAAAAATACTCTCTCATCATAATATGTTAATTAAAACTCATGCATCTTTGCACACTACATCACCAAGAGCATGGAAATATTGACAAAAAATTTGTCCCATACTTCGAAGTCACTTTTGTGATGGGTGCTGGTCCTGCGGGTCGCAATTAGCCTAATCGATATGACTCTCATCTCCATTGGGCTCCTACCTTCGATGTATATTGAACGGTTCCTTCTGCATCATATTATTTGAATGAACTAAATACGAGAGGTATATAGAAGGGATCTTTTTCACGTACGTCAAGTATAGCGAATTCTCACCCACGGTACTTTCCCCACGAGGCATACATTGAGGCAATTCACGTACATTCAGGTATATCAAATGTCTTGCACATAATTACTTATAAATTATTATGCTGATAGGAAAGAGGTAGATCGCGAAAGTCATGCAAAAGTGGGGAACCCTTTTGCTAGCCCAAAAATTACATAAACCTCACATAGGTGTCAAACCTGGGGAAATCATATTTAGTTTTCCTATTACCATGTGAAACTTTGTCGAAATTACGGGTTGGCATACCACCCGAATTTTTGAACTATTGAGCTTAAAAACAAGTAAAATCGTGTCTTACATGTAATAAACCACCCTAGAAATTAGGTTTTAACGTTATTTGAGTTGTTTTGTCCAAAGAAAAATTTGAGGAATAAATAATTCGAGTGAAACACGTAAGGTGGCATGTTATGTAAATAGTTTAAACAAGAAAAATCCCATGATGAAGGTGTTGCATGAATGCGTATTTAGTCTATAATAGTATTATATAGGATGTTCGTTATGTTTAATGAAAAAATATCAAGTAACGGAGGTGACACGGACAAGGTCAATACGATGCGACATTTAAATGGTACCAAAAGCAAAGTATCGCATTATGGATTAAACGAGAAAGTTTTATGTTGCATGGTTCACATGAGTTTTATTTTGAGATTATATAATTATTTTAAGTATTTAGGTTAAGTTTCACGCTATTCGAAAAAAGTAACGAGCGCTATGCGAGCTTGGGTACACATTGTGTGACGGTGCGCGACACTTCAAAAGTTTTGTCTTACGCGAATTGCTTGGGACAATCGGTAAGTCAAAAAAAATATTCCGACCATATATTTAGACTCAAAAAAATATAAGCAATATTACTATGCAAAGAAAAGTTTAAAAAATAAAATGTTTTGTACGGAGGTCCCGATTCTTGTGCGCCTCGTATAGGCCAATTAGGGAGGCCAAACGACTATTGTAAATATGATATTTTAGCTAAAAATATGCAAGGAAGATGAAACTAAAGTTAAAAGTTCAAAAAAAAATTGGGCAGGAGAGAGAAAGTGATGCAAATGCACAATTATGTTGTCAATTTCATCCAAAATTAATAGGGTAGGTGTTGGTCTCGTCTATTTCATTATTAGATTCTTTCAAACCTATTTACATCTACGTGTATACTCTAAACCCTTGGTTCATAGAGTGCAGGCTCTCCACATTTGGCCTATAAGAAAGATGATGGTAGGGGAAGTTTGACCTAAAAGTTCATCCTTTTCCATATGATTTTCCTTCCTTTTTCCTTAGCCAAAAGCTTAATACATTTCTCCATATTCGTAGCTCTCTCTTTGGGCTCATATCCTACCACCTAAATACCATTAAAAGAACATCAAACCTCCATTATGTAATAGAAATTGTAATGGGTTTTGGGAGCTAGAAGAAGGGTTTTGTGAGCATGAAAGGAGTCTTTCTTGGGCCATCCATGGAGTCTAGATTGGAACTTGGAAAGTAGGCAATTGCGACTCCCTTAGGGCTAACTTTAAAGGTGGGGGAGTTGATACGGCATGGGTATCGCCGCGGTGCGGGCGTCACCCATGCACCCATCATTTATTATATTCGCCTCACCAGCTCTATTCAAAAACCAAAACTTATGACTACACTTAATTAAAGGGAGTATAGCGGCCAAGTTTGGGTATCGAAAATCCATAAAGAATGTTACTAGGTTGTAATCAAATTATTATTTCGGGAATAAAAGTGTAAAAGTTAAAAATAAACAAAAGAGAAAAGATGCAAAAAGGGAAAGATTAATCTAGGCATGTATTTAAACTAGACCTGAAAAGCGGTAAAAACTCTAGGTTGCATCGGATATCCCTCAGCTCGTCTTAACGCGTATAAATGGTTACATGGTTGTACAGATCCATTACGACTGCATCTCGCTCCGACAGTTAATTAAATCCAGAGTTGTCACACCTCTAAATTTTTATAAAAGTCTAATAAGATTTTGGCATCAACAAGTACCTCGAAAATTACGCACGCAAGGTCATAATACGGGGCGTACATGATATACCCCGTTAAATCTCCTTGGTGTAATAACTAGGACAACCCAATCGAAATAAACACGTATCTCCCATCACCATAGCAAATCAACACGATAAACACGAGTCAAGTTCGATCCAACACAACCTACGCTAAATTAACCTAGAAAGCAGGATAAAAACGAGATAAATAAAGCGGTAAATCTACACTAGAAAGTATGTAAATAAACCCCATAAATATAAACTAGAAAGCGAGTAAAAACGCACTAAATAAAGAAATACAAACATTATAAAATCGGATTGATAGAGAATAATAAGGATAGTGTTCAATACAACCTCGAAGGGAAAACCCCTCTATACGAGCAAATCCTCGGAAGGAGAAAATGGTACACTCTCCAAACCCTAGCTTCCTTCTCTAACCCTAACTATATGGAAAATGATCTATTATTCAAAGATATCTCTAAAAATGAGATAAGTCTTCTATTTATACTAAGATACAAGAAAAGAAAAGAAATAAAGGAAAAAGAAAGAAAAGAGCAAAAGGAAATTGCCGGGTAAGTGCTATTATCAGTCGACTAGAAATAGGGGCGCGGTCAATCGGTCCCATAAGTTTAAGCCCACTGGTTACTTCGTAAGGCAAAATCCCAAAATGCGATCGATCGAAAGCATGGGCGCGGTCGACCGGTACTCTATTTTCTGGTGCTCTTTGGTCTTTACAAGGGAGGAAAGGTTCATAACGGAAATGGCCATAACTTTATCATTCGAACTCAAAACGATGCTTCGTTTGTACCCACACAATGCTAACTCAATGAACTACGCATCCGTGCAAATTCCATGAGCCGTGAAAGAAGCGTGAATTGACTAAAATTCCCTTAAAGTAGCATCCTGAGATGAAACTTCTCTGAAATGCAACCGTTCCTCACTTTTAGCGTTCCAATACCTACAAAAGCACAATTATACCCTGTAAACCATATATATTTCAAAATCCGAGGTTGTCTAGTTAACGAGCATAAATATAGAAATTAAGAATGTAAAAGTGCTAGAATGCCCAAACATAAAGGGCGCAAATATGCAATATTCGTGACATATCACACCCCCTAACTAAGACATCGGTAGTCCCTAGTAATGAAACAAACAAAATCAGTCCACAGAAGGCGATACAAAACGTATATATGCATCGAAATATAAATGCCACTTTCGTAGGGAACGCGATTTCATTTAGCATATGAAATAAAGACGTTAAACCCCTAGGTTACCCTAGTGAACGAGTGTCGTCTCGTGAGGGTTTTCAGGGATGAAACCCACAAACATCATATGGTTTCCTCAAAATAATTCACAACCAAACATACCACAAACTCAACAACAACGAATAAGATTTCAACATGTAATTAGCATATCGGACGAATTCAAACAAAAGTCTGTATTATCAACATTATAGAATAAACCTCGTGGAATTGAAACCTTAAAATGTGGGAGGGGAGTGAGCACATGCAAAGTATGATTTGGAAAAAACTTATATAAACCGGATAAAAATTAAAACAAGCATATATTAATCCTCACGGGTATCACACTCATCAAGTTAATTCACTCGAAATAGGGAGGTAACACGCGGTACATGCGGGCATATAGAGTAAATGTAAATGGAAACTAGGCCTCACATATGTCACAAATGAAGAACGCTATATACAAAATGAAAAACTGTAATCTCAATGAAAGATACCGCTCATTAAAGGAGGCGTAATGATTTTTCACAGATTATCAAAACTATTTCAACTTTTAAATTAAATTCACCCTAGGATCACATAGGACTTGAAGAGGGTTATAATATAGGTTAGGCTAGGGTACGAAAAGAAGGATATATGTACGGATTCAAAGTGTTCGGAGATGAAAACTCGGGATAATGCGGGCAATATCAAAAATTGGAAAATACAATCCATAAAACGAATTGAATATAACAATGGGGAGAGTAATCAAAGATTATTGAACACTACATACATCATATAGAGATTTATCTTTCTCTTTCTCTTTCTTTTCTTTTTCTCATTTTTTTCTTTTCTTTTCTTTTGCTCTTTGCTTTTTCTTTTCTTTTTTCACTACTCTTTCTTTTCTTTTCTCACTCTTTTCATGCTCAAATTGCAACCACAAAACAACATCATTCAATCCCAAGTAACATTCCAAACAAAGGTACGGAAGGTAATATGTATGGCGTATAACTCCAATGCGGAGTTAGTTATGGGATTTTGGGTAGTGAAACGAAAGGCTATATTTAGGCTCAAAGGGGTTAATGGGGGAAAACATTTAAGGTGAGGTCAAGGCTAATATGGGTGATATAACAGGGATGTCCTATGATCATTTCATAAAGTTTATGCAATTCTCTAGTCAAAACAATATATGAAAATCATGCTCAAGTAACACATTTCATGAATGAACTCACATAATGAATGATAAAATGAAAGAATAGTGAGATTACCGACGAAATCATTGATTTTAAAGAGGAAAGAATAGTGTATACACTCACAAACGAAGAAAAGATGAAAACTCACTCAGTGTAAGTATATACAATGCACCAAAAGATTACCGAGTTATAAAAATCTTAAACCAAATCCATAAAGCAAGAAAAGTTCATATGCTCATGGGATTAAAGTTTAATTCATGAAGTTATTCACAATATCATTAATTTAGGACTAAAGTCTAATAACTTCTAAAATCGAGAACATGCATCATTGAGTTGTCAATTAGATCGGGCGATTATTGAAATTTATCATCGAAAACAAAGGCAAAATGCCCAAAAAAGGAGAAAAAAAAAAGAAAATGTTTTTGAAATTTTTAATTTTTTCTAAGAAAAGCTTACTTAGTAACTAAATGTGATCAAACCCATGGACTAAACAAAGAAATGGATAGAATATCCCACACCCCCTAACTAAAATGTTGCATTGTCCTCAATGCGTCCATTAAGAACACGGCATAAAAAGAGGAAAAGAACGATATTACCCAAAATTGGAGCGATCTCCATAAGCACGAGTCCAAATGAATCCACAAAACAAGTTAGTACCAAGAATAGAAAGAACAAACAACAAAAAGTTAACTAATTACACTACACAAAATAATAAGAAAAGAAAAACTAAATAAAGAAATAAAGAAAAAAGCTAACTATTTACAACCTACTATTTAAACCTTATGATTTACAATATGCTATATACAACATGCCTCCTAGACAACGGAAGGCATGTGGGAGGTGGAAAACGTGAACCATCATCATTTTTGAAATTTTGGGTGGACGGTGGGGGATTTGGATAACAAGGGGAAAGACATAATTGAGGTCCAAGAAAAATTGACTCATCTCCCAAAGGTTTTTAAGTTGGAATGGGAGATGGTGAACACATGGGGATAGCATCCATCATAGAAAACAAGAGCGACAAAGAGTCCTCATCGGCAAAAGGTTTAAACATTTTAAATAATTTCTACCGACTCATAGGAATCCATCGGTAATTCTAGTAGTTCAAGACTCGAGAACAGCTCCTAAAGGACACATTCGCAGGCCCAAATTCGAGAACATATCCCATATGAAACATTATAATTACCGATAAAGCTATAAAATAGGACATGGTTATCGAATTGTTTGTAGATGAAGAATTCGAGAAGGAAGGTGCGCGGCTGAGAATCGAAGTTTCTTAGCGATTAAATGCGCTATCTTGTGAAAGAAATTAAAATAAAGAATACAAAAACAAACGAAAATATACTATGAAATAATAAAACAATTACAATCTAAAACAAAACATTCTCCGGCAACGACACCATTTGATAGTGTATGGGTCTCATCGCGGGAGTGACCCGCGCATCGGTCGTCTGTTATATTCGGCTCACCAGATCTATGAAAAAACCTAAACTTATGACTAAACTCAATAAAAGGGAGTATAACGGACAAGTCTAGGTTTTGAAAATCCACAGAGAATGTTGCTAGTGTGTAATCGAATTATTGTTTCAGGAATAAAAGTGTAAAAGATAAAAAGAAACAAAAGTAAAAAGAAACAAAAAGGGAAAGATTAATCTAGGCATGTATTTAAACTAGACTACAAAAGTGGTAAAAACTATAGGTTGTATCGGATATCCCTCAGCTCAACTTAACACGTATAAATGGTTACATGGTTCTACAGATTCATTACGATTGTGTCTCGTTTTGATAGTTAATTAAATCCAGAGTTGTCACATCCCCAAATTCTCATAAAAGTCTAATCAGATTTTGGCGTTAACAAATACCCCAGAAATTACGCACGTAAGGTCATAAATACTGGGCATACATGATATACCCCGTTAAATCTCCTAGGCGTAATAACTAGGACAAACCAATCGAAATAAACACATATCTTCCATCACCATAGCAAAGCAACACGATAAACACGAGTCAAGTTCGATCCAACCCAACCTAGGCTAAATTAACCTAGAAAGCGTGATAAAAATGCGGTAAATAAAGCGGTAAATCTACACTAGAAAGCATGTAAATAAACACAATAAATCTAAACTAAAAACTGAGTAAAAACGTGGTAAATAAAGAAATAAAAACATTGGAAACTTGGATTGATAGAGAATAATAAGGATAGTGTTCTACACAATCTCAACGGGCAAACCCCTCTATACGAGCAAACCCTCCGAAGGAGAAAATGGCACACTCTCCAAACCCTAGCTTCCCTCTCTAACCCTAACTATATGGAAAATTATCTATTATTCTAAGATATCTCTCAAAAATGAGATAGGTCTTCTATTTATACTAAGTTACAAGAAAATAAAAGGAATAAAGGAAAATAAATGAAAAGAGCAAAAGGAAATTTCCGGGTAGCTGCTATTACCGGTCGACCGACAACAGGGGCGCGGTCGATCGGTCCCTTAAGTTGAAGCCCACTGATTACTTTATAAGGCAAAATATCAAAACACGGTCGACCGTCAGCAGGGGCGCGATCGACCGGTACTCTATTTTCTGGTGCTCTTTGGTCTTCACAAGGGAGGAAAGGATCATAACGGATATGGCCATAACTTGCTCATTTGAACTCGTAACGACGCGTCGTTTGCGGCCACCCAATGCTAACTCAATGAAATACGCATCCATAAAAATTCCATGAGCCAGAGATGAAGCAAGAATTTACTAAAATGCCCTTGAAGTAGTATCTGATGATGAAACTTATCCGAAATGCAACCATTCCTCACTTTTAGCGTTCTAATACCTACAAAAGCACAATTAACCCCTGTGATGATACGAGAGATCGTACACATGTAGATCTCGTGCCAACAAGTCAAGAGAAAAGTATGTAAATAACAAGCAAAGCAAGTAAACAGAGAGAAGACAAGATATAGAGTGGTTCAGCCCCTAAAATGGGCCTACGTCCACTATGTTTCTCCCCTCTCATTATGTGCGGTGTATTGTACAATATAACCATGCCTATAGAGGCGTACAAGTATGAGAATAAAGGAGAGTACATGAAAATATTCAGAAATCCGGTGGACTGGAGAAGCGGATGATATGGATGTGGGCCTCTACGAAGTACGTTGGGGGTTGTGTAGAGAGAATCTGTATTGTAGAGCCTGCCCTCCTCCGGTATGGAACCGATCGATCCCTCCCTATCTCGAGGTGTGGACCCTTATTTATAGGAGGTCCGTGAATTCTGTCACGCACCCTGAGCACGTGATATATATATCAAATCTGGAGTAGCTGTCAAAAAAAAGGGGGATGCAGCCTGTGAGGCAGGCATACTAAGTGCCGCATCCTATATAGTAAGAGGCTGCATCCAGCGTAGCAAAGGCTGCGTACGGCATGTGGCTATAAGCTGTGGGTGCCGCACCCAGTAGTGTAAGGCTACGGCCTGTATGTAAGGCCAAGTTGTTGAAAACTGGAGAGGTGCCGCATACCCTAAGGTGGATTGTCGCGGCCTATGATGGAGACGGCCGCGCCCTAAGTTAGTTATGGTCGCAGCAGGGTGCTATATTTTCCATATCAAAAAGCCCCCAAGCCGTAGTGCCAAGGGAGATATATTGGGACTGCGGCTTAGTAGCCTAGGTGCCGCGGTGCTTCTAAAGCGACAATTCGTCTTCCGCGCTCCCTTATATAAATTGTTTCTGGCCGTGGACTTCATTACGTTTCCAAAACTTTTGAGAGCAAATCGAGAGCGAAACTCTGCACATTTCTTCTTGCATATTCCGGCGACCCTCCGAGGCGGTGTGTGGCAGTTCAAGGTGGTCTGTAGCTGATCTTCGCGATTCTCTTCATTCCCAGGTGATTTTTCAACCACTATTTATAATTTTCTTCCCTTTTTATGCCTTTCCTGGTTCATTTGCTAGAAATCTAGGGTTTTATTTGTTCGTTTTTCTTTTTCCCACATATGCTGCATATGAAATACATATCACTGTTCTTGATGTTCATAGTCGAACCCTCCACATTCTGTGAATTTGATCTTAGAATGGTTAAAAATTGGATAATCAATTGTTTAGGATAGAGGCCGCGACATGATAGGATTATAATAATCTTCTGAACTTGCAATTCTGGGTCAAACCGTGCTAAATGGCCGCGGTCCCTTAAGCCATCATCCGCGACATTAAATCACCCCCTTGGTCATCTCGAAACAGCCTTAAAACTTTCATGAACCCAAGACATCCATGTAAAATAACTGTAGTTGCTACTAGAGTATATCGAATTGTCTGAAGAATTAGGAATGGCCGCGGTCGGGAATGCCTTAAAGCAATTCTATCTTATTTCCGTGGCAGCGTATGTTCAATAAATATGGATGTGGCTGCGTCCAGTTGGGATCGTACGGTCCCATAAATAATAGAGTTCGCCCATTAATATAACTGTGTTAGGGACGTAATTCCAAACTTTTAATACTTAAAAATACCCTTCTGCGGCTTCTTGAAGTCTTACAAGTCATACTGGCTGCGGCGCCTAACTGCGAACTCTGCTTTTCAGGTACTGCTGTAGCCATATGAGCTTTGACCCAGACGAGTTCCTGAGAGGCTTTTGGGCAAAGCATTTTGGGACCTCTCCCCCCGAGCTTACTTCCGTGCCCCCTCTGAGATCAGTTGGGCCCTGCAAACTGAAAGATTGCCCGAACTGCATGATAATTGACTCAGCCTCTGCGGACTCTGCATCTGGGAAGGATTCCCAATCTCAGCCGATGGAAGAGGAAGCCAACTCAAGTACACATCCAATGGGTGTAGGAGACAATGCTGCGACTGCTAGAAATAACCCAGGAGGCACATCTAGGAGGGCTGAGAGACCATTGGCTGCGCTTGATATCCGCGGCTCGATGACCCAAGATTGGGTTGAGCAGGTTGCTGAGGCTTTCGAATTTCTAGATAATTTGACGTGCTCGGCCCCTTCCGCGAACCAAAGACCGTGCACGGTTCTGTCCGACGATGGAATTTACTTCCCTTTGCACGCCTTCATCTATGGGCTGCGGCTGCCTGTTCCTGTTCCCATCCGTCGCATTTTCCAGACAATGAAACTGGCCCCAGCTCAGTTAGATCCCAACGGTTGGAGAGCTATTCTTGCTGCAGTTGTCCTTTGGGAGAAGTTGTTTAAAAAGGACATTACTCCCGCAGAGTTCTTTCATTTCTACCGCCCAAAGGAGAACTCAGTAAAGTTCACGGGCTACTACTATTTTTCTAGCTGCGGCAGGGACGAGACCCTTTACACTGGGAGACCGACCAGTGTGAAAAACTGGAAGGGGAAATATTTTTACATCTCCGGTGAAGGCTGGGAGATGCACCCCGAGGAGAATGAAAGAGAGAGATCATATAAAATGCCGCGGCAGTGGGGTTCACCCTCAAAACTAGGTATAAGATTATAGCCGCGTCCTTTAATTTCACGTAACTTCCACTAACTTGAATTGTCTTTTCTTTCTGCAGCCCTTGACAATCTGCACTTGAACAAGCGGCAGGAAAAAAGAGTTGCTGAGGCCGCGGAAGTTCCTGCTGAGCATAAGAAGTTCAGCATACTTGTAACATCAGCAACTATATTTGAGGCGGGATTCTTCCCAAACAAATCAATTCGTCAACAGATGGGCGCAGAGGGTAATTAACTGTGCCATTATTTTTATTCCGCGGTCATTTTATTTTTTTAAACTTGTTGAACTCATGCCATTCCTTTTCAGGTGAAGAAGTTGACAGGGAATTGCTAGCGGCACAGCTAGCAGAGATGGATGAGGACGCAGTCGTCTTAAATAACACTGCGCGGAGCAGGAAGAGGAAGAGGAAGAGGACCAGAGCTAAGGTACCTACCGCGGCCCCTACTGGAGATAAGGCCATTGATCCTGCCGTGGATCAGGTGGTTAATGATGAAAACCCTGCGCATCATGAACACTTTGATGTTGACATAGGGGAAAATTTGGCCGCGGCTGGCCTGATGTCAGCGGAAGTCCCCCTTCCATCGTCCTCTCCTCCCCCGCCAACTGTAGTGGCGGTTAATGCAAATTTGCCACCTCCCCAATTCTGCGGAGAGTTCGGGCCAGACGGTAGGCCAAGGCCTCAATTAAGGCAGCCTGACCCAAATTCCTCCTGGGACACAACTGCAAAGGCTGCGCGGAGAATGAAGCGAGCCTTGGATGCCGCGGACCTCGACAGGCTGGTTGGGGAGGATCACGAGGATCTGGAGGACTGTGGCCTCCACAGCCTTCTGAGGGTACGTACTAGTCATTTAATCTTTGCATCTCATATTTTTCTGTACTTTTGCTAACGTCTTTTATTTCATACAGGTCGCCGATGTCATTGTGGTCCAGAAGAGGAAGTATGAGGCTTTGTACAGGCTGAAAGAGGCCGAGAAGAGTGCTCATGCTGCGGACCTACAGTCTGTACGGGCCTCTTTTTTTTAGGCAGGGAAAGAGTCCGCTGCCGCGGCCCTCCAGGCAGCCCATATGGACTTGGAGAAGGCCACCAAGGCCAGAGAGGAAGCGGAGGAGAATTTCAATCAAGCCGTGAAATCTCTGAAATCCTCACAGGCCCAAACAGCCGAAGCCGCCCGTGTTGCAGAGATTGTAAATGCCAAGCTCGCCCTCCTCCAGCAGAAATATAAAGAGTTAGAAGCTAAGTCTTCTCAGAAGGATAAAGCCCATGCCGCGGCAATACAAAAGTTGGAAGTTGATCATGGCGACGCCCTCCAGCTAGCCATAGATCATACCGTGGAGTCATTCAAAGGCTCCAAGGATTTCTTCCTCATTAACAACAGGGCATACCTCCGCGGCTACCAGGAGCTGTGACAGAGAATTATTAAGAGCTTCCCTGATGCCAAGGAGATGGTCCTCGCTTGGAAATTAAGTGATGCAGAACATCAAGAGTGCATTGCTGAGCTGAAGGCCGTGGCTGAAGAAAGAGCAAGGCTGAAAGCCCAAGCAGAGGCAGAGGCAGCGGCTGAGGATGGGGAGACAGAGACTGCCGCGGGCAGAGAAGAGGCTGACGATGATGATGACGCGGCCTCTTAAATTCTCAATTTCTGTTGCATCATCAACTTTTTGTAATCTTAGATTTCCGTTGTGGCTGCGGCCTCCATTTTGTAATCTATGACTATTAATACAAAGGCTGCGGCCATATTTTTATCACTGATTGCCTACTTAATATTCCTTGCTTTTCAATATTTCATGTTTTACATTGCCTGCTATAATGAATGGTTGCGCGTTACTGCCTCATATTTGCAACTTGCTTTCTGTATTGAATGAACTTGTAGGACTTGTAGCTAGGTCCGCGGCAGCATAGTATAATTTGATGAAATCTTGCTCTTATTAATGATCCGCGGTGTCCTTGTCACTTTGGCCCTTTTTTGTTTTGCCCCTGCACCTCACTGTAGGGCTGTGATCCCCCAAGCCGCGGTGCCAATGAAGTATGGTTTTGGGGCTGCGGCTTAATTTCTTCAATTTTTCGTAGAAGCCGCGGACCCTTTGGTTATCTACTCGTTTGCCATGTAGAAATAATGAATAGATCGATGCCGCGGTAATTTTGAACGAGAGTAAAATGTTCTGAATTCAAGTCCACCTCAGCGACTCTCAGTCGCTTTTTCCATTCAGTTGTGGCAGGTTGCCATCCAGTGCTAGGGCAGCGGTGGATGAGGATGCCGCGGCATCTACTTGACTGCTAACAAGATAATGAGGCAGTAGAACCTTGCCCTTGGAAAATCGAGGCCATCCTTCTATAGGTTTGACATGCTTCATGATCATGGTAACAGAGCCTCCTATAGCCGCTTCGATTGTCTTTCATGGCTTTCCTTTAGTCGATCTTGGGACACTACGAAGCCTCCCAGGCTGGGTTATATTATTAAGCCACCCACAGCTAATATGCGAGACACTATTAAACCTCTCCAGGCTGGGTTATGTTATTAAGCCACCCACAGCTAATATGCGAGACACTATCAAGCCTCTCCAGGCTAGGTTATGTTATTAAGCCACCCACAGCTAATATGCGAGACACTATCAAGCCTCTCCAGGCTGGGCTATGTTGTTAAGCCACCCACAGCTAATATGCGAGACACTATCAAGCCTCTCCAGGATGGGTTATGTTGTTAAGCCACCCACAGCTAATATGCGAGACACTATCAAGCCTCTCCAGGCTGGGTTATGTTGTTAAGCCACCCACAGCCAATATGCGAGACACTATCAAGCCTCTCCAGGCTGGGTTATGTTGTTAAGCCACCCACAGCTAATATGCGAGACACTATCAAGCCTCTCCAGGCTGGGTTATGTTATTAAGCCACCCACAGCTAATAATATATATAAAGCCATCCCTGGCTAGATTTTGTAAGCCTCCTGGCTCGATGACGAGTCCCAAAAGCTAAGAATGGGCATTATAAGCCCCCGTGGCTGATAAAAGCTCCTTGAATCCTCAGATGCTTCTGCGAATATGGTCATCATATGATAAGATGTAGTTGCACATTGCGAGGGGAACTTCTGAGCTAATGAAGGTCGTATCCCATCCATAAGTGCATCCCGAAGTAGAATAATCCTTCGAGATAATTTTGTTATATTTCCTGTGAAATCTGTTTGAGACAACAAGTCTTTTTGTGAGGTAGCAGGTTATGAAACCAAGAGAAATATCAGATATAGCTAAACTTGCTAGTTCATATATTTATATATGTATGCTGCCAATGACTTTGTTAACAAAACATAAAGTCTTGAGTATTAAGGCTACAGTGAGCTTCATAAAACATAAACAGAAATAGTTAAAATTAGAAAGACTAAGGATGAGATACGGTAGGCAGCCTCTGCTAAGTCTGGCTGAATCCCTTATGCATTCTTCAGGAATCGCTGCAGCATCCCTTTCCCAATTAGCCTTTCAACTTCATCCTTCAGAGCATAGCATTGCTCTGTGTCGTGGCCATGGTCCTGATGGAATCTGCACCAGGTAGCTTTGCTCCTCTTGTGGGGTGGAGCTCTCAATTTTTCTGGCCACCTCAAAATCTTTTCCCCTTTGATGAACTCGAAGATCTCTTCAATCGGGAGGCTCAACTGAGTATAGACACCCGACTTTTTTTGCCTTTTTTGACCTCCGACAGTTGATCCCGTGGTCTCGTTTACTGCCGCGGCAGGCAAGGTTGGCTTTGTTGTTTCCTCCACTTCCGCGCCTATGTTTTTAGATGTCGCAGCCTCCAGCATTAGCACCCTCTGATTTAGAAAATTTACCTGGGTCTGAAGTGAGGCGTGGCTGTCATAGAGGTGATTAAGGTGATTGTATAGTTGCACAATCTCATCCCTGACTTCTGCACTCTGGCTGGATTCTCCTTCCATCTCTGCTTTTGTTAGTCTTTATAAAGTAAACAGAATCTGAGACAAAACTTAACAGAGGTGAGTGATCACAGAAGTATCAGGAAAGAGGGTTTGAATTGCTCCATGATTATGCTGCTGAGGCCACGGCCAGTATGGCACATAAGTGCACTGCCGCAGCCTTTCAATGTTATTCACCAAGGTCGATCCAAAGGCCACTCAAATCCCTCCCACGATGATTTTGAACTGTTGTGGCAGGTACGCACCAGTAGGGGTCGCGGCATGAGATACTGCCGACCTTACAGGTCGCACCCCTATCTGGGCAGGGGAGAGATCCCAAGACAGGAGCTGATATTTTCTCCCCCAACACGTGAAGAAAACCTAATAGGGTCCATTGATGAGAGAATTTCCTTGCGGCGCGCAATATGGCACAACTTCAATGGAAACCCTAGATCATAGGTAGATGTCAACAAAAATGGGGTAGATACAATCCCTCCCTAATCATTCATCTTTTTGAGGCAAAAGCCCGTCATGCTTTTTAGCATTATCTAGATGAAATGATATCATAGGGGTATGCAAAATAGATCCAAAGCCATTAAGTGAAGATCCAAAGATAGATCCAAAAATATGAAATTCTCGTTAAAGGGGGCGAATGTTCAATAACCGGCAACCGACCCGCGAGGAGATGATCCAAAGGACCCTCCGGGATCGAATAAGGTGTTTGAAGAACTCATATATGCAGAGAAAAAAGATTGATGTATCTCGTTCCCCCAGACGATGCCAAACTGATGATACGAGAGATCGTACACATGTAGATCTCGTGCCAACAAGTCAAGAGAAAAGTATGTAAATAACAAGCAAAGCAAGTAAACAGAGAGAAGACAAGATATAGAGTGGTTCAGCCCCTAAAATGGGCCTACATCCATTGTGTTTCTCCCCTCTCATTATGTGCGGTGTATTGTACAATATAACCATGCCTATAGAGGCGTACAAGTATGAGAATAAAGGAGAGTACATGACAATATTCAGAAATCTGGTGGACTGGAGAAGCGGCTGATATGGATGTGGGCCTCTACGAAGTACGTTGGGGGTTGTGTAGAGAGAATCTGTATTGTAGAGCCTGCCCTCCTCCGGTATGGAACCGATCGATCCCTCCCTATCTCGAGGTGTGGACCCTTATTTATAGGAGGTCCGTGAGTTCTGTCACGCGCCCTGAGCACGTGATATATATATCAAATCTGGAGTAGCTGTCAAAAAAAAGGGGGATGCAGCCTGTGAGGCAGGCATACTAAGTGCCGCATCCTACATAGTAAGAGGCTGCATCCAGCGTAGCAAAGGCTGCGTACGGCATGTGGCTATAAGCTGTGGGTGCCGCACCCAGTAGTGTAAGGCTGCGGCCTGTATGTAAGGCCAAGTGGTTGAAAGCTGGAGAGGTGTCGCATACCCTAAGGTGGATTGCCGCGGCCTATGATGGAGGCGGTCACGCCCTAAGTTAGTTCTGGTCGCGGCAGGGTGCTATATTTTCCATATCACCCTGCAAAACATATATATGTCCAAATCCAAGGTTGTCTGGTTAATGAGCATAAATATAGGAATTAAGAACGTAAAAGTGCAAGAATGCACAAAGATAAAGAGCGCAAATATCCAATATTCGTGACGTATCAGGAGTCACCCAACTTCTCTACCATCATTAAATACTTGAGGTAGTATTTTCTAGATGTTATTTGTGTTCAAAAAGTTCTATAATTTTCAGCTTACTTTTTTACATTTTTTTAGGTTAAGATGTGTAGAATTAGTGTTTTATTGCATCCTTATACTAGTAAATTTTCATACTATCATTTTATGTTCAAACGAGTTTAAAATGATGATTTAAAATGGGTTATTAATGTGCATAAATTTTAGATTACTATTCACAAACGTTTTTTGAAATAAAATGTGTTAAATGATATTTTTAGAAAAGAAAATATGACTTGTATGCAAAGTGTTGTTGTAGAATGGTTCACACCATTTTGTAAAATGAAAACATGTCTTCCTACACTAAACGAGGAGTTTTTTATATGAAATAAGACCTTTAGTTTAAATGGGTGTTTTAAGATGTGTAGAGTCATATTAAGTGAATAGTATGGGCTAGTGAGTTAATAAAGGTCAAATGGGTGTAAAGCATCAAAACCCAAAATAAAGCGTGTGGTTAAAGTGCGAAAAGCAAAGTGTAAAATGTTTGAATATTGACAAAATAAGTGTTGAGTTGTGAAAACATCAAATTAAAGTGTGTATGCTTAAATATGAGAAATAAGACTTTAATATGTAAAAGTGTGACTATATATATATATATATATATATATATATTAAAAGGGTTAAAATGCAAAATGTGTGATTTTGGCTAAGTGAGAAGTCGAACAACTGCTCTAATGACTAAAATGCCTAAGTGTTGAGCTTGAAACATGAAAGGGGTATTTTTTTTTAATAACACTTGAAAAAGGATAAGGTTGCAAGTTTTGATAAAGAAAAATGGTAAATTAGTAATTTACTTAAAGTGTGACATTTTTACGAAATAAAAATACTAAAGAATGTTTTTGAACTAATATGGAAAGAATAATTTAAGTCCTTAAAGCGGGAATGATTTTCGGTGTAAAAATCAACGCATGCGTGAAAAAGGGACTTTAATGGAATATAATCACTTTTCATAAATGAATAATGGGAAAAGGGACGGTTAAGTTCAAGGCTTTGGCTTTGTCTTGAAAAAGGCAGATTAATGTGGACAATATGAAAATGTCGAACACATTGGCAAGATAATGATATTGGATGATGTTGGATTAAATAATTAAGCAGTGCTATGTTGTCCCTAGTGGTGAAAGACCCCAAACCAACTTCAATTTACTTGGCGCTCAGTACCGTCCTGTAAAATTTTGTGAAACCGTTGGTATGCATGTGTTGTGATGGGTGTGTGTGTCGGCAGAGTTCCTAAAGAAAATGCTAGATGATGAATTGAATATTCAAGAAGGATGCATAAATGAATGGTATTGATTCATTGATTTATTAACGCAAGAATAACGCATTAAACGTTTAATGTTCACGTGGTAACATAGAATGAGTAAATAAGAAGACTTAATGATGTTTAAGCTACCTACTGAGGTTTGAATCATAATAAACACAAGCATGTGTTATATGAGGCTTTCAAAAGAAAATGAGTATTTTTCTATACACGGTGTGTGTGTGCGTTGAATGGAAAACCTATAATATGGTTAAGTAACTCTGGCGTGAGTTAATAAATGTTGAGTAATAAACGTTTGAAAGTAAATGAAAGGTTTTTCCCAACAATCGTGCGTTAATGAGAAGGAATGTTAGTTTTTAAGTATAATGATACAAAATGAGTTTTTGTACAGATAAGGATAATAAACGCGTTAAATGAAGTTTTGGGAATAAAATGGTTTAATACAATGGGATACGAATTTTCAAAGGTATATATGTAGATACATGCGTACTTTCATATGCATGTAGTGTAGCGTGTGAGAATTCTTTTCTGTCAATCATTTATGTACTGCATTTGTATAGTTCCCACTGAGCATTCAACTCACTCTCTCCTTTTGTTACGGTAGGTTGCATGCAATTTCGTATTTTGAGCGGGTTATACAGGTAAGTATTTGCTTGCATTTACATTAGTAGCTCTGTTTAATTGGCCTTGGGCACTTCCCTTGGTTCATATCACGTAGTGACTATAAATTGAACTCATATGCTAATATAAGCGTAAAGTTCAATAATAATAAAACTGGATTAGAAAAATTATTTATGGTGTTTCATTGTACATCACAATTAATGCGCGAACCGGATCGGGTTACTCCTTTAATAACCTTTAAACCCGGGTCGGGGCTTTACATTACATATTTTCAAACCCTATTCTCCCATGTTGGGTCCTGTCTAGCATTTTTCTGCACTTAGGCAAACCTAATATAAGTAAGAATTTAATAATAACATTTATAATAATCATGCTGAGATTCCTCTCCTTTTTCCCTCATTTTTCGAAAATCCAAAAATACCCAAAAACTTTTTTCTCCTCCTTCCAAAACATAAAAACTTCTCTCCATCCATCCTTAAAAAATAAATTCAAACCATTTTCCCTCTCTAGTCATTCGCAAACCCGATTTTGGCCTAACTCCCTATTGGTTTTGGTCTTCTGTCAAATTGACTCGAAGGTCTACCGGTTCTTCTACTACTTTATCCAAGTTTGAGATTTACCTTCACGACCTCATCATGGAGAATAATGACCAAGCATTGAATGTGCATCCCAATCTGACGGTCGTCTTAGCCTAACTCTGTGCTAATATTAATAACCTTCAAACCGTGGTCTACGAAATCCAGTGTCATCGGGCCTAGATTAGTGAAGAACCTAAGGTTCTCTTTCCTTGTGCCATGGGTCCACTTCCCTTGAGCCTATCAGGGTCCTATAAAAGTATCAATATGTTCTATGTGCTATATTTACTAATGGTGCATTGCCAGGTGATTAGGCATAAATTCTTCCCAATTTATCCCTTTAATTTAGTTACTTGTAGCACCTCGAACAATGTAATCAATTTGATTTTATCTCATAATCCCGCTATTGACTTATTCTAATGAGTACCCCGAGTTTCTAGAATTTCGTACTGATTTTACAGGTATTTGATGTCAACTAAAGAAAGAAAGAAACCGGAAGAATTGAGAAAGAAAAGAAGGAAAGTCAAAAGGGAAAAGTTGTAATTTTCACCCGGAATTCGGATGAGGCATCTAAACAAAAGTTGAAGATATCAAGTTCACGAGCACATAGGAAGAAACAACATATCAATCAGAGTCCCAGTGTGAAAGTTATGAGAAGTCAAAGGCAGAAGAAAAAGTCAAAGGAAATCCGGACCGATCCGGATCGGACTCATCCGAAATGCCAATTTCTAGAGAACCCCGGACCGAAGACGAATCGAAGTTGAAGGAAAATAAATGAACCGATCCGTACTGGATCAATTCGACCAAGAAATAAATGAACCAATCCGGTTTGCAGCCAGACCGAACCGAAGGAGGACCAGACCGATCCGACTGTCGAATTTTTATTTTTTACTCCTCCTCTAATGGAGAGTCCTAGTTCAGCTAAAACTCTTGGAGTTTTGTAGGTATTTAAACAAGAGTTATTATTATTTTGACGGGGGTAGAATATGTCTAATTCTCCATTCTTTTTAGAAAAACCCTAGTTTGAAGATAGCTTATAATTTTAATTCCAAGATTGAAGATTGTTAATATTTCTGTGATTACAAGTAATTGTAGTTACTGCTTTGAGTTCTTTGGTAAGATTAGTGAGTAATTTCCTCTATCTAATTTCCCGTTTACATCATTCTTCAATTTTTCCATAGTTTAATCCTGACTTCCTACCATTCCAAAATCATTTTCATTACTTTCATCATGGTAGGCTAGACTTTTAAGGGTCGGGATGCATGAACCCAACCCGAGGTGGTAGTTGTATGTGTATAAAAGTAATCCTCTAAATTTAATGATTTGATTATGACCGTATTGCGTAGGAACGCGACAATTATAGATCTTTGCATCTCATTTGCTTCTGGGTAATCGGGATGCTTTAGAATACAATTCCAGTGTAACTATTGCAATACCGATTTACTCGTCCTCTGATTAAGTATGGTGCAGGCTTGAACCTCATATACGTAATGCTTGGGAGTACTAAATTCTGGGTCTAATTAGTCATTCAAATTTACGATTAGTTTGATACCATCAATACACTAGGGTTGGGGATTGTATTCCTGTCCTATTTTTCTCATCACCTAGTTCGATTTTTTTAAAACATTCATTGATAGTATTTTAAGTAATTTAGAATAGTTGCATTTCATTCGTACTTAAGTTCATTAGTTAAACATTGTGAAAATTGCATTTAGTTGTAGTAAATTCTCATACCAATCATCTTTTCCCTTTTCTTTAGAGTCAGAGTGAGGATTCATTCATTTGTCCAACGTCGTTACAATTCCATTGTCCTATTTCCCTGTGGATACAATCCCGACTTACCGGGTTTATTACTAACGCGACAGGCTTGCACTTGAGCCTAGAGAGTACGCACTTCTGAGACACATTCTTAGTCGCGTCAAGTTTTTGGCGCTGTTGCCGGTGAATTAGGTTAACTTAGGATTAGATAAAGTCAATCTCAGACTTTGACCAAAAATTTCAAAAAATCCAAAAACATATAAAAATTTGAAAAAGCAGAAAAAGATTCATCATCATATCTCATAAGCCCGTTAATGCAAAATTATGAACTCACTCCAACTCCCCATAATACTCCAACCCACATGCACGAAAATCCAATAGTTGAGTACGACCCTGATAGCCCTCACACTCCTAACGCTCCATAATTCTGGGTTCCACCTCCCACACCATCACACTCAATCTCAAACAACACGTCGTTTTCCTTCTTAGGACACACTTCAGATCACACTCCGAGTATACCAAGTGAGGATACCGAATCTTTGAGAGATAAAGACATGTCATAGCATGGTAGTGCATTCGCCGACGAGGGAAAGGCCCCGTATCGCCCTTTGAGAGACATCTTATATCCTGAGCGCACTGTCACTCCGGGATGCATTTTACTCCCGTACAATGCTGGGCAATTTCTCTTTAGGAATGGGATGATCCAGGTACTTCCCACTTACCATGGAATGGATTCAGAAAATCCATATGCCCACACCATGGAATTTGAGGAGGCGTGCGAGACTCTCAGCGATCAAACTTACACAAAAGATGTGCTCTGCCTCAAACTCTTCCCATTCTCGCTAAAGGATAAGGCTAAGACATGGCTATGGTCTTTACCTCCAAATTCGATTTCATCATGGAACGAATTATAATCCAAATTTCTCGAGAAGTTATTTCCTCCACTTCAAACAAATTCCATCAATTCCCAAATTCAAACTTTACGACAATTAGAAAATGAGTTATTCAAACGATGTTATGAGCGTTTCAATGAGTTAATTGCGTCGTGTCCCCATCATGGTTTTGATAAAACACAAATCATTTCCTTTATCCATAATGGGCTGAACATTAATTCCATGCAACTCGTTGAAACCATGGGTAGTGGTCCGTTTGTCGACTTAGACACCCACGATACTGAGCTTTACCTGAGGTATGTCATCGAGACTACCCAATCTTGGGATAAACTGACCCTAATGCTCAAAATTGGAATCGTCAAGGGACCACCACTCCATCGGCGTTTGGCCTATTTCATGTAGAAAAGAATTTTATGACGGACAGTCGACTCGATACTCTTGAGAAAGGACTGCGAGACCTACGTGAGGTCTATAAAAGAGGACCAACTGGATCCATCCCAAACCCCATCAAGAAGGTGTGTGCAATTTATGAGGTGGGTCATTCAACTGAGGAATGCCCGACTATACCTGCCTACAAAGTGATGATTCAAGAACAAGTATGTGTCATAGGAGTATTCAAGGGTAATTTCGATGCACCGCACAGGAATTCTTACAACCCTTCATGGAAAAACCACCCTGGTGTTAGCTATGGTCAACAACATGCTGCGATGAATCCTAATTCACATGTTTTCCCTCCTCCACCATCACATTTTCAACAAGCTCCACACATACAAGGACATGTGTAGGTGCCACCACCTCAAGGAGCATACATCCCTCCACCGCGGAAAAGTCTCGAGGATACGATCAACCACTTTATCAATACCCAGAATGCAACTAATGCTAGGCATCAGTGCATGATCAACGACATGAATGCGAACATTTCACATTTGCAATCATCGTTGAGTATCTAAGAAAAAGGTAAGTTTCCTGCCCAGGGCCAAAGACCTCCCCAAGGTCAAACTAGTGTTAGGTCCACCTCGACAGAACATCAGGAGCAATGTCAAGCTGTGACCACTCTTCGTAGTGGGAGAGTCGTTGATTTATCATCTCCCCCACTCGATGTAACCAAAGATAAGGAGATTTCGCACGGCACGAAAGAGGCCGAAGATGTCCCCTTGAAGGAGAGTGATAAAGAGGACACTAGTGAGCCAAAGGTAGTAGTGAAACCACCCACCGCGGCACTGTTTCCTCAAAGGTTGATTCCTTCCCACAAAGGAAACCCCCGTGATGAAGTGCTAGACGTACTAAAGCAAGTGAAGCTAAATTTACCTATCCTCGATGCTATTAAGAAAATTCCAGCTTATGCAAAAGTCATCAAAGACTTATTGACGGTAAAAAGGAGGATGAGGGTAAAGAAAAATGTCTTTCTAGCACAGAACGTGAGCTCTATCCTACTCAATGATCTCCCGCCCAAGTTCAAAGATCCCGATGGACCCACCATTTCCTGCATCATTGGAGAAAATAAAATTGAGAAAGCCTTACTTGATTTGGGAGCAAGTGTCAATATCCTCCCTTACGTCATCTATAGGCAACTTGATCTGGGCGACCTCAAGCCCACAAAGGTCACTCTCCAGTTACTATATCGAACCCTGAAGATCCCTAGAGGCATAGTTGAGGATGTGATCGTACAAGTTGACACTTTCTACTTATCGATAAATTTTGTTATTTGGGACACGGAACCCTCCTTCACCTCGAGCAACCATGTTCCCATCATACTTGGGCGCCCATTCTTAGCTACAGCTAATGCCATCATCAATACTCAAAATGGGTAAATGCAACTCACTTTTGGGAACATGACTTTAGAGACTAACATCTTCCATATCGCCCAACAGATAGGGGAAGAAGATGATCTTCATGCGATGAGCCTAATAGACGAGATCATAGAGGAGTATTTCGAGGAGAATTATTATGGAGATGCCTTAGGGTCCTATTTAGTGTCGAGACATGAGAGTGATGGGACATACACCGCATTCGAGAGTGAGGTTGAGGAGTTGAGAGAGTTACTTGATGAGAGAGCATCAGACGAGGATGGGAGAGATGTAAGTTGGGTTTCTAGATTCGAGGACTTACCACCGAGGGAAACATGCATGGTTCCTTCCAGCGAAAAATTTCCAACCCTCGAATGGAAGAAACTCCCCTCCCATATTAAATATGCATACCTAGGAGAGGATGGTACATTTTCTGTTGTTGTCTCCTCTAGCCTAGACAAAGAGCAGGAGGGTAAATTGCTAAAGATTCTAAGGAAGCACAAAGGTGCTTTTGGTTGGTGCATTGCTGATTTGAAAGGGATGAGTCCTTTGATTTTCACCCATAAGATCCATATCCAAGAGGACGTCAATCCCTCGACAGAAATACAAAGAAGGCTAAACCCTAATATGAAAGAAGTAGTGAGGATCGAGATCATTAAGCTATTGGATGTTGGGATTATCTACCCAATCTCGAATAGCACATGGGTAAGCCATATTCAATTTGTCCCGAAGAAGTCGGGCATGACAGTGATTGAGAAAGATAAGGGAGAGCTAGTTCCCCAACGTACCACCATCGGGTGGCGCGTTTGCATTGATTATCGAAAACTCAATGCGGGAACTAGGAAAGATAATTTCCCCTTGCCATTTATTGATCAGATGCTTGAGAGAGTATCGGGCCACCCTTACTATTGCTTCCTTGATGGTTATTCCGGATATAACCAAATTGAGGTAGATGTACTTGACCAACAGAAAATGACCTTCACTTGCCCTTTTGGTACGTTGGCCTACAAACCTATGCCATTCGGCTTGTGTAATGCACCCGTGACCTTTCAAAGGTGCATGTTGAGTTTATTTAGTGACATGGTAGAGAGAGGACTTGAAGTGTTCATGGACGATTTTAGCATTTTTGACACCTCTTTCGACCTTTGTCTTGAAAAACTGGAAAAGGTATTTGCCCGGTCTGTTGAAAAGAACTTGGTGCTAAATTAGGAGAAATTCTATTTTATGGTCACTGAGGGAATAGTTCTTAGCCACATAGTTTCATCCAAGGGGATAGAAGTTGATAGAGCTAAGATAGATGTCATAGAAGATCTACCCCCACCAAAATCGCTCAAAGACGTGTGCTCCTTCTTGGGCCACGCGGGGTTTTATCGAAGGTTCATTAAGGACTTTAGCGCCATCGCTAGGCCCTTAAGCAACCTACTCATGAAGGACACCCTATTTGAGTGGGCGGAAGCATGCCAAAGCGCTCTTGAAAAACTGAAAACCATGCTTGTGTCTGCTCCCATCATGTAAGTTTTGAATTGGTCTTTACCATTCGAACTTATGTGTGATGCTAGTGATTATGCGATAGGGGTAGTTTTGGGCCAAAGAAAAGACAAACAAGCTCATGTCATCTACTACGCTAGTCGGACTCTTACCGGACCACAACTCAATTACTCCACTACCGAGAAGGAGTTGCTAGCGGTAGTCTTTGCTCTTGACAAATTTTGGTCCTACCTTATCGATTCTCCCATCACTTGCTTCACCGACCACGAGGCACTGAAATACCTACTCACAAAGAAAGACGCAAAGCCGCGCCTTATAAGGTGGATCCTACTCCTACAAGAGTTTAATCTATCCATTAAAGATAAGAAAGGAGTAGAAAACGTCATTGCCAACCACTAATCACGGCTTTCGTCCGACGTACCTAGTGATCCAATACCCATAGACGAATACTTTCCGGATGAGCAACTCTTTGCTACCTCTTCTTTGCCCTGGTTTGCGGATATCATGAACTATCTTGTCACGGGAGCCGTCCCTCCCGATTGGACACCGCAAGATAAGAAGAGGTTTATTACTTGGCCGCGCATGTTTTTCTATGGTGATCCTTTTTTGTTTAAATATTGCGCCAACCAAATCATCCGACGTTGTGTGCCAGATGACGAGATCCCGAAAGTCCTCCAATTTTGTCATTTGGAAGCTTGTGGAGGCCACTTTTCGATGAAAAAGACGACCGCAAAATTCTGTAATGCGGCCTTTATTGGCCCACAATATTTCGAGATGTGAACAATGCTTGTAAATCTTGCAATAGGTGCCAAAGGATGGAAGCTATTACCCGACTAGGCATGATGCCTCTTACCCCCATACTCATTATTTAGATCTTCGACTGTTGGGGTATTGACTTCATGGGCCATTTCCCCCCATCCTTTGGTTTCCTATACATCCTAGTCGCGGTAGACTACGTTTCTAAATGGGTGGAATCTATAGATACCAAGACCAATGACAACAAAGTGGTGATTAAGTTCCTACAGGAACACATACTTTCTCGCTTCGATGCTTCGGAAGAGATAATTAGTGATAATGGAACTCACTTTTGCAATAGGCAATTCGCTAAGCTCATGAGAAAGTATGGTGTCGTTCACAAGGTTGGAACGACTTATCACCCACAAACGAATGGGCAGGCTGAACTAGCAAATCGGGAAATCAAGAACATTCTTGAAAAGATCGTCAATCCTACCCGGAAAGATTGTTCACTTAGATTGAACGATTCGCTATGGGCCTATCGTACCGCATACAAAAATCTGCTCGGCATGTCCCCATTCCTCTTTGTGTATGGAAAACCTTTCCATCTTCCCGTGGAATTAGAGCACAAGGCGTATTGGGAGATTAAGGAGTTGAACTTTTCCATGGATAAGGCCGGTGAAGCTCGCAAGCTTCAATTGAATGAGTTAGACGAGATACGCAATGATGCGTACGAGATCGTAAAAGTTTACAAAGAGAGGATGAAACTCTCCCACGCTAACATCATTCGCCGCAAAGAGATTCTTCTCTGACAAAAAGTGCTTCTCTATAACTCTCGGCTTCATCTCTTTCCGGGCAAGTTGCGGTCACGATGGTCTGGCCCGTTCGTTGTGAAGAATGTTTTACCTCATAGAGATGTTGAATTAGACGATTTGAAAGGGAGAAATACATTCAAAGTAAATGGACAATGCCTAAAGCCTTATCTAGAGGTGTATGTGGAATAAGTCGACACCGTTTGGTTATCGGACCACGTTTACGGGGCAGAGTGAGCTGCTACAGTGAGGTCGTCGCACCCCTGATGCGTATGGGGTGAATTCTTGTATATAGTAGACGAGAGTCGTGTGAGTAGTTAGACTCCCTAGGATTAGGGTGCAATAAGGTGAGAGCATCGCATGTTTTGGGAAATTGAGTCAAGTTGCGTTGACCATAGGTAGCGACAGGGTTTTGAGTCAAAAACTTTCGAAGAAGAGCGATTGAAATTAAGTTAGGGGAGAATTCCAGCTTAATGCAAGGACCGGATCGGTTATTTTATTTTTGGGTCGGACCGGATAGGTTCGTTTATTTTAGAGCTCGATCGATCCAGTAATTAAAAAGATCAAAAATTAAAAGGACCAGACCGGTCCGGTCCTATATCAGCCAGATCGGTCCGATTTCTGCAGTCTTTACCCTTTCCCTAGGTGCACCCCCTTCTCCCGAATCCCTTCCCTCCCAATTCGTCCCACCATACCCAACCCTTCAATTTCCCTCCCAAATACATCCCCTCTTTCCCTCCAAACCATTTCCCTCCAATTTCAAAACCTTACCCACCCCTCACCTATAAATACACACTCAATTCCCCCATTTTCCTCCACACCTCCAACCACATCCCTCCTCTCTTCTCCCTACTTATTTTTTTTTTTAGCAACCTCTCCTTCTCCTAATGACCCAAAGAGCCCCCCCCTGTCAAATATGACTCAACTGAAATCTTACCCGCCGGCCATAGTGAATTTCGTTCCCGCCAAGAGGAGAGTTGGTGCACTCATTTTTTTAGTCCGGATCGCAAACTCCACATGGAGCGCGCAGTCCAATGGGTCGGGTTGCCCAATTCTCTCACCACTCTCTTCATGCCTAGGGGTTGGTGTTGTTTCCTTAATGAACCCTACGAGGCGGTTTGGGCCATCGAGGTCTGCTCCTTCTATGGCTCCCTTGTTCGAATGGGCCAATTCGAGTCTCAAGCCTATGTTGAGGATAACGTCATTCCCTTTTCTTTGGCCCTTCTCACTACCAAGTTGGGAGAATACGACGTTCCCGATGTTCAAGACTACACATACCCAAGGAATGTTGCCCCGGTAGCCAAGGAACTGATTATGGGGTGAATTTCCCCCGACGTTGTATGGAGGGGGGAGACTATCGCTGTTGGCCGACTTAACGAGAAAGCACGCCTCACATTCCAAATTGTATGTGCTAATATTTTGCAAATGTCCAATGCTTCCACGATGCGTTCCCTTCAAGCCACACTGACATATCACCTATTCGATCCCCACACTCCAATTAACCTGGCTCGCACCCTATACGCTGATATCCTCATTGCAGCCATGGATGAGAAAGGTGCAGCACCACTTCCTTATGCACGACTGCTTACCTCCATTCTCAAGGACGTTGGCATCGAGGCGCCGCTTGACCGTACTCGCCTCCCCAGTCCTTTTGGCCAGGGAACCCACACTTGGAGTGCCAAACAGCTAGCTATCCTTCGGGCGAGGTGAGTAAGTGATGATGAGGGCGATGCTGCCTCGAGTACGGACGAGGAAGAAGAAGCAGGTGCTTATGTGGAGATGGGAGACGTGGGTGTGGATAAAGAGTCGGCCGAAGAAGAAGACGACCCAAATTTTGAATGGGTGGGTAGCGACCTCATCAATCGTATGTCGGCCCTGGAGATGCGATTCAGCAACTTTATGACCGACTACCTTCGCGATAAAAGCATGAGGTTTCGTTTTCAAGCGGGCTTATACCGACACTAAGGGGATCCCAAAGAGACATTGCCATCCTAATTTTATGACCCTTATGGCCCTGACGCTCCCAGCTTTTCTCACCCACCACCCCAGTGAAGCTTTGGTTGTTTGTGACAGTTTTTAGTTGTTTCCCTTATTCACATGTTGTATGCTCTTTGCTGTTGTTGTACCATAGTCCTGTTTTATAAAAATTTGCATTTTCTCCATTTGTTTGTTTTATTTATCACACTTCTTATTTTGCCTTGTTTAGATTTTAGTCCTTTTTACTTGAGGACAATACAAAAGTCTAAGTTAGGGGGGGTCACAAGTGCGTATTTCTAAAACTTCACAAATTTTCAAAAATGCACAGGATTAAAAAAAATCAAAATTTTTAAAATTCAAAAATATTTTTGTTCAAAATAAATAAAAATTGGAATTCAAATTTTTCAAAAATATCATTAAAAGTCGGTTAAAGTCTCAAATTGTAAAAACACAATACACAAAGCCGAAATTGACCAACGATGGAAATTGTGCGAAAATTGACGACTTAACGAATAAGTGTGGAGATTAACAAAACCCGGTGAGATTTCGAGCATATCGATCTTTTTCAGTTTTTAAATCAATCCGAGTTAATTGTTAACTCAAAGTTCTTTTCAGCGTTTAAAAAGTCATCGATGGTCTCAATCCTTTCATTTTGATCAGTTTTGATAAATGTATGTGATATTATCGTACAAAGCGCGCTATAAATCTCTAAAGTAAATTAATCTCGAGACGCATAAGGTAATGCAATTAGTATTTTGGACAATGAAGTAGGCCCTCATTTGTTACCCAAAAATATTGGCCATAAAAAGTTGTGAAAAATTATCTCTTTTGTAACCCAAATTGAGCCGAATAATTGTTCCTTTCGCTTGACAACCCGAAAAACCCAAAAAGTCAGGAATTGAGAAAATCGAATATTTATCGAATAAAGTCCGAAAAGTGCATAAAAAGGGGCAAGATAAAAATAGATATGCTCAACAAAAATAGCAAGAAAAGAAAAGAAGTGAGAGATTGAAAAAATAGAGAAAAAGAAGAAAAATGAGCAAAAAGCCCGGAGAAAGCACTAACGGACATCATAAGCAAAAAATTTCCAATTTCGAAATTCCCCACCATTTTCATTTTACTCAATACACCTTAAAACCCGAAAAAGTCCTAACCGAGTCCAAATTGCAAAATTGGTTACCGCGTGGAGAGCTAAGACACCAAAAGATAATCAAAGAGATTGAATGCGTGAATAAGAGGCAATGTTCCCGCTTTGAAAAACCGTATTCCGTTGATGAGATCCTATCACTATAAAATTTCCGTCTTTCTACTTGTGTGCGTGACTTTGCGTCCAATATATTTACTCTTTATATCATGCGTACCAAGAGAATAGCCATAATCCGAGGGATTCGTTTGTCATAGTACCCCGTGAGAATTTGAAATCAAAACGAATTTTCGGATAAGTAACGTAATGATTAATCTGTGGAAATCCGCGATTAAATTTCTGGCTTCGCACACACGCACTATGATTTGAGAACCTTGAGCATGACTTGATGATGATTTTTTTTCTTAGAAAGTTTGAATTATATAATATTTGCATATTTTGAATTTCTTTGAGTCGAATTTTGTGGGTATATTCTCTGCAAACCCTCACGTGACATAACTCATCCTACTAGGGTAACCTAGGGTTTTAAAGGCTTATTGCATACGCTCAATGCAATCGCTTGCCCGCGAAAAAGGTATTCTATCCCAATAAAATGATTTTTAAGAGTTGAACCTTACTAGGATTCTTTTACATTGCTCGAGACGTGCAAAGTTCTAAGTTAGGAGGATTTTGATTAGGCATAAATTCTTCCCAATTTATCCCTTTAATTTAGTTACTTTTAGCACCTCGAATAATGTAATCGATTTGATTTTATCTCATAATCTTGCTACTGACTTATTCTAACGAGTACCTCGAGTTTCTGGTATTTCGTACTGATTTTACAGGTATTTGATGTCAAATAAAGAAAGAAAGAAACCGGAAGAATCGAGAAAGAAAAGAAGGAAAGTCAAAAGGGCAAAGTTGTAATTTTTTCTCAAAATTCGGAAGAGGCATGTAAAGAAAAGTTGAAGATATCAAGTTCACGAGCACATAGGAAGAAACGGTACCTCAATCGGAGTCCTGGTGTGAAAGTTATGAGCAGTCAAAGGCAGAAGAAAAAGTCAAAGGAAATCCGGACCGATCCGAAATGCCAATTTCCAGAGAACTCCGGACCGAAGACAGATCAAAGCTGAAGGAAAATAAATGAACCAATCCGTACCGGATCAATTCGAATTGAAGCCAGACTAAACCGAAGGAGGACCGGACCGGTCTGACTGTCGAATTTTTATTTTTTTACATCTCCTATAATGGAGAGTCCTAGTTCAGCTAAAACTCTTGGAGTTTTGTAGGGTATTTAAACACGAGTTATTATCATTTTGACAGGGGGAGAATTTTTCTAATTTTACATTCTTTTCAGAAAAACTCTAGTTTGAAGATAGCTTATAATTTTAATTCCAAGATTGAAGATTGTTGAGATTTATGTGATTACAAGTAATTGTAGTTAATGCTTTGAGTGCTTTGGTAAGATTAGTGAGTAATTTCCTCTGTCTAATTTCCTGTTTACATCATTCTTCAATTTGTCCTTAGTTTAATCATGACTTCCTGCCATTCCAAAATTGTTTTCATTACTTTCATCATGGTAGGATACACTTTAAAGGGTCGAGATGCATGAACCCAACCCGAGGTGGTAGTTGTATGTGTATAAAAGTAATCCTTTAAATTTAATGATTTGATTACGACCATATTGCGTAGGAACGCGACAATTGTAGATCTTTGGATCTCGTTTGCTTTCGGGTAATCGGGATGCTTTAGAATACAATTCGAGTGTAACTATTGCAATACCGATTTACTCATCCTCTGATTAAGTATGGTGCGGTCTTGAACCTCATATACGTAATGCTTGGGAGTACTAAATTCTGGGTCTAATTAATCATTCAAAATTACGATTAGTTTTATACCATCAATACTCTAGGGTTGAGGAATTGTATTCCTGTCCTATTTTTCTCATCAGCTAGTTCGATTTTTTTTTAAATCATTCATTGTTAGTATTTTAGGTAATTTAGAATAGTTGCATTTCATTCGTACTTAAGTTCATTAGTTAAACATTGTCAAAATTGCATTTAGTTGTAGTAAATTCTCATACCAATCATCTTTTCCTTTTTCTTTAGAGTCAGAGTTAGGATTCATTCATCTGTCCAATGTCGTTACAATTCCATTGTCCTATTTCCCTGTGGATGCGATACCGAATTATCGGGTTTATTACTAACGCGACAGGCTTGCACTTGAGCCTAGAGAGTACGCACTTCTGAGACACATTCTTAGTCGCATCACCAGGTCAACTAAATATTTTGAACCTTACCCTATTAGGGGAAAATATTTTGATACCCTTACAGCCAAGTAGGAAGAACTGAACAAGGTCAAGGAAGACCTCAAACTACTGAAAATGAAGTTCTACGAAGTCAAGATATTTGATAACTACATGGACTATATCCATATGTCGCCATAGCCCAAATCTATACATCAAAAGAAGTTAAAGATGCCACGAATCGAGATATTCGGGGGAAGCAGAGCTCTAACTATTCATTTTTAAATCTATTACCGAGCCATGACCCTCGTTGGTACCTCTGAAGAAATAATGGCCTAGATGTTTTAGCAAACCTTAAAAGAAAATGACATTCAATTGTTTTTGTCCCTCGAAGAATCAAGAATTCGTAGTTCAGAGGATGTCCCTTGAGAATTCATGACTCGGTACGTGTATAATGAGGAGCTAGAGGTTACACACTGAGCTCTAAAGCTTCTTCAGAAGAACCCTGATGAAACAATCAGTATCTCCATAGGAAGGTGGAGAGAAAAAGCTTATACTGTGACATAAGTAGGTATCGTGAAGAAAAACTTCTTGCCTCATATTTGAGTGTCCATGGGAGGACAATATTACCCACACTTTAGAGCCCTTCGAGAGGTTAGTGTCAAAATTTAGCAAGGTGTTACCAAAGTGGAATCTGAGCCAAAGAAAGTGACCAAACAATTCACTCCCCGAAAGTATGAGAAAAACACCAGTTCTACAGTCTTAACCATTAAAAAAAAATTCCATCCTACTACCTCTTAGGTACTGGAAATTCACCCTAATCATGCGAATAAAAAATACTCTGAGCTTCATAATCCCATGTCCAAAGTTACAGGCCCTGTGGAGCCTAAACTTCATCAAACCCTTTGACCCCTATCCAATACCAATTCCACTCCCGAAAAGCATCAAAGATGATGACCATTGTGATTTCCTCCAATCCGATAGCCATACTACCGACCATGCTTCCACCTTAGGAATTTGATCTAAGGCCTAATTAACCTAGGTATCATTGCCCCACCGGCTAGGCCTAAACCCAATACCACTAATAACCCACTTCCAACACATATAAATGTCATCTATCTAGAGAGCGACCCATAATTTGACCCATCTACTCAAACCATGTCGAGAAAAGTACCCATCATACCAATAATCTCATCTAAACCACTCAAAGTTTTCCCATATTTCCTCCTACACCCTACATGATTCACCGATCAAGCTTTATCAGTCCTTACAAGGGCTTGTATTGCCATTTGTATCCATTATGAAGGAAATATGTGGATTTACTAGCTTCATTGAACTAACTATTAGATTTGGACTGAGATTGCCCTCCGAGATGATTATTGATTGTCAAAAATTTAGTGTCTTATTCATGAAAGACTGAAAATGGGTCAGGAATAAGGTGAATGGGTGGTACATGTTGAAGAAGTCAGTCTAGATGATGTAGTAAAGATAATAGCTGATGCATTTTGATAGACAAGTGAAATTTGTAGCATTGATGAGCTACTCATCGCTTTGAAGTTATAAAGATGGTTGGTCCTTTCACTCCTGCACCTACCCCGTTGAGTGGGAAGATTTGTACGATGAAGACATTGAGTTTATTGAATGCATTGATTTCTTTTGGCAAGAGGATATAGTCTCCATTAGATGGGGGGATGATATTGATAGTTCAAATGATTAACCCATTTGGAATGATATCGTTCGAATATCTATTGGATGAAATAAATAAGGTGGTGATTTAGCCAGAAGTAGATGAAGAAATGGGATTCTTATTCTTCCCCACCCCAATAAATCACATGAACTGGATAGTGAGAGACTACAAAGATTCAATTCCTCATACGACCAAGATGTATAGAGCAAAGGGAATTGCAGAAGAACTTCCATGACAAAAATGATGATCAAAGAGAGTAAAGTCCTTGACCAGCTCAAGAAAACTCAAGCCAATATCACCCTATGAGAGCTTTTCATGCTCTCCTAGTTACACCGAAATGCTATGATATAACTCCTCACCAAGCCTACAGTCCCCCCTTCTATTACTCCCAAAGAATCCGTAAACATTGTTGGGCCTTTGACCTCTTCCAAACTCCTCTCCTTTTCCGAAGAAGAGATACCAAAGATTGCCCTTGGTCACAATTATGCCCTCAACATATCAATTAAAGTCTTGGGAAAAATAGTCCCACTTTCACTTGTTGACAACGTATCTACTATTAATATTTGTCCTCTCAGAACCTTTAATTATTTGGGATTGAAACACAGTGATCTCCCTCCCACTTTCGCTATCATGCGTGCTTACCACAATACCCGCCAATAGGTAATGGGTTCTATAAAACTCATTATAAGGGTTGGCCCTATCAATATTGTCACCATGTTCCAAGGCATTGACATACCTGCATGTTTTAATCTACTCCTAAGCCCTCCATGACTCCACATCATCCAAAGGGTATTATCTTTTCTTCATCAGAAACTAAAATTCTTCGCCTTAGGCTAGGTTATCACTATCTTAGTAGATAATGAAAGTACAGACAATGTCAACATTAGTAACTCGATAGTGGAAATTCAACATGGGAATAAGGACATGTTCCTCTCTGGCTTCAGAGTTGATCCACTTCCTCGTCCAACAGGAGAAAATTTCAGAGACTGAGTTTGTCCAGAACACAAACCTTATGGCAACATCAATATAATTCATATGTTTAAGAACATGCACTTCACTCCCAGAATGAGGCTCGGGCGATGCCAGAAAGGGATCCTTGAGCCCATAGTTCTGAAGGATGCCTTTCCCTCATGTGTCCTATGTTACCAACCCTAACTAAAAGAACTCAAATCACTCTAGAGGCCAGACCAAAAAGAATCTTAGAGGAAGAAAGGACTGTTTCGAGAGACTCTTTTAACGAAAGTTTAATTAATGAGGGTGAATACTTACCTATTTACAACTTTAGTAAACCCTGATATGACCATGTCGACAAAAAGATGAAACCAGGACTGTAAATCTTCTTTCAGGACAACAACTCTCGAATTGAAGAATGAAAATATAATGTGAAACCTCTCACCAAGAAAGCCATGATAATTATAGTGGATTCTAAGGAAAGTGATTTCGAGGACTCATTTAACCTGAAAGCATGAGGGCTGAGTCTCTCCATGATTCCCTCAGATAACATGCTGTCAAACTCGTCTATTCAAATAAAGTTACTCACATGCCTGTCCTTGACTAGAACTCCATTCCTGTTCAACCAGCTTAGATTCAATCTAATCCTACTGTTATACTAGCCTGATGTTGTTATTCCTTTCTATGATACCAATGTAACTAAGACCCCTTTTGACAAGGTTCTCAATGATATTTTTCCCGAATATGAAATAAACTTGGATTTTGAGTATCTTGTTATGCCATACATTAATTGTCTTGATTCTAATCAAACCTTTCATGATGATTATTTTACAAATGAACAATTCTTAAATAATCTTAATAAGGAGAATAATAAACAACATAATTGTGTTAAAATTAATGATGATGAGATTATTGTTATTAATCTCGATTCTAGTAACCATCATTGCTATATTATGATAGGGTCCACCCTTAATGACCATGAGCTTGCACAATTTAAAGAACTACTGATAGAATTATTAGACGTCTTCTCATGGTCCTACGGTTAAAAGCCCATCATTGACCTAAAAATAGCTCAGTATGACATCCCAATATTCCCATAATGCAAGTTGATCAAACAAAAACTAAGAAAACTCCACATCGAATGGTCGCTCAAAGTCCAAAAGGAAGTGGTCAAAGAGTTGTACGTGGGTTTCATTTTCATAGTCGAATACCCTATATGTCTATCCAATATTGTCACCCTGTTGAAGTCAGGATGGAAGGTCTACATGTGTGTTGACTATCCGAATTTGAATAAATTATCCCCAAAAGATGATTTCCCATTTCTAACATTGACATGATTGTAGAAAATATAACTAGAAACGTCATGAAGTTGTTTGTCGATGGATTCTCCGGATACAACCAGATCAAGATGTACCTTGACCATATTGAGAAAACTACTCTCATCACCCCATAATGAAATTTTTGCTACACCGTCATGCCATTCAGATTCAAGAAAGTCTGGGTTGCCTACCAAAAGGCTGCTACAACCATCCTACATGACCTTATTCACAAAGAGGTCGAAGTCTCTGTTGAAGATATGATCATCAAGTCTAAGACTCGGGAAGGTCATATTACCGCCATCTGAAAGTTCTTCGAGCGACTGCAATAATACCATATGTGGATAAATCCAAAGAAATGTGTTTTAGGTGTCACAGAAAGGAAAACTCTCAAAATTCATGGTAAGTGAGAAGTGAATAAGACCCTAAAAAACTTAAACCCATACTTGAGATGCCATTACCACGGATAGAGAAGGAAGTCCAAGAATTTTTGAGTAAACTATAGTACATATGTCATTTCATCATCCAATTGACTTCTATCAGCGAACCCATTTTCAAAATTCCCTTAAAGGATTTAACTAAAGTTTGGAATGAGGCCTGCTAATATGCCTTTGATTGAATAAAGCGATACCTCACCCGACCTCTGGTGATTATACCTCTGCAGTGAGGTCCCTCTAATCCTTTACTTGACCATAACATATACCACATCAGGGGTTCTTGTCACGACCCCGACCCGAAAATAGTAAGGAACGAGTGTCTTGACATGCCACCAAGGCATCTAATATTCTGGCCTTAAAATTTTTCTTTTAAAATATATGTAGCGGAAGTATAATCACATGGTTATGAATCGTAAAATACTGAAAGTGAAGGAATTTCATCATCAGAGCCTTCTAAAGGAAACTTCATTTATATTAAAATATCCAAGAGTTACAACTTGACAGAAATTTTAGAGACAAACATCTTTCATTTAATAAAACAAAATTCTACTTAATGTAACAAAAAGAGCTCTAAAAGCTAAATCTTCAACATAGTCCACTTATGTTCCATCCGCTTGCCTAATTATTTCCTGAAAAATGGTTAATTATAAAACATCAGCTAAAAGCCGAATGAGATTCAATCTCCAAAAATTCTAAGGTTTTCAGAAAATAGATACCTATTTAATTTAGAACAGAAGGTATATACATAGAGATAGGAATTTCAAGTAATATATATAAAGTAAATGATAATATATATATTCAGAATAAACAGTTCAGAACAGAGCAGATGAATCAATTAAGCATGTGTCAATTATTCAGTTTTAGTGGCCATGTACACTCTAATACCTAGACAGATAGCCTTATCAAATGTTTCCACCTGATAACATCACAGACAGATAATCATGATTTCTGGAACAACGCCTTGTTTAGGGCACACCAGCGATAAACCAGCTGGGAAGGTACCACCCAAATATTTCCACCCGGTAGTCAAGGCCAACATAGTAAGAGAGTTTCCATAGGCCGAATCAATAATTTTTAGAATTCAAATCAGATGTTTATATGGAGAGATATAAACATATAACAAATGACGGAATCATCGGTATCAGATGCATTTTGAGAATAAAAGCATTTCACAAAATATACATAGTTTGCATAATATAATATAATCAAAATGCGCAAGAAATTGCATAGAGTACTCACCTAAAATAGAGGTCGAAATTATAGATAATGAGTCTTCGATCGCACGTTAATCTAACAAATACGATAAAGGTTTAAGTATACGTTCTAAACAAGATCCAGTCTACATATTGTATTTTAATAATAACTTGTTTCAAAGAATTTCTAATACCCATTTTCTTAACTTTTAAAACTCATTGATCGCTTAAAGGATTCAATTCATAGTTCTTCCTAATCAGTCGGTTCCCAGTAGAGATGGAGGGTCACAGGGGCACCGCTTAAATACCATCTCCTCTAGATAGAACATTTCCGGATTCATTCCCAGTAGAGATGGAGGGTCACAGGGGCACCACTTAAATACCATCTCGTCTAGACAGAATTTCACCGGGCCTGACTTTGGAATTACTTAAATGAGATTCCATAATAACGAGCAATTACTTTTAAAAAATCATTTTTTAAAAGCGTATATACAATTTCAAACAAGTTTACCTGAAAATAAAATAAACTTGGATTTCTTCTAAACTTTTTGTTTTGATTAGTGAAGTCCTTAGTGTATTTTACCAGCATAACTACTAAGTAAAGCTATAAAACATTAAATTAAAACTATAAAAATACATTATAACATTTAAATAAAATCATACCTACGAAATGAATTCTTTCTTCGAAATTATAGAACTCCTTCTTAAGATATTTCCCAAGCTTTCTATCACTCTTTCTTACTATAATTCTCAAGGAATTGGTGTGAGTTTCAAATGAACCCTAAGGCCCTATTTATAGGTTTTCAAAAGTATTACGGTGTTGACACGTGTTTTTTTCCTTTTTCTAGAGGATTTACATGAGTTTTATCCTTTCCTATAAAGGTGACACGTGTGCAGTGGATATGTTCAAAAACCGAGCACGAGGTGTCGAGGATAGGTATTAAGGGTATAAGGGTCATTTCACACATGAAGGGTATTTTGGTAATTTCACACTATATATTTTGAATATTTCTTAGAGGTCCTTGAAAATATTTTATTTACAAAATGGCCCATTTTATATTTTTATTTAGTCCTTAAAGTTTCATAAAATTATATTTTCTACCCCAAAACTTATTATTTGCCTTAAGATATGTCATAAGACTTCGATTTGATCCAATTTACAGTTGATTCTCCGTAAATAAAAAAATGGGGGTTTGTTATATTGATAGCCAATAATACCACATATCTAATAATACAACATGTATAAGATAATAAGTAACATAAGAGTGTAAAAACAAACTATATATAAAAGTGGGGTCATTACATCCTACCCTCCTTATAAAAAGTTTGGTCCCCAAACTTTACTTACATTAATTTTCAAAAAGGTATGGATATCGCTCCTTTATCTCATCTTCCCGCTCCCACGTTGCTTCTTCAACAGAATGATTCTGCCATAATACTTTAACTAGTGGAATAACCTTGGTTCGTAATATTTGATCTTTATGATCCAAAATTTCCACTGGATGCTCAATGTACGACAAATCTTCTCTAACTTGAAGAGGCTCATGACTTAAGATATGTTTTGGATCTGGGACATATTTCTTTATCATTGATACATGAAACACATTATGTACACTAGAGAGTTTCGGTGGTAAGGCTATTTTATACGCAACAGCTCCTATCCTTTCAAGGATTTCAAAAGGTCCTATGTATCTTGGGCTCAATTTCCCTTTCTTCCCAAATCGTATTACTCCCTTTGCAGGCGATACTCGCAAGAACACATAATCTCCTCTTTGGAATTCTAACTGTCGGTGTCGATTGTCAACATAACCCTTTTGACGGCTTTGAGCAGTTCGAAGTCGGTCTTGTATTAATTTCACCTTCTCTGTTGTGATCTGAATCAATTCTGGTCCCAACAATTTTCTTTCCCCAACTTCTACCCAACATGTAGGGGAACGACACCTTCTACCATAGAGTGCCTCATACGGAGCCATTTGAATACTTGCTTGATAGCTATTATTATATGCGAATTCCACTAACGGTAAATGATCATCCCAATTCCCTTTAAGATCAAGTGCACATGCCCTAAGCATATCCTCTAAGGTTTGAATGGTTCTCTCAGATTGTCCATCTGTTTGAGGATGAAAAGCAATGCTAAAATTCAATTTTGTCCCCATGGATTCTTGTAGGCTTTTCCAAAAGCGAGACACAAATCTGGGGTCACGGTCAGAAACAATTGAAATTGGGTTTCCATGAAGCCTAATAATTTCCCGCACATACAACTTAGCTAACTTCTCTAAAGAATGGGTAATCTTAATGGCAAGAAAATGAGCAGATTTAGTTAACCTGTCAATAATTACCCAAATAGAGTCATTACCATTTGAACTCCTTGGTAAACCTGTCACAAAATCCATAGTGATATGTTCCCATTTCCACTCAGGGATAGGCAGTGGTTGTAGCAATTCTGATGGTCTCTGATGCTCAGCTTTTACTTGCTGACAAACCAAACACTGAGATACAAATTCCGCTATCTCCCTTTTCATGTTATTCCACCAAAATACTTCTCGAAGATCCCTATACATTTTTGTACATCCGGGATGAAATGTGAATCTTGAGTAATGACTTTCCTCCAAAATTTGCCTCTTTAGTTGGGCATCACATGGAACACACACTCTATTTCCAAACCTCAATATATCATCTCGCATCGCAAATTCAGTTCTCTTACCCTCGATGACTTCTTCTCTAATCTTCTTCAGTTGTGGGTCATTTAATTGTGCAATTTTGATCCTCTCCATTAACATGGGTTGTACTTGTAAGTTTGCAATTATTCCTCCTTTGCTATAGATATGTACATCTATTTCCATACTTCTCAAATCCCTTAACAGTCCCTCCTGCCTTGTAATAAGACATGCTAAATTTGGTGTAGACTTCTTACTTAAAGCATCGGCTACTACATTAGCTTTCCCCGGGTGATAGTGAATATTTACATCATAATCCTTCATCAATTCTAACCACCTCCTTTGTCTCATATTTAACTCTTTCTGAGTAAATATATACTTCAAACTCTTATGATCGGTATAAATCTCACAAGTCTCACCATACAAATAGTGCCTCCAAATCTTAAGAGCAAAAATTACAACTGCTAATTCTTGGTCATGGGTTGGATAATTCTGCTCATGGTTTTTTAATTGTATCGAGGCGTAAGCTACTACTTTTCCATTTTGCATTAGCACACATCCCAAACCATTTTTAGAAGCATCACTATAAATCACAAATCCCCCTGTCCCGGAAGGAATAGTCAAAATTGGGGCAGTTACTAATCGATTCTTAAGTTCATGAAAACTTTTCTCGGCTTGCTCAGACCATTCATATTTTACCTTCTTTTGTGTTAACCTAGATAGAGGTTTAGCAATGCTAGAAAATCCTTTAACAAATCTTCGGTAATAACCTGCTAATCCAAGGAAACTACGAATCTCACTCACATTAGTTGGTCTGGGCCAATCTAATATAGCCTCAATCTTTTGAGGGTCAACTGATACTCCCTCTTTGGATATGACATGTCCTAGAAAAGAAACACTAGGCATCCAAAACTCACACTTCTTTAATTTTGCATATAATTTCTCTTTCCTAAGGATTTGTAATATTGTCTCTAAATGCTTCTCGTGTTCTTCAATACTCTTAGAATAAATGAGAATGTCATCGATAAAAACAACAACACATTGATCCAAATAAATCCTAAAGACTCTATTCATCATATCCATAAAAGCAGCTGGTGCATTAGTTAGTCCAAATGGCATTACAAGAAATTCATAGTGACCATATCTAGTACGAAAAGCTGATTTTGAAATATCATCATCCTTAATCTTCAATTGATGATAACCTGACCTAAGGTCAATCTTAGAGAATACTTGTGCACCTTCTAATTGATCAAACAAGTCATCTATACGAGGTAAGGGGTATTTATTCTTAATGGTTACCTTATTTAGTTCACGATAATCTATACATAGTCTCATTGTCCCATCCTTCTTTTTCACAAATAACACTGGAGCACCCCAAGGCGATATACTTGGTCTGATAAAACCCTTGTCTAAAAGGTCTTCTAATTGAACTTTTAACTCTCTTAAGTCTAAAGGTGCCATACGATATGGTGGTTTTGAGATTGGTATAGTTCCAGGAATAAGGTCAATGGTAAATTCTATTTATCTATTAGGAGGTAGGCCTGGTAAATCATTTGGAAAAACATCCATAAATTTCTTAGCAATAGGAATATCTTCTAATCTAGGATCCATCATCTCCAAACTAGTAACAGTTGCAAGAAATCCTTGACATCCTTTCTTAAGAAAACTATAGGCTTGCATTGCAGAAATAATACACATCGGAGATATGATGCCAGTTCCTTCAAAACTAAATTTTGGTTGGTGAGGAATTTGGAAAGTAACACTTTTCTCAAAACAGTCTACCTTAGCATGATGCGATGCTAACCAATCCATCCCCAGAATGACTTCAAAATCTTTAATGTCTAAAACTATCAAATCAACAAATAGTTTATGACTATCAATATCTATGGGGCAAGCCTTGTATACTAATTTACCCATCAATAACTCGCCCGAAGGAGTAGAAACGTGTATGTTATGATTCAAGGGTTCAGGCAATTGATGAAAGTGATTTAATACATGTATAGATATGAACGAATGGGTAGAACCAGGATCTATCAAAGCTTTAAAAGGCTGTGCACATATAGAAAGTGTACCTGACACTACCGCATTAGAAGCTTGGGTATCAGAAAGTCCGAAAACTCTACCATGTCTGTCTTGATCCGTCTTTGCACTTGAAGGCTTTATCGGAACCCTTGCTGGGTTTGGGCAATCTTTTATCTGATGTCCTTTCTGTCCACATCTAAAATAAGCTCCCAAATCCTTATAACAAGGTCGTCCTCCATGCATCTTTCCACATTGCTGACATGTCTGGTTATTATATTGTTTGTTATCACTAGATCCCCCAACATTGGATGTGCTCCTAAAGAAATTTCTATTATTCAGGTTCTTTGCTTTTTGTTCCCCAAACTTCCTCTTGCCATCTCTAATTCGATTGTACTCCTCACCATCCCTCTCAGCTATTATAGCCCTAGTCACGACATCAATATATGATGTTAATTTCAGGATGGAAATTCGATTACGAATATTCAACCTTAACCCACGCTCAAACTTCTTCGCTCTTAAAACATCAGTTGCTATAACATGACGTGCAAAACGGGATAACTCAGTAAACTTTGCCTCATATTGACTAACCGTCATATTCCCTTGCACCAGACTCATGAAGTCAGCTGCCATTTCATCTTTCACCGTTTCTGGAAAATATTTCTCATAAAAGATTACTAAGAAATCATTCCAACCTATGTAAGTATGCATTTCCTCGTGTATTCTCTTAGTCATTCTCCACCAATGTTCAGCCTCCCCTTCTAACATAAATGTTGCAAATGACACCCTTTGTTCGTCGGTACACTTAAGAACATCGAGTATCTTTTCCATCTGCATTACCCAACTTTCTTCCTCGGTGGGGTTAGGAGTACCTTTAAAAGATGGAGGATTCAACTTCTTGAACTGTTCAATAGTACATCTACTTAGTTCAAGATTCTTTGGTACTCCATTGTTCACCTGCTGCTCCACAATCTTTGCCAGACTTTCAATTGCCTTGTATGCACCTTCCAGTCCTTCTATACTCGAATCACTAGTTCCCATTGATGATCTTCTCTTGGTCATTTTCTACAGTCGTGGCCAAACGTAAGATCTACTATACTACATCAATATTGAAAACTAAAAGACCAATTATAAATAATAAAACACAAAGGGAGGGTTATCACATAAATTAGATTTTAATACTATCTCCTAAGGATGGAAACATAAAATCTATAACGTTCGAAACCTATGTCCAGTAGTCTACGGGTTCATAACCTACGCTCTGATACCACCTCTGTCACGACCCCGACCCGAAAATAGTAAGGAACGAGTGTCTTGACATGCCACCAAGGCATCTAATATTCTGGCCTTAAAATTTTTCTTTTAAAATATATGTAGCGGAAGTATAATCACATGGTTATGAATCGTAAAATACTGAAAGTGAAGGAATTTCATCATCAGAGCCTTCTAAAGGAAACTTCATTTATATTAAAATATCCAAGAGTTACAACTTGACAGAAATTTTAGAGACAAACATCTTTCATTTAATAAAACAAAATTCTACTTAATGTAACAAAAAGAGCTCTAAAAGCTAAATCTTCAACATAGTCCACTTATGTTCCATCCGCTTGCCTAATTATTTCCTGAAAAATGGTTAATTATAAAACATCAGCTAAAAGCCGAATGAGATTCAATCTCCAAAAATTCTAAGGTTTTCAGAAAATAGATACCTATTTAATTTAGAACAGAAGGTATATACATAGAGATAGGAATTTCAAGTAATATATATAAAGTAAATGATAATATATATATTCAGAATAAACAGTTCAGAACAGAGCAGATGAATCAATTAAGCATGTGTCAATTATTCAGTTTTAGTGGCCATGTACACTCTAATACCTAGACAGATAGCCTTATCAAATGTTTCCACCTGATAACATCACAGACAGATAATCATGATTTCTGGAACAACGCCTTGTTTAGGGCACACCAGCGATAAACCAGCTGGGAAGGTACCACCCAAATATTTCCACCCGGTAGTCAAGGCCAACATAGTAAGAGAGTTTCCATAGGCCGAATCAATAATTTTTAGAATTCAAATCAGATGTTTATATGGAGAGATATAAACATATAACAAATGACGGAATCATCGGTATCAGATGCATTTTGAGAATAAAAGCATTTCACAAAATATACATAGTTTGCATAATATAATATAATCAAAATGCGCAAGAAATTGCATAGAGTACTCACCTAAAATAGAGGTCGAAATTATAGATAATGAGTCTTCGATCGCACGTTAATCTAACAAATACGATAAAGGTTTAAGTATACGTTCTAAACAAGATCCAGTCTACATATTGTATTTTAATAATAACTTGTTTCAAAGAATTTCTAATACCCATTTTCTTAACTTTTAAAACTCATTGATCGCTTAAAGGATTCAATTCATAGTTCTTCCTAATCAGTCGGTTCCCAGTAGAGATGGAGGGTCACAGGGGCACCGCTTAAATACCATCTCCTCTAGATAGAACATTTCCGGATTCATTCCCAGTAGAGATGGAGGGTCACAGGGGCACCACTTAAATACCATCTCGTCTAGACAGAATTTCACCGGGCCTGACTTTGGAATTACTTAAATGAGATTCCATAATAACGAGCAATTACTTTTAAAAAATCATTTTTTAAAAGCGTATATACAATTTCAAACAAGTTTACCTGAAAATAAAATAAACTTGGATTTCTTCTAAACTTTTTGTTTTGATTAGTGAAGTCCTTAGTGTATTTTACCAGCATAACTACTAAGTAAAGCTATAAAACATTAAATTAAAACTATAAAAATACATTATAACATTTAAATAAAATCATACCTACGAAATGAATTCTTTCTTCGAAATTATAGAACTCCTTCTTAAGATATTTCCCAAGCTTTCTATCACTCTTTCTTACTATAATTCTCAAGGAATTGGTGTGAGTTTCAAATGAACCCTAAGGCCCTATTTATAGGTTTTCAAAAGTATTACGGTGTTGACACGTGTTTTTTTCCTTTTTCTAGAGGATTTACATGAGTTTTATCCTTTCCTATAAAGGTGACACGTGTGCAGTGGATATGTTCAAAAACCGAGCACGAGGTGTCGAGGATAGGTATTAAGGGTATAAGGGTCATTTCACACATGAAGGGTATTTTGGTAATTTCACACTATATATTTTGAATATTTCTTAGAGGTCCTTGAAAATATTTTATTTACAAAATGGCCCATTTTATATTTTTATTTAGTCCTTAAAGTTTCATAAAATTATATTTTCTACCCCAAAACTTATTATTTGCCTTAAGATATGTCATAAGACTTCGATTTGATCCAATTTACAGTTGATTCTCCGTAAATAAAAAAATGGGGGTTTGTTATATTGATAGCCAATAATACCACATATCTAATAATACAACATGTATAAGATAATAAGTAACATAAGAGTGTAAAAACAAACTATATATAAAAGTGGGGTCATTACAGTTCTTCTAGCCCAATACATTGAAGAATCCCACAAAGAATATCCATTTATTATGCCAGTCAGAAATTAACTGGGTATGAAGTCAACTACACTGATTTTGAGAAAGCATGTGTTTCACTCGTCTGGGTAACGCAAAAGTTATAGTACTACATGCTTGACTTACCCATCAGAATAGTATCTCATATAGATCCCATCAAATACCTGCTAGAAAAGCCCCATCTATCTAGTAGAATAGCACGTTGGTTGATATTTCTAGTCAAGTTTGATAATTTGTACGTCATGCAGAAAGCTATGAAAGGAAGAGACATCTTCGATTACCTTTTTGATTACCACATAGAAGGGACTGGTGTTTAAGACTCTGAATCTCAAATGAAAATATCTCTACACCTCTCAAGAGGGCCCCAAATGGAAAATGTTCATTATTGGAGCTGCCAATAAGAAGGGATACCTCATCGGGATACTCCTTATCGGTCCTGATGACTCTCATACTCCCATTCCCATCAAATTAGAATTTCCTTGCACCAACAAGATGACTTTGTATGAGGTGTACACTTTAGGCCTCAAGATCTCCCAAAAGAAAGGAATCAAACACCTATACGTCTACAGAGACTCTTCCGTCATCGTTTGTTAAATCCTTAAGAAATGGAAAGTTAAAGACGAAAAGTTCCTACTCTTCCATACCCACCTAAAAGAGTTGGCCTCCCAGTTCAAAGATGTCACCTTCCACTACTTGCCATGTGTAAACAACATCCTAGCTGATGCCCTTTCTACCCTAACCACCATAGCTGACATGCCTGAGGGAACAACAATAGTCCTTTTCCTAGTTAAGAAATAAGTTATGCCCACCTACTGCTACCACATTGAATCTATTACCAAGGAAGACTGAGGAATATTCTAATATCATCGAGTTATAGCACTCTAATATTTTACACGTCCTCAAACACATTAGGTATCCCCAAGCCGTAGATAAGAATGATCATGCGACCCTTCATAACTGGTTGCCCAGTACATTATCTGTGACAAAGCACTTTTCAAGAGAATCTTCAAGGGTACCCATTTTCACTGCATAACAAGGGCTGATGTTGAAAAAATGATGTAGAAAATCCACAGTGGGGAATGCGAACCCCACATCACCGATCATATGCTTGCTAAGAAGATCATTTTTTAAGGGTACTATTAGACCACCATGGTTCAAGATTACACTACCTATGTCCTAAGATGCCTGAAATGCCAATAGTTCGCCAATCTTCAACACTTGCCTCCTCGAGAACTATACAACTAACCTTTCCTTGACCTTTCTCCACCTGAGGCATTGACATCATAGGGAAAGTTACTCCCAAATCTTCAAATGGTCACGAATTCTTCCTAGTCTCCATTGATTACTTTAACAAAGGGGTCAAAGACGAGTCATATGCAGCTCTGAATGCTAAAAAAGTGGCCAAGTTTATCATAAAGAACATTAATTTCTTATACGGAGTTTCCCATGAGTTAGTATCAGTTAATGGGCTCTATTTTAAAGCTGAGGTTAAAGAACTAGTCGACAAGTATGGGATTCAGAGACCAACTCTGTCTAGGACTCCAGATGGAAATTCAAATTGAATTGGAGCGGCCCCTACATTGCGAAGAAAATTCTCTTAGGAGGCACCCCTATGCGCACAAACCTCGATGGAGAGGATATAGAACATCTAGTCAACTTGTATAGTTTCAAGAAATTTTACCCTTGGTCCGAAATCTTGGCATGCTATGACTCTCCTCATCCCCCTTCTATTCTAAACAAAAAATTATTCATCTTCCCCTCCCCAGAGCTACGTGGGACCCGATCCTCGCAAAAACCTTTCCTTTTCAAAATGAAACTCATGAAAATTTTCAAAAACCCCAGAGGTACGTAGGCAGCCCATACACCATAGATGGGCCCGATCCCTTTCTTTTTCACAAAAGCTATTCTTTTCTAACCTCTTAGAACGCAAGTCCATTTCATCATTTACATAAACAAAAGGCTTATTATGCGTTAGCGATTGGTATAGACAATTTAAATGCAAAACTCATCTAAAGGCACAATAAAATATGATCAAAATTAATTTTTATTTTTGATAAAAGGAGTATAAAGTTGTGACATGAAGTATCAGTGGAAGGAAATAAACAAACCCCCCCTACAACTGACTGAACTATTCTTAAAAAAAACTTATCCTTAGCGAGATACACCAAAAATTATTCTAAAACCTAGAAACAAAAAACACCAAACTCACTATAGCTTCATAAAAAATACCCAAGGATTACAAGACATTTCCTTTAATTGCCTGACGTCTCGCTTCATCATCATTTCTGGCCCCCGAAGGTCCCCAAGTCTCATACTCTTGGTTGACACTCCATATGCGCTCTATGGAGCGTTATGCCCTGACAAGTTTGGATAGAACCACAACACCTTCCTCCACAGTGTCAAAGGAAACAAACCGCCTTATAACGATTTCTTTCGCACATGATTTTCTCTATTACCCACTTCCATAACCATTTTGGGTAGTTATCAGACATATTTTTGGACCCTTCACAGACTATGACGGACCAAAAGACGACTGGCAGTGCTTCCATAAAGAGCCCAGCATCATCCTCACTTATTTAATCAAATCCTCTGTCAAGAAGAAATTTATTGTGTGAGCGGGATCAATTTGTTTCCACCTGAATTGGAGCAAAAGGTACCACGGGACATAGAAGGAAGTCTGCCGAAGGCCCAACAACTGCACATATTGGTACTCTCCAAGATAGAAAATAGGCTATAAATCTCCCCACCATGACAATGGCCAACAAAGACACCGTGATTCGTGTTCTACAAACTAGTTAAACCAACTCTTTACGGATGGGCCTAAACTGAAGAAAGGTCGAACAAAGAAATTAGGCACACCTACCAAGGGATACTCAGGAGGGGCTGCCAGACAAAACCTCTCTGCAAGACATATTAACATCATTATCCGGATCCCCCTCAGAAAGTTTGAACGACCCTCCTACCAAGTATCTAAACTATTTAGGGTCTCAACCAGTACCACCGCCTTAGGATTATGGGGGTAAGACATCCATGACGTTATCGCAGCCACTTGGGGATCCTTTGTCAAGTACCCCATCACTAGCAAAAGTCTCGCAGTAAGGTCCAAGGCGGCAGCTCCGACAAAGCCAGCATCCTCAAAACCCCTCTAAGGCACTCAATACATAACTTCCTGAAGAGAAAGAATCCCTTTAGTAACCAATGGACGAGTTGCTAAAGGAGAAATGTGAATAAACTTCGCCAATAATGCCCGAGGAGAATGGGAAAAGTTAAGTATAGTCGTCACCACACCGCGGTTGACACCCAACATGGCCGAGAATTCCTCATATGTGGGACAGACCTCGTCAAGGCCAAAAATGAAGACATGTTCCTTAGGGTACCAGAACTGTACCGCCAATCCTAATAGGTTCTAGTCTATGGCTTGGTTACATGACAAATAAACCCGGTGTAGGTTGAAAGAATTATAGTCCACATTGTATAAGCACATGGACTCCAAACCATCAAGGTAAGAAGCAAATCCTTCATACATGAAAGAGCCATTTGAGAATAAGAAATGTGGGTATTGGTCGAGAAATCCCATCCCATGCCCTCCTTTTATACTCAAAACGCTTTGCAAAAGAAAAGAACTCTGGAAACCCAATTCATTTTCACCCCTATATGAGTACTTTGAAGTGTAGAAGAGTGCAATCGAAGCCTAGGGATGATTTTACTTGACCCCCATGCTGATAGGAAGGTCAAGGGGTATGACGATAGACATCCCCCTAATTTTGGAAAATTCCACCTTTCCTTTTTTACCAAAATCAATTTCAGAAAAATCCCCATTTTTTAAAATTTCCCCCAAATTATTCTTTTCAAATTTTTTCATCTTCTCTCAAGAAAACATCATTTTCATCATCAAAATAAATTCTTATGTAACAATGTTTTCCCTGAGTTTATTACTTTTACTCCTTTCAATATCTTTCAATATCTTTGCATAAAATAAACAATCTTAGCAAAAAAATTAAAAGTGCAAATATGATAAGTCATTAAATTAAGAAAAATGTCAAAAAAGAAAATGCATATTTCTTTATACATATTATGCTTCACTTGGTTAAAATTTGCAGATAAAGAGAAATTTAGAAAAATACATGCGAGACTTCGCCCAAACACTCAAATATCTCTATCCATCCCTCAACCCCCATCGTGGACACGATTTCTCCTGCGACGAGTGGTGGATCCCCCACTCCCAAAACTCGAACCCTCATCTGAGGTGGCAGATGACACAAAGCATGAAGGAGTCAACTTCTTGATATAATTCGATATGTAGGCCATCCGGTCCTTAATGTCCCTCATCTAGATGGTCAACACCTGAATATACTACAAACAAAGAAGAAATAGCGAAAGGGGAATTAGTCAGTAAATAAGCAAAGAAAATCAACAAAAAAAGAGAAAGAGAAAGGATATACATTAGGTTGAAGGTCCTCATCCGTTAGCCTCGTCAACCCAGACACCGAGTAATTAGGATGGTGCGGTATGCTCAGCGACTCCCTGCTACTCAGTTAAAAATTATAGGAAGAAGGAGAAACCTAAATGATCAGAGCCTCCTATGTAGCCGACGCTGTTAACATGCTACCACCAATGCTATGGGTTGATCCTGTCAGTGCGATAGAACCCCTGCCCAAACCCGTGGTGGGTGGAGGCATGTTTCATATGCTATAGATAAAGGATATCATCAGCCAACTCATCTTAAAATCAAGATAATCATAGCTCGTCACTGTATCCGTGTACCGCGTATAGAGCTCGTCGAGGAGGTGGCGCGCATGGAGGAAAAGATGCCTTCATGGAGAGCAACTCGAGCAAATACTCCTCATCGATGAAAGGGTTGTTTTAAAGTTCATCATCGATTCATCGGGTACTTACGACGGTGTGATAACGGAGAATGAAAATGGGGAGGAAAGAAATTCAAACTCAAGAGCTGAGTTATCACCACTCAAAGTTGGAATTTCAAAAGAGATAGGATCATTTTCAATGAAACTTTCTTCTTTTGGATCCAAAGATGAAATCATTTCATTGCAAATGGATACTACATCCATTTCATCCTCACTTTCATTATCTATAAAACCATGGGCCAAGTCAAGAATGGTTTGTTCCAAAGTAGGAAAAAAATCCTCATTTGGTTCAAAACATTCATCGACTTCAAAAGTTTCGGAAGAAAAATCATCGTCGAATTCAAATAATAAATCCAATTCATGTTCCTACAAATGATTTTCTTCCCGATAACGGTCTTCATACCTCTCATTATCAAGCATGAGCAAACCCTCACCGAAAGTCATAGGTCAGGGTGCGGATTCTTGAAAATGAGAAGTTTGAAAATTATTATCGAAACTATACTCAAACTCATTATTATAAGAATTTTAAAAACTATTGCAATTTGTTTCAAAATTCGAATTATAAGGAATTAGAGGCCCAAAATCGTTATCATCCTCCTCAAAATATACGCACTCCAAAGCTTGACTTTTGTAATACTCGCCCAAAGTCAGTTTTAAACTTCCAATTTTTTGGGACTCTAAGTATTGACCAAAAGTCATAGGTGTATGGGGATTTTGAGAATTATCATAATGATTATCGAAAGGATTGGAATAAGACGTGATTGCCCCAAATATTGCTCGAAGTGGCAAAATCCACAAAGTGATGCGCGCGCAATAAGTTCAAACGGTTCTTGACGCTCAAATGTAAAAGTCCTACAAAAATGTTTGCAAAAAATACAAATAGAAAGAAAATATTACGAAATACTAAATAAAATAAATTCTAAAATATCAAGTCCTCGATAACGGCACCATTTGATAGACAGGAGTTTTACCGCGGTGTCACGTCACCGACGCCGATCGTTTGTTATATTCGGCTCACCAAATCTATACAAAAACCTAAACTTATGACTACACTCAAAAAGGGAGTATAGTGGCAAGTCCAGGTATCGAATCCACAAAGACAAGTTGCTAGAATTTAATTAGTTTAATATTCCTAAAATAAACCTGTAAAAGATAATTGCTAATAAAATTAAAGATAAATAAAGGAAAAGATTATACTAGGCGAGTGTATTTAAACTAAAATTAACAAAGAAAATAAAAACTACAGGTTGCGTTGGATATCCCTCACCTAGAGTTAATTAGTATAAAATGGTTACATGGGTCGATGAGTTATTAAGACACTGTCTCGTTTCGACAGTTAATTAAACCCAAAGTTGTCACACCCCTAAATTCGCATAAAAGTCTAATAATATTTTGGCGTCAACAAATACCCTAGAAATTACGCATGCAAGGTCATAAGTGCGGAGCATACATGATAGATCTCTTCAAATCTCCTAGGCGTAATAACTACGACAACCCACTCGAAATAGACCCGTAAAACTCCATCACCAAAGCAAAGCAACACATTAACCCATAGGTGAGTTCAATCCAACACAACCTAGACTAAATAAGTTAGAAAGCATGGTAAATGAAATGTATTGAAAGAAAGCAAGTAAACCTAATTAACAAAGAAATAAATAAATGAAATACAAGTTAATCTAGGCAAGGGAAATTAATGACAATAATGGAAATAAAGCTAAAACAAGTAAACTACAACAAAGAAGATGAATGAATAGTAAATTAACTAATAAACAATGGCCAAAACACCCAAAATGGAGAGTAGGGCAAAGCTCTCAATACAAACCCTAAACCTTATGTAAAATTTAATATCTCTGAAAATAGAAACCAAAAATGGTATATATAGTAAGTTACAAAAGAAATAAAGGAAAAAGAAAAGAAAAAGATCAAGTTGCCAAATATTCGGGACCATCGGTCGACCGCAGGTCATGGACCGGTTGATCGGTCCTTCGAGGAAAAGCCCACTCGAAAGGTTGCAAGACAAAATCACAATATGCGGTCAACCGCCCCTGGGCGTGGTCGATCGGTACTCTGTTTTCCATCCTTGGTTGGTCATCATATGGGAGAAAAGGTTGCACACGAAAATAGCCATATCTTCTTCGTTCGAACTTGAAACGATGTGTCGTTTGTGGCCACGTGATGCTAACTCAATGAACTAAGCATCCGTGGAAATTACATGAGTCGATGATGACGTGTGAATTGACTAAAATGCCATTGAAGTAGCGTCCGATGATGAAACTTCTCCGAAATGCAACGGATCCTCACTTTTAGCGGTCCAACACCTACAAAAGCATAATTTACCGCTGCAAAACATATATATATCCAAATCCAAGGTTGTATGGTTAACGAGAATAAATATAGGTATTAAGAACGTAAAAGTGCTAGAATGCACAAAGATAAAGGGCACAAATATGCAATATTCGTGACGTATCAGCTATCGTGTTCTTGTGGTATAATATATTTTATATGCTTGCTTACTTATGTCTTGTCTGATATACCCATTCATTTTTCTATAACTACTTATGAACAGGAAAACACTTAAATTATACTTTGAATTAATATTTTGGGAACACTCCAAAGGATGACCTCACTCCTCCTTTCTCTATGACGCGAATTGATAATTATGTTCTCCATTTATATTATGCACATAAGCACGCACATCACAGAGTTCAATTGGAGAAGATTAAAACATGACCATAAGAGATAGAATGGATGGATGGCCATTCCTATCACCTTCTTATTCCGTAACCTAGTCCTCGGACCCTTGAACTACTTAGTTTCAGAAGCATCAGTATTGTCCTTAATGCCCTTCTCTCGAGGCAATAACATTTCTTTTGCTTGTTTTGTGCAAAATAGTCCAGCGACTATATTTCTACATATCATCCCACATCAACGATGAGAGAAAACCCCGAGAAAGGATGCATTCCCACGTGCACACCGAAGGGGGAAATACGAGGACTAATCATCGGGATACCTCTGGCCCTGACCATGCGATGGACATAGTACAGTAAGGTCAAGTTGCTAAAAAAATTCAAGATCCTAGACATTGAGAAGTTAGGGGGAAGCAGGCCGCCAATTGTGCACCTACGTAGCTACAACTGAACCATAACCCTTATTGGTGCCTCATAAGAGATAAGGGCCCAAATGTCTCAACAAAACATGAAAGATAGTGCTCTCTGATGGTTCTTGTCTCTTAAAGAATCCAAGATCCCTTATTGGGAAGATGCATCCCCATAATTCATGTCTCAGTACAAATACAATGAAGAAATAGAGGTCACACGCATGGACCTTGAGCTACTAAAGTAAAATCCTGAGGAATCAGTCAGCAGCTTCATTAGAAAGTAGAGCGAGAAAGCCACCACTATGACGCCATCAGAGGACGACCAACTGAGCATTACGAAGAAGAATTTCTTGCCTCATATTAGAGTGTCTTTGGGAAGATAGTACTACCTACACTTTCGAGCCCTCTAAGATGCTAGTGTGGAAATCAAAGAAGGTGTCACCAAAGTGGAGTCTGAATCGAAGAAGCTAACCTGATTATTTATAGCAAGGAAGTATGAAAAGCCTGCTAATGCCTTAGTCTCAACCATTAACAACATATCACAACTTGAAACTTCTTAGGCACCAGAAAGTCACCCTCATTTTGCAAGAAAAAAGTACACGGAGCTACATGCTCCCCCGTCTAAGGTATACCAAGCCTTACTACCCTGAAATCTCATTAAACCATTAGAACCCAAAAAATTACCAAACCCACTCCATTAAAACTTCAAGAATGAGGCCCGCTATCACTTTCATAAAGTGACACGCCACACCATTGACCCATGCTTTCACCTTAAAAACATGATCCAAGGTTTGATAGATTGGGGTTTCATTACCCCGCTAACAAATCCTAAGCCCAACACCACTCACAACCCTCTTCCATCACATGGAATCGAAAAAGATATTATTTTCCTGGAAAACAACATTGAGTTTGACCCTTCTTCTAAAATTGTGCCTGTTAAAGTGCCCATCACCCCGCAAGTCTCACCCAAACCTCTTAGGTTTTCCCCATCCTTTCTCTTTCACCCTATATGCCTTAATGATCAAGCTCGGTTTCTTCTCACGTGAGCCTTTATTATCGTTAACACCCGATCAAAGGGGGAGGCATGGAACTGACTGCTATTTTAGACAAACTCCAAAGGTTTAGGCTGAAATTGCCCATAGAAATATTAATCGACTACTATAGATTCAATGGTCTGTTCATGCAAGCCTAAATTTGGGGTCGAGAATAAGATGAGTGGGTAGTCACCATTGAGGAAATCATTCTATATAACGTTGTATATATCATGAATGATGTGTTTCGCTAGACAGGAGAGATGCAAAGCATCTTCGAGTTTCTCACGGCTTTGAAACATCAGGGACGATTGGTACCTTTATTTCTATATTTCCCCAATGAGTGGTAAGATTTATATAATGAAGTCATAGAGTTTTTCGAGTGCATTGATCACTCTTTCCAAGAGGACATCATCGCCACTAGTTAGGGTGGTGACTTTGAAAGCTCAAATAACGAATCTGGAGGCGAAGATTTTCCCTATTAGGGTGAAGACTGGAACCATGAGGTACAAACTTTAATAGAGGAAACCATGGCAATCAATGAAAACTGTGGAGGAAACGACTCCGAGGAATCACTTGGCCTAGAGACACTAAGGTTTAGTCTCTGCAAGATCAACCAAGATGCTATGCTGTTGGACCCATCCATCAAGATCACAACTACTGATATACCTATCCTAATTCGAAATGCCATCCCAATCTAGCTTGCTCAAGTTCAGTCAAACTGTGTTACTTATCTTATCCAACTGAGAGCTCCTTTTATGAGTTACTCAAAGCTATCTTCCCTAAAATTAATTAAATGAATATTTTTTAGTATCTTGTTGTGCCTTACCTTAATTGCATTGATTTTAGTCAAACTTTTAATGATGATGATTTTGTAAATGAACAATTCTTAACCAATCTTAATAAGGAAAATAATAAATAACATAACAGCATTCAAACTGATGGTCATGATACTTATGTTATTAATCTCGACTCTAGTAGCCATTAACCTGATATTCGGATAGGGTACAACCTTAACGATCATGAGCGAGAACAATTTGAAGAGATATTGAAAGAGTTCATAGACGTCTTTGCGTGGTCCTATAATTACACACCGGTCATTGACCGAGAGATATCTCGACACGAACCCCCAATGTTCCCAAAATAAAAATCGATAAAGCAAAAATTAAGGAAACTCTGAAGGTAATGGTCACCCAAAGTCAAAGAAGGGGTAGTCAAATATCATAACGTGGATTTCATTTGCCTAGTAGAATACCCTACATAGCTTGCCAACATCATCCCCATGCCAAAGTCAGAAGGAAATATCCACATGTGCATTGACTATCGAGATCTTAATACGGAATCCTCGAAAGATGATTAATTATTGCCACACATCAACATGATCGTCAATAATGAGTGTAAGGACATATTTTTAAAAAGTTTGTCACAATTAATTATGTCGTATACCGCTACAAGTCATTGAAGAATTACGAAGAGTGCATATACAAAAGACGGATCCAAATTACCAGTTGCCTTCAACATTCAGCCCAACAATATGAACTTTGGTAAGATATTGTTTTAAAGTTTCATATACATTTCATATTAAGAGTGTTGGGATATTTTTAAAAAAGGTTTTAAAAAGTTTTTATATAAAAATATCTTTTTAAAGAGGTTTTATAATTGTTATTAAGAGAAATTTTTGTTTTGAAAAGTTTTGTCAAAAACTGCTTCAGCAGTAAACGTACCTTGATTTCGATGCCAAGGTCGTTCAAGCGAGATATCAATCTCGTTCAAACGACAATGGGAAGTCGTGCATAGTCATTCGAACGACACGCTTTCTCGTTCGCGCGAGATGTCATTCTCGTTCGAGCGAGATGACTTTTAGGCTGACACGTTGCTATCTCTTTGACCGACTCAATCTTTTTATAAAAGGGATGTCACGCCTCATTTTTTATGTAGAGAAGGGTTTTCCAAACACTTTAGAGTTTTGGTTTTGTTTATCTTCCCAGAATCTATTTGATAACATCTTTTGCCAGATTGTTTTCTTCTCTCATTTAAGGGTTCAAATAATTTCTGTTTTGTTTACAATTCACAATAAATCCCAATTACTTTTATGTGAGTTGTTTTGTGGAACCCAAGAACATATTTTGTCATTTGTTCATACTTTGTGGGGTGATTTCTTCAACCAACAGCTGCGTGCTATTGTGGAGGGAGTCCTTATAAAGTTCACATCTTATGGAGAAGCCATTTTTCTTCTTCATTGCTGCCCTCCTGGAATGGGAAAATTACAGCCGTAACTTATGGAGGAATCATCTTCTTCTTCACTGCTGCCCTCCTGGAAAGGGAAAGTTCCAGACGAGACATCGGAACCGACACCTGCGGTTATTTCGTATGTCACCATATTTCATTTTAATCCATGTAAGCCATTTTCTTACAAAATTATATTGAAATAAAAGGTTTTGCCCCTTTGGGGGATTTTTCCTGAATATTTGTGTCACATGCTTTATTTATTTATTGCTTGACACACGCACTTTTAGATGCATGTTTAGGGGCAGGATTAATTTGGTTTAAAAATAGACTCTAATTAAATAAGTGTGCCAAATTGGAAACTTGCGAATAAATTTAATCAATTATCACCAGTCACGTCTCGCGTTTTTTTACAAATTGGTATCATAGCGGGTTACGCTAATTTATCGCATGATCATATTTTCCGCAAAATTTGTGTGATATTGATTTTTTTTGAAAAATCAGTTTTATGAAAATCGCAGTTATCCAATGGAAAGTTCATTTAATAAGGTGCCTATTTTTTATGGGAATAATTATGCCTATTGGAAAGCTCGCACGAAATCTAGTTTAAAATCTATTGACGAGCGTGTTTGGTTGCTTTGTGTTCGTTTTCTAGCAAATGATTCTTCTCTTGCCATATCATATAGATGATTGTGTTTGCATGTTTGTCATACGCTAGTTTTTGTTTCATGATATTTATGTTTGCTAGCGTTGTGACATGTACTTTTTGTTCAAATTTTTGTTTTTTGAAAATTTTTGAAAAATGCAAAAAGATTTTCTATTTTTTTACTGTCCATTCATATTTGTTTTGGTCAGATTTGAAAATCCAAAAATATTTTATATTTTACTTGCACTGTTTATGGATAAACACTTAGGATGACCAAGTCACAACTTCATTCCATTTATCCATGTGACTATTTGATAGTGTTATGAGACAATAGGTCAATTCATCCATGGGCTTTACAATATTTGGAATCATTGAGATGTAATTTAGTATTACTTCCTACATGTTTGACTCATGATTTCCTTTATTTCACACATGCACGGATTTGTTTGATTATTGTGCTTGTCTTATCACATGTTGGTTGGGTGTTTTCACTTCAATCCTGTCCTTAAACGAATCAAGCGCGATAAAACTTGAAAAAAGTTGTGCATATAAGAACTGTTTTATGAGTTTGTGTGCTTTGTTTGAAAACGGGGAAAGGCTGTGAAAGGTTCATTTTGCCTTTGCAAATACTAAGCCACTGTTAAATTGGACCTAAAAATGGTGGAATTTTATTATCCGGGGTCCAAAGAGGCTTAAAAGAGCCCGAAAAAATTTAAAGGCAATAAAAAGAAATTGTTGCCAAATTATGGACCATTTAGGTTTCTGCACCAATTCTCCAAAGTTTGAGAATTTAGATTACCTTTAAAAAGAAAATATATATGAGGGTGTTTGGTTGGAGATTTTAAACGGGTTTTCACGTCCTTGAAAATCTTGAAAAAGCGCTAAATAGTTTTGGACGTTATTGGTGTGGAAATCATTTAGACTTTGATTTGTTGATTTGCATAAGACGATGTCATTTAAATTCATCAAATTTTTACACCTAAGGATACTTTTGATGTTCATTCGTTAGGGGTCCACGTATGCATCGTGCACATATGATTGATTGAGTTTATTTACCTATCGAATGTGTTCACACCCATTCATTACATTTCCATGACTCGGTTGTTTGAGTTTAAATCCATGGTGTCATTTTTTTTGTATCCTATTTTTGTATAAAAAATTTGAAAAATCAAAAATAGTTTGTGGATGTTTATGGTACATACCTTTGCATGCGCGTAGCTTGATCTTTGTTTGCTATGCATTTTATCGTGACACTCCATGTTTTGATTTTTTGTCTTATCTGTCTATTTAGGGACATCATAAAAAGGTGGTGAGAGAATTATCATGTTATGGGGGAGTTTTTGCATTATGGGGGAGATTTGATTATTAATGATTTATTCTTATATCATTTCAAACTCGATGCGTCACGAAGGTTTTGTTTTATCCCATGTGTGTAGGTACGAAGATTGAAGATCATGATGTTCCACACCCTGATGAGAAAAGCTTTGAGAGTTTTGATGTTGAAGAAAAATTTGAGAACTTTCAAACGTTACCTTTTCAGTTTTGGGATTCATGGGAGGGTTGATTTCTATAGGCATTTTAATTTTTGATAATTCGAATGTTTTTATGTATATATCGGCATAGTATTAGGGGGAGATTTGTAAGGACATAATTTTAATAAGTCCATCACAATTAATTATGTCTTATACCGCTACAAGTCGTAGAAGAATTTTGAAGAGTGCATCTACAAAAGACGGATCCGTGTTACTAGTTGCCTTCAATATTCAAGCCCAACAATATGAACCTTGGTAAGATATTGTTTTAATGTTTCATATACATTTCATATTAAGAGTGTTAAGATATTTTTAAAAAAGGTTTTAAAAAGCTTTTATATAAAAATATTTTTTTAAAGAGGTTATAATTGATATTGAACGAAAGTTTTGTTTTGAAAAGTTTTGTCAAAAACTGCTTCAGCAGTAAACGTACCTCGGTTTCGACGACAAGGTCGTTCAAGCGAGATATCAATCTCGTTCGAACGACAATGGGAAGTCGCGCATAGTCGTTCGAACGACACGCGATCTCGTTCGCGCAAGATGTCATTCTCGTTCGAGCGAGATGAATTTTAGGCTGACACGCTGCTATCTCTTTGACCGACTCAATATTTTTATAAAATGGATGTCAGGCCTCATTTTTTGTGTAGAGAAGGGTTTTCCAAACACTTTAGAGTTTTGGTTTTGTTTATCTTCCCATAATCTATTTGATAACATCTTATGGAAGATTGTTTTCTTCTCTCATTTAAGGGTTCAAATAATTTATGTTTTGTTTACAATTAACTACAAATCCAAATTACTTTTATGTGAGTTGTTTTGTGGAACCCAATGACATATTTTGTTATTTGTTCATACTTTGTGGCGTGAGCTCTACAACCAACAGATGCGTGCTATTGTGGAGGGAGTCCTTATAAAGTTCACATCTTATGGAGAAGCCGTTTTTCTTCTTCATTGCTGCCCTCCTGGAATGGGAAAATTCCAACCGTAACTTGTGGAGGTGTCGTCTTCTTCTTCACTTCTGCCCTCCTGGAAAGGGAAAGTTACAGCTGAGACATCGGAACCGACACCTGCGGGTATTTCGTTTGTCACCATATTTCATTGTAATCCGTGTAAGCCCTTTTCTTACAAAATTATAGTGAAATAAAAGGTTTTGCCCCTTTGGGGGATTTTTACTGAATATTTGTGTCACATGCTTTATTTATTTATTAGTTGACACACGCACTTTTAGATGCATGTTTAGGGGCTGGATTAATTTGGTTTAAAAATAGACTCTAATTAAATAAGTGTGCCAAATTCGAAACTTGCGAATAAATTTAATCAATTATCACACAGTCACGTCTCGCGTTTTTTTACAAATTGGTATCAGAGCGGGTTACGCTAATTTATGGCGTGATCCTATTTTCAGCAAAATTTGTGTGATATTGATTTTTTTTTGAAAAATCAGTTTTGTGAAAATCGCAATTTTCCAATGGAACGTTCATTTAATAAGGTGCCTATTTTTATGGGAATAATCATGCCTATTGGAAAGCTCGCATGAAATCTAGTTTAAAATCTATTGACGAGCGTGTTTGGTTGCTTTGTGTTCATTTTGTTGCAAATGATTCTTCTCTTGCCATATCATATAGATGATTGTGTTTGCATGTTTGTCATACGCTAGTTTTTGTTCCATGATATTTATGTTTGCTAGCGTTGTGACATGTACTTTTTGTACAAGTTTTTGTTTTTTGAAAAATGCAAAAATTTTTCTATTTTTTTTACTGTCCATTCATATTTGTTTTGGTCAGATTTGAAAATCAAAAAATATTTTTTTATTTTACTTGCACCGTTTATGGACAAACACTTAGGATGACCAAGTCACAACTTCATTCCATTTATCCATGTGACTATTTGATAGTGTTATGAGATAATAGGTCAATTCATCCATGTGCTTTACAATGTTTGGAATCATTGAGATGTAATTTAGATTTACTTCCTACATGTTTGACTCATGATTTCCTTTATTGCACGCATGCACGGATTTGTTTGATTATTGTGCTTGTCTTATCACATGTTGGTTGGGTGTTTTCACTTCAATCATGTCCTTAAAACGAACCAAGCGCAATAAAACTTAATAAAAAGTTGTGCATATAAGAACCGTTTTGTGAGTTTGTGTGCTTTGTTTGAAGACGGGAAAGGGCTACGAAATGTTTATTTTACCTTTATGAATACTAAGCCACCGTTAAATTGGACCTAAAAAATGGAGAAATTTTATTATTCGGGGTCCAAAGAGGTTTAAAAGAGCCCGATAAAATTTAAATGGAATAAAAAGAAATTCATGCCAAATTATGGGCCATTTAGGTTTCTGCACCAATTCTCCAAAGTTTGAGAATTTAGATTACCTCTAAAAAGAAAATATATATGAGGGTGTTTGGTTGGAGATTTTAAACGGGTTTGCACGTCCTTGAAAATCTTGAAAAAACGCTAAATAGTTTTGGATGTTATTGGTGTGGAAATCATTTAGACTTTGATTTGTTGATTTGCATAAGACGATGTCATTTAAATTCAACAAATTTTTACACCTAAGGATACTTTTGATGTTCATTCGTTAGGGGTCCACGTATGCATCGTGCACATATGATTGATTGAGTTTATTTACCTATCGAATGTGTTCACACCCATTCATTACGTTTCCATGACTCGATTGTTTGAGTTTAAATCCATGGTGTCATTTTTTTTTTGTATCCTATTTTTGTATAAAAAATTTGAAAAATCAAAAATAGTTTGTGGATGTTTATGGTACATACCTTTGCATGCGCGTAGCTTGATCTTTGTTTGCTATGCATTTTATCGTGACACTCCATGTTTTGATTTTCTGTCTTATCTGTCTATTTGGGGACATCATAAAAAGGTGGAGAGAGAATTATCATGTTATGGGGGAGTTTTTACATTATGGGGGAAATTTGATTATTAATGATTTATTCTTATATCATTTCAAACTCGATGCGTCACGAAGGTTTTGTTTTATCTCATGTGTGTAGGTACGAAGATTAAAGATCATGATGTTTCACACCCTGATGAGAAAAGCTTTGAGAGTTTTGATGTTGAAGAAAAATTTGAGAACTTGCAAATGTTACCTTTTCAGTTTTGGGATTCATGGGAGGGTAGATTTGTATAGGCATTTTGATTTTTGATAATTCGGATGTTCTTATGTATGTACCGGCATAGTAATAGGGGGAGATTTGTAAGGACATAATTTTAATAAGTCCATCACAATTAATTGTGTCTAATACCGCTACAAGTCATCAAAGAATTGTGAAGAGTGCATCTACAAAAGACGGATCCGTGTTACCAGTTGCCTTCAATATTCAAGCCCAACAATATGAACCTTGGTAAGATATTATTTTAATGTTTCATATACATTTCATATTAAGAGTGTTGGGATATTTTTAAAAAAGTTTTTAAAAATCTTTTATATAAAAATACTTTTTTAAAGAGGTTATAATTGATATTGAGAGAAAGTTTTGTTTTGAAAAGTTTTGTAAAAAATTGCTTCAACAGTAAACGAACCTCGGTTTCGACGCCAAGGTCGTTCAAGCGAGATATCAATCTCTTTCGAACAATAATGGGAAGTCGCGCATAGTCGTTCGAACGACACGCGATCTCGTTCGCGCGAGATGTCATTCTCGTTCGAACGAGATGACTTTTAGGCTGATACGCTGCTATCTCTTTGACCGACTCAATATTTTTATAAAAGGGATGTTAGGCCTCGTTTTTTGTGTAGAGAAGGGTTTTCCAAACACTTTAGAGTTTTGGTTTTGTTTATCTTCCCAGAATCTATTTCATAAGATCTTATGGCAGATTGTTTTCTTCTCTCATTTAAGGGTTCAAATAATTTATGTTTTGTTTAAAATTCACAACAAATCCAAATTACTTTTATGTGAGTTGTTTTGTGGAACCCAATAAAATATTTTGTTGTTTGTTCATACTTTATGGCTTGAGCTCTATAACCAACAGAAGCATGCTATTGTGGAGGGAGTCCTTATAAAGTTCACATCTTGTGGAGAAGCCATTTTTCTTCTTCATTGCTGCCCTCCTGGAATGGAAAAATTCCAGCCGTAACTTGTGGAGGTGCTGTCTTCTTCTTCACTTCTGCCCTCCTGGAAAGGGAAGTTACAGCCGAGACATCGGAACCGACACCTGCGGGTATTTCGTATGTCACCATATTTCATTGTAATCCGTGTAAGCCATTTTCTTACAAAATTATAGTGAAATAAAAGGTTTTGCCCCTTTGGGGGATTTTTACTGAATATTTGTGTCACATGCTTTATTTATTTATTGGTTGACACACGCACTTTTAGATGCATGTTTAGGGGCTGGATTAATTTGGTTTAAAAATAGACTCTAATTAAATAAGTGTGCCGAATTGGAATCTTGCGAATAAATTTAATCAATTATCACACAGTCACGTCTCGCGTTTTTTCACAAATTGGTATCAGAGCGGGTTACGTTAATTTATCGCGTGATCCTATTTTTCGCAAAATTTGTGTGATATTGATTTTTTTTGAAAAATCTGTTTTGTGAAAATCGCAAGTTTCCAATGGAACGTTCATTTAATAAGGTGCCTATTTTTTATGGGAATAATCATTCCTATTGGAAAGCTCGCATGAAATCTAGTTTAAAATCTATTGACGAGCGTGTTTGGTTGCTTTGTGTTCATTTTCTTGCAAATGATTCTTCTCTTGCCATATCATATAGATGATTATGTTTGCATGTTTGTCATACGCTAGTTTTTGTTCCATGATATTTATGTTTGCTAGCGTTGTGACATGTACTTTTTGTACAAATTTTTGTTTTTTGAAAAATGCAAAAAGATTTTCTATTTTTTTTACTGTCCATTCATATTTGTTTTGGTCAGATTTGAAAATCCAAAAATATTTTGTATTTTACTTGCACCGTTTATAGATAAACACTTAGGATGACCAAGTCACAACTTCATTCCATTTATCCATGTGACTATTTGATAGTGTTATGAGACAATAGGTCAATTCATCCATGTGCTTTACAATGTTTGGAATCATTGAGATGTAATTAATATTTAATTCCTACATGTTTGACTCATGATTTCCTTTATTGCACACATGCACGGATTTGTTTGATTATTGTGCTTGTCTTATCACATGTTGGTTGGGTGTTTTCACTTCAATCATGTCCTTAAAACGAACCAAGCGCGATAAAACTTGATAAAAAGTTGTGCATATAAGAACCGTTTTGTGAGTTTGTGTGCTTTGTTTGAAAACGGGAAAGGGCTACGAAATGTTCATTTTGCCTTTGTGAATACTAAGCCACCGTTAAATTGGACCTAAAAAATGGAGGAATTTTATTATTCGGGGTCCAAAGAGGTTTAGAAGAGCCCGAAAAAATTTAAAGGCAATAAAAAGAAATTGATGCCAAATTATGGGCCATTTAGGTTTCTGCACCAATTCTCCAAAGTTTGAGAATTTAGATTACCTCTAAAAAGAAAATATATATGAGGGGGTTTGGTTGTAGATTTTAAACGGGTTTGCACGTTCTTGAAAATCTTGAAAAAATGCTAAATTGTTTTGGACGTTATTGGTGTGGAAATCATTTAGACTTTGATTTGTTGATTTGCATAAGACGATGTCATTTAAATTCAACAATTTTTTACACCTAAGGATACTTTTGATGTTCATTCGTTAGGGGTCCACGTATGCATCGTGCACATATGATTGATTGAGTTTATTTACCTATCGAATGTGTTCACACCCATTCATTACGTTTCTATGACTCGGTTGTTTGAGTTTAAATCCATGGTGTGATTTCTTTTTTTTTGTATCCTATTTTTGTATGAAAATTTTGAAAAATAAAAAATAGTTTGTGGATGTTTATAGGACATAGCTTTGGATGCGCGTAGCTTGATATTTGTTTGCTATGCATTTTGTCTTGACACTCCATGTTTTGATTTTTTTTTCTTCTTATCTGTCTATTTGGGGACATCGTAAAAAGGGGGAGAGAGAATTATCATGTTATGGGAGAGTTTTTGCATTATGGGGCAGATTTGATTATTAATGCTTTATTCTTATATCATTTCAATCTCGATGCGTCATGAAGGTTTTGTTTTATCTCGTGTGTGTAGGTACGAAGATTGAAGATCATGATGTTGCACACCCTGATGAGAAAAGCTTTGAGTGTTTTGATGTTGAAGAAAAATTTGAGAACTTGCAAATGTTACCTTTTCAGTTTTGGGATTCATGGGAGGGTAGATTTGTATAGGCATTTTGGTTTTTGATAATTCGGATGTTTTTATGTATGTAACGGCATAGACATAGGGGGAGATTTGTCAGGACATATTTTTAATAAGTCCGTCACAATTAATTATGTCGTATACCGCTACAAGTCGTCGAAGAATTGTGAAGAGTGCATCTACAAAAGACGTATCCGAATTACCAGTTGCCTTAAACACTCAAGCCCAACAATATGAACTTTGGTAAGATATTGTTTTAAAGTTTCATATACATTTCATATTAAGAGTGTTGTGATTAGGCATAAATTCTTCATATTTATCCCCTTAATTTTGGTATTTTTATGATCCCTTGCGATGTAAATAACTTGAATTTGTCTCATATTTATGATACTAACCCTCTTTGACAAGTATTTCATATTTTGTGTATCTTTTATGTGTTTTACAGGTATTTCATGCAAGAAAGATAGAAAAAAGAACTCAAAATAGTAAAAGAAAACAAGAATCGGGGAGTTGAAGGGCATTTTCATAATTTTGCAGCCTTAGTATGGAGGTCGGGAAATTGGAAAGTTGAAGATCTTTCAATTACAAGAACACTGGAAAAAATCGCACCTCAATCCGAGTTACGGTGAAGAAGTTATGCCCATTTGAAGTTGAAAAGAAATCCAAGAAAAAAGCTGTGAGACCCGAACCGAACCGAAGCTGAGGAAAAAGAACCGGTCCACCCATTTGTCATGCACCAGATCCTTTATGAAATTAGTCATGCTCCAGATCTGTTACAAAATTAGTCACGCTTTCTAAGTGTGGCAAATTGGCAGATTCGGGATTTTTATTTTGTGCTTATCTTTTAGCCAAAAGAGTTTTATGTTTTGGGGACTCTTCTAAACGACCTCTAGCCTATATATTTAGTCATTAGGACTCTTTTTATTCAGATTTCATTCATGTAAAAGCTCCATAACAAGTAGTAACATCTAGGAGAATGATTCACATATTTTTCACCTTAATTTCAATCTTTGATTTCTTCTTGCATGTTCTTGTTCTTCAATCCTCGTAACTTTTATTTTTCAGCACTTTTATTATTATTTCACCATGCTAGGCTAGATTTCCCAAGGCCGGGATACATGAACCCATCCTGACGTGTTAGTTTCATGTGTATAACATTAATCCTCTGAATTTAGTGATTGATCACGACCGTATTGCATAGGTACACAACAATTGTAGATCTTGATATCTCGTTTGCCTCTGGATAACCGGGATGATTTAGAATGCAATTTGAGTGTCACTATCGCGATGCTGATTTACTCATCCTCAGAGTAAGTATGACGCGGGCTTGAACCTCGTATACGTAATGCTTGGGAGTACTAAATTCTGGGTCAAATTAATCAGTTAAATTTACGATTAGTATTATAACTGTAATACACTAGGGTTGGGGGATTGTATTCCCATCCTGTTTTTCGCATACATAGTTTAAGGTTTTAAACCAGTTTTCATTAGCATTCTAGGTAATTTAATATAATTACAACTTTTCATAATTTCATAATTGCACTTAGTTGTAGTCAATTCTCGAAACCAAATCATTTTTTCTTTCTTTTTAGAGTCAAAGTTAGGATGCCTTCGTCTTTTCCCGTCGTTACAACTTCGTTGTCCTATTTCCCTGTGGATACGATCCCGACTTGTCAGGTTTATTACTAACGCGATAGGATTGCACTTCAGCCTAGAGTGAACGCATTTCTGAGACACATTCTTCGTCGCGTCAAGTTTTTGGCGCCGTTGTCGGGGAATTAGGTAGACTTAGGATTAGATCAAGTTAATCTAAAACTTTGACCAAAAAAAAATCAAAAATCAAAAATTCAAAAAAAAAAATTGATGAGTATTACAAGGGAGATGCTGGATGAGAGCGAATGGCAAGATATAGTAGATGAATTCCTTCATAGTAATTATCCCTCCACATCACAGAAGCCTTCGGGGGAGAGTGAGAGAGAGTATTCGAATAATGAGCAAGAAAGAGCGTTAGGAGATATGAGCCTAGAGGACTTTGAGAACGAATTCGGACCGGTGGACGAGAACTTCTCTATCGAAGTCCAATCACTATTGGACTCATTTTGTCACTTAGAAGAGAGCGAATGGAAAGATAGGATTGATGATTTCCTTCTTTGTGACCATCCACCCATGCCGCTAGAGTTCTCGGATGCAATCAAGGCCATGGTTAGAGTATCGTCCAATTTAGAGCTTGATGCATGCATTACCAAGTTTAGGGACAATCTAGGCCATTCCAAAATTCACTTTGATATTCTCTCCAAGTCGGCCCATTTGAGCTACAAGGTGATTGAGCACCTCGTTGACTTCACTCACCTCATTCATCATATGCCTCGAGGTGTTCATTTTTTCTATTGGGTCGACTCCCAATTGTTCCGACTTTTGGTTTACGATGTAAGGAAGACGAGCGAGGCAAGAAGAGCACCATTCCCCGTGCAAGGGGTCGGGTGAGTTTATATAGAAAGATGATAGATCGTCGCACCCCCGACGCGTATGTGGTGATTTTTATTGTATTATTGAATCATGTGTTAGTGTCATTTAGTGTCTTTATGCATTTTAAATTTTTGTTTGTTTTATTTTCTCGCACTTTTCATTTGCCTTGTTTAGATTTTAGTCCTTTTTGCTTGAGGACAATGCAAAAGTCTAAGTTAGGGGGTGTCACGAGTGTGTATTTCTAAAACTTCACAAATTTTCAAAATGCCCAAAAATCTCAAAAAAATCATAAAACTTTGAAAAATCCAAAAATATTTTTCTTCAAAATAAATAAAAATTGGAACTCAAATTTTTCAAAAATATCATTAAGAGTCGGTTTAAAGTCTCAAGTTGTAAAAATTAAACATACACAAAGCCGAAATTGACTAAAGATGGAAATTGTGCGAAAATTGACGACTTAACGAATAAGTGTGGTGATTAACAAACCCGGTGAGATTCGAGCCTATCACTTTTTGTGAGTTTTTAAATCAATCCGAGTTAATTGTTAACTCAAAGTTTTTTTCAGCGCCTAAAAAATCGTCGAGGATCTCAATCCTTTTATTTTGATCGGTTATGAAAAACGTGTGTCATTTTTGCTTTGAAAAACGTGCCAAAATTGATAACTAAACTTAAATTCATCTCGAAACGCATATGATAACGCAATTGGCATTTTGGGCAATGAAGTAGGCCCTCGTTTGTCACCCAAAAATATTGGCCAGAAAAAGATGCGGAAAAAAATCACCCTTTTTGTAACCGAAATTGAGCCGAATAAATTTTTCCTTTCATTTGACAACCCGAAAAACCCAAATATACCGGAATTGTGAAAAATGAAAAAATTCAGAATTTAAGTCCGAAAAGTGCATATAAAGGGGCAAGAAAAAAATAGATATGCTCAACAAAAATATAAAGAAAAGAAAAGAAGTGAAAAACATAAAAAAATAGAAAAAGAAGAAAAAAATGAGCAATAGCCCGGAAAAAGCACAAATGGACATCATAAATGACTTTTCCAATTCCAACCTTCCCTACCATTTTCTTTTTACCCCATATACCTTAAAACTCGAAAAAGTCCTAACATAGTCTAAATTGCGAAATTGATTACCGCGTGGAGAGCTAATACACCAAAAGATAATAGAAGAGATTGAATGCGTGAAAAAGAGGCAATGTTCCCGTTTTTAAAACCATATTCCGTTGATGAGATCCGATCACTCTAAAATCTCTGTCTTTCTATTTGTGTGCGTGACTTTGCGTCCATTATATTTAATCTTTATATCACGCATACCGAGAGAATATCCACATTCCGAGTGATTCGTTTGAGAGAGCATTCCGTGAGAATTTGAAATCAAAACGAATTTTTGGATAACTAACGTAATGGTTAATCGGTGGAAATTCGCGGTTAAATTTTTGGTTTCGCACACACGCACTATGATTTGAGACTTGTAAATATGACTTGATGATGACTATTTTCTGAGAAGGTCTGAATTGTAAAATTTTTGCATATTTTAATTTTTCTTTGAGTCGAATTTTGTGGGTATATTCTCTGCAAACCCTCACGAGACACCACTCGTCCTACTAGGGTAACCTAGGGGTTTAAAGGTTTATTGCATATGCTAAATGCAATCGCTTGCCCATTAAAAAGGTATTACATCCCAATAATTTTTTTTTGAAGGGTCCTTAACTCATACTCTCGTTCTTTTACATTGCTCGGGATGCGCAAAGTTCTAAGTTAGGGGGGTTTGATTAGGCATAAATCCTTCACATTTATCCCCTTAATTTCGGTATATTTATGATCCCGTGCGGTGTAAATAACTTAAATCTGTCTCGTATTTATGCTACTAACCCTTTTTGGCAAGTTTTTCGTATTTTGTGTATCTCTTATGTGTTTTACATGTATTTCATCCAAGAAAGATGGAAGAGAACTCAAAATAGTAAAAGAAACCAAGAATCGGGGAGTTGAAGGGCATTTTCGTAATCTTTCAGCCTTAGTCCGAAGGTGGGGCCAACTGGAAAGTTGAAGATCTTTCAATTATAAGAACACTCGAAAAAGCGGCACCTCAATCCGCGTTACGGTGAAGAAGTTATGCCCATTTAAAGTTGAGAAGAAATCCAAGAAAAAAACTGTGAGACCCGAACAGAACCGAAGCTGAGGAAAAAGAACCGGTCCGCCCATTTGTCATGCAACAGATCCGTTACGAAATTAGTCACGCTCCAGATCCTTTACAAAATTAGTCACGCTCCAGATCCTTTACAAAATTAGTCACGCTTTCTAAGTGTGACAAATTGGCAGATACGGGATTTTTATTTTGTGCTTATCTTTTAGCCAAAAGAGTTTTATGTTTTGGAGACTCTTCTAAACGACCTCTAGCCTATATATTTAGTCATTAGGACTCTTTTTATTCATATTTCATTCATGTAAAATCTCCATAACAAGTAGTAACCTCTAGGAGAAAGATTCACATATTTTGCACCTTAATTTCAATCTTTGATTTCTTCTTGCATGTTCTTGTTCTTCAATCCTGGTAACTTTTATTTTCAGCACTTTTATTATTATTTCGCCATGCTAGGCTAGATTTCCCAAGGCCGGGATACATGAACCCAGCCTGATGTGTTTGTTGCATGTGTATAACATCAATCCTCTGAATTTAGTGATTGATCACAACTGTATTGCATAGGTACATAATAATTGTAGATCTTTATATCTCGTTTGCCTCTGGGTAACCGGGATGATTTAGAATGCAATTCGAGTGTCACTGTCGCGATATCGATTTACTCGTCCTCAGATTAAGTATGATGTGGGCTTGAACCTCGTATACGTAATTCTTGGGAGTACTAAATTCTGGGTCAAATTAATCAGTTAAATTTACGATTAGTATTATAACTGCAATACACTAGGGTTGGGGGATTGTATTCCCGTCCTCTTTTTCGCATACATAGTTTAAAGTTTTAAACCAGTTTTCATTAGCATTCTAGGTAATTTAATATAATTGCACCTTTTCATAATTTTATAATTGCACTTAGTTGTAGTCAATTCTCGAAACCAAATCATTTTTTCTTTCTTTTTAGAGTCAAAGTTAGGATTTCTTCGTCTTTTCCTATCGTTAAAACTTCGTTGTCCTATTTCCCTGTGGATACGATCCCGACTTAACGGGTTTATTACTATCGCGACAGGCTTGCACTTGATCCTAGAGTGAACGCATTTCTGAGACACATTCTTAGTCGCATCATGTTGGGATATTTTTAAAAAAGGTTTTAAAAAGATTTTACATAAAAATATTTTTTTAAAGAGGTTTTATAATTGTTATTAAGAGAGTTTTGTTTTGAAAAGTTTTGTGAAAAACTGCTTCAGCAGTAAACGTACCTCGGTTTCGATGCCAAGGCCGTTCAAGCGAGATATAAATCTCGTTCGAATGACAATGGGAAGTCGCGCGTAGTCGTTCGAATGACACGCGATCTCGTTCGCGCGAGATGTCATTCTCGTTCGAGCAAGATGACTTTTAGGCTGACACGCTTCTATCTCTTTGACCGACTCAATCTTTTTATCAAAGGGATGTCAGGCCTCATTTTTTGCATAGAGAAGAGTTTAACACTTTAGAGTTTTGGTTTTGTTTATCTACCCAGAATCTATTTGATAACATCTTTTGGCATATTACTCATTTGAGGGTTCAAATAATTTCTGTTTTGTTTACAATTCACAGTAAATCCCAATTACTTTTATGTGAGGTTTTTTGTGGAACCCAAGAACATATATTGTTATTTGTTCATACTTTGTGGGGTGAGCTCTAAAACCAACAACTGCGTGCTATTGTGGAGGGAGTCCTTATAAAGTTCACATCTTATGGAGAAGCCGCTTTTTTTCTTCATTGCTGCCCTCCTGGAAAGGGAAAATTCCAGCCGTAACTTGTGGAGGAGCCGTCTTCTTCTTCACTGCTGCCCTCTTGGAAAGGGAAAGTTCCAGCCGAGACATCGAAACCGACACCTGCGGGTATTTCGTATGTCACCATATTTCATTGTAATCCGTGTAAGCCATTTTCTTACAAAATTATAGTGAAATAAAAGGTTTTGCCCCTTTGGGAGATTTTTTCTGAATATTTGTGTCACATGCTTTATTTATTTATGGGTTGACACACGCACTTTTAGATGCATGTTTATGGGATGGATTAGTTTGGTTTAAAAATAGACTCTAATTAAATAAGTGTGCCGAATTGAAAACTTGCGAATAAATTTAATTAATTATCACACAGTCACGTATCGCGTTTTTTTACAAATTGGTATCAAAGCAGGTTACGCTAATTTATCGCGTGATCCTATTTTCCGCAAAATTTGTGTGATATAGATTTTTTTTGAAAAATCAATTTCGTAAAAAATCGCAATTTTCCAATGGAACGTTCATTTAATAAGGTGCCTATTTTTTTATGGGAATAATTATGCCTTTTGGAAAGCTCGCATGAAATCTAGTTTAAAATCTATTGACGAGCGTGTTTGGTTGCTTTGTGTTCGTTTGCTTGCAAATGATTCTTCTCTTGCCATATCATATAGATGATTGTGTTTGCATGTTTGTCATACGTTAGTTTTTATTTCATGATATTTATGTTTGCTAGCGTTGGGACATGTACTTTTTGCACAAATTTTTGTTTTCTGAAAAATTTTGAAAAATACAAAAAGATTTTCTATTTTTTTTTAGTGTCCATTCACATATATTTTGGTCAAATTTGAAAATTCAAAAAGATTTTTATATTTTATCTGCACCGTTTATGGATAAACACTTAGGAGGACCAAGTCACAACTTCATTCCATTTATCCATCTGACTATTTGATAGTGTTTTGAGATAATAGGCCAATTCATCCATGAGGTTTACAATGTTTGGAATCATTGAGATGTAATTTAGTGTTACTTCCTACATGTTTGACTCATGATTTCCTTTGTTGCACACATGCACGGATTTGTTTGATTATTGTGCTTGTCTTATCACATGTTGGTTGGGTGTTTTCACTTCAATCCTGTCCTTAAAACGAACCAAGCGCGATAAAACTTGATAAAAAGTTGTGCATATAAGAACTGTTTTATGAGTTTGTGTGCTTTGTTTGAAAATGGGGAAGGGCTGCGAAAGGTTCATTTTGCCTTTGCGAATACTAAGCCACCGTTAAATTGGACCTAAAAAATGGAGGAATTTTATTATCCGGGGTCCAAAGAAGTTTATAAGAGCCCAAAAAAATTTAAAGGTAATAAATGGCAATTCATGCCAAATTATGGGCCATTTAGGTTTATGCACCAATTCTCCAAAGTTTGAGAATTTAGATTACCTCTAAAAAGAAAATATATATGAGGGTGTTTGGTTGGTGATTTTAAACGGGTTTGCACATCCTTGAAAATCTTGAAAAAATGCTAAATAGTTTTGGACGTTATTGGTGTGGAAATCATTTAGACTTTGATTTGTTGATTTGCATAAGACGATGTCATTTAAATTCAACAAATTTTTACACCTAAGGATACTTTTGATGTTCATTCGTTAGGGGTCCACGTATGCATCGTGCACATATGATTGATTGAGTTTATTTACCTATCGAATGTGTTCACACCCATTCATTACGTTTCCATGACTCGGTTGTTTGAGTTTAAATCCATGGTGTGATTTTTTTTTGTATCCGATTTTTGTATAAAAAAATTGAAAAATCAAAAATAGTTTGTGGATGTTTATGGGACATACCTTTGCATGCACGTAGCTTGATCTTTGTTTGCTATGCATTTTATCATGACACTCCATGTTTTGATTTTTTCTTCTTATCTGTCTATTTGGGGACATCATAAAAAGGGGGAGAAAGAATTATCCTGTTATGGGGGAGTTTTTGCATTATAGGGGAGATTTGATTATTAATGCTTTATTCTTATATCATTTCAAACTCGATGCGTCACGAAGGTTATGTTTTATCTCATGTGTGTAGGTACGAAGATTGAAGATCATGATGTTGCACACCCTGATGAGAAAAGCTTTGAGAGTTTTGATGTTGAAGAAAAATTTGAGAACTTGCAAATGTTAGCTTTTCAATTTTGGGATTCATGGGAGGGTAGATTTGTATAGGCATTTTGGTTTTTGATAATTCGGATGTTTTTATGTATGTAACGGCATAGACATAGAGGGAGATTTGTAAGGACATATTCTTTATAAGTCTGTCACAATTAATTATGTCGTATACCGCTACAAGTCATCGAAGAATTGTGAAGAGTGCATCTACAAAAGACGGATCCGAATTACCAGTTGCCTTCAACATTCAATCCCAACAATATGAACTTTGGTAAGATATTATTTTAAATTTTCATATACATTTCATATTAAGAGTGTTGGGATATTTTTAAAAAGGGTTTTAAAAAGCTTTTATATAAAAATATTTTTTTAAAAGAGGTTTTATAATTGTTATTAAGAGAAAGTTTTGTTTTGAAAAGTTTTGCGAAAAACTGCTTCAGCAGTAATGTACCTTGGTTTCGACGCCAAGGCCGTTCAAACGAGATATCAATCTCGTTCGAACGACAATGGGAAGTCGCGCGGAGTCGTTCGAACGACACGCGATCTCGTTCGCGCTAGATGTCATTCTCGTTCGAGCGAGATGAGTTTTAGGCTGACACGCTGCTATCTCTTTGACCGACTCAATCTTTTTATAAAAGGGATGTCAGGCCTCATTTTTTGTGTAGAGAAGAGTTTTCCAAACACTATAGAGTTTTGGTTTTGTTTATCTGCCCAAAATCTAGTTGATATCATCTTTTCGCATATTGGTTTCTTCTCTCATTTAAGGATTCAAATAATTTCTTATTTGTTAACAATTCACAACAAATCCCAGTTACTTTTATGTGAGTTGTTTTGTGGAACCCAATGACATATTTTGTTATTTGTTCATACTTTTTGGCGTGAGCTCTACAACCAACAGATGCGTGCTATTGTGGAGGGAGTCCTTATAAAGTTCACATCTTGTGGAGAAGCCGTTTTTCTTCTTCATTGCTGCCCTCCTGAAATGGGAAAATTCCAGCCGTAACTTGTGGAGGTGTCGTCTTCTTCTTCACTTCTGCCCTCCTAAAAAGGGAAAGTTACAGTCGAGACATCGGAACCGACACCAGCGAGTATTTCGTATGTCACCATATTTTATTGTAATCCGTATAAGCCGTTTTCTTACAAAATTATAGTGAAATAAAAGGTTTTGCCCCTTTGGGGGATTTTTCATGAATATTTGTGTCACATGCTTTATTTATTTATTAGTTGACAGACGCACTTTTAGATGCATGTTTAGGGGATGGATTAATTTGGTTTAAAAATAGACTCTAATTAAATAACTGTGCCGAATTGGAAACTTGCGAATAAATTTAATCAATTATCACACACTCACGTCTCGCGTTTTTTTACAAATTGGTATCAGAGCAGTTTACGCTAATTTATCGCGTGATCCTATTTTCCGCAAAATTTGTGTGATACTAATTTTTTTTAACAATCAGTTTTGTGAAAATCGCAATTTTCCAATGGAACGTTCATTTAATAAGGTGCCTATTTTTATGGGAATAATTATGCCTATTGGAAAGCTCGCATTAAATTTGTTTAAAATCTATTGACGAGCGTGTCTGGTTGCTTTGTGTTTGTTTGCTTGCAAATGATTATTCTCTTGCCATATCATATAGATGATTGTGTTTGCATGTTTGTCATACGCTAGTTTTTGTTTCATGATATTTATGTTTGCTAGCGTTGTGACATGTACTTTTTGCACAAATTTTTATTTTTTGAAAAATTTTGAAAAATGAAAAAAGATTTTCTATTTTTTTTTAGTGTCCATTCATATTTGTTTTTGGTCAAATTGGAAAATCAAAAAAGATTTTTGTATTTTATTTGCACCGTTTATGGATAAACACTTAGGATGACCAAGTCACAACTTCATTCCATTTATCCATGTGACTATTTGATAGTGTTTTGAGACAATAGGTCAATTCATCCATGTGCTTTACAATGTTTGGAATCATTGAGATGTAATTTAGTGTTACTTCCTACATGTTTGACTAATGATTTCCTTTATTGCACACATGCACGGATTTGTTTGATTATTGTGCTTGTCTTATCACATGTTGGTTGGGTGTTTTCACTTCAATCCTGTCCTTAAAACGAACCAAGCGCGATAAAACTTGATAAAAAGTTGTGCATATAAGAACCGTTTTCTGAGTTTGTGTGCTTTGTTTGAAAATGGGGAAGGGCTGCGAAAGGTTCATTTTGCCTTTGCGAATACTAAGCCGCCATTAAATTAGACTTAAAAAATGGAGGAATTTTATTATCCGGGGTTCAAAGAGGTTTAAAAGAGCCCGAAAAAATTTAAAGGTAATAAAAAGAAATTCATGCCAAATTATGGGCCATTTAGGTTTCTGCACCAATTTTCCAAAGTTTGAGAATTTAGATTACCTCTAAAAAGAAAATATATATGAGGGTGTTTTGTTGGAGATTTTAAAGGGGTTTGCACGTCCTTGAAAAAGCGCTAAATAGTTTTGGACGTTATTGGTGTGAAAATTATTTAGACTTTGATTTGTTGATTTGCATAAGACGATGTCATTTAAATTCAACAAATTTGTACACCTTAGGATACTTTTGATGTTCATTCGTTAGGGGTCCATGTATGCATCGTGCACATTTGATTGATTGAGTTTATTTACCTATCGAATGTGCTCACACCCATTCATTACGTTTCGATGACTCGGTTCTTTGAGTTTAATTCCATGGTGTGATTTTTTTTGTATCCTATTTTTGTATAAAAAATTTGAAAAATCAAAAATAATTTGTGGATGTTTATGGGACATGTAGCTTGATCTTTGTTTGCTATGCATTTTATCGTGACACTGCATGTTTTGATTTTTTCTTCTTATCTGTCTATTTGGGGACATCATAAAAAAGGGGAGAAAGAATTATCATGTTATGGGGGAGTTTTTGCATTATAGGGGAGATTTGATTATTAATGCTTTATTCTTATATCATTTCAAACTCGATGCATCACGAAGGTTTTGTTTTATCTCATGTGTGTAGGTACGAAGATTGAAGATCATGATGTTGCACACCCTGATGAGAAAAGCTTTGAGAGTTTTGATGTTGAAGAAAAATTTGAGAACTTACAAATGTTACCTTTTCAGTTTTGGGATTCATGGGAGGGTAAATTTGTATAGGCTTTTTGGTTTTTGATAATTCGGATGTTTTTATGTATGTATCGGCATAGACATAGGGGGAGATTTGTAAGGACATATTTTTAATAAGTCCATCACAATTAATTATGTCGTATACCGCTACAAGTCGTTGAAGAATTGTGAAGAGTGCATCAACGAAAGAAGAATCTGAATTACCAGTTGCCTTCAACATTCAAGCCCAACAATATAAACTTTGGTAAGAAATTGTTTTAAAGTTTCATATACATTTCATATTAAGAGTGTTGGGATATTTTTAAAAAAGGTTTTAAAAAGCTTTTATATAAAAAAAAAATTTAAAGAGGTTTTATAATTGTTATTAAGAGAAAGTTTTGTTTTGAAAAGTTTTTTGAAAAACTGCTTCAGCAGTAAACGTACCTTGGTTTCGACGACAAGGTCGTTCAAGCGAGATGTCAATCTCGTTCGAACGACAATGGGAAGTCGCGCGTAGTCGTTCGAACGACAGATGATCTCGTTCGCACGAGATGTCTTTCTCGTTCGAGCGAGATGACTTTTAGGCTGACACGCTACTATCCCTTTGACCGACTCAATCTTTTTATAAATGGGATGTCAGACCTCGTTTTGTGTGTAGAGAAGAGTTTTCCAAACACTTTAGAGTTTTGGTTTTGTTTATCTGCCATTATTTTCTTCTCTCATTTAAGGGTTCAAATAATTTCTATTTTGTTTACAATTCACAACAAATCCCAATTACTTTTATGTGAACCCAAGAACATATTTTTTTATTTGTTCATACTTTGTGGGGTGAGCTCTACAACCGACAGCTGCGTGCTATTGTGGAGAGAGCCCTTATTAAGTTCACATCTTGTGGAGATGTCGTTTTTCTTCTTCATTGCTGCCCTCGTGGAAAGGGAAAATTTCAGCCGTAACTTGTGGAGGAGTTGTCTTCTTCTTCACTGCTGCCCTCCTGGAAAGGGAAAGTTCCAGCCGAGACATCAGAACCGACACCTGCGGGTATTTCGTATGTCACCATATTTCATTTTAATCCATGTAAGCCATTTTCTTACAAAATTATAGTGAAATAAAAGGTTTTGCCCCTTTGGGGGATTTTTACTGAATTTTTGTGTCACATGCTTTATTTATTTATGGGTTGACACACGCACTTTTAGATGCATGTTTAGGGGCTGGATTAATTTGGTTTAAAATAGACTCTAATTAAAGAAGTGTGCTGAATTGAAAACTTGCGAATAAATTTATTCAATTATCTCACAGTCACGTCTCTCATTTTTTACAAATTGCTATGAGAGCTGGTTACGCTAATTTATCGCGTGATCCTATTTTCCGCAAAATTTGTGTGATATTGGTTTTTTTTTAAATCAGTTTTGTGAAAAATCGCAATTTTCCAATGCATGTTCATTTAATAAGGTGCCTATTTTTTATGGGAATAATTACGCCTATTGAAAATCTCGTATGAAATCTAGTTTAAAATCTATTGACGAGTGTGTCTGGTTGCTTTGTGTTCGTTTGCTTGCAAATGATTCTTCTCTTTCCATATCATATAGATGATTGTGTTTGCATGTTTGTCATACGCTAGTTTTTGTTTATTGATATTTATGTTTGCTAGCGTTGTGAATTGTACTTTTTGCACAAATTTTTATTTTTTGAAAAATTTTGAAAAATAAAAAAAGATTTTCTATTTTTTTTAGTGTCCATTCATATTTGTTTTGGTCAAATTGGAAAATCAAAAAAGATTTTTGTATTTTATTTGCACCGTTTATGGATAAACACTTAGGATGACCAAGTCACAACTTCATTCCATTTATCCATGTGTCTATTTGATAGTGTTTTGAGACAATAGGTCAATTCATCCATATGCTTTATAATGTTTGGAATCATTGAGATCTAATTTAGTGTTACTTCCTGCATGTTTGACTCATGATTTCCTTTATTGCACACATGCACGGATTTGTTTGATTATTGTGCTTGTCTTATCACATGTTGGTTGGGTGTTTTCACTTCAATCATGTCCTTAAAACGAACCAAGCGCGATAAGACTTGATAAAAAGTTGTGCATATAAGAACCGTTTTGTGAGTTTGTGTGCTTTGTTTGAAAACGGGGAAGGGCTGCGAAATTAGCATTTTGCCCTTGCGAATACTAAGCCACCGTTAAATTGGACCTACAAAGTGGAGGAATTTTATTATCCGGGGTCCAAAGAGCTTTAAAAGAGCTCGAAAAAATTTAAAGGCAATAAAAAGAAATTCATGCCAAATTATGGGCAATTTAGGTTTCTGCACTAATTCTCCAAAGTTTGATAATTTAGTTTACCTCTAAAAAGAAAATATATATGAGGGTGTTTGGTTGGAGATTTTAAATGGGTTTGCACGTCCTTAAAAATCTTGAAAAAGCGCTAAATAGCTTTGGACGTTATTAGTGTAGAAATTATTTAGACTTTGATTTGTTAATTTGCATAAGACGATGTCATTTAAATTCAACAAATTTGTACACCTTAGGATACTTTTGATGTTCATTCGTTAGGTGTCCACGTATGCATCGTGCACATTTGATTGATTGAGTTTATTTACCTATCGAATGTGTTCACACCCATTCATTACGTTTCGATGACTCGGTTCTTTGAGTTTAATTCCATGGTGTGATTTTTTTTGTATCCTATTTTTGTATAAAAAATTTGAAAAATCAAAAATAATTTGTGGATGTTTATGGAACATGTAGCTTGATCTTTGTTTGCTATGAATTTTATCGTGACACTCCATGTTTTGATTTTTTCTTCTTATCTGTCTATTTGGGGACATCATAAAAAGGGGGAGAAAGAATTATCATGTTATGGGGGAGTTTTTGCATTATAGGGGAGATTTGATTATTAATGATTTATTCTTATATCATTTCAAACTCGATGCATCACGAAGGTTTTGTTTTATCTCATGTGTGTAGGTACGAAGATTGAAGATCATGATGTTGCACACTCTGATGAAAAAAGCTTTGAGAGTTTTGATGTTGAAGAAAAATTTGAGAACTTACAAATGTTACCTTTTCAGTTTTGGGATTCATGGGAGGGTAAATTTGTATAGGCTTTTTGGTTTTTGATAATTCGGATGTTTTTATGTATGTATCGGCATAGACATAGGGGGAGATTTATAAGGACATATTTTTAATAAGTCCATCACAATTAATTATGTCGTATACCGCTACAAGTCGTTGAAGAATTGTGAAGAGTGCATCAACAAAAGAAGAATCTGAATTACCAGTTGCCTTCAACATTCAAGCCCAACAATATAAACTTTGGTAAGAAATTGTTTTAAAGTTTCATATACATTTCATATTAAGAGTGTTGGGATATTTTTAAAAAAGGTTTTGAAAATCTTTATATAAAAATATTTTTTTAAAGAGGTTTTATAATTGTTATTAAGAGAAAGTTTTGTTTTGAAAAGTTTTTTGAAAAACTGCTTCAGCAGTAAACGTACCTTGGTTTCGACGACAAGGTCGTTCAAGCGAGATGTCAATCTCGTTCCAACGACAATGGGAAGTCGCGCGTAGTCATTCGAACGACACACGATCTCGTTCGCGCGAGATGTCATTCTCGTTCGAGCGAGATGACTTTTAGACTGACACGCTGCTATCTCTTTGACCGACTCAATCTTTTTATAAAATGGATGTCAGACCTCGTTTTGTGTGTAGAGAAGAGTTTTCCAAACACTTTAGAGTTTTGGTTTTGTTTATCTGCCCAGAATCTATTTGATAACATCTTTTGGCAGATTATTTTCTTCTCTCATTTAAGGGTTCAAATAATTTCTATTTTGTTTACAATTCACAACAAATCCCAATTACTTTTATGTGAACCCAAGAACATATTTTTTTCTTTGTTCATACTTTGTGGGGTGAGCTCTACAACCGACATCTGCGTGCTATTGTGGAGAGAGCCCTTATGAAGTTCACATCTTGTGGAGAAGTCGTTTTTCTTCTTCATTGCTGCCCTCGAGGAAAGGGAAAATTTCAGCCGTAACTTGTGGAGGAGTTGTCTTCTTCTTCACTGCTGCCCTCCTGGAAAGGGAAAGTTCCAGCCGAGACATCGGAACCGACACCTGCGGGTATTTCGTATGTCACCATATTTCATTTTAATCCACGTAAGCCATTTTCTTACAAAATTATAGTGAAATAAAAGGTTTTGCCCCTTTGGGGGATTTTTAATGAATATTTGTGTCACATGCTTTATTTATTTATGGGTTGACACACGCACTTTTAGATGCATGTTTAGGGGCTGGATTAATTTGGTTTAAAAATAGACTCTAATTAAATAAGTGTGTTGAATTGAAAAGTTGCGAATAAATTTAATCAATTATCTCACAGTCACGTCTCGCATTTTTTTACAAATTGCTATCAGAGCTGGTTACGCTAATTTATCGCGTGATCCTATTTTCCGCAAAATTTGTGTGATATTGGTTTTTTTTTTAAATTAGTTTTGTGAAAAATCGCAATTTTCCAATGCACGTTCATTTAATAAGGTGCCTATTTTTTATGGGAATAATTACGCCTATTGAAAATCTCGCATGAAATCTAGTTTAAAATCTATTGACGAGTGTGTTTGGTTGCTTTGTGTTCGTTTTCTTGCAAATGATTCTTCTCTTTCCATATCATATAGATGATTGTGTTTGCATGTTTGTAATACGCTAGTTTTTGTTTCTTGATATTTATGTTTGCTAGCGTTGTGACGTGTACTTTTTGTACAAATTTTTATTTTTTGAAAAATTTTGAAAAATAAAAAAAGATTTTCTATTTTTTTTAGTGTCCATTCATATTTGTTTTGGTCAAATTGGAAAATCAAAAAAGATTTTTGTATTTTATTTGCACCGTTTATGGATAAACACTTAGGATGACCAAGTCACAACTTCATTCCATTTATCCATGTGACTATTTGATAGTGTTTTGAGACAATATGTCAATTCATCCATGTGCTTTACAATGTTTGGAATCATTGAGATGTAATTTAGTGTTACTTCCTGCATGTTTGACTCATGATTTACTTTATTGCACACATGCACGGATTTGTTTGATTATTGTGCTTGTCTTATCACATGTTGGTTGGGTGTTTTCACTTCAATCCTGTCCTTAAAACGAACCAAGCGCGATAAAACTTGATAAAACGTTGTGCATATAAGAACCGTTTTCTGAGTTTGTGTGCTTTGTTTGAAAATGGGGAAGGGCTGCGAAAGGTTCATTTTGCCTTTGCAAATACTAAGCCACCGTTAAATTAGACTTAAAAAATGGAGGAATTTTATTATCCGGGGTTCAAAGGGGTTTAAAAGAGCCCGAAAAAATTTAAAGGCAATCAAAAGAAATTCATGCCAAATTATGGGCCATTTAGGTTTCTGCACCAATTCTCCAAAGTTTGATAATTTAGTTTACCTCTAAAAAGAAAATATATATGAGGGTGTTTGGTTGGAGATTTTAAAGGGGTTTGCACGTCCTTGAAAATATTGAAAAAGCGCTAAATAGTTTTGGACGTTATTTGTGTAGAAATCATTTAAGACTTTGATTTGTTGATTTGCATAAGACGATGTCATTTAAATTCAGCAAATTTGTACACCTTAGGATACTTTTGATGTTCATTCGTTAGGGGTCCACGTATGCATCGTGCACATTTGATTGATTGAGTTTATTTACCTATCGAATGTGTTCACATCCATTCATTACGTTTCGATGACTCGGTTCTTTGAGTTTAATTCCATGGTGTGATTTTTTTTGTATCCTATTTTTGTCTAAAAAATTTGAAAAATCAAAAATAATTTGTGGATGTTTATGGGACATGTATCTTGATCTTTGTTTGCTATGCATTTTATCGTGACACTCCATGTTTTGATTTTTTTCTTCTTATCTGTCTATTTGGGGACATCATAAAAAGGGGGAGAAAGAATTGTCATGTTATGGGGGAGTTTTTGCATTATAGGGGAGATTTCATTATTAAAGCTTTATTCTTATATCATTTCAAACTCGATGCATCACGAAGGTTTTGTTTTATCTCATGTGTGTAGGTACGAAGATTGAAGATCATGATGTTGCACACCCTGATGAGAAAAGCTTTGAGAGTTTTGATGTTGAAGAAAAATTTGAGAACTTACAAATGTTACCTTTTCAGTTTTGGGATTCATGGGAGGGTAAATTTGTATAGGCTTTTTGGTTTTTGATAATTCGGATGTTTTTATGTATGTATCGGCATAGACATAGGGGGAGATTTGTAAGGACATATTTTTAATAAGTCCATCACAATTAATTATGTCGTATACCGCTACAAGTCGTTGAAGAATTGTGAAGAGTGCATCAACAAAAGAAGAATCTGAATTACCAGTTGCCTTCAACATTCAAGCCCAACAATATAAACTTTGGTAAGAAATTATTTTAAAGTTTCATATACATTTCATATTAAGAGTGTTGGGATATTTTTAAAAAAGGATTTAAAAAGCTTTTATATAAAAAAAAAATTTAAAGAGGTTTTATAATTGTTATTAAGAGAAAGTTTTGTTTTGAAAAGTTTTTTGAAAAACTGCTTCAGCAGTAAACGTACCTTGGTTTCGATGACAAGGTCGTTCAAGCGATATGTCAATCTCGTTCGAACGACAATGGGAAGTCGCGCGTAGTCGTTCGAACGACACACGATCTCGTTCGCGCGAGATGTCATTCTCGTTCGAGCGAGATGACTTTTAGACTGACACGCTGCTATCTCTTTGACCGACTCAATCTTTTTATAAAAGGGATGTCAGACCTCGTTTTGTGTGTAGAGAAGAGTTTTCCAAACACTTTAGAGTTTTGGTTTTGTTTATCTGCCCAGAATCTATTTGATAACATCTTTTGGCAGATTATTTTCTTCTCTCATTTAAGGGTTCAAATAATTTCTATTTTGTTTACAATTCACAACAAATCCCAATTACTTTTATGTGAACCCAAGAACATATTTTTTTAATTGTTCATACTTTGTGGGGTGATCTCTACAACCGACAGCTGCGTGCTATTGTGGAGAGAGCCCTTATGAAGTTCACATCTTGTGGAGAAGTCGTTTTTCTTCTTCATTGCTGCCCTCGTGGAAAGGGAAAATTCCAGCCGTAACTTGTGGAGGAGTTGTCTTCTTCTTCACTGCTGCCCTCCTGGAAAGGGAAAGTTCCAGCCGAGACATCGGAACCGACACCTGCGGGTATTTCGTATGTCACCATATTTCATTTTAATCCATGTAAGCCATTTTCTTACAAAATTATAGTGAAATAAAAGGTTTTGCCCCTTTGGGGGATTTTTACTGAATTTTTGTGTCACATGCTTTATTTATTTATGGGTTGAAACACGCACTTTTAGATGCATGTTTAGGGGCTGGATTAATTTGGTTTAAAAATAGACTCTAATTAAATAAGTGTGCTGAATTGAAAACTTGCGAATAAATTTAATCAATTATCTCACATTCACGTCTCGAATTTTTTTACAAATTGCTATCAGAGCTGGTTACGCTAATTTATCGCGTGATCCTATTTTCCGCAAAATTTGTGTGATATTGATTTTTTTTTAAATCAGTTTTGTGAAAAATCGTAATTTTCCAATGCACGTTCATTTAATAAGGTGCCTATTTTTTATGGGAATAATTATGCCTATTGAAAATCTCGCATGAAATCTAGTTTAAAATCTATTGACGAGTGTGTCTGGTTGCTTTGTGTTCGTTTGCTTGCAAATGATTCTTCTCTTTCCATATCATATAGATGATTGTGTTTGCATGTTTGTCATACGCTAGTTTTTGTTTCTTGATATTTATGTTTGCTAGCGTTGTGACATGTACTTTTTGCACAAATTTTTATTTTTTGAAAAATTTTGAAAAATGAAAAAAGATTTTCTATTTTTTTTAGTGTCCATTCATATTTGTTTTGGTCAAATTGGAAAATCAAAAAAGATTTTTGTATTTTATTTGCACCGTTTATGGATAAACACTTAGGATGACCAAGTCACAACATTATTCCATTTATCCATGTGACTATTTGATAGTGTTTTGAGACAATAGGTCAATTCATCCATGTGCTTTACAATGTTTGGAATCATTTAGATTTAATTTAGTGTTACTTCCTGCATGTTTGACTCATGATTTCCTTTATTGCACACATGCACGGATTTGTTTGATTATTGTGCTTGTCTTATCACATGTTGGTTGGGTGTTTTCACTTCAATCATGTCCTTAAAACGAACCAAGCGCGATAACACTTGATAAAAAGTTGTGCATATAAGAACCGTTTTGTGAGTTTGTGTGCTTTGTTTGAAAACGGGGAAGGGCTGCGAAATTAGCATTTTTCCCTTGCGAATACTAAGCCACCGTTAAATTGGACCTATAAAGTGGATGAATTTTATTATCCGGGGTCCAAAGAGCTTTAAAAGAGCTCGAAAAAATTTAAAGGCAACAAAAAGAAATTCATGCCAAATTATGGGCCATTTAGGTTTTTGCACCAATTCTCCAAAGTTTGAGAATTTAGATTACCTCTAAAAAGAAAATATATATGAGGGTGTTTGGTTGGAGATTTTAAACGGGTTTGCACGTCCTTAAAAATCTTGAAAAAGCGCTAAATATCTTTGGACGTTATTAGTGTAGAAATCATTTAGACTTTGATTTGTTAATTTGCATAAGACGATGTCATTTAAATTCAACAAATTTGTACACCTTAGGATACTTTTGATGTTCATTCGTTAGGTGTCCACGTATGCATCGTGCACATTTGATTGATTGAGTTTATTTACCTATCGAATGTGTTCACACCCATTCATTACGTTTCGATGACTCGGTTCTTTGAGTTTAATTCCATGGTGTGATTTTTTTTGTATCCTATTTTTGTATAAAAAATTTGAAAAATCAAAAATAATTTGTGGATGTTTATGGGACATGTAGCTTGATCTTTGTTTGCTATGCATTTTATCGTGACACTCCATGTTTTGATTTTTTCTTCTTATCTGTCTATTTGGGGACATCATAAAAAGGGGGAGAAAGAATTATCATGTTATGGGGGAGTTTTTGCATTATAGGGGAGATTTGATTATTAATGATTTATTCTTATATCATTTCAAACTCGATGCATCACGAAGGTTTTGTTTTATCTCATGTGTGTAGGTACGAAGATTGAAGATCATGATGTTGCACACTCTGATGAAAAAAGCTTTGAGAGTTTTGATGTTGAAGAAAAATTTGAGAACTTACAAATGTTACCTTTTCAGTTTTGGGATTCATGGGAGGGTAAATTTGTATAGGCTTTTTGGTTTTTGATAATTCGGATGTTTTTATGTATGTACCGACATAGAGGTAGGGGGAGATTTGTAAGGACATATTTTTAATAATTCCGTCACAATTAATTATGTCGTATACCGCTACAAGTTGTCGAAGAATTGTGAAGAGTACATATACAAAAGACGGATCCGAATTACCAGTTGCCTTCAACATTCAAGCCCAACAATATGAACTTTAGTAAGATATTGTTTTAAAGTTTCATATACATTTCATATTAAGAGTGTTGGGATATTTTTAAAAAAGGTTTTAAAAATCTTTTATATAAAAATATTTTTTTAAAGAGGTTTTATAATTGTTATTAAGAGAAAGTTTTCTTTTGAAAAGTTTTGTGAAAAACTGCTTCAGCAGTAAACGTACCTCGGTTTTGATGCCAAAGTCGTTCAAGAGAGATATCTATCTCGTTCGAACGACAATGGGAAGTCGCTCGTAGTCGTTTGAACGACACGCGAACTCGTTCGCGCGAGATGTCTTTCTCGTTCGAGCGAGAGGACTTTTAGGCTGACACGCTTCTATCTCTTTGACCGACTCAATCTTTTTATAAAAGGGATGTTCGGACTCGTTTTTTGTGTAGAGAAGAGTTTTCCAAACACTTTAGGGTTTTGGTTTTGTTTATCTTCGCAGAATCTATTTGATAACATTTTTGGTAGATTGTTTTCTTCTCTCATTTAGGGGTTCAAATAATTTCTGTTTTGTTTACAATTCACAACAAATCCCAATTACTTTTATGTGAGTTGTTTTGTGGAACCCAAGAACATATTTTGTTATTTGTTCATACTTTGTGGGGTGAGCTCTACAAGCGACAACTGCGTGCTATTGTGGAGGGAGTCCTTATAAAGTTCACATCTTATGGAGAAGCCATTTTTCTTCTTCATTGCTGCCCTCCTGGAAAGGAAAAATTCAAGCCGTAACTTATGGAGGGGCCGTCTTCTTCTTCACTTATGCCCTCCTAGAAAGGAAAAGTTCCAGTCGAGACATCGAAAACGACACCTGCGGGTATTTCGTATGTCACCCTATTTCATTATAAGCCGTTTTCTTACAAAATTATAGTGAAATAAAAGGTTTTGCCCCTTTGGGGGATTTTTCCTGAATATTTGTGTCACATGCTTTATTTATTTATGGGTTGACACACGCACTTTTAGATGCATGTTTAGGGGCTGGATTAATTTGGTTTAAAAATAGACTCTAATTAAATAAGTGTGCCGAATTGAAAACTTGCGAATAAATTTAATCAATTATCACACAGTCACGTCTCTCGTTTTTTTACAATAAGATAAAGATGCACCTTAACCAGCAAGAGAAAAATTCCTTCATCACCCATTGGGGAACTTTCTGCTATACCATCATGTCATTCAGACTAAAAAATGTTGGGGCTATCTACCAAAGGGTTTCCATAACCATCCTACAGATCCCATTCACAAAGAGATCGATGTGTATGTAGTTGACATGATCATCAAGTCCAAAAATAAGGAAGGTCACATTCCTTTCCTCTGGATGTTCTTCGAGAGAATGCAGTAATACCGGATGTGGTTCAAGCCATAAAAGTGCATTTTTGGTGCCACTAAGGCAAAACTATTTGGATTCATGGCTATTCAGAAAGGAATTTAAGCGAACCCCTCCAAACTAAAAGCTATACCCGAGATGCCACCACCTCGAATGGAGAAAAAAGTGCGGGGATTCCTTGGTAAATTGTAATACATCAGACCTCTATCCATGAAACTATTTTCAAAATTCTCAGGAAGGACAAAACCAAAGTTAGGAACGAGGCATGCTAAAAATCCTTTGACCATATCAAGCGTTACTTTACTTGACCTCTTATGCTCATGCCACTGCATCCAAGTTTCTCCCTCCTATTATTGACTGTCATGATACCACAACAGGGGCTTTGCTATCCCAAAAAACTAATGAATCTCTTGAGGAAGGATACATCTACTATGCTAGTCATAAGATAATCGGTAATGAAGTCAACTACACTACCCTGGAGAAAGCATATGCCTCCCTAGTTTGGGTCATGCAAAAATTATAGCACTACATGCTTGCTTTTCCCATCAGACTACTATCCCGAATGGATCACATAAAATACATGCTAAATAAACCCGCTCAGTCAAGATGAATGGCCCACTAGTTGATGTTTCTAGGTTAATTTGATGTTGTGTTTGTCACATAAAATCCATGAAAGGCGGGGACATTTACAGCTACCTTGTTATTATCCTATGGAAGGAACTGATGTTTGGGTCTCTGAATTTCCAGGCAAAAACATTCTCTGCACATCTTCGGAGGATATCAGATGGTTGATGTTCTTCAATGGAGCTTCCAACAAGAAAGTGTATGGCTTTGGGATACTCTCGATCGCCCTCGATGACTCTCACACCCCCATTACAATTAAGTTAGACTTCTTTTGCACCAATAACATGATTGAGTATGAGGCATTCACTATAAGCCTCAAAATTTCCCTCGAGAAAGGCATAAAGCACCTAAACGTCTATTGGGACTCTACCCTCATTATCAGATAAATTCTCAAAAATTGGAAAGTCAAAGACTAGAAGCTCATTCCCTTCCATGCGCACCTAGAAGAGCTTGCCTCCCAATTCAAAGATGTCACCTTCTATTATTGTTCCATCTCAAAGAATAACCTAGCTCGTGCCTTATCAACCCTGGACTTCATGATAGATATGCCTGGGGGAATAATAATAATGGCCTTTTTCCTAGTTCAGAAGCAAGCTACGCCCACCCATTGTTACCACATTGAGATCGTCACCAAATAGGACTCTGATTTAAGTCATGACACTAAGATATTTGGCTCTTTTTCAAATGTGGTAGGTATCCCTGAGATAAAGATTAGAAAGACCGTATGACTATTCACAAATTGGATGCCTAGTACATCATTTGCGAAAAACGCTTTTGAAAAGAAACTTCGATGGAACCCATTTCCATTTAAATAATCGGTGCTGATATTGAAGAAATGATGCAAAAAATCCATAGTGGGAAATATGGGCCCCACATTAATGATCACATGCTTGGCAAGGAGATCATCCATCAAGGGTATAATTAGACTACCATGGTTCAAGACTGCACTGTATATGTTATTAGATGCCTCAAGTGATAACAATTTGCTAACCTCTAACACCTGCCTCCCTGAGAGTTTTACAACATGGACACTCCCTGAACCTTCTCCACTCGGGGAATAGATATCATAGGAAAGGTCACTCTAAAAGCTTTCAACAAACACGAAGATGTGGGGCAGTACTATATAATAATTGCACCTAACCGTATTTAAAGCTAACAATACTATACGATACATGCCAAAGATAGTGCATTAAATGCGTAAGATGTGATATTTGGGACAGAACACTTTTTAGGCAATCAAAATCTCTTGACAATAATTGGAATATGATAGGTGACGCATAGGTTTTTCCAATTATAGATGATAGGACAATAAGTTGGTTGTCTAAGGACTAAACCCGCTTGAGTGTTACTTTCTTTAAACTCCTAAAATGTCAAGAATTGTGGAATCACAAAATCTAGTGAACAGTGATATGGATGGGATAAATTGTCCAATCAACCAAGTTCGATCTCTCGGATGATGGTTTTTTCAACAACCTGGACCTATTTGTGAGGAACTAAAATCTAACTATGAAAAACTATTTACGTTGAGGTCCCTCGAGGGACGTCCTTCAAGAGATACTATATCGAGCATCTATTTAAGTGTGCATAATTAAATAAAGGTTTTTCCAAAGTGTGCTAAAGGGGATGGTATTACTTTCCTACCGTTTCCTTATTCCCAATCTTCCAAGACAAATCCTTGCAATATTTCTATATTGAGGTTGTTCGATAGAGCACGTGTGCTCTCCCATACCCTGTCATACATAGTCCTTCGAAGATACCGATCAACCTTATAAATATTACAAAGCAAACATAAATATTTTATCATGGGAAGTGAGTACAAATACATCATAATCTTTATTACAAATGAGATATCTTCATCTTTTGATTGATCTTGATTTTTGTGGGAGGTCATTAGAGCGACCAGAGTCTTTGTGAATAACCTTCTTTCAAATAATCTTCTTTGTAGGAAGTCCTTCGAGTGAACTCAGTCTTTAATTGATCCTCCACGTGTGTAAGGTTAGCTTCTAATAAACCTTGAGCTTGGGCCTCCCCGACATTTTCCCCTTCATAGAGATATTTTTTTACACCTGAAGAAATATATGTATGAAATACCATCATCTATCTTCGAAGAACCTCTAAGCAGGGTTTATTTTTAACAAATAAACAAATAAATATATAAGCCATAATTATCAATGTAAAAGTGTGCGCGAGGGACCATACAAATTTTTCTCTTTGAGTGAGCTTATGCTCGAGCAACATGTAATCTTCATGATGGATCTTTCTCAGAAGTAACATATCTCACTTGTGTGTAAAAAGATGTTAATTTATTGGGTAAGAATAATGGTTTTCTAAAATTCCTCCCAAAACTATTTGCTTTCCTAATGAATTGGGTTTCCTATAACGTCATTTGAATCTCCCAACATTAATCATCATTGTTGTGTCGCATCATATTACTAACATCCAATGTATCCCCCTGGCTTTACACGTGGTAAGCTGGGGTATGCGTGCGTATCCCACGTGAGGTACCTCGTGCGTCACAAATCCAGAGTAATCATTATGCTTACTATATTTGTGTGTCCATGCGCATGTGCATTCCAACTATCGAAATTTCCAATCCACATATTTCCTCTTATAAAAGGGTTTCCCCGGGCCTTGTAAGTTTTTTACTTTTTTATTTTTTTGCTAAATCTTCCTATTTAGAGAGAGTGTGAGATAGTCTTACTATCTTTCTTCCCAAAAAAATCATTCTTCTTCTCCATGTTCTCTTTCTCCATCAATGGTTCCCACTGCTAAGAAAACTCCCTCATCCAGGATCGTTTCTCCTCGCACCCACGCTCGTTAGAGCTAGTGGGCAAGATACTATCGTGCACACTATTTTAAGGAACTTGACTTTTTTTTGGTTCGTCGCTCACCGTTTTCTAGATTCCAGCACTTTCATAGATGAAGTCAACTTGCTAATGCATTCATACTTGTTTGGCTTTTGTGCATTGGGAATAATTACTTCTAGGAAAATATCACCTACACTAATTTTGTTAGATAATAACTTTGATAAATGAATAAAGCTTGAGAACATTCAATAATGGCCTTTTTCCTAGTTCAGAAGCAAGTTACGCCCACCCATTGTTACCATATTGAGCTGTCACCAAATAGGACTCTGATTTGAGTCACGACACTAAGATATTTGGCTCTTTTTCAAACGTGGTAGGTATCCCTGAGATGAAGATTAGAAAGACCTTATGACTATTCACAAATTGGATGCCCAGTACATCATTTGCGAAAAATCACTTTTGAAAAGAAACTTCAATGGAACACATTTCCACTTAAATAATCGGTGTTGATATTGAAGAAATGATGCAAAAAATCCATAGTGGGAAATATGGGCCCCACATTAATGATCACATGCTTGGCAAGGAGATCATCCATCATGGGTATAATTGGACTACCATGGTTCAAGACTGCACTACATATGTTATTAGATGCCTCAAGTGATAACAATTTTCTAGCCTCTAACACCTGCCTCCCAGAGATTTTTACAACACGACCACTCCCTGAACCTTCTCCACCCGGGGAATAGATATCATAGGGAAGGTCACTCTAAAAGCTTTCAACGAACACGAAGATGTGGGGCAGTACTATATAATAAATGCACCTAATCGTAATTAAAGCTAACAATACTATACAATAAATCCCAAAGATAGTGCATTAAATGAGTAAGATGTGATATTTGGGACGGAACACTTTGTAGGCCATTAAAATATCTTGACAATAATTGGAATATGATAGGTGACGCATAGGTTTTTCCAATTATGGATGATAGAACAATAACTTGGTTGTCTAAGGACTAAACCCACTTGAGTGTTACTTTCTTTAAACTCCTAAAATGTCAAGAATCGTGAAATCACAAAATCTAGTGAACAGTGATATGGTTGGGATAAATTGTCCAATCAACCAAGTTCGGTCTCTCGGACGATGGTTTTTTCAGCAACCTGGACCTATTTGTGAGGAACTAAAATCTAACTATGAATAACTATTTGCGTTGATGTCCCTCGAGGGACGTCCTTCAAGAGATAGTACATCGAGCATCTATTTAAGTGTGCTTAATTGAATAAAGGTTTCTCCAAAGTGTGCTAAAGGGGATGGTATTACTTTCCTACCATTGCCTTATTCCCAATCCTCCAAATCAAATCCTTGCAATATTTCTATATTGAGGTTGTTCGATAGAGCACGTGTGATCTCCTATACCCTGTCATACATAGTCCTTCGAAGATACCAATCAACCTTATAAATATTACAAAACAAAATTAAATATTTTATCTTAGGAAGTGAGTACAAATACATCATAATCTTTATTACAAATGAGATATCTTCATCTTTTGATTGAGCTTGATTTTTGTGGGAGGTCATTCGAGCGACCAAAGTCTTTGTGAATGATTTTATTTCAAACAATCTTCTTTGTAGGAAGTCCTTCAAGCGAACTCAATCTGTACTTGATCCTCCACGTGCGTAAGGTTAGCTTCTAATACACCTTGAGCTTGGACCTCCCTTACATTTTCCCCTTCGTAGAGATATTTTTTTACCCCTTAAAAAATGTATGTATGAAATACCATCATCCATCTTCGAACAACCTATAAGGAGGGTTTATTTTAAACAAATAAAAATATAAGCCATAATTATCAATGTAAAAGTGTGCGCGAGGGACCATACAAATTTTTCGCTTCGAGTGAGCTTATGCTCGAGAAACATGTAAACTTCGTGATGGAGCTTTCTCAGAAGTAACATATCACACTTGTGTGTAAAAAGATGTTAATTTATTGGGCAAGAATAATGGTTTTCTAAAATTCCCCCCAAAACTATTTGCTTTCCTAATGAATTGGGTTTCATATAACGCCGTCTGAATCTCCCAACATTAATCATCATTGCGTCGCATCATATTACTTACATCAAATGTATCCCTCTGGCTTTACACGTGGTAAGATGGGGTATGCGTGCGTGTTCCACGTGAGGTACCTCGTGCGTCACAAATCTAGAGTAATCATTATGCTTCCTATACTTGTGTTTCCATGCGCATGTGCATTTTAATTATCGAAATTTCCAATCCACATATTTCCCGTTATAAAAGGGTTTCCCTAGGCCTTGTAATTTTTTTACCTTTTTATTTTTTTGCTAAATCTTTCTATTTAGAGAGAGAGCGAGATGGTCTTCCTATCTTTCTTCCCAAAAAAATCATTCTTCTTCTCCATGTTCTCTTTCTCCATCAATGGTTCCCACTGCTAAGAAAACTCCCTCATACAGGAGCGTTTCTCCTCACACCCACGCTCGTCAGAGTTAGTGGGGAAGATACTATCGTGAGCATTATTTTAGGGAACTTGACTTTTTTTAGTCCGCCGTTGACCGTTTTCTAGATTCCAGCACTTTCATATATGAAGTCAACTTGCTAATAGATGAAAGAGATCTTGTGGAGGACTGGGCCGACATACCCACTGTTAGCGTCACTCGCTTTAGAATTGAGAGGGGGGATTTCCCATATTCAAGTGTTGAGTTTGAGTCCACCGGGGGATGTTAAGAAGGTTTGGGGTCTTGGACTTAATATATCCATGGAAAATACACAACAAGAACGAATGTGGTAGGTCTCTCCTTAACTATTTGGTTTGTAATCTTACCCTAGCTAAATATAATAACACTCTGCGAACCCTAGTTTCTCGTTGGAGCCACGAAACTAATACTTTTATGGAGGGGTGGGGGGAGTTTACCAACACGCTGGAGGATGTACACAAGCTCTTGGGTTTGGAGGCAACTAGCTTTGAGATGTATTTTGAGGAAGTCGTAACGGTCGAGGAGACAACTGCTCGCACGGAGCTAGAATATGTCATCAAGAAATCTATGATTTCTTACAACAAATGCACCTTCTCAGATATCATTCGATATTTATATTACATGGAGGATAAGGCCATTTTCAAGGTCAGATATTCCGCAAAGAATAATCCTAAGGGAAAATAATTGGCTTAAATGCCTCCCACTAGGAATGGTTTTAAGATGGAGATTGAGCTGACAGAATATATATGGGTTGTCCTCTCGAAGATTTTTTTTCCTGGGGAGCCCTATGACTGCCCATGAAAGGATTTAATCAACATGGTTGTTCGAACGCCTTTTGGGGTGAAGGTTCCCCTAGCATCCATAACTCTAGGTTCTTTATGCACTTTTCTCGATCATGTTCGAGCTGACTTGGCTCGAAATATTGGCAGGTTTAATGTTTTAAACTATGCAAATCACATCCTCCTTACTACCTTTCTTTATGCTTGATTTCCAAACTATTCCCTAAACTCCATGCTCCCAACATCTCACACTATCAAGGTTCTTCATATCCTAGCTTGAAATCACAAACAGTTGAAGAAGCCATTCCAAACACTTATTTACCATGTGAAGACCTTAAAATTTTGACCTTATGTAATTACTGATCAATTTTTTTCTAACTTTTTCTTTGAAGAAAGCTCTAGGACCATTTCCCCTATTAATGAGGCCTTTACAAGGAACTTCCCCTCATCCAATATACTTCTTATTATTACTCCCTCATATTTTGCCTCTTACACCAAATGGGCTTCTCATTATTCCATATACTCACCCCATCGAGTAGTCTTCCAGTTTGGCTATAAGCAAGGGGTTCCCCTTCTGAGCCACATCACCAACGAGAGATTATTTAATTTTTCTTTAACTTATTGGAATTTTCTCACAAAGACTGTTTCCAATCTATCATCCCAGTACTCAGGCAACTAGGTAATTCCAAATAGGAGGGCTTGAGGGAGAAAATCTTCTACTTAACATAACCTTTTTTGGCCAAACTAGTTGGGGATGTTCCAGAAAACTATCATTCGCCAACTAATTTATCCATCAGTTGAGATATTTCACCCAATTGAGTTGGGTTTGAGGAGTTTTTCTACTGCCACCTCAAAATTACCCCTAAGAACAACAAATGACAACATGCCTGAGGAGCTCCCTCCTTTGGCTCCAATGGAGGAAGCAATGCTAAATAAAAATGAGGGAGCCTCATCTTCACAACTGTTCGAGGCAAGTGAGGATGCCCCTAACACCTCCAAATCTGTTGTTCTGGAGGATACCCACAAAGGTGCATCCACTGGGGCAAGTATGAAGGCAAAAAAGAAGTAGTTTAACAAGAAGGTTCCTGCCCCTATTTCCACAAAGGTTCCTCCTTCATCCCAAGGAATTAACCCTGTTGTGACTGAAAAAGTATGCCAGTTGCTTGATAATTTTATAAAATAATGGGACCAACACTCAAGAGATGATAGAACCAACCTTGAGGCCCAAATGTCTACTCGGGGAATATATGTTACCCCCACTATTAGAGGTACCGGCAAGAAAATGAGTAGGTGAGCTGCTAAGGCATCAAACCCTATTATCAAGGGAACTGAGGAGGAGGAGGAGGAGGAGGAGGAGGAGGAGGAGGAGGAGGAAGAGGAGGAGCCTTTACTTAGACTTCGCTTACCCTGGTTGAGGATAATGTACTCTATCGATAAGCCTATTTCCCCTCCTATTCACTATAACATTTAGAATATTTTACCAATGACCAGGAGGTATGTTCCATACGTTTACTTTTCCAAAACTGTTCCTCTTTTATTTGCTAACCGTTTATTTGTTACTCGTAGATTAATGCTTATTTTGACACCCCTGTTGCAGAGGAGGAATACTTGCTAGAGCTAGTAGTGAAGACGATTAGATAGGTCCCTATTATTACTCCCCCAAACTTTCCCAACCTCTTGATCTTTCCATGGAACCAACAGTTGCCATAAATACATTAGAGGTAACTGTGCATTTCCCCTTTGGGGAAGTTGGTGGTTTTGGTCTTAGTAAGTCTATGAGAAGTGATTACTCTCCTTACTCTTCCTTTATGCACAACTAGGTATCAATGTGTGAGGAGAGAGAGAGATAAGACCAGTGAAGTGGAAATCAGACAACCCTCACCTCCCGAGCAAACCCCTGTGGTGAATTTATTTTTTATTTTTTACTTAACAACCTTCACTTAGAGTTTCATACCCTTGTTTAACCATATCCCCTAATTACCCCCTTTTATTTCTTTGTAAATATAGTTTATTGCCTACGAAGAGGTGTCTGTAGACACATACAGGGCCCTTGTTTTTGTTCCAACACACCCCACTATCAATAAGAAAGTACTTGTAAAATAGTTTGGACCCTCTATCCTTGAGAGTGAGGTAGTTTCTGCTAGTGAGAGGGCGGAGAAAACTTATGGGGTTGGTGGAAAGGTAGTGGAGGAGGCTGTTATTGCTAAAAAAAAGTGGTGGTTTTGTGTGGCTGAGGTTGAGGTTGAGGAGGCTGGTGCCATAGTCGATGTGTAAGTAGTTGTTAAAGATATCCAAGAGACAGTTTCCCTTGTTGCTATCCCAACCAATGTTGTGGAAATCCCTCAGGAGGAGGTATAACTCTCTCTCAACTCCCCCCCTTTTTCTTAGTGTTAGGTACAAACTTTATATGTCTAAAACATATAAGTAAGCCAAAACTTTTAATAGCCATAAAGACCAAGTGTGCACAGGTTACTTACTCGGATAACCTTTCAAAATTTTTAAGTAACTTGGGATTTTTTTGTGCCCAGTGTACTTTATCGAGCAACCATAAAGGTCCTTCAAATGCATTGGTACTTTAAGCATGCCCAAAAATTAGAGAGCTTAAGTGTGTCCAGTGTACTTTATCGAGCAGCCATTAAGGTCCTTTAAGTGCATTGGGACTTCAGTGTGCCCAATCAACTGGGACTTTAAGCATGCCTAGTAAACTAGGACATTAAGCGTGCCTATAAACCAGGGTCTTTAAGCACTCCTACTAAACTAGCCCTTTAATCCCCCCATAAGTAAGGGTCTTTAAGACTGCCTAGAAAAGAAGGACTTTAACACCACCACCACCACCCATCCCACATAAATGAGGATCTTTAATCTTGCCTAGTAAACTAGGACTTTAATCCCCCTATAAATCAAGGTTTTTAAGCATGCATAGTAAACTAGTACGTTAATCCCCCATAAATTAGGGTCTTTAAACGTGCATAGTAAACTAGAACTTTAATCCTCCATAAATTAGGGTCTTTCAACGTGCCTGCTAAACTAGGACTATTGAATAATTGTCATTCCAACATTTGTTTTGTCCTTTTTCTAACTTGTATTATTTTGTCCTTCTTTTAGATTGAGGTCGAGCAACCGGCTATGGTGGAGGAGCCTCTTCAAGTTATCGAACAAGTCCCCGATGAGGGTGCTCGCGAGGAGGCTATTATTAAGGAATCTTATCGAGCCACTACACCCATACTAAAAAAGCGAATGTATCCTTTAACACAGTCCTTCCCTCAGCGAGCAACAGTGCCTTAAACATACATCCTCTTGAGGTTTCTCTTACTGAGCTTGTGAGGTGAGATCTTAGGGATTTTCCCCACATAGTAACGACTCTCCATCGTGAATTGCTCGAGAGGTTCTAGACCATCACCCCCAAACAGGAACTCTCGCTGCATCCAACCTATGCATGTGTTGATGGCCTGCAAGTTACTCGAATTTGAAATCATCTTGAGCGAGGTCTTGATACTCCATTGTAATCACTAAATCCTTCAAAGGTCAAAGAAATAATGGGTCAGATCAATGTGCTCGTGAACGATGGGTTTTCCTTGACATGGTTGATCATCCTCTTTAGGGCATTCAAGAAGGCTGACCTACCTGCTTTCTACACCAAACGTCAAGAAACTAACCGTTCTCTGGATTCCATTGCTAAAGATATGGCAAGTCTGAGTCCAAAAATCATTAATGTTGAAGAACAGGTAGCGTCTTCCTGAGAAGCATTAGCCAACACTGAGGGAGAGTTTAATAAATTGCAATAAAATATTGATTGATATGAGAAGGATATGGAATACTTGGCCAATGAGAAGACCTTTATAGTGTCCATCTTACCCAACCATCTCCACAAATTATTGGATTCCTCCAACTTGTGGTTTATCATAGATGACCCAATTGACTATTAGGCTTTTCTTTTGCAGTATATTCTTCTTTCCTTCTTCTTTTGTAACTTAAGGCATTAAATACTACCCATTTTGTACTTGATCTTTAAATGAAATGAATGAAAGAAAGAATTTTATCAATTTTCATAACGTAATAATAACTAGCTCAATCCCGCTAATGACATGATATGCCCTCTATGTTTCCAAATCCATCAGAAGAAACATCCAATGCATAAGGGGTAATAATCATAGAAAAATATCTGATTCTTGATGGCCCTCATGGAGACACCCTATCGGATAAGTGTGGAGGTCGACAAAGCCAACATCTCCATATAGGTTGTAGTCTCCGAGGTACTTCCTTGTCAAACTATTATGAATACCATCCATTGGTATCCAAAAAATGTCAAGTTTATAAGGAGGCGCCTGTTGATCAAGACAAATAGGGATCATAGCAGTACTATAATTCATAACCCTTGGACATTTTTTTCTATTTCTAAGGCGTTAAACTAGGCGTTTTTATATCCAATATTTTGATCTTCATTCAAAGTTGAGACCATATTGATAAGGGCATGGTCATAACCATTTATCCATACTTGGAGAGATTGTTTATGAAATTGGAATGTAAGGTGATCTAGCTTCTCAGACATACTTCTGATGGTCATCACTTTGTCATGAAAACACTTCTTGGTCTTATCTAACTCTTTAGTTAGGCGACCACCTTCTCTTTTTCTTGGGAGGAAAACAAACCTTTAATGGTCCCATCCTTGTCTCTCAAAGACTTTTAAGCCTTCTTCAGCTCCTCTCTTAACTGTGCGTTCTCTTATTCAATAAAGGAGTTTCCCTGTCCAGCTTCATCAATTGGCCAACACATATTAGATATCCCAAGCTCACCCCTCAAGTCATTGTTCTCTTTCTAGAAAATAGCAGTGACTTATTTTGTGCTTATAAGTTCGGCCTATAGAGCGAAGCTCATCCTTACAAGGTCAAACTCAATACGAGCTAACTTCTTGTCAAATCCTCTTCATCTAATTAACTCGTCTATGATTTTATCAAATTCAGCCTTCGAATTTTCTAGAGCTTCCCTACGGTCACTCTAAGTGGTGAGAACCATATCTTGATAGACTGGCCACAACTTGATGGAAAAGTCGATGCATGTCTGAGTAAGCCTCTTTTACTCGTGTGGAGACATTAGTGCCAAGTATCTGGTCAAGATCTTCATCTTCATCATGGACAACTGAAATTCTTCCACATCTTTCTTGAAAGTCATGATGAGTTGCGACAAGTGTTATAAGTCCTGTATTAAACTGCAAGGACAGGTGGTCGAACATACGAGTTCGTCAAACAGAAGGAAATATATGTAATATTTCAAGTCAAATGAACAGGCAACAGTTGTACTAAATTATGAATTTAATTAAAAGATAGCAAATGAGTAAGTCCCCTACATCATTGATTGAAAAGAAAAGAAATACAGTGCTTCTTAAAAAATTCTAAGGAGCATTCTTGCCAACCTTTTCTTTTTCAATCACTTGAATAGTGGCTATGTCTTCCAACTGGTTAACCCCAATAGTAGAAGCTTATTCGACCATCCCTTGAGTGACCTTAGTAGCAACAACTTATCCAACTTACCCTTGAGTGATCTCCGTAGCAATAACTTATCCGACATGTCCATTAGTGGCCTCAGTAAAAGCATCTTGTTTGTCGACCGGCTCCTCCTCCTCCTCCTCCTCCTCCTCCTCCTCCTCATCATCATCATCATCATCATCATCATCATCATCATCATCATCGTCATCTGCTATAGGGGAGGATCGACTTCATGCTCCTTGAATATCTCATAGTTCTCTATAATGTTGGCCTTGACAAGAGCTTCATCCCATCTGCTTTTAAAGAGTTCCTTCTTTAAGTATTCAATCTGCTCTCCAGTTTTAGTAAAGTCCTCATCCCATCCATGAGTATATGCATCATCTTTGTCTTGCGCCACACTAGCTAAATCCTTTCCATCCTTGGCCTTGGTATTGTCATTCTTGGCCCCAACTTTGGCCCTCATGGCATCCTTATTGGCCTTCTGAGAAACGGAGACCAAGTTAGATGAATCATCAACTTTCTTTTGAAGGTTGGACTTCTTAACCTTCAAAGCCTCGACCTTCTTGCCATGATCTTTCTTCTCAGTTAATGTGACTAAGTGAGTCGACTAATCAATCATAAACTGCAAAGTAAAATAAAGGGAAAACATAGTCCAATGCTAGCAACACAAGAAGAAGTAAGCATAAAAAGGCAAGTTACAAGAGATAAGTCATGGTTCTTATGTTCTACCAATTGTTCATGAAATATGGTAGCAGCAGTTTCCCTCTCACTAAGAAAGACAGTCGATCGAATCAAAACCCGAGTAAGCTCAGGGAGAGCAACAATAGATTGGGAAACAGTCTTGTCCTTGTCAACACCATTCTTCTCCCCAAAAGCAGGTGGGGGAAGAAGGGTGTGATCCACTTCAACCCTTTAGAGAGGGTTAGTGCTCCTTGTCAACCAATCCCTTGAACCCCCTGCCTTATCTTTCTTGCTCGGCAGCCGATCAAGATTCTTATATTTTCTCACTAGGCAAGCCGGATGAGATATGTCCAAATTGGCATCAATAAAATTTACAACTTTCCTCCGGGGATCCATGGCACCGGGCGAAATTTCAGTATTTATGACAAAAGAAATGTCTAGAGACTCAAAGGAAGATGACGTTCTTTCCTCGTTCGATCCCCCCCCCTATGAGTCATGGAAGGTGGAAGCTTACGCGTCATCCAAAACAATGTGGATGATCAGAGTTTGTTCGACTGTACTTGCGACGAAATAAGTGGTTGACCTCTTATAGCCAAGGAGCATGGAGGCTAATCTAAGGTGGTCAGTAGTTCCAATCCTCTACTGGATTGCCCAAACTCTTTAAAGGTCTACAAAGTTCAATTCATTTTCACGAGGTCATTTCTTATTGTTTATGTATGGCCCAAACAGAGGAAAAAGCGATTACAATCAATTAAGTGAAAATAAATCACAATAGAAAAATTACAATCGCGACCTAACCTATTCCTTGTTATTCTCGAGGGCACCTCAGCCCTTGATATGTCTCGCCCTCATGAAGGGGGGTGTATTGCTAATTTTTCATGATGGTGCCATGTTCCAAGTAATCTTTGTTGGAATCAAGTAAGTTCACTACCAAAGTGCGATTAGCCTTCCTCGTCCTCAAGTGATAAATACCTTCATAGGTCATCGCCCATCGGTATTAGTACATTATGTCCGTAATACCAAAATTAGTCCCATGTGACTTGTTAATGTGATTAACCCCATTAAAGATCCTCCACGTATCTGGAGCGACCTGGGCTAGGATCATATCCAAGTATCTACAAAACAAAAAAATAAGTTATTTGGGTGGAATGTTACCCCACACTCAGCAACGAAGATCATAAGCATCCAATGGCCTTCGAGAAGCGCACAGAGTTAAGAGGGGCCCTCTACTAATTCTACATTAACCCAGTGGGGAATATGGAAATCAAGTTTGAATTTTCAATCAATGTTCTCATTAATAACATACATCATCGTTGAAAATAGCAACTCAAAGGCAAAATTGAGAAAGAAAATGAACAATTACAGAAAAATGACATATATGGAGCTAAGTATGCTTATAGTGAAAATCGGAGTTGCTCGAGTTTTCAAATGAGGAAAGAGAGGGAATGACTGTTTTGTGGTGAAAAATTGTCTTGCAGTTCCAAATAAAGTAATTATGATGCGCATGTGCAGGCAACTGAAGCGACAACCACATTTCACAAATGGCTAAGTAAAGATGTCGAATTTACAATCATACCCCTAGGACACATAACACATGAAAACTTTCCATTTTGGGGGGCAATTAAAAAATTTCCCTCCGATCAATGTGAAGAGATTTCAAACAATTCTCAGCCCCCAACCAATAAGGAATCTTGCTATTCATACAAAACGAAGGTCTAGCCGAAGCAGAAAGCCTAGCGACCTCAAGGAGACCTTAGACTTTGGGGTAATTATGTGGGTCAAAGATCACATTAGCACATGCTCGGCCACATGTGCCCGGGCCACGTGCGCCTCAATTGACATAAAGACTCCAAGACAGAATAGACTTCTTGATCTTAATTAATTGTAACGAATAAATCTAATAAAGGATAAGTTGAACTCTTGGGGATAACTATTAACGGAGCTTAGGACTCTCTAAAGGTGCCTTATAAATATAAATCCACCCATAGACGGAGCCAGGGGGTGGCTTGGGGGGGTCCCAGCCCGCCCAAAAAAAAATAGTAGTGTTAATTTATAACCAAAAAAAACAGTGTTAAAATATAAATTCAGCCCGCCCAAAATATAAATTCAGCGCACCCCTAATAGGACTTTTGATGATTTTTCTCAAAATAATTTAAATAACCTCAAAAAAATTCGGCTCGGGGTCTCCCCCCCCCCCCCCCCCCCCCCCCCCGAACCCCCGGATATCACCCTTAAGGCAGCCCGTCCTGACACGAATTCCTGGCTCCGCCACTGAATCCACCCCACATGAGAGGGACACGTATCATTGTAACGTCGAGCGGTACTACAACTCTGCCGACTTGAGCTCTTAAGTAATAAAGAACAAACCCTAGCACTCCATGGACGTAGGCACGATATCGAACCATACATATCTTGTGTTGTGTGTATGTGAACTCATTTTTTACAGTCATTATCATTCTTGTTTGGCTTGTGCACATTGAATATCATTACCTGTGGGAAATCATTACCTATAGGAAATGACCACCTAACAACACCCAACATTAAACTTGGGATTTGATAACTATGTCATGTTTCATCTCTTTATCCCGCGTATCAAACAAGTTTTGAATCTAAAACTTTTCGTAACAAAGTTATTTAATTATTTTATAAGCTGTAACCCCTTTGGTTATAATTATCAGAGTTATGAGAATCAAGAGCCTTAAAACGAGAATTCTAGAGATTATAGTTTTAGCTAAGTTGTGATTCGTGAAGGAAGTACAAATCGTACCCAGGAAAGTTTAATCATGAAATACTAAGTGAAGTATGTGCATAAATTCAGTTAGAGAAAAATAATTAATAAAATTTAATTATTATGAATAGAATACTATTCTCTCGATTATTTGAGTATTGTGGATAGTCCACACAGGCAGATCTATGTGTACAAGCAGCTCTTGATGCTTATATATATATATATATATATATATATATATATATATAGAGAGAGAGAGAGAGAGAGAGAGAGAGAGAAAAATGTATTAAACGAGTAGATATATAAAATTTGGCCCACCTCAGTTAAAAAAAGTTAAACAACCCCCTTATTATATATTTGTCACTTGAAATTTTGTTCTATTCATGATTAAATTTTGGCCTGGCTCTTCCCATGATAATGGGCAATCATTCTATAATCATGTCAACATTCAGCTAAATCAATTTTTAATGTCAATCATGGAGTCAAATAGAATTATACTTGTATAAAAATGAGTACACCGTGATGAAAAGAAAGCTATATACTGAGAAGGGAACACGTCGTTCCTACCTACTAAGAATGACACGGCGTAATGTGACTTGAACTGCCAATCCAGACAGGCTGGCTAGAATGAGCACCTATCACCCAATATTATTATACCAAAATAGAAATGCAAAGACAACTAAATACTGAACATAATGAATGTTTGTCCCAACTACTCACTATTCTGGGCTGATAAAGTAATTAGATGGAATAAGGTATTTGGAGAATGATTATGGTTGTGAAATGCTCCTCACATGCAATTCTATATCTCTCTCTATATATACACACATAATTGACATGTGCAAAATTCTCAGTAGATAAAATTGTGGCGGTCTAACCATCCCATAGAAAAGAAAAAGACAATATCCCATCTAAGAAAAAATACTATTTGCATAATTCTGTTTACATTCCAGCTGATCTGATATTTACCCTGCAAATGACAGGGTTTTTCCCCTCTATACATCAATCTCATTATCCAAAATTCTGGGAAAAAGAAAAATCATATTGTCAACATGATTCGAAAGAGCATGCAAGCACACGCCCCGACTATTCTCGAAATCCAATTTAACGAATAGAACTGTGTATGTGGTTCTCAAATTCTAGACCCTCATGTAGAAAGCCAATCAATTTTAGGCTGACACTGTAGGGACAAATTTTGACCACACAATGATATCATAAATGCAAGTTTGATAGGCCAATCAAATTATGACACATCATTGTATTGGTCAAACTGTGTCCAATGTTTGTATCGACCTAGACTTACACATAAATGACCAGCACTCGCTGTACAGAAAGACAAGTGTGTATGATCAAGGATAACCATCTACTGGAACAAACGGGATCATGTACTTTGCAATGGTTCATCGGAAGTTTGCAAACACTCATCTGGATTGGCATAGAAATAGTCCTCTTCCTTTGGCCTCTCAGGAATCACAACTCGTCTTTTTGGGCTCCCCATACGATCTGCGTGAACTTCCTTCACAGTGGATGAAAATTCATCCCAGCTCAATGACTCATTATAGTATTGATCTATCAAATCAACTAGAAGCTTTCTGTCCAATAGAATAGTTTTCTTGAATCCTAAAAATCTGCATGGATTGAAGAGGTACCAGATTGTAATCTTAAATGGAATGATCAACATTAAAGGAACGGACTACTAAAGAATAAATAAACTGTAATATAACTCGAAATATAGCAGTAGCAATCCAAGTTTCAAACCTCCCAGGTGGATCAGAATATTATCTGACTACTGAATTAAAATAATTACACACACAAAAAAAATGGTATTAAGAATTTAAGGGCTCTCAAGTATTTAGTTCCAATTTTAAAGATCCATTTATCCACCCTGGCTTGGTCCAGTGGTAAGGATGGGCTTCACTCTGACCATAGGTCATGAGTTCGATCCCTCCCCACGGATACCTACCCCTGTTGGAGGGCTTCCTCAGGGCTGTGTGGTTAGGCGCACGGTCGTGGGTTCGATCCCCCGCAGGGTTTACCAGTATTTAAGCGGGGCTCGTGTGTGAGGTGGACATGCGCAGTGCCCCCCCTGTTTAGCTTGCACGAGGGAGTCCAAAGGGCTCGTTCGTGTGGAGGTTCAGGGTTATCAAAAAAAAAAAAAAAAAAAAAAAAAAACAACTATGGGACAAGTGTCATTTTCTGTGGAACGGAAGATGGGGTTATAAGGCGGTTGATGGCAGTTTTGGGTGGTTATGAGACTTATGGTGTATTTGGGAGCGCACCAATTCCATGGCTTGGAATTGAAATTTAAAATTTTTTAGTTCAAATTTTGAAATGAAAATATTTCAATTCCAATTTCAAGTCATGGAATTGGGATTCCCAAATGAACCCTTAATACAATTTAAAAAATACATGGGATGGGAGCCTAACAAAACGTTGGAAATGAGAGTAAACCCAAAAAACCTAAAGAATTTAATGCTCATTGGGGGGTATCACAGCCATTAAAACTTATAGCTTTAGCTTCGCAATCCTCCCCATTCAAGTTAATAAAAAGTATGGTTTCAGGATTCAAGGTCATATCTAAAACTTAAACCCCTTTACCCCTTTTGTACATGATAAACAAAGAGAATGGACAGCCAGAAATTCAGAGAAAATCACTTAAGGCCATGTTTGGTTAGGCGTGAAATATTTTTCACCTGTGCAGAAAGCAAAAAGGTGAAAATTGTTTACCTATTCAAATTGAAAAAACATAAAAATTGCAGAAAAATGCAAACAATTTATGTATTTTAGATCAAATATACCTATTTTTAGACAAAGTAATGAACAAAACAGAACTTCGAATAGCTATAAATACTTTTTATTTAGGTGAAACATAAATGCCCTTCGAACCAAAAAGGGAATAAAATCAAACCATCAATAGTAATATAGTACCTGCGGTGACCTTCAACAACTTTAGCCATGTTTCCATCATATGTAGGAACAAATATATCACTCTCCAGCGAGACAAGATAATCCAATGCAGCCATCTGGGATGAGTGATTCTGAAAAAACTTCAAGTCTGAAGGCTCCAGTAATTTCTCCTTTCTGACCTGTACATGGCATCAAAGAAAATTGTTTGACAGATAATCTAGAGAGAGAGAAGAGAGAGAGTATCAAAAAGTCATCTCCTTCCAACCACTTACCAAATTAGGAAATACATTTGCCAAGCCTGCCATTCTTCTTTTGCCGCCATATATTTCTCCAGCAGCAATATAAATTTGAACATTACGATTGATACCCAACGCAAGCAATATTAGACCGGTCTCTTCAGGTGTCAAAGGACATAGACCTTCTTTCCTTTTGAGGTCAGAATCTATAACTTTTTCCTTCCACCAGGGGTATGCATATCTAGAGAAGTGTAGTTTGTCGCAATCAGTAAGAGCGTTATAAATTGAAATGTATGATTTATTTTGACTTTATAACTCCCATTTGACTTGCATTCCCTAAATTTTTAAAATAAAAAATGAGCCGGGTCCCTGTTTTGGGGGTGCCAGTCAATGTTTTTTGCTGATTTAATCGTTTTGCAGTTTAACTCATTTGTGTTGATAAATTTTGGGGGGTAAGTCAAAAGTGGGCATAAAATGGGGGATCAAATCACAATGATCCAAAATGAATGGACAGAGTGTTTTTCCATCAAGAAATAAGCAAACAGTACCTCATTCTTGTCAGTTCGTCCACCTCTTCATTACTGCAACCATGAGTGCAGCCAGAGAAAGCCAACATATCCATTTCATATCTGAGATGGAGGACGAGAAAAGGTCCGTTTTGTCTCAGGATCCTAACAACCTTTCTACCCAATTCCTCAATCTGGGATGTGAATCGCAGAGCACTAAAATTTACTTTGCAACGCAATTTCTGAATATCTAGAGGTAGCCCGTTATTAGCAAGCCGAGCATCAGTTCTATTCAAGTGTACAACTTTATACTTTTGAAGTAAAGGAAGAATCTGTTTACAAACAACTTTCAGTTTATTAGTTGCATATTTTGTGAGAAAAAGGAAAACTGCTGCTGTGTGCTATAGTAAATTGACCTGGTTGTGATAGTAAGAAATGTGTGACCAACTAACGGGCGGCAATGAATAGAACATTCCTAGCTCGAATCTTCTCTTAACCCTTGGCGGCAGATCTTTCAATATTCGAACCTCATCCCTCAAGGACTTAATGAAATGATCAACATCGAATATGTCCTTAAACTCACTGTCACATTGAGAGACAAATTTAATATACGAGAATTGAAGACACTCGAGATTATCTATGAGATTATACATATTCATACTGCTTTTTCAACTGAATGGAAAAAGACAGCTAAAATAAAGTAGTTTGGCCTACCTTGGATCTGCCCAAAAGGAAGTTTTATCTAGTTCTGGGACAATAAGAGTAACATTCAAATATTTTGCAATAGCAACCATGTCACATATCTGCACAATAATGAAGTGAATGAGAGCAGCAAATGAACACACCAAGAACAAAGAGGATGAAATCCAAAGTGAAAAAAAGAAGAAGAAAAATTCATGAAAAATTGGAAAATAAATAAAAATCAGCTAGAACTCACTGCTCCTCGCATTTGGTTGAGTCCTCCATTGCAAGAAACCATAAGGTAACCATTGTTCTTATAAACTCCTGCAACAAAAAGCTACCCAATTGAGGATCTCAAGAAGAAAATTGGAATATACAACAAGAAAGTCCCATATATAAATAAAATCAATAACAATATTGAGAATAGTATATAAATACAAAACAAAAATGCAAGGGAAGAAGTCAAATATTTAGCAGTGAAGTTGAATCAATCAAAATATTTGATTCAAGAAGAACGAATCCCCTCATTCATTCTAAGCACCAGAGGCAAGGAGTTCAATTATACAGAACAGTTACAAATTTATAAATTGATGTATCAACAAAAAAAGAAAAAAAAAATTACACCTGTAGACAAAATGGAAGAACACAAAGTATGCATCTACAAATAATTCCAGAATATAAAGAGGAGTAATCCCTCCCCTCACCACCCCCAAAAAAAAATTGATAAGGAATTGCACATGTACAAGAGTTTACTGCCTCGGTTTCAAAAATAATTATAATACAAGAATTAAGTTTGAAAAAACGAAAATTGAATATTATATGACCTAACCTTGTCAGCCCCCATAAGTTTGAGGGAAAAATTGCATTTAACTTTTCCCTTTGGGGAATATTTAAGCCAAAATACGAATACATCAAATTATAATTCAAGAAGCTACCAATTCCGATATGGGCTTCGGAAATAAAATTCTGCGCGCACACACAAAGCAGTAGTACAATCTGAAAAGATAGAAAGTGAAAGTATAACTCACTCTTTGCAGGAAAATTGAGTTTGGGCGAAACATAAGACGCATCTGGAGGTGTAAAACAGGAAGGCCAACTCTTGAGCAATCTCGGCCCCCAAATCTCACCCATTGTCATCAACCGAACCACACAACTCCACAGCAAAACCGTCGTCATTGCCCGAATAATCCACATCATCACCCGAGCCCGAATAAAAATCATCAATACAAACTTTGATTTTCTCCCTTTACCCCAAAACCTCACACCCATCTCCCACCCACCACCATTCTCATCTAATCTACACATTCTGAAACCATCACTTCCCTACCAAATTCACCATAAAACTACAACTACAAACAAAAAGAACCCAACTTGTTATTTTTATACACCAAATCTATTTTACTCCTATCCTCTTCACGGAAAACAAGACCAATCTACAATCTTAAAACCAACATTAATATGCAAATCTCCTCGAAACCGAAAAAATTAATAAATGTAACAAACTTTACCCACCCACATTGCAAACTTCTACATATATAACCGCTACTAAAATAAAATGACACATGAATAAAATAAAATGTAATTAAAAAGGTGACCCTTTGCAAGATTTGATTTTTTAGTGAGGGGGGCGAGTCGTTTTGTTGTAGAAAAAGAGTTGAAACCGAATTTGGCTGCAATTACGGCGTCGGTGTTGCGGTTTCTTTTTTTGGTTTTGGTTGGGGGTGATGATGCTATAAATAAACCGTACCATTTGGGGGGGTGTGCATTGAATTATGATTTAATTGAGTTTTTTTTTACTTTGTACTGTTCCGTTAAACAAAGATGTTTTACAGTTACGAGTGGTCCCAAATTATGTTTTTTTTTTTTTTGCCAAAGCCCCAAATTATGTTTTACCTACTCTAAGTCATACAGTCGAGCTGTAAAATTTGTACACCTGGCGCTCTCAGATGATGTCTTGCCCCACTTTATATTCCTTGTCCTGTTTTAAAATTGACTACAATAATATAATTTGTATTACTTGAATAATTAAACACCTTACGCCCATTTTTATATAGATTACTGAAAATATAATTTTAGAGCACCACTTTGGTTATTAAAAAAAGTGTATGCCAAAAAGTTTAAAGGGAATTGTATTATAGTGGGACCTACACGATAGGAAAATACGCTTGAAATATTTTTGGTAAATTTGTTAGACACTTTTTGGTAAATGTCTTATTTTTCAAATTTTTATACATTAAATAAGTATCACCCAGATTCATTTAACTCTTTTTTTAAAGTGTCTCACCCAATTTTTCTATATCATTCTTTGTACATTGTAAAAAGAATTCAAAAGCTAGCATTTTTCATAACCTTGGTATATTATTTGTGGGAGAGCGAGGCCAGAAACGAAAAATGAGAAACAATCCGACAAGGATTTTGGTGAATGGGGTGGATGTGAGATTATGTGTTTATTTTTAAAATGAGTTTTAAATGAGTATGAGTAAGGTATAAATATAAATATCTTTTTTAACTAAAGCAAATAAAATTACTTATTTTGTGTACTATTAACTCTAAGAGAACCATACAAATAAATGTTATTGCATTACAGAAATTAAATTTATAAACCTAAAAATCGGAGTCTTATAAATCCAAATATATAATGAAATATGACATTGAGCATAATTCTTTAGGCCCAGTTTGGTTGCGCAAATTGTTTGATTATGTAAATTGGTTCATTATGAATTAGTGAATTATAAATGAGTGAATTTGAAATGAGTTAAATCCAATTTTACATAATGTTTGGTAATTTGAAATTGATGTTAAGGTTCTATGAAAAAAAGATAAAAACAAATCAAGAGAGAGAGGGGGAGGGAAAGAGAGGGGGATGGGGAGGGGAAGAGGAAGAGGGATTGGGGACATGCACTTAATGTGACTCATATTTCAAATGGATTCATTTCACATTTTTTGTGAAATGATTCAATTTCAGATTTTGCAAATGAGCTAAAATGGAGCAATTAATTAATCATTTCCTTAATGAAACCAAACACAATTAATGAGTCAATTTGTAAATGGGGCAATTTATTAATGATCCAATTTATAATTTTGAAACAACCAAACAGGGCCTTAAATGTTTTATTTGTGGGAGGGTGAGATTTTCATAATCCCTTTCGTTTTTGAAACGGAAATTTAAGAAATCTTAATAGCTTTCATGAGTTGACTTTTTTTATATTTTCTGTAATAGAATTAAATTTGAACTGAACTTAGTAAACTAGTCAATATGATAATGAAGTTAAATGAGTTAACTAGCTTGTATATTTATATAGATTACTGAAAAAATTATTTTTGGAGCACTACTAAATTTATCAAAAAAGGTGTATACGAAAATGTTTTGAGGGCATTGTATTATAGTGGGCAACACGATAATAAATATGCTTAAAACATTTTTGGTAGATTCGGTATACCTTTTTTCAGTAACTAATACATTTTCCTAATTTTATACATTGAATAAGTATCACCTAAATTAATTTAATCTTTTTTGGAAAACTGTATTACCGAATTTTTCTTTATCATTCTTTGTACATTATAAAAAGAATCCAAAAGCTAGCATTTTCCATTGCCATTGTGTATTATATGTGAGAGAACGAGATTTTCAAATCTTTTTCTGTTTTGAAACCGAAATTTACGTAATCTTAAAAGCAAACTTTATTGATACTATGCATTGAGATTTTCGGCTCGAAGAATTAAATTTGAACAGAACATAGTAAACTAACTCTGTCAAAATGATAATGAAGTTTAATGAGTTGACTAGTTCTTATATTTATATAGATTACTCAATATATAATTTTTAGAACACCGCTACAATTATAAAAAAAAAAAAGGTGTATATGAAAATATTTTAAGGATCAAATACCAAAAAATTTCTTAAATATTTTTTAATACACATTTATTTCAAGCGTTTTATTTTGTACCAAAAAGTTCCTCAAACACCCATTTAACTAATATTCTTTTATTTTTAAAGGTCGGCACCAGCGGTATGGTGGTGAAGGACTTTTTAGAACAAAATAAAAAGACTTAGACTAAACGTGTATTAAAAAATGTTCGAGAGACTATTTGGTATATGCTTCATAATTTAAAGGTATTGTATCCTAGTGAGCCAACTTCGTAAATACACTTAAAAAAATTTTGGTGGATTCAGCATATTATTTTTTGGTAAGTGTATCATTTTCCTAATTATTATATATTGAATAAGTATCACCCAAATTTATCTGATTTTATTTGGAAACTGTATCGCCCAATTTTTCTACACCATTCTTTGTACATTACAAAAAGAGTCCAAAAGCTAGCACTTTTCATTGCCATGGTAAGGGCGATATTTTGGTAATCTTTTTCTTTTTTGAAATCCGATTTTACAAAATCTTAATAGCTTTTATGAGTTGACTTTTTTGATACTATACATTAAGATTTTCAGTTAATAGAATTAAATTTGAACCAAAATTAATAAACTAACTTTGTCAACATAACAATGAAGTTAAATGAGTTTATTTTCCAAATATTTCAAATTACTTGGGTTGTTAATGGATTTATATGGATTTGTATGTCCCATTATAAACGAACGTTAATTTATACTTCTACCGTCCCAAAGTAAGAGTTCGAGCCCACATTTCATATAAATTAAGGAGACATTGAATCAATGATAAATATCAATACTTGTTCGCTATCGTGAAATTTGGTTTGTTTATTGTGTCTCAAAATAGAAAGTGGACTCTCAATTTTGGATAATAAAACATAAAGTAGTGGACTTTTAATTTAAGACGGAGGGAGTATTATCACTGTTCTAAAAAACCCGTCTAGGCTCCGCCTAGGCACGCCTAGGCTTAAGGCTTAGGAGAAACGCCTCGCCTTACGCTTTTCACGCCTTATTCTTGGTAAAACCCTTAAGGCGCACTTTTTTCTAAAAACAACAATGATTTAGTGAAACGATGTCGCATTTTAAAGAATTTGTTTACAAACCGGACCATTATCTCATCCAAAATAATCAAATAGTATTTTAATTTGCATATATTCAGACATATTTTTATGATATGTGCATTGTTTGTATTTTAATAGCCTTGTTATGGTTAAAATATATTAAGAATGCCTAAACGCATTTTCACGCCTTTTTACGCCTAGGGCCGCATAGGCTTCTAAGGCTTAAGGCTTGGCCTCCACGCCTCAATCACGCCCCGCGTTTTTTAGAACCTTGAGTATTATTATTACCTAAATTTAGAAGTGATGCAGAAAATTATAATGGAAGTGTGGATTATGTTGATCTTGTCATTTTAAGTTAAATGGATACGAATAACAATTTCCCAAATCATTCTTTCTACATCGTTAAAAGATCTAAAACACGCGCGCACACACACACACACACACACACACACACACAGAAATGTTGTATCCATTTTGGGATAATAATAATAATAATAATAATAATAATAATAATAATAATAATAATAATAATAATAATAATAATAATAATAATAATAATAATAATAATAATAATAATAATAATAATAATAATAATAATAATAATAATAAGGGTCAATTATTAAATAGTCCCTACTATAAAAAAAATATTTTTTAAAAAGGACACATATTTTTAGTTTAACCCATTTAGTCCCTCAAGCACTCAATATCCTCTTATTTTTAGAGGTCCGCGCCAGCGGCACTCCCTCTCCAAAATATGTGGCAAAGGACTTTTTGAGGCAAAATAAAAAAGTTTGGACTAAATGGGTATTAAAAAATGTCCGAGGGACTATTTGGTATATGTCCCTAATAATAATAATAATAATAGCCTTTTTTACTCTATTGTTTTTTTATTATTGATGTATGTTTATTGGTTGGTTGAGTTAAATTTTAGCAAACTTACTAAATCATTGAATAAAAATTATGATGGAGTTTAATTGGTTTATTTTATGATATTTCAAACAAGTCCCTTTACTTGAGATTACACGAGTTCAATTTAAATAACTTGGGTTTTTATGGGAATATATAGGGAAATGTGCCCCATTATCAAACAAAACTCATATACGAAAATGTGAAGTGATTTATAGAGCTTTGTATTGAAAATATGAATTTTTTATGTTACATAATGTGACACCCCGACTAATTAAATACCGGGTAGCTATCCTTTATTAAATTAATTCAAAATGCCAAGTTGGCCCAGTTAATAGCATCACTGTCGAAAACCTTTTAATGATTACTAACCACCTAGTATGTAAAAAGTAAGTGCCAAATTTTAATTAAAGTCTGATTAACGTGCAACAAGTGTAATAAAGAATAATAACACCATTCACCATACTGAAGTAAAAAGAATAACCATCACATAACGTAAAATAAAGTCTGGAGGAAAAACTCCTCACTACAATCCCACAACTGAAATAAGTAAACCGAAAACTAAAACAGTACATGCCAAAGTCTGAAAACTGTAATGGAAATGTAACCCTAATAGAAATGGCCAACATGCCCTACAACTGATAGATAATGAATCTGGAATCCAAGCGATAGAAGCGTCTACAAGCAAATCCCTGTATCTTCCACAAACAGCTACAGCTCGTCACCTGAATGAGTATCCTATGCATGGTGTCCTTGTGGTTGGGCACCTAAAATGGTTTTACAAAGAAAAATAGATTTGAAAAGCAAACGGGTCAGAGCCCGAATGTGGAGTTATATTTTAAAAACCTGCAAGTGCTTTAAAAACATTTAAAACATTAAATGCAAAGTACATGTTAGGACGTGCACTCACATGATATTCTCACCTCTCGTCTAACTGTGCACTCCTAACGTAAGTACCCATCTATAACGACACAAACCACTAGCTAAGTGACATCATCTCTAGCTAGACTATCGTAGGTCCTACCCATATTACTCGGTTCTATTAACATTATAACGCTCGTAATTAAGTAGGGTTTAACGTAAACCTAGATGCTCAATATGCAATATATATATCACTATCAGTTAACTTGTTATATTTCTCGAAACAATACCGTAATTATATGCATAACATTAACATGAAGGTTCCCATTAATTAAGTGTATATTATTCACATCATAAATATACAATATAAGCACCCCGAGAACTAAGCTGAGGTGCACACATACTCTGCTATCCATCCCGGTACATCACGTACATAAGGATTACATATTCCGAATCTCTCAGGAATAGTTCACAGATAACAACATCACAAACAATGGAGGCGAACACAGTCACATCACATGGGTCACGCACATACCTACGCTCCCACGATCAGCGGACTTATTAATATCCCAATAAGTCTTTCTATGACCTATGTTCATCAAGGTAACCAGTCTAAATCCGGGCAACACAAAGATTAGAGGGCCCTAAGCGAACGCAAACCTCCCGTGATAGCAAGTATGGTAGGTATGTCATACACACAATTCATATACCAATACTAAGTAAACACACGTCTTAGTAATCCCGTAGTTTAATCGTAGTACATATCGCATTCTCGTACTAACTTATATTCATCCCAATTTATACTATTCCGGTTTATAACCATACGCGCCATAATCTATTCTCACGTCGTAGTAGACACTCACGTCTCAACCCAAACGGTTCATTGAATTAAATCTCGTATCTAATTTCCTTCTCATAAATACCCAAAAGTCCCAATTCTATCATTACATCATCATAGGAAGGTTATCTATATCCTCGAACAAGTTTACGGGACTCCAAAAATCAAAACAGTCCAAAAAGGCCCAAACTGTCAACTCGTTAGAAGTCTCGTTCGAACGAGACTGTTCGAACGAGACTCCTCTGTCAACTCGTTAGAAGTCTCGTTCGAACGAGGCTATTCAAACGAGATTACAGTTCGTTCGAACGAAGTTATCGAACGAAGTTATCGAACGAGGCTCCCTTTCGTTAGAATGACTGGTCAATTCGTTAGAAGCTCGTTCGAACGAGTTCGTTCGAACGACCTGGGCAGGGGCTTCTAACGACCTACCAGATTCGTCCCAGATTTTCCCAAAACTCGTTTTTCACCATTTTTACTCCTCAAATCTCTTCTAAACTAAGTCCCAACAATGTATTAAGTTCTCTAATCATCCTCAAACATGCTAAGGTGATATACTAACATCTTTTAAGGGTTGAATACATTCTAAACATCATTAAATCACAAGTTCCTACATTTTTTTCCCAATTTTCTTCAAGAACATAAACCCTAGATTTTTCTCATCATAATTTCCCAGATTTTAATCCGTTTTTACATCACATAAATATGAAATCTCTGAATTCAATCTTCAAACAATGCTTCTACATGCAAACCTATCCCAAAATTAAATAATAACTTCCAATTTCATGGGTTTTCTTTTAACTCTTATATAAGATTGATTATCAAGGTTTCTAACATGGAAGAAGCATTCACTCCATAAGGAATGTAATTTAAATCACTTGCCTTGATTTGATTTCTGATTTTGATGTTGGTTTGGTGAAGATTTCTGCAGAATTTCTTCTCTCCAAGCTTCTTCTCCAATGGTGGCTTAAGGTGGCTAGGGTTTGATTTGGGGAACTTAGAAAACTCTTCTAATAACTTACGTAGCCTTCTAGGTTAATATGGGTTGGTTAGGGGATTAGTGGGTCAAATCCACATCAGATGTAATTAACCAATTTTCGTCACTTTTAATTTCCCAAAATATGAAATTACCAAAATACCCTTTATGATGCCGGTATGGCCTAAAAATACCCCGGAGTCCAAACTACACCCCCGGCTAGTGTTTTCTGACTATCTCGACCCTTCCGGACGCGATGGCGCACTCAAAACGACCATACGGATAATAGAAATAAAAATCACTTTTTATAATTAACATAATATACCATGACGCGGCGGTCTCATGCGTCTCAACAAAATTTCTAAAATGTCGTATATATATCTCACGACAAATTTCATAATTCCAAATTCATATATAATCATATATGCACATAATCAAATACCAACTCGCATCTCGTTAGTATTTTTAGCCCGGATTAATTTCCAATTAATACGCATTTAATTAATTAATCCCAAAAATAAATATAGCCAAAAGTACGGGGTATTACATACTTCCCCCCTAATAACTGAATTTCGTCCCGAAATTCGAAACTAGAAAGTACCTGCTAAAAATAACTCTGGATAACGTTCGCGCATCTCATCCTCGCGCTCCCATGTGGACTCCTCGACATTGTGATGTCGCCACTGAACACGCACTAACGGAACTATCTTTGACCGCAGTTTCCTCTCGCTTCGATCCAAAATAGCAATCGGCCCCTCCTCGTAAGAGCTATCCGGCTGGAGATCGATGTCCTCCACAGCAATGTGAGAATAAGCCAAATTGTCTCTAAGATATTTCCTTAGCGAGGAAATATGAAACACATCGTGAATCCGATGCAAATGCTCTGATTATCCAAGCCTATACGCAACCGGTCCAATCCGCTCAATAATAGGAAATGGTCCCACATACCTTGGTGCCAATTTCCCCTTCTTCCCGAAACGCATAATCCCCTTCATAGGAGATACCCTGAGCAAAACCTGGTCCCTTACTTGGAACTCCCTGAAAAATCTCTTCGCATCAGCATAACTCTTCTGCCTGTCTTGAGCTACCCGAATGCGACTCCGAATCAACTCAATCCTTGCCGAAGTATCCTGAATCACTTCCGGCCCAAGTAGTTTGTTGTCCCCCACTTCTAACCAACATGCTGGGGAACGACAAGGCCTACCGTACAATGCCTCAAACGGAGCCATGCCAATAGTGAACTGATAGGAGTTGTTGTAAGCAAACTCCACCAGTGGAAGGTACTGCTCCCACCCACCCCCGAAGTCAATAATGCACATGCGTAGCATGTCCTCCAACATCTGATTTGTGCGCTCGGTCTGCCCATCAGTCTGCGGATGATAAGCCGTACTCAACCGCAATTCCGTGCCCATGGCCTCCTGGAAACTCTCCCAAAACTGCGAAACAAATATCTTGTCTCTGTCAGACACGATATTTAGGGGCACACCGTGAAGTCTCACAATCTCTGAAATGAAGAGTTGGGCATACTGTCCCGTAGTGTAATCAGTCCTTGCGGGTAAAAAGTGAGCGACCTTGGACAACCTGTCCACAATTACCCAAACGGAGTCGTGACCCCTCTGCGACGTAGGCAACCCCGTGATAAAGTCCATGGATATGCTCTCCCACATCCACACCGGGACCTCCAACGGCTGTAGTAATCCTGTCGGTCTCTGATGATCCACTTTTACAAGCTGACAAGTGGCGCATTTCGAAACAAACTCAGCGATATCTTTCTTCATACCGCTCCACCAATACTGGCGTCTCATGTCTTGGTACATTTTGTCCCCTCCGGGATGTACCGCGAACCATGAGCCGTGCGACTCTGCCATCACATCGTGTCGCAATTCCTCCCCTTCCGAAACTACCAATCTCCCATTGAAGCGTAATCCCCCGTCTGAGCTAACGGTATAGGACTCGGCTCCCTCTGCTAGTAATCGAACTTTCTGCTCCTGACAGAACGAGTCATTAGCCTGTGCCCATACTACCTTCGTGACAATCTGCGGTGTAACGGTCATCACAGACATGAAAGATCGGGCCACTGCATCCTGGTGTCCCAATTCCTTCCACTTAGCCTTCCACATCTCTGCCACCTCATCTGCTGGCCTACGGCTCAACGCGTCTGCTACCACGTTAGCCTTTCCCGGGTGGTACTGGATGTCGAACTGGTAGTCCTTCACAAACTCAAGCCACCTACGCTGTCGCATATTCAATTCCTTCTGCGTGAACAGGTACTGTAGGGACTTGTGGTCCGTGAACAGTTGGAACTTCTCCCCCAAAAGATAGTGCCTCCAAATCCGTAGGGCAAATACCACTGCCGCCAACTCCAAATCGTGCGTGGGGTAATTCTTCTCATGAGGCTTAAGCTTACGGGAAGCATAAGCTATGGCCTGTCTCTCCTGCTGTAATACACCTCCCAGTCCTTGCAAAGACGCATCGGTGTAAACCAAATACTCAACTCTCGGTCTCGACAATGCTAACACAGGTGCTGAGGTCAATTTGTCCTTCAATTCATCGAATGCCAACTGACAGGCATCACTCCAAATGTATGGCACACCCTTACGAGTCAGATGTGTCAAAGGACCTGCTATCTCCGAGAAACCCCGAATAAACCTCTTGTAGTATCCTGCTAGACCCAAGAAACTACGAATCTCCGTTGGTGTCGTGGGCTGCCCCCACTCCCTCACCGCTGATACCTTCCCCGGATCAACAGATATTCCCTGGTCAGAAATAATGTGTCCCCAAAACTGGACTTCCTTCAGCCAAAACCCGCACTTCTCATATTTTGCATACAACTCGTTTTGACGAAGTGTGTGCAAAACCTGCCTCAAATGCTCGGCGTGTTCCTCCTCTGTCTGGGAGTAAACCAGAATCTCATCAATGAAGACAATGACAAACTGGTCTAGGAAATCCCTGAACACTCTGTTCATCAAGTCCATAAACACTGCTAGAGCGTTGGTCAAACCAAAAGGCATAACCCGAAACTCGTAAGAACCATATCTCGACAAGAACGCGGTCTTCGAGACATCATCCTCCCTGATACGCAACTGATGGTATCTCGATCTCAAATCAATCTTCGAGAAAAAAGAAGCTCCTCTCAACTGGTCGAATAAGTCATCGATTCGAGGCAACGGATACTTATTCCGTATCGTGACCTTATTCAACTCTCGGTAGTCCACACACAATCTCAGTGAATCGTCCCTCTTCTTTACAAACAAAACTGGAGTGCCCCAAGGTGAGGTACTGCTGCGAATAAAGCCCTGACCTAACAGCTGCTCTATCTGATCCCGTAACTCCCTCATCTCAGCTGGAGCCATACGGTACGGTGCGCGTGCTATAGGTCTCGTACCCGGTAGCAAATCTATAACAAAGTCTATCTCTCGGCTGGGGGGTAAGCCTGGTATCTCCTGAAGCACATCTGAATACTCCTTGACTACTGGGATAGAATCTAAAGGAATCACTACCTCCTTAGAGGTATCCTCCTCAATGTAATACAGATGAGAGGTCGATCCTCCCTCTGGGCGAGGCATCGCCACTACAAACATCTCTTGCCCCGGAATGGCAAAAACAATGCTCCCGCTGAAGCAATCAATCATGGCCCTATAAGCTACGAGCCAATCCATCCTAATAATCACATCGTGAACATGCATATCTAATACTAACATGTCTGCAGGTAATACCAAACCACCAATCTCTATCCCCACTCCCCGGCATATAAAGAAAATAAGTGACCCACTCCCCAATTGTTAATCGACACACGTCACTGTGCTCTCTGCCGTAGCTAACAATCCTAAAGCTTTCGCGAAGTGTGTAGCTATAAAACAGTGTGTAGCACCCGTATCAAATAATACCCGACCCATAGTGCCATGGATAGGAAACGTACCCTCAATCGCGGGCGGTGCCTGTGGAACTGCAGCCTGGTGGACGTTGTAGACACGTCCATACTGTAGCTGCCCCTGCTGAGCTGGAACTGCTGGAATGGGTGGCAATGCTGCCATCTGTGGCGGTGCGGGAAACATAGGCCTCTGTGGCTCCTGGCGAGCACCCTGCTGCTGCTGCTGTGGGGCCCTGCCCCTATCAGGACAATCCTGTCGCTTATGGCCAGTCTTGCCACAAACAAAGCACTTCCCTGGGAAGTTCCCTCCTCTCTGTCCCTGCTGTCCTCGGCCCTGGTGGCCGTTACCGTTCCTCCCTTGGCCCTGCTGGCCCTGGTGAAACTGCTGCCCATTCTGTCCTTGTTGGCCCTGATGGCCGTTTGGACCCTGATGGCCCTGACGGAAACCTCCCTGTCCCTGTCTGTAGTTCCCTGACCGGAACCTCTTATTATCCCCCTGCTGGGAGCCCTGCTCATTCTGTCTCTGCCCCTGACCAGATTGTGCCCCGCTGGAACTATGTCCTCCAGTCCTGCCCTGATGGCTAGACTCCCCCGACCTCTTGCCCTCGGCCATATGAAAACGGTGGTCCTAGCAGTGTAACAATGCAACGTTAACCACATCAGAATAAGTGGCCAACGATAGGTTCCCTAGCAGATGCTGACAGATCCTCCAAGTCAACCCGTCGATGAACTTCTCAATCTTCTTCTTCTCTATTGGTATCTCATCTGGAACGATATTCAACAGATTTGTGAATTCGGCCTCATACTTGGCCACAGTCTTACCTTCCTGCTTCAGACTCATCAATCTCCTCCTCATTTCCGTATGAACAGCTGACGGAAAGTACTTGCGGTCGAACCGCACCCAGAACTCCTGAATCGTGAGAGTATCCCTCTCCTCCATGGTGGTAATAGACTCCCACCACTGTAGCGCAGATCCAACTAGCTTGAAAGTAGCTAGCACCTGCTTCTGGACGTCTGTGCACTCATACATCCTTAAGTGCCTCTGCATATCCTTCCTCCACTGGCTCGAGACTACCACATCTGAGCTCCCTGCAAACTCTGGCGGATGCGCTTTCTGAAAAGCGTCACGTACACGCTCCAAAGCAGACGGGAATGCATTAGCCTGTACTGGCGCGGCAACCGGCGCCTGAGGTGGTGCCTGCTGAACAACGGCAATGGCGGCATTTACCGCTTGGGCTACTATAGCTGCAACCTCAGCGGCGTTCATCATGCCCTGAACTGGAGCGGGCTGGGGTTCGGGCGTTGCATCCCTGGGAACTCGTCGTGCACATCGTGGAGGCATCTGAAATAAGAACAAAGTTTATAAGTTCGCTGTTTATAAACTTAAGATAGATGAAGAACGAAGCATACACAAAAAGAGCACAACAGTCCTAAAATATAGGGCTCTATATCAAAGAAACTTAGCGGAAACATAATAAGCCGTCAGATCCTAAAGGACACTAGAACCTGATGCTCTGATACCACCTGAGACACCCCGACTAATTAAATACCGGGTAGCTACTCCTTTATTAAATTAATTCAAAATGCCAAGTTGGCCCAGTTAATAGCATCACTGTCGAAAACCTTTTAATGATTACTAACCACCTAGTATTTAAAAAGTAAGTGCCAAATTTTAATTAAAGTCTGATTAACGTGCAACAAGTGTAATAAAGAATAATAACACCATTCACCATACTGAAGTAAAAAGAATAACCATCACATAACGTAAAATAAAGTCTGGAGGAAAAACTCCTCACTACAATCCCACAACTGAAATAAGTAAACCGAAAACTAAAACAGTACATGCCAAAGTCTGAAAACTGTAATGGAAATGTAACTCTAATATAAATGGGCAACATGCCCTACAACTGATAGATAATGAATCTGGAATCCAAGCGATAGAAGCGTCTACAAGCAAATCCCTGTAGCTTCCACAAACAGCTACAGCTCGTCACCTGAATGAGTATCCTATGCATGGTGTCCTTGTGGCTGGGCACCTAAAATGGTTTTACAAAGAAAAATAGATTTGAAAAGCAAACGGGTCAGAGACCGAATGTGGAGTTATATTTTAAAAACCTGCAAGTGCTTTAAAAACATTTAAAACATTAAATGCAAAGTACATGTTAGGACGTGCACTCACATGATATTCTCACCTCTCGTCTAACTGTGCACTCCTAACGTAAGTACCCATCTATAACGACACAAACCACTAGCTAAGTGACATCATCTCTAGCTAGACTATCGTAGGTCCTACCCATATTACTCGGTTCTATTAACATTATAACGCTCGTAATTAAGTAGGGTTTAACGTAAACCTAGATGCTCAATATGCAATATATATATCACTATCAGTTAACTCGTTATATTTCTCGAAACAATACCGTAATTATATGCATAACATTAACATGAAGGTTCCCATTAATTAAGTGTATATTATTCACATCATAAATATACAATATAAGCACCCCGAGAACTAAGCTGCGGTGCACACATACTCTGCTATCCATCCCGGTACATCACGTACATAAGGATTACATATTCCGAATCTCTCAGGAATAGTTCACAGATAACAACATCACAAACAATGGAGGCGAACACAGTCACATCACATGGGTCACGCACATACCTACGCTCCCACGATCAGCGGACTTATTAATATCCCAATAAGTCTTTCTATGACCTATGTTCATCAAGGTAACCAGTCTAAATTCGGGCAACACAAGGATTAGAGGGCCCTAAGCGAACGCAAACCTCCCGTGATAGCAAGTATGGTAGGTATGTCATACACACAATTCATATACCAATACTAAGTAAACACACGTCTTAGTAATCTCGTAGTTTAATCGTAGTACATATCGCATTCTCGTACTAACTTATATTTATCCCAATTTATACTATTCCGGTTTATAACCATACGCGCCATAATCTATTCTCACATCGTAGTAGACACTCACGTCTCAACCCAAACGGTTCATTGAATTAAATCTCATATCTAATTTCCTTCTCATAAATACCCAAAAGTCCCAATTCTATCATTACATCATCATAGGAAGGTTATCTATATCCTCGAACAAGTTTACGGGACTCCAAAAATCAAAACAGTCCAAAAAGGCCCAAACCGTCAACTCGTTAGAAGTCTCGTTCGAACGAGACTGTTCGAACGAGATTCCTCTGTCAACTCGTTAGAAGTCTCGTTCGAACGAGATTACAGTTCGTTCGAACGAACTGTACCTTCTAACGAGATCTCGTTCGAACGAAGTTATCGAATGAGGCTCCCTTTCGTTAGAACGACTGGTCAATTCGTTAGAAGCTCGTTCGAACGAGTTCATTCGAACGACCTGGGCAGGGGCTTCTAACGACCTACCAGATTCGTCCCAGATTTTCCCAAAACTCGTTTTTCACCATTTTTACTCCTCAAATCTCTTCTAAACTAAGTCCCAACAATGTATAAAGTTCTCTAATCATCCTCAAACATGCTAAGGTGATATACTAACATCTTTTAAGGGTTGAATATATTCTAAACATCATTAAATCACAAGTTCCTACATTTTTTCCCAATTTTCTTCAAGAACATAAACCCTAGATTTTTCTCATCATAATTTCCCAGATTTTAATCCGTTTTTACATCACATAAATATGAAATCTCTGAATTCAATCTTCAAACAATGTTTCTACATGCAAACCTATCCCAAAATTAAATAATAACTTCCAATTTCATGGGTTTTCTTTTAACTCTTATATAAGATTGATTATCAAGGTTTCTAACATGGAAGAAGCATTCACTGCATAAGGAATGTAATTTAAATCACTTGCCTTGATTTGATTTCTGATTTTGATGTTGGTTTGGTGAAGATTTCTGCAGAATTTCTTCTCTCCAAGCTTCTTCTCCAATGGTGGCTTAAGGTGGCTAGGGTTTGATTTGGGGAACTTAGAAAACTCTTCTAATAACTTACGTAGCCTTCTAGGTTAATATGGGTTGGTTAGGGGCTTAGTGGGTCAAATCCACATCAGATGTAATTAACCAATTTTCGTCACTTTTAATTTCCCAAAATATGAAATTACCAAAATACCCTTTATGATGCCGGTATGGCCTAAAAATACCCTGGAGTCCAAACTACACCCCCGGCTAGTGTTTTCTGACTATCTCGACCCTTCCGGACGCGTTGGCGCACTCAAAACGACCATACGGATAATAGAAATAAAAATCACTTTTTATAATTAACATAATATACCATGACGCGGCGGTCTCATGCGTCTCAACAAAATTTCTAAAATGCCGTATATATATCTCACGACAAATTTCATAATTCCAAATTCATATATAATCATATATGCACATAATCAAATACCAACTCGCATCTCGTTAGTATTTTTAGCCCGGATTAATTTCCAATTAATACGCATTTAATTAATTAATCCCAAAAATAAATATAGCCAAAAGTACGGGGTATTACATACTTCCCCCCTAATAACTGAATTTCGTCCCGAAATTCGAAACTAGAAAGTACCTGCTAAAAATAACTCTGGATAACGTTCGCGCATCTCATCCTCGCGCTCCCATGTGGACTCCTCGACATTATGATGTCGCCACTGAACACGCACTAACGGAACTATCTTTGACCGCAGTTTCCTCTCGCTTCGGTCCAAAATAGCAATCGGCCTCTCCTCGTAAGAGCTATCCGGCTGGAGATCGATGTCCTCCACAACAATGTGAGAATGAGCCAAATTGTCTCTAAGATATTTCCTTAGAGAGAAAATATGAAACACATCGTGAATCCGATGCAAATGCTCCGGTAATCCAAGCCTATACGCAACCGGTCCAATCCGCTCAATAATAGGAAATGGCCCCACATACCTTGGTGCCAACTTCCCCTTCTTCCCGAAATGCATAATCCCTTCATAGGAGATACCCTGAGCAAAACCTGGTCCCCTACTTGGAACTCCCTGAAAAATCTCTTCGCATCAGCATAACTCTTCTGCCTGTCTTGAGCTACCCGAATGCGACTCCGAATCAACTCAATCCTTGCCGAAGTATCCTGAATCACTTCCGGCCCAAGTAGTTTCTTGTCCCCCACTTCTAACCAACATGCTGGGGAACGACAAGGCATACCGTACAATGCCTCAAACGGAGCCATGCCAATAGTGAACTGATAGGAGTTGTTGTAAGCAAACTCCACCAGTGGAAGGTACTGCTCCCATCCACCCTCGAAGTCAATAATGCACATGCGTAGCATGTCCTCCAACATCTGATTTGTGCGCTCGGTCTGCCCATCAGTCTGCGGATGATAAGCCGTACTCAACCGCAATTCCGTGCCCATGGCCTCCTGGAAACTCTCCCAAAACCGCGAAACAAATATCTTGTCTCTGTCAGACACGATATTTAGGGGCACACCGTGAAGTCTCACAATCTCTGAAATGAAGAGTTGGGCATACTGTCCCGTAGTGTAATCAGTCCTTACGGGTAAAAAGTGAGCGACCTTGGACAACCTGTCCACAATTACCCAAACGGAGTCGTGACCCCTCTGCGACGTAGGCAACCCCGTGATAAAGTCCATGGATATGGTCTCCCACATCCACACCGGGACCTCCAACGGCTGTAGTAATCCTGTCGGTCTCTGATGATCCACTTTTACAAGCTGACAAGTGGCGCATTTCGAAACAAACTCAGCGATATCTTTCTTCATACCGCTCCACCAATACTGGCGTCTCATGTCTTGGTACATTTTGTCCCCTCCGGGATGTACCGCGAACCGTGAGTCGTGCGACTCTGCCATCACATCGTGTCGCAATTCCTCCCCTTCCGGAACTACCAATCTCCCATTGAAGCGTAATCCCCCGTCTGAGCTAACGGTATAGGACTCGGCTCCCTCTGCTAGTAATCGAACTTTCTGCTCCTGACAGAACGAGTCATTAGCCTGTGCCCATACTACCTTCGTGACAATCTGCGGTGTAACGGTCATCACAGATATGAAAGATCGGGCCACTGCATCCTGGTGTCCCAATTCCTTCCACTTAGCCTTCCACACCTCTGCCACCTCATCTGCTGGCCTACGGCTCAACGCGTCTACTACCACGTTAGCCTTTCCCGGGTGGTACTGGATGTCGAACTGGTAGTCCTTCACAAACTCAAGCCACCTACGCTGCCGCATATTCAATTCCTTCTGCGTGAACAGGTACTGTAGGGACTTGTGGTCCGTGAACAGTTGGAACTTCTCCCCCAAAAGATAGTGACTCCAAATTCGTAGGGCAAATACCACTGCTGCAAACTCCAAATCGTGCGTGGGGTAATTCTTCTCATATGGCTTAAGCTTACGGGAAGCATAAGCTATGGCCTGTCTCTCCTGCTGTAATACACCTCCCAGTCCTTGCAAAGACGCATCGGTGTAAACCAAATACTCAACTCCCGGTCTCGGCAATGCTAACACAAGTGCTGAGGTCAATTTGTCCTTCAATTCATCGAATGCCAACTGACAGGCATCACTCCAGATGTATGGCACACCCTTACGAGTCAGATGTGTCAAAGGACCTGCTATCTCCGGGAAACCCCGAATAAACCTCCTATAGTATCCTGCTAGACCCAAGAAACTACGAATCTCCGTTGGTGTTGTGGGTTGCCCCCACTCCCTCACCGCTGATACCTTCCCCGGATCAACAGATATTCCCTGGTCAGAAATAATGTGTCCCCAAAACTGAACTTCCTTCAGCCAAAACCCGCACTTCTCATATTTTGCATACAACTCGTTCTGACGAAGTGTGTGCAAAACCTGCCTCAAATGCTCGGCGTGCTCCTCCTCTGTCTGGGAGTAAACCAGAATATCATCAATGAAGACAATGACAAACTGGTCTAGGAAATCCCTGAACACTCTGTTCATCAAGTCCATAAACACTGCTGGAGCGTTGGTCAAACCAAAAGGCATAACTCGAAACTCGTAAGAACCATATCTCGACAAGAACGCGGTCTTCGAGACATCTTCCTCCCTGATACGTAACTGATGGTATCCCGATCTCAAATCAATCTTCGAGAAAAAAGAAGCTCCTCTCAACTGGTCGAATAAGTCATCGATTCGAGGCAACGAATACTTATTCCGTATCGTGACCTTATTCAACTCTCGGTAGTCCACACACAATCTCAGTGAACCGTCCCTCTTCTTCACAAACAAAACTGGAGCGCCCCAAGGTGAGGTACTCCTGCGAATAAAGCCCTGACCTAACAGCTGCTCTATCTGATCCCGTAACTCCCTCATCTCAGTTGGAGCCATACGGTACGGTGCGCGTGCTATAGGTCTCGTACCCAGTTGCAAATCTATAACAAAGTCTATCTCTCGGCTGGGGGGTAAGCCTGGTATCTCCTGAAACACATCTGAATACTCCCTGACTACTGGGATATAATCTAAAGGAATCACTACCTCCTTAGAGGTATCCTCCTCAATGTAATACAGATGAGCGGTCGATCCTCCCTCTGGGCGAGGCATCGCCACTACAAACATCTCTTGCCCCGGAATGGCAAAAACAATGCTCCCGCTGAAGCAATCAATCATGTCCCTATAAGCTACGAGCCAATCCATCCCAATAATCACATCGTGAACATGCATATCTAATACTAACATGTCTGCAGGTAATACCAAACCACCAATCTCTATCCCCACTCCCCGGCATATAAAGAAAATAAGTGACCCACTCCCCAATGGTGAGTCGACACACGTCACTGTGCTCTCTGCCGTAGCTAACAATCCTAAAGCTTTCGCGAAGTGTGTAGCTATAAAACAGTGTGTAGCACCCGTATCAAATAATACCCGACCCATAGTGCCATGGATAGGAAACGTACCCTCAATCGCGGGCGGTGCCTGTGGAACTGCAGCCTGGTGGACGTTGTAGACACGTCCATACTGTAGCTGCCCCTGCTGAGCTGGGACTGCTGGAATGGGTGGCAATGCTGCCATCTGTGGCGGTGCGGGAAACATAGGCCTCTGTGGCTCCTGGCGAGCACCCTGCTGCTGCTGCTGTGGGGCCCTGCCCCTATCAGGACAATCCTGTCGCTTATGGCCAGTCTTGCCACAAACAAAGCACTTCCCTGGGAAGTTCCCTCCTCTCTGTCCCTGCTGTCCCCGGCCCTGGTGGCCGTTACCGTTCCTCCCTTGGCCCTGCTGGCCCTGGTGAAACTGCTGCCCATTCTGTCCCTGTTGGCCCTGATGGCCGTTTGGACCCTGATGGCCCTGACGGAGACCTCCCTGTCCCTGTCTGTAGTTCCCTGACCGGAACCTCTTATTATCCCCCTGCTGGGAGCCCTGCTCATTCTGTCTCTGCCCCTGACCAGATTGTGCCCCGCTGGCACTATGTCCTCCAGTCCTGCCCTGATGGCTAGACTCCCCCGATCTCTTGCCCTCGGCCATATGAAAACGGTGGTCCTGGAAGTGTAACAATGCAACGTTAACCACATCAGAATAAGTGGCCAACGATAGGTTCCCTAGCAGATGCTGACGGATCCTCCAAGTCAACCTGTCGGTGAACTTCTCAATCTTCTTCTTCTCTGTTGGTATCTCATCTGGAACGATATTCAACAGATTTGTGAACTCAGCCTCATACTCGGCCACAGTCTTACCTTCCTGCTTCAGACTCATCAATCTCCTCCTCATTTCCGTATGAACAGCTGACGGAAAGTACTTGCGGTCGAACCGCACCCAGAACTCCTGAATCGTGAGAGTATCCCTCTCCTCCATGGTGGTAATAGACTCCCACCACTGTAGCGCAGATCCAACTAGCTTGAAAGTAGCTAGCACCTGCTTCTGGACGTTCGTGCACTCATACATCCTTAAGTGCCTCTGCATATCCTTCCTCCACTGGCTCGAGACTACCACATCTGAGCTACCTGCAAACTCTGGCGGATGCGCTTTCTGAAAAGCGTCACGTACACGCTCCCAAGCAGACGGGAATGCATTAGCCTGTACTGGCGCGGCAACCGGCGCCTGAGGTGGTGCCTGCTGAACAACGGTAATGGCGGCATTTACCGCTTGGGCTACTATAGCTGCAACCTCAGCGGCGTTCATCATGCCCTGAACTGGAGCGGGCTGGGGTTCGGGCGTTGCATCCCTGGGAACTCGTCATGCACATCGTGGAGGCATCTGAAATAAGAACAAAGTTTATAAGTTCGCTGTTTATAAACTTAAGATAGATGAAGAACGAAGCATACACAAAAAGAGCACAACAGTCCTAAAATATAGGGCTCTATATCAAAGAAACTTAGCGGAAACATAATAAGCCGTCAGATCCTAAAGGACACTAGAACCTGATGCTCTGATACCACCTGAGACACCCCGACTAATTAAATACCGGGTAGCTACTCCTTTATTAAATTAATTCAAAATGCCAAGTTGGCCCAGTTAATAGCATCACTGTCGAAAACCTTTTAATGATTACTAACCACCTAGTATTTAAAAAGTAAGTGCCAAATTTTAATTAAAGTCTGATTAACGTGCAACAAGTGTAATAAAGAATAATAACACCATTCACCATACTGAAGTAAAAAGAATAACCATCACATAACGTAAAATAAAGTCTGGAGGAAAAACTCCTCACTACAATCCCACAACTGAAATAAGTAAACCGAAAACTAAAACAGTACATGCCAAAGTCTGAAAACTGTAATGGAAATGTAACTCTAATATAAATGGGCAACATGCCCTACAACTGATAAATAATGAATCTGGAATCCAAGCGATAGAAGCGTCTACAAGCAAATCCCTGTAGCTTCCACAAACAGCTACAGCTCGTCACCTGAATGAGTATCCTATGCATGGTGTCCTTGTGGTTGGGCACCTAAAATGGTTTTACAAAGAAAAATAGATTTGAAAAGCAAACGGGTCAGAGCCCGAATGTGGAGTTATATTTTAAAAACCTGCAAGTGCTTTAAAAACATTTAAAACATTAAATGCAAAGTACATGTTAGGACGTGCACTCACATGATATTCTCACCTCTCGTCTAACTGTGCACTCCTAACGTAAGTACCCATCTATAACGACACAAACCACTAGCTAAGTGACATCATCTCTAGCTAGACTATCGTAGGTCCTACCCATATTACTCGGTTCTATTAACATTATAACGCTCGTAATTAAGTAGGGTTTAACGTAAACCTAGATGCTCAATATGCAATATATATATCACTATCAGTTAACTCGTTATATTTCTCGAAACAATACCGTAATTATATTCATAGCATTAACATGAAGGTTCCCATTAATTAAGTGTATATTATTCACATCATAAATATACAATATAAGCACCCCGAGAACTAAGCTGCGGTGCACACATACTCTGCTATCCATCCCGGTACATCACGTACATAAGGATTACATATTCCGAATCTCTCAGGAATAGTTCACAGATAACAACATCACAAACAATGGAGGCGAACACAGTCACATCACATGGGTCACGCACATACCTACGCTCCCACGATCAGCGGACTTATTAATATCCCAATAAGTCTTTCGATGACCTATGTTCATCAAGGTAACCAGTCTAAATCCGGGCAACACAAGGATTAGAGGGCCCTAAGAGAACGCAAACCTCCCGTGATAGCAAGTATGGTAGGTATGTCATACACACAATTCATATACCAATACTAAGTAAACACACGTCTTAGTAATCCCGTAGTTTAATCGTAGTACATATCGCATTCTCGTACTAACTTATATTTATCCCAATTTATACTATTCCGGTTTATAACCATACGCGCCATAATCTATTCTCACGTCGTAGTAGACACTCACGTCTCAACCCAAACGGTTCATTGAATTAAATCTCGTATCTAATTTCCTTCTCATAAATACCCAAGAGTCCCAATTCTATCATTACATCATCATAGGAAGGTTATCTATATCCTTGAACAAGTTTACGGGACTCCAAAAATCAAAACAGTCCAAAAAGGCCCAAACCGTCAACTCGTTAGAAGTCTCGTTCGAACGAGGCTGTTCGAACGAGACTGTTCGAACGAGATTCCTCTGTCAACTCGTTAGAAGTCTCGTTCGAACGAGGCTGTTCGAACGAGATTACAGTTCGTTCGAACGAACTGTACCTTCTAACGAGATCTCGTTCGAACGAAGTTATCGAACGAGGCTCCCTTTCGTTAGAACGACTGGTCAATTCGTTAGAAGCTCGTTCGAACGAGTTCGTTCGAACGACTTGGGCAGGGGCTTCTAACGACCTACCAGATTCGTCCCAGATTTTTCCAAAACTCATTTTTCACCATTTTTACTCCTCAAATCTCTTCTAAACTAAGTCCCAACAATGTATTAAGTTCTCTAATCATCCTCAAACATGCTAAGGTGATATACTAACATCTTTTAAGGGTTGAATACATTCTAAACATCATTAAATCACAAGTTCCTACATTTTTTCCCAATTTTCTTCAAGAACATAAACCCTAGATTTTTCTCATCATAATTTCCCAGATTTTAATCCGTTTTTACATCACATAAATATGAAATATCTGAATTCAATCTTCAAACAATGTTTCTACATGCAAACCTATCCCAAAATTAAATAATAACTTCCAATTTCATGGGTTTTCTTTTAACTCTTATATAAGATTGATTATCAAGGTTTCTAACATGGAAGAAGCATTCACTGCATAAGGAATGTAATTTAAATCACTTGCCTTGATTTGATTTCTGATTTTGATGTTGGTTTGGTGAAGATTTCTGCAGAATTTCTTCTCTCCAAGCTTCTTCTCCAATGGTGGCTTAAGGTGGCTAGGGTTTGATTTGGGGAACTTAGAAAACTCTTCTAATAACTTATGTAGCCTTCTAGGTTAATATGGGTTGGTTAGGGGCTTAGTGGGTCAAATCCACATCAGATGTAATTAACCAATTTTCGTCACTTTTAATTTCCCAAAATATGAAATTACCAAAATACCCTTTATGATGCCGGTATGGCCTAAAAATACCCCGGAGTCCAAACTACACCCCCGGCTAGTGTTTTCTGACTATCTCGACCCTTCCGGACGCGTTGGCGCACTCAAAATGACCATACAGATAATAGAAATAAAAATCACTTTTTATAATTAACATAATATACCATGACGCGACGGTCTCACGCGTCTCAACAAAATTTCTAAAATGCCGTATATATATCTCACGACAAATTTCATAATTCCAAATTCATATATAATCATATATGCACATAATCAAATACCAACTCGCATCTCGTTAGTATTTTCAGCTCGGATTAATTTCCAATTAATACGCATTTAATTAATTAATCCCAAAAATAAATATAGCCAAAAGTACGGGGTATTACACATAATTACGAAAAAAATAACACATCATGTTTTATTATAGTAAACAAAATCACAATGATTATGCATATGAAACTAGCATGTGCAATGCAATTACGCTCACACACACAGACACACACACATACACAGTATTTTGACCGTTTTGGGGACGGAGAGGGAAATATAAGTGATAGAGTGAGGTAGATGAATATCGCATACGAAACTTGAACTAAATAGGGGTATTTAGCCCATAATTTGATAGTTTTTGTGTACGGTCCCTCCCTCATGTTATATAACAGTGTGTGCGGTCCTCAAAAACTAATATAACATTGTGTATGCTCCATATGTTTTATCCCGACACGTTATGTTAGAATCTTTAAAGACCCAAGGGCCGCACCTTCAAACACCCCTCACCTTGGGGCCTTTTCACAAATTCTTTAAATTATAATGCATCTTTTGTTGTCTCATTTTGTGATTTAAGTCTAATTGGCAATAAAGAAAGTGAGAGGGAAGGAGAGGAACATGAAAAGCGAAGAGAATAGCCAATTTTTTTTTTTTTTTTTTTTGCATCAAATCAAAAGGAAAGACAAGGGTGGGATAGGATACAATTAATTCTTTTATACTTTTAGCTACATATTTTCGTCAATAGTGAAATAACGCAACACTCTGATTTAGGTAACATTAGTAAAAATGTAAACATTAATTTTATTTTTTCCCTTTCCATTACATTAACTAACAAATGAAATTTAGCCTATTGAATTTTATTCATTTACAACACACACACACACACACACGCGCGCGCGCACACACACACACACACACACACACACACAACATAATAAATGCTAGATTAGACCTTTATGGGTCAACTTCATAGTAACCCTATAGACATAATTAACGGTCCAAAAATTTTCTAACCATTTAGAGTTGGCCTTTAACTAGGAGATTCACCCTCAGCCTATATGATTTGTCCTCATCCTGCAGGGTTTGACCTCGGCTATCTAGGGTCTGCCTAATGACAAAAATGTAGCTGAAATTGTTAAAAAATCATTTAGAAAAGGAATTTTTAACTATACTTTAACTTTATGAGATGTTATGGGACCATTCGACCCACATGAGAGATATTTCACTTGTATCAAAACTAATGATAAGAGGAAACTTGTTTTCACCAAGGAGCTCCACGAGAAAAAGTATAAAACATATGACTTGGGGTGCACGTTACACCCCCAAGTAGTTATAAATACCATGCGTGAATTGATTTGAAAATCATGATATAATAATTATTTATGCTAAATCTCTAAAAATTGGATAGTCACTACACCAAAATGGGTAAGTTGGCACCCTTCCAGCGCTTAGCCTTATCACGGTCATTGACTGTGACACGATCGTAACAAATGTCGCAGTAAAAAAATTCTTTCCCCTTCTTTTTTCCCCCGCCGTTTCTTCCCTCCATTTTTCTCTCTCTCTCTATGTTGCGCTCTCTCTCTCTCTACTTTCAGGTTACTCTCTCTCTCTCTCTCTCCCATATATATATATATATGTGTGTGTGTGTGTGTGTGTGTGTGTGCATGTGTGTTTGTGTATATGTGTGTGTGCGTGTGTGGTGGTTGGGGGTAGGGGTGGGGCAGGTTGGGGGGGGGGGGGGCTGTGCGTGTGTGTGCGTGTGTGGTGGGTGGGGTCGGGTGGGGGTAGGGGCTGGGGGGTTGTGCGTGTGTGTGTGTGGTGTGTGTGCATGTGTGTGTGTGGTGTGTGTGCATGTGTGTGGTGGGTGGGGGTGGGGAGGGGAGGGGAGGGGTGGAGCAAGGTGGGGGGAGGGGGGGAGGGGGTGGGGTGGTGTGTGTGCGTGTGTGTGGTGGGGGTGGGTTGGGGTATGTGCGTGGTGGGGCAATCTCAACAATTGAAACGAACAAATTGATTAATAAAATATGTATTGCCCCTCATTAACAAATAATTGTTGAGATTCGAAATAACTTTAATTGTATAGCTTTAATAAAATAAATTGTATAGCTTTAATTGTAACTTTAATTGTATAGTTTTATATGAAAGTAAATTAATAATTAGAGACCATTTCATATGAAAGTAGGATTGCCCTCTTTGTAAATTAGTAAATTAATAATTGTATACTTTAATTGTTAGTTTAATTGATGAAAATAATTAATTTAGTAGATGAATTAGAAGGAGTACAGGATACACATTTGTTGTTGGCATTGTTGTTGGATTATAGTGGATCGATGTTGGGTTGGTTAATTTTAAAAGTGGGATGACCACTGGATTATTGTCCATATGGGGGTGGGATTTTTCAACTTTTTTTGAAAATTACTTTGTATATCGAACAATATATATATAGTATGATAATTAAATGAAATATACTTGAAATTACATATAGTGCGCATAAATACTAGCCTTCTAGTTCTTATGTGTATGCATTCAATAGCCCTTTTAATTAATTTGCACTTTATCATTTTCACTCTTGTGTAGTGTGCGTGTGTGTGGGCAGTAGGGGTGGGGATGTTTCACTCTTGTACATATTATGAGCTAGATGTTGTTATTTTAGAATTCAGAATTGAGGTGTTTAACAGTAACAATTCATTTTTATTTGTAGTAATTGTACATATTTGCCTGTCCTCTTTTAATTCATTTTGATATGTACTAATAATATTTTTTTACAGCAAATGTCTCCTTCAGGTATTAATGCAAGGATGATGATGCTGGTTATGATGATGTCATATGGGCTCGGTGGTAGCAAAGGCGACGAGGGCTCCTGGGCCCCTAGTCTCCCCAAATATGGCAAATTGGGGATGCCCATCGAGAATAAGTCGGGGCTATTAGCGAGATCCCTCGAGCTGGTAAAGACGATCATCAGCCCGGGGTACATTAGTTAGAAGGAGGTGCCATATGAGCTCAAGTTAGCTGTTTGGGTGGCACTACAGGTAATATATTTATATTTATATTTGTATTTATATTTATATTTATATTTATATTTATATTTATATTTCAATTTCAATTTCGATTTCAATTTCATTTTATATTTATTTGCAACTAACATTGTATTTGTTGGAAAGGAACAATTCAACCTGGATCCAAAGCTACGTGATTCCATCTTGGAGCAGTTGAGAGAGCAACACAAGACGTGGAAGAAAAATATGCGGACCCGGTACTTTGAGAAGACACGAGAGTCCATTATCCAAAGGCGTGAATCCGCCCCGCCGAAGGAGCCGATCTCATTGGCACAATGGCAAAGGTTCATTGACAATGAGATCGGGGAGTGACAATTGGCATCTTGCCAATCGGGAAGGGAAAACCGGGCAAAAAAGACGGACGTCCACTACTCCGTCCGGATTTCTTATGCCGAGGTGGATCATAGGATGATGGTAAGATTTAATTTTTCTATAACTACATAAAATATATTATTCTGCATTATTTTACTTTGCGGGGCCGATACTAATTTTACTTTATTTTATTTTAGGGGACAGGGAGTGGCCCTGGGGGTAGGCCACATAGGCTCAATACTTATGTGGCTCTTTGGACGAAGAAGAGGAAGGACAAGGAGGTGTCCCTAAGCGTCGCGGCCACGATTGTAAGTAATCCGACAGTTTACTTTTTGTTAATTACGTTATAATTTTTTAATTTACTTATTTTACTAATCATGTGCTTTTTGTCGTTTCAGGCAAAGCTTAAGGAAGTGCATGAGTCGCAGTCTGATGCCGACAAGGCATCTTTGTCCATAGACGCACTCAACCAAGTGCTTGGCTCTGATCGCAAGGGGAGGACAAGGGGGGTGAGCTCGCGGGTGGCCAAATCTAGGATCATCGGAGTGGATACGAGCGACACTAGGTTAGCTCGAATGGTGGATTCACATGACGCGAAGCTGTCCCGTTTGGAGGTGACGGCCCATGATATGTACTCATTCATGAAGCGTTCGTTGGGCGAAAACTGTAAGGGTAAAGGGAAGTAAAAGGCGGTGCGGGAGGAGGAGGTGTGGGAGGACGAGGATGTGGACCTCGCTGCTTCATCGCCGAGATGTGCGGACTTTGATGATCCACTTCCCTATTTGGTTCCCTTCAACAGACCAATGTCGACACTTGGTTGGCCGAGCGTGTTTATAATGTACATATTTGATGGCCAGTCGATAGGGCGGGGGTTGAGGGACTCGAATATTATCCAGGGTGCACTAGTTCATGGATGTGAGCATCAAGACATCGAGTCCAGGGTGCTCATCACGCATGTGATGCTCGGAAAGGAGAACTCCCAATTGTGGTTGCGCGAACAATACGATACGGCGTATATTAGTGGATGTGTTAATTCGTATATCGTGTGACCTACTCACCTCCTTAGCATTAACCATACCCCAGATATTTAGTGACATTGATTTAAGTTTGAATTGAATTGTTTTAAATTATTACATTTGAATTATATTTGGATTATATAGTGATGCATATTCTCTCTATTTTGAATGTATATTTGCATTATCTCTATTTTATTTGGATATATGATGTTTGAACAGGTACAACGTTGTTATAACATGTACAAATATACTGCTGGGCAGTGGCAGTGGCCATACTGCCCAGCATAATTTTTTTCAATTCTGTCCAGAATTGTCACGGTCATTAATCGTGACAAGTCCTTGAAAAAGAAACTTGTCACGGTCAATGGCCGTGATAATTTTTTTTATAGAATATCACGGGCTTGTCACGGTCCTTAACCGTGACAAAACTTGTCGCGGTCAAGGACCATGACACGACCGTGACAATTCTAATGAACTTGTCACGGTCAATGACCATGACAAGTCCGTGATAAATAAAGTTATCTCGCCCAGAAATGTCACGGTTATTAACCTTGACAAGTTCAACTTTTCAAGGTCAATGATCGTGATAATTCGGAAGATTTGGTGTAGTGAGTGTAAAGAGAAATAATGCAAGAGCACTATTCATCATGGTGAAACAGTTTGATATCTAGTAAATGTAGATCTAAGGGTTGAACCACTTAAATTTATGTGTTTAATTTCTCATTTTTATTTTCATTTAATGTTAGTGCTAACCCAAGAGGGTTTACTATTGTCCATATACCTAGTTCATACATTTATATAAGTCTTACCCTAAATCATGTAACATTAGATTGGCGTCCTTTTTAAGAACAAGCAAACTCAGTCGTTCCTATTGAGTGAAGTCATTCAGATCCTAATTGTAGATCTAAATATGGTGCAAACAACATTTGTTAAACATGCATGAGATTGCTAAAGTATTAAGAATGATGATGGTCAGCTAGGAGAAAGTACAAACGCATATGATGGCCCATACCCAGACGTTGGCGGGTAGACATCCAAAGAATATGAGTATTAATACTCGCACTCGTGCAATGATAAGCCACATGAATCATCCAAAGGGGGTTCTATACCCACACATGAAATATGGTTCTTATGAGATGAGGCAAAAAAACGCCACTACATATTGCCAATAAAACATGGGAAATAAGATGGAGGAAGTTAACGAGAAGATATATGTGTCGGAGAAAGCAGAGGAGGCGTAATCAAATCATAATCAGAGGTGTCATATTTTCCTGGTATGGCTTCCTCCACCCTAAAAACAGTATGAAGATCATGGACACAACATTAGCAAGGACAACTACCTTAACAAAGTTCATCAATCCTTCTCCACTTCATAGACTTATCCCGAAACTATGTTCATCATAGTGTCATTTCAATATAAGGTAACATAATGAGGGGCATGGGAAAACACCGACCCATGGGGATCATACTATGTTAGACCTCAGGATTATGATGATAGTTTGAATAATCGAATTATAATGGTATCAAGGGTAGCGAGATAAGGAGAAAACCATATTAACTTTTAGAATTCATGGAAGATATTAAGTTAGAGGCTGGAGAATAAAATAGAAAACCTGATGAAGAGTATGAACTATCTTAAGAAGGGGTTCATGGAGGGATCACCCTTCACACTTGATATTGTGATTCCTTCTAAGTTTAAACCTCTCTAGTCATTCCAATGTATGACGGAAGCTCTAATTCCATCCATCACATTGAAATGTGCCAATCAACACCAAATATTTAATCTATAGAAGATGGAATAAGACGTAGAGCATTCTCTAGCAACCTTACTATTGCGGTCATATGTGGTATACCAGTTTACCAAGGGGGATATCATATTATTCAAAAAATTGTTAGATAAGTCCACTAATAACTTTTTATTTTCTCCTAAAGTCTACTAGGATGATCACCGCCCTCCTTAACATCACATGGAAGAAATGAAATTCTTTAAGTGACTTCATAAATCGATTCAATAAAGGACACCTTGATTTAGTCGACTATAATGAAAAGATTATGATGATCGCCCTCATGAATGGTTTATTATAGGGATAATTCTAGCAGGGTCTCTCAAAGCATCCTTTTACAACCATGAACGAAATCCTTGTTGAGCCATGGAAGGTCATACTAGCCAAAGAAACAATCAAATCTAAGAAGGGTGATAGGAAAGAGGAAAGCTCAGTCAAGTATGGGAAAGATAAATGAAAAGGGAAAAGAAGCCCCAAGAGAAGTCAAATTCAAAATTCAAGAGTTATACACCTTTTACTGCCAACATCAATCACATCCTAAATGAGATAAAAGATAATGAGGATTTTTAATGCCCAGGTAAGATAATATCTCCCCCTTAAAAAAGAATAAGAAAAAGTATTATGAGTTCCACAAAAATCATGGGCACAATAGGGATGATTGTTACACCCTCAAATAAGAATTTGGAAACCTCATTGAGAGGGGTAAATTTAGAAGATTTGTTGATCGTAATGACCAAATTGAGAAAAAGAGGAAAATGAAAGGTTCCCCAGCTCATAATAAGACCAATAAAAAGGAAAGTAAGCATATCAGGGATGAATGAAGCTCACTGTAGGACACAATTAATGATATAGGTCTACTAGAAAAACTTGAAGACCCCTATGGCAATTTGAATATAATTTCATTTGGTTTTAACATGGTTTTTGGTTGAGTAGCTAGACGGGGACATGAGTCAAATGATCGTAAATCCTTTATAGGAGAGGCAAAACTTGATTCCCAAATAATGTATATCAATTTTTCTCAAGAGGATACAAAACAAACTTGACTTAGAAAAGTTAACATTTATAATTTGATTGTTGGATTTTCCCAGGTCTACTTCAAAGAATTTTTTTATCCTCGTGGCAGTTCTCTAGTTGTGAGCCTTATGGTTCATAAACACAATGTTTTTGGAATATTTTTAGATAGGGGGAGTTTATTCGTTGTCCTATTTTGGTATTTTATTAAAGGCCTCAAGACAAACATCAAACAGTTAAAACTCTGCATCTAAACATTTATTGAATTAAATTAAGAGAAATTATTCCCATTTGGGATGATAAAACTTGAAATTTTTATGGGAAAATATCCTAGTTGTCTCACAAACAAAGTCCATTTCTTCATTATGGATCATATTCTTCCACTTAAAACTTTATCACGGGCATAATCGCTCTACATAATATTGAAGACGTGTTGTTAATCGTTCATCAGATGATGAGATTCCCAACTCAATTTGGCGTGGGTTAATGAATGATAAATAGATTGAAGCCCATATATGTTACTTTACATCAATTTAATTGGGTATGGATTACAAATAAAACTACCTCTTATAATATTGATACCTTAGATCCACAAGAGAAAGATAAATTAATGAAGGGAGAATTAATGGAGCACGTAGAATTCATTGTTCTTGATGAAAAAGACTCTGCAATAATTATGGAAATCGGCTCATCTTTAAAACCAATATTCAAGAAGAAGTTAATTGATCTTATAATTATGATAAATGACATATTCACATGTTCTCATAAAGATATATCAAAGATACTCCCCAAGACTATCTACCACATGCTAAATGTGAACCCTACCACTAAAGAGGTTAAACAAATAAGAAAACAGCTTTCTCCCGTCCACTATGTAATAATATAAGAAGAGGTGAATAAGTTACGCTCAACTTAATATATAGAGGAAGTTGAATATACTTCATGTCTCTCTAACATTGTTTAATTCACACATCTGAATAATGTTTTCCCCAAAGATTACTTTTCCTCTGACAAGGATCGATTAGAAGTTAGATGCCTGGCAGAACTTGACTTTATGAGCTTTATGGATGAATACAACAATTATAATGAGATTTTTATGGGTGAGAATGATGAAAAAACATCCTCCATCCCTGATAAAGACACCTACTGTTACAAATTTATGCCCTTCAGCTCGAAGAATGTCAGGGCTACGTACCAAAGAATTGTGAATATAATTTTTAGTGCTCTAATGGGCCTGAATATGGAGATATACATTGGTGATAGGATTATAAAAATTCTTAATGATGATGATCACATAAGAGATTTAATTAATTCATTTAACACAATGTATAAGCATCAAATGAAGATTAACCAAACCAAATGCATATATAGTATCAACTTGGGAATATTACTCGGTTTAATTATAAATAAATCAAAGAGGAACAGGGGATAACTCGGATTAGATCAACGCTTTATTATAAATGAAGGCTCCAATATATAATACATAGCTTTATAGGAAAACTAGGTTTGTAGAAAAACTCAACAAATTTATCTCAAGGGATATAGATAAATGCTTACCATTCTTCAAGGTATTGAGAAATGACTTCGAGTGGAATGAAAAATGTCAAAAAAAGTTTCAATATCTAAGGAAATACTTAGGATTGACCCTTTTACTCTCTCATACTCTATACGGTGAAAAGTTGTACTTGTATTTAGGTATTTCGGAGTTGAACAATAGTTTATCCATGATTCAAAATGACACAAGACTACAAAACTTGTATACTTTATAAGTAAATATTTTCAACGGGCATAGTTGTTATATACCAACATAAATAAGTTATCATTTACCCTAATATATGTAGGAAGGAAGATGTAAACCTATATTCAAGAACATTCAATTATCGACTTGATGTAGCAACCATATCGATAAGTTATTCATAAACTTGGGAAATCAAGTTGGTTTATGGTGTGGTTGGTAATATTCGAAACATATGATATGTGGGAAATAATTAATTAGACTTATGAATAGTTCACATGGGAAGATCCAAATTAGTTAAAGTTTGATTTGGCCTCAGTGGGGTCTGAAGTATTGGATGAATGGCCTCAACTTCTATCAATTTAACCATTGAGGAAATACATGGGGATGAAAGAGATCAATGGAAATGATATTGAGATACGAGATGCATAAGCAGTGGAAAATAATAAAAAAAAGCTTGAACATCCCTTTGATTTTAAGGTACCAATATGGAACCTCCTCGTTGACGGGTTATCTTGCATGTTTAGAAGTGGAGAATGACGTATGCTCTCGGTCCCAAATGGAAATGACATCACATATGTGTTTCGATTTAACTTCAAAGCCTCAAAAAGGAAGTAGAGTACAAATCTTTACTCAATACATAAACCTTACTCTGCTTATGGGGGTAGCATAACTCCAGGCTCATAATGACTCATAGTTAATAGTGAATCAGATTTTAGAAGAGTATGAATCCAAAGACAAGAAGATAACAAAGTCCATAGGGAGGTAAAAAATACATTTGCAATGTTTAAGAAATCAAGAATGGTTAGAATCCGAAGATTAGAGAATATTATAGATGATGCACTTTCTCATCTCTCCTCATCCACTAGAGTTGAGCAAGAAGAGTTGTGCCAATTGAGATTCTGATATAATCTAACATTAAACACGAGGAACCAAATATGAAAATCTTCAACCTCAACTTAGTCCCTTTAAGGATGAACCCTATCATTAATCACATATAATCTAGAAAAGTAATTGACTCTCATGGGGAGGTAAGGAAAATTAAGTTTTGATCTCAAAGTTTGTTATGATTAATAAGTTTTAATACAAAAGATGATTCCTTTTACTTTTACTCAAATGGGTATCTATCTAAGGTTACATCCTACGAAAGGTATATGAGGGATATTATGGGAGTCTCGTAGAGGGAAGACAACTGACTAAGCATTTTATAACCTAAGAGTATTAATAGACGAGTCTAGCCAAAGATACCTAGGCCTATACAAATAAGTGTGACTCTTGCCCAATACAAGGTAATTTCATTCATCAACCTCATACAAAGTTCACAATAATTAACCATTTTCTCAATCGATATTGGACAATGTTGTCCCACTCCCCACAGCCCCCGAAGAGGTTTGATTCATTATAGTGGTGGTAGACTATTTCACCAAGTGGGTATATACCAAGCCCATAGTGAAAATCACATATAAGAAAAGTTTTCAGTTCATGTGGAGAAATATTATGTATAACTATGGGTTGGCGAAAGCCATCATTATGCACAATTTGATAACAAGGCATTAAAGGCATACTGTTTAAAAGAAGGAATAAAGCATTACTTATCGACCCCCTCTCGTCCATATATTAACGGTTAGATCGAAGTAACAAACTAAATGATTCTCTATGAGATATAGACAAGGTTGTAAGATAAAAAAAAGGGAGATGGTTAGACAAGTTTTCTAGTGTGTTATGGTTCTATTAAACAACACTAAGAACACTTACACGGGATACCCCATTTATGCTAGATTTTATTTCTGAGGTAGTGGTAATGATATAAATAAACTTACTATAACACATATTATGACACTTTAATAAAAAAAAATAACATAAAATGTTATATGGACCATCCATTTATTGATGAGAGAAAAGAGGATGATCAAATTATACAACGGCCTACCAACAAACAACTGGTAGGTATTACAATAAGAGGTTCAAGAGTCAAACACCCAAAGTTAGTGACTATGCTATAAAAATGGTCCTTCAAAAGCCAAAAAAGATTCACCCAAACTGGCTTGACCCGTAAAGGGTAATAGAGAAAGTTATATCCAGTACATATTAACTAGAGAATTTATATATGGAATAATTCGCTAATCTATGAAATGTCAAACACTAAAGATATCCTACAAGTAGAAGATATGAACCCTATGCAATAAGAGTCATCTTTGTAATTAGTTAAAATATCATTTTAATGAAACATTTTCTCTTATTTGTCGTGTATCATAATTTATTCATCGTGAAAATAACTCCGTTTTTAACATAAAAGAAATTCTTAGGGAATAAAGGATTTATAGAGGCACTACTTGAACTATGTAGAAGAAGGGGGTTCACAAATAAATTTAAGAATAATTTTTGTCTTAAATCCCTAAAATAAGTATAAATACATAAAAGTCTATATGACCCTCAAGAAAGGATCATAATTTAAATAAGCTAATCAAGAACAATTGTTGACTAAGGCTACCTTATATGTCAACAAAAACTTCAAACATATGCAAACTTTTTAAAATACCTCCAACTTAAGAGTCCTCTATAACCTCAAAGTAATAATCATACACCAATAACTCACAAGTGAAGAGTGTTACAATCTCAAACAATCACTTGAGAATTATAATCAATATTTCTTTAATAATTTTTCTAAAACAATATAATAACTAAGCTTATGCTCAATATAAGCCTAAAGAAAGTTGATAATATAAGGTTATAGATTACAATGATTGAGTCAAACATGGAAACATTATCATTATATTCATCACGTTGATTGAATATCAGTTAAAGGGTGAACTGGTTATATTCATTGAATTATATATTTATCCATGTATTCTACTAGCATGCCTAAAAAATATACTCGATCAAACATTCAAAAATCACAAAATTAAGAAAGGTGGAATAACAAACATGACATTCATTTCAAATAATAAAACATTCATTAATTAAGACCTTTTGAAGGTGTTATAAATGTTAAAGGTGGCCAATATCACTAGTTGCTTCATAAAAAGAAGTCTCAAATAACTTCATCTTGACGATCAATCCTTGGAAAGAGTGTCATCTGTCGGCGGTATCCTTTTCAACAAACTCAACATTTTGAATAGAAATATCAATGTTAATTTCCACGTTGTCATCATCATCATCACCCCGCACACCCGCAGCCTACTCAACCTCCTGAGATTCTTTCATCTTGTCCTCTTTCAAGTTAAACTCGACCAAAATCTTCAACCTTTCATCATCATTTATCAGCATAGCACTGACCTCATCTGAAAGTTCATGATAGTGATGGAGTAGCCTCGTCTTTAGCTTAGAGTATCCATGATAGGTAGAGTAGATGCCAATGTACTAAAAGTTTTTTGAGGCATGATACTTTGCAAAATCTCAGGCATTGGCCTTCAGTTGGTTTTTATATTTAATCTTGATTATCTTTAGATTGAGGCATGCTTCTGCTTTAATTTTTATTTGGCCTCTTTTTAGCCTCAAGGTGGTGGGTATCCCTGGAAGAATTATTCATCAACTTCTAATATGTGGGGACATTTAAAGTATCTAAACCGTTTCTCATGTCAGATGTTTAATCAAGGGGCACATTATTATGGGCAAACCTTTACTTCAAACTCGCCATCATCATCAAACCATATAAAAAGTGGAAAATTCACGTCATGACGAAGCATACATAATAAGAGAATGAAAAGGAGAAAAATTCTTAATAAGAGTTTGCGAACCTAAAAGCCTAAATTGATGGACAAGTCCATCTCCTTCCCCCAGCTCAAGATATAAAAATATCCCTTATCACAAGATGACAACATGGTCCAAAAAACTCGTACGTCCTATGAGAGTTTTTGTAAAGAGTATCGGGTTAAAATCATATCTTATTTTTGAGATATTTTAATATAGGAACATCCTTTAGGGGAAAAAGACAAATAAGACTACTGATCCCTACATTGTCCTTGGACGTGGTCACATCAGCCTCCACTATGAACTTTTTTGTGGCCTTGTTCTTAGCCATTGCAACCCTCTTCCCTTTTTGTTTAAGATCGGCCACTATGGGAGGAGGGTTGCAATTTGGAACCACACCTATTATGGAACACACTAGGGATAATCATCTCCCAAACTTCACCCAGGACACCTTCCATCTAATCCACATATGCAAGAGGTAATAAATATATATCATCCTTATAACAAATAAACAGAAAATATTACATGATATCAAGATTTAGGAAAACCATGATATCCTAAGGCTTCGAGCAAACACAAGGTGATTAAATCATCAAAAGTATTAAACGAATAGAGATTATGTCAACCTTTAGCTAGCTCTAAAATTCAAGTTGATAGAAAGTCTGATCATAAAAAGCGATAGAATCAAATATGTTAGAATCTAATGCTTGAAGTTAAAACTAACACATCATAGATATAAGAGGAAAAAAGTAAAATATGTAGCTAAGTGGGGGTTGAACCTAATCACGAGTAATCCTAACCCATCCTTCTTCACCCTCATCTTTAATATATTTCGAGACTCCTCTAATACAATAATATGAAGTCTTCTATTTATGGTTTGAAGTATAAATGACTTTGACATCCCGATAGTGGGAGTTTCATGGGACAAGATGGTAAATGATGGGAAAGATATGTTTAGTTCAACTTTGAATATCAGTCTTTGAAATCGTATTAGATTTAAAATGATTTAACCATAAGTAACAAAGATATGTATGACTCAACTGATAAGAAAAATTTATCTTTTAATAATTATCCATTATAATTACTCATTTAAGCATGTTATAATGTTGGTGAGACAAGACTTATAATATATGAATTATTTTTCAATATACTAAAACAGATAAAAATATTTTCTAATTTTGATAAAACCCAATTTTATTAAAATAATTGAATGTCTTTTTAGAACCAACTTAGATACCAAAAACAAAATTTCATTTAAAATAAGGCGTAAAAAATTATTTTCCAACATTGTATTTTTGTCTCCGCTAAAATCTGAAAACTTGATGGCCTACTGCTAATATCGCTTCCTTAACCTTATTGACCATTATTATGAACATTTATCATTTAAGTAGTTGCGCGGTTATCTGAAGCCTCTATAAATAGCTGTAACCCTGGTTAATGGATTACTTCATTTTTTTCGTTCCTTATAGTTTTACAAAAACTTGACACCATTGATATCAAAGTTTTGACTTCTTGGAGTGAATACACATCCCTTTCAGCATTTTTCCTACTCGCTTAGGATTATGAAAGTTCTTAGCCATACTCGTTGCACTTAAGACTTAGACTTATTCTTTTTTCCTACCTTTTGGTAAAGAAGTTGGGATTTTATATAACAAACAACATACATTATCTACTAATGTTACTTATAGATACCAAAAGCTCCTTAATCAATCACGCAAGTTATACCTGAAATATGTCATCCAATGCCTAAGTGACACGTAGCATGGAATCCCACAAAAATTCATAAAAATGAGACTAAATTTAAGCAAAAGGCTTCAACATGTCATCAAAAGGCCACGGTCTTCCAATAAGGCCGTGACCTGGTAGCTTACCAGGCTACAGAATTTACACCATAGCTCAGCCTCATCAACACATGCCGCAAACTTTACATCTCGGCCCATAGGCCGCCAGTTGTCCACATTCTAAAAAATTATCTCTTATCCACTCTTATCACAACTCACATGAATAATAAACGGGAGGCTCCCAACTAACTCATATAAATATAAATGATCACTTCTCATTTGGTAAGGGACAATAGAGTGGCCAAACTCTACAAAATTCTCTCCAACGTCTCTCTACACTTGCGTCCTCACTCCACTCACCTACTCCGACAACATCAACCCAACATAGCCATGGACTCATAGAATATTACACTACAAGTCCTCAGCTTCTACTGCACAATAATATGTACGTTCATGTATTTAGCCTCCACTCTCCTCTTGTATGCATATAAGGCCCAAATCATGTACTTATTATATATATATATATATATATATATATATATATATATATATATATATATATATATATATATATATATATATATATATATATATAATGAGAACAAGTCTCTAAAGTGGATGTAGTCCAATTTCTATGGACGAATGTTTATCTCTCTTTTACCCTCTTATATACTTTTAACTATTGTGTATTGATGTCATAGTTAATAGTAGTGTATCCATGTTTTGATGATAACAGTTTAGCACCATTTTTGGAAAACGAGGTGTTATACCAAGTTTCTCATAAATTGGGTCGAATATGCATAGTTTTGCCCATAAGGATCCCTAGATCTTCATTTTATGGGTGAAATTTTAGTGGTTAAACCTTGATGTATACATGAAATATATTTAGGGTTTCTCTTACTTTTCAGATCTATTTTTCCAGCCTATTTTAGGGTTTTCTGAGTAGACACATATTCCCTAAGGATGTTCCCATGTCCATATATAGCTAACTTGCAAAATAGGCGAGATGACCTCACAAAGGGCTGGGAACTAAGGAGGGGAAAATATGTTGGTTTCTTTAAGTTTCCTGGAAATTTAGCCATATTTTAACCTAGGTAATTGCTGCTAGAACTATGTTTATTTGAAAATAAGGATACGTTGTGATCTGGGTTAACACCCAAAAGGTTCTTTAGCCTAATTATTGGGGTGGAAAACTATAATTTGGTTAAATTTGGGATATAATCTTTAATTCTTCCCCCAAAAGACTTATAGGTTCGTGACATTTCAGATTATCATGCACAGGTTGTAGCCCCAGTGTCACATCATAAACTAAAACCTCTAGTTTTGGCATATTTAGCATTTTAAGAATAGTTCTCCTTATAGACCTAAGAGTCTTGCTTTAGCGCTTGTAAGTGTTATTGGAGAGGCTTTTTCTCCATCTATTAATAAAATATTTTTCTTTTGGAAAACAAAAATCTTTGGGAGAGATTAATCAGTATAAGGCTAGGTCTAATAATGGAAAATCAATGATTCCATGGGTAAAATCCAAAAAGGCATTGGCCTTAAGGGAATTTCAAATCACTTGGGATATGTTGAGATGATTTATAAACTTTTCAGCCATCGAGTTATTGTTCTTTGCAAAGGCTTGTATTGATCAAAATGCCCATAAGATGGAATCACCCCATGTGTGCTAATTTAGCTCTAATAGCCCCATCCTTCTCATAACAGACTATGGAAATGAATACAGATGATTACTTGTGTGGCCATCCCCGGATATATCCCCCCTCGTGGGAGCGCTTCGGCCGGCGTCGGTGAATGAGGTGAAAAAATGTAGAGAGATAGAGTCGTCAGTCTATTTTACTCAAAACAGACAAAAGAAAAGGGAGCCATCCCGAAGGACAGCATCCAAAGACATACTGATACATGCGAAACCAAAATGATTCCAAAAGGATCCGGAGGCTAAATTACGAAATGGGAAGGTGTTAGGCACCCATTCCGCCCTTACGGTCTCTCATGGGTTATTGATATTTTCCTCTATTTCCCCATGATATGTGTGCATGTGTATACGTAGTGGAGATATGAATCATCGACTTGTATCATGGAAGAGATAAAGCGAGTCATCCATAGGAAAGTTCCTAAAGCTAATATTAGAAAATAGGATTTATGCGATTATCCTAGAGTCGATCATTATAGGGGAATGATAAAACATGTGGAATAATACGCCATTGAGAACAAATATATATATATATATATATATATATATATATATATATATATATATATATATATATATATATATATATATATATATATATATATGTATGTAAATACGTAGAATTTGAGAGAATTAAGTCTAAAGAATATAGAAAAATGGGAAAAGAGTAGAAAAAGGACTCGAGTCTCGGGTTTTACCACGAGATGCCTACCTAGCCTATAGAGGCATCAAAGTCCACGTAGTTCGTATGCAAAGCGAGGGGTGGGATTTATTCCATAAATCCAATCGGGGACTTCTCTTGTATGTGTGTGTGTAAAAAAGTGTTTTAGTTGTGAGAAAAGTGTGAGAAAAGTGCGAGAATTCCCGTTTGGAATTTATGAGCAAATCCTCTTTTTTTTTGAGTTTTTATTTATATGAAAATAAGAGATGTGAAATAATACTAGATAAAAAGTATATTAAGATATGTGAGATGAGAGAATAAAAGTGATAAGTAATAAAACAAGTTAATTCGAATTTATGAGAATTTAAGGAGAGAGTTGAAAGAGTTGGACCTTCTTGGAGATATTGAGCTTGATCTTGGATGTTGGAGAGAAGCCCTTGCACTTGGATGATGATGGAGGGTACTTAATTCACCAAGTTTGATAAAAAGGATGATGAAAAGTTAAGGTTGGAAAGGGATTTGGATGTGGAAACCACGCTGACTTCGAGAGAGGTTTTCTTGATTCGTTGAGAGTGATGTATTTCAAATATGGGCTCCCTTTGCAATAAGGTCAAGCCGTCCTTTTTACAGGCCCGGGGCATTACCGATCGTCATATCCCTAGTCCTACTAATAGGCAGGCACGTTTAGGCACACTGTCGATAGGCAGGGTCAGGGACCTACCGTTTGGCAGTCTCTTTTAGGCTCCTTCGGAAAATCGGTCGTAGAGCATAAATCGTTGATCCGAATCGTGCATGGGGAAAACCTTTGGAAAAGTATTTAAGAGACCTTCGAAAGTCCTTTGGACCACTCCCGGGTTCGGGAGTTGACTTTGGGTCAAATGTGTCTCAAAAGTGCTCGTCGGTCCTTTGGACGAGGAAACTTTGGACGCAAACGGATCATTCGTCCGTATGGTAAGTTAGACTCGTACACGGGGTGGACCATTGGAAAGGTTAGGAGATGTACTTTGACATTCCAAAGAGTTTGACCCGATTTTGGGAGTTGACTTTGGTCAATCGGGGCCTGGAAGCTTTCAGTGATCTTTCGGAGTAAAACGGATCGTTCGTCTGTACCGTAAGTCAGAATCGTGCACGGGGTAGACCATTCGAAAGGGATTTCAGTTACCTTTGAAGATTCATTTAGTCTAGATTGAGCTGAAGAGTTGACTTTGGTTAAACGGAACTCGGGAGCATTCGGTGACCTCCTAATCGAGTTTCGGGGGAAAACGGGTCGTTGGTCCGCATGGTAAGTCAAAATCGCACACGGGATGGACCGTTGGAAAGGTGATTCGGCGCCCTTTGAAGATTCATTCAGTCTCGATCGAGATGAAGAGTTTGACTTTTGGTCAAACGGAGCCTGGGAGCATTCGATGGCCTCTAGGTCAGTGCTCGGGGTATGACATGGGTTTGAAATGACGAAGGGAGGTGCTAGAGACCTTAGGAGAAGTTAGGGGGTATTAGAATTGGGTGTCTACAGAGCCCCTCAACGGGTGAGTTTGGAATAAATGATAGCCGTCGAATAAACACCGTATGATGCCTTTGGGAGCATATGGCTAGAGGATCGAGGTCGATTCTGAGCACCTAAGGATAAGGATGACCGATTCTTCGAGTCGAAGTCAATTATGAGGGCTTGGAGATGAGGGCGACCGATTCTGCGGGTCAAAGCCAATTCTGAGGGCTTAAAGGGGAATGTTGGGGGTGGTCTTAAAGGAAAGATATAGGTCAATTCCGAGGACTTACAGCAATGATGGGGGTGACCAATTCTACGGGTTGAAGTCGATTCTGAGGGCTTAGGTTGTGATGACCAATTTTGCAGGTCGAAGACAATTTTGAGGGCTTTAGATAGATGACCAATTCTGCGGGTCGAAGCCGATTCTGCGGGCTTAAGGTGAGATGACCAATTCTGGGGGTCGAAGCCAATTCTGCGGGATTAAGTAGAGGTGATCAATTATACGAGTCAAAGCCAATTCTGTGGTCTTGTGTAGAGGTGACTAATTCTACGAACTTAAGTTGAGATGACCAATTCTACGATTCGAAGCCACTTCTGTGGGCTTAAGTAGAGATGACCAATTCTGCGGGCTTATGGTGAGATGACCAATTCTATACGTCAAAGCGAATTCTACGAGCTTGTGGTGAGGTGACCAATTCTGCGGGTCGAAGCCAATTCTGCGGGATTAAGTTAAGAAGACCAATTCTGTGGGTCGAAGCCAATTATGTGCACTTGTGTAGAGGTGACCAATTCCGTGCGTCGAAGCCAATTCTGCGAGTTTAAGTGGAGATGACCAATTCTACGGGCTTGTGTAGAGGTGACCAATTCTGCAGGCTTAAGTTGAGATGACCAATTTTGCGGGTCGAAGCCAATTCTTCAGGGTTAAGTAGAGGTTACCATTTCTACGGGTTGAAGCCAATTCTGCGGGCTTAAGTTGAGATGACCAATTTTGCGGGCTTATGGTGACGATCCAAGACCAAGGTCAATTATGAGCTAAGAGAGGTGACGACCGAGGAATAAGGTCAATTCTGACCTAACTAAGGTGACGATCCAAGACCGAGGTCAATTCTGACCTAAGAGAGGTGTACAATTCCTTTGGGAAAATCAGGGATTTTGCTGGGGATAAAGATTGGATTTTTAGTTCCACTGGGGAATAGCGAATGAGCTGGGGAAAATTTAGAGCGTCCTTTGGATACATTGATGGGAAGAATGATTCTCTCGAATTCTGCTCGGGAAATTACCTCGTGATTTTGATTTGAGCTGAGGAGTCAATTGCTGGGGAAATCCGTGTATTTTTTGGAGACTGTACCTGGGGAACAGCTAATCTGATGCTGGGGAAGTGATTAGGTGGTCCAGGGTTTGGACGTATTTCTTGGGGAGATTTGAGACCTTTGGAAAATAGGATATGATCCTGCAGTTTTGGATATTTTGGAGGTCCTATGGGGACGTCGTCGGGGAGAGATTCGCTTGGCTTTTGATAGTTTTGTTGGGGAAATAGTGATTCCACTTGAGGGAGTGTGAAATTTTCTTAGTGAAAATGTTCTAAATCCTTTCCGGGATTTTTAGGAATTTTCTGAGGATTTTTCAGGGTTTCTTGATATTTTTGGGAATTTTTATACAAAATTTTAAAGGGGTGCCGGCCGGTATGGTGTAGAGGGTGCCATTCGGCAGTGGCATGGACTTTGGGATTGCCTCGGGAAGGTAAAGGGGAAGTTTCGATCGGTATATGGGGGGTTAGTATCGATCGGCATGATCCGTGACATCCTATATAAAGGGGGCAAATTCCCTTCATTTTTCACAGCTTCTTGCCTTCTTTCTTTCTGCGATTTTCCTCTGTGAATCGTTCTATCATTCTGTGATCTGAAAAATGGCCACTTTTATGAGTACTGCAGTTCACAGGGAGTGGTTGACTATTGATGACTGGTCAAACGTGGAATGGAGGGCCAGGGCGCCTCTAGCTTTGGGGAGCGAGAACTCTTTTGATGCGTTTGAGCCTGTTGCGAATGAGCGGACCTTGCTGCTGGAGCCATCGCGTCATCGCTTTTCGAGGGTGGTGAACCCTGGCGGTTATGTAAGTAAAAATTAACTTTGGCATTCCTTTTTTGTATTTTCCCCTTTTCTTGGATTTTGCAAGGTTTTTCTCTTTTGGCAGTCTGATGTTTCTTTAAAGAACATGCGTGCCCGCGGGACCACGGGGCTTAAGGATGTCTAGGATCATCTTCCACCTGTGGTGCATTGGGTGGTATCCTCAGTAGGCTTTGGGAGGTTGGCGTCTGCACTGGATGAGACACCACGTTCAACGACAGTCTTATGCGCTCTGGGGGAGAGGTGGTGGGATACTACCCACACCTTTCTTTTTGGTTTCCGGGAGATGACTGTGACTCACATAGATGTGCAGTAGCTACTGGGGCTAGATTATGATGGGGAGCAGATAGAGGTGGATTGCTCCCTACGGGTGAGGCCAGAGGCGGTACGGGCGGCGCTCGGTGATGTGGGGAGGATATTATCTAGGGATTCCATTTGACCTTCCCTATTGAAGTATGTTTTGTTGGGTAGGGTGGTTGACATGGAGTACAGGCTGCAGGTGAGGTAGATGGCCCGGTTATTTATCTTGCTAATGATGGGGGGCTTTATGGTGGCGTCGAGCGGCGACGTCATCCACTTGTGGTTCTTACCGTACTTGAGGGTGTTTTCGAACATCCCTTTCTATGATTGGGGGAGCTTGACTTTGGCAACCCTCTATTTTTCTCTGGATGCATTCAGCTGGTGCTGCCGACAGTCTTTTACTAGAGCCATGTATCTTCTTGAGGTATTCTTTAATTTGCGCATTTTCCTTTCATGTATTCGCACGTTCCTTATGCGTCTTATTTTTTTTATTGCAAGTTCTTGTCCTTGGCAAACATGGTTCTATGAGGTGATTGGGTGTAATACCCTGCTGATCTCTCTGAAGGATGAGACTGTTGGGGACTTCTGTCGGTTGTATCGATGGCGCAAGGCCAATCGACAGTCGAGGGGATCTCTTTCTCTGGAGGTGGTGCGTCAGGTCCTGAATGGACTGACTAGTGATATGGTAAGACTTTTCCTTCCTTAGTTCTGTTCTTTGTATGCTCTGATTTTGTATTGGCTTATACTTTCTTGGGATTTTCAGGTGAACTTTTACCCTTGGGGTATTGCTATTCATGATACGGGGTTGACTGGGGTGAACGAACAGCTGCGGCGCTTACTAGCGCATGAGTTTGGCCACTCATAGTATCTCGGGGAGAGGTTGGTTCGATAGATTTCTTAGGAGGAGGTGTTGGTGCCACCTGTGCGGCCTCCTATGTCTATGAGGCGGGATCAGCTGCTGCCGGAGGATGCGAGGATCGCGATAATGATCGGTAAGTCCTACCTGTTGTACACTGATACGGCTGCACCGTATGACTATATAGACTTTGTGATGAGATGGCTGATGGCGCCCAGCATATATTATGCCTTGCCTTTCCCTCCCGCGGGTTCGAGTCGTCCATTGGGGTCCTCCCATAGCGGTGGTGGTCCTTCGACATCTACGAAGGCGACGACTTCGAAGGTTCCCTTCGTGCAGTTTTATACTCCTTCGTACAACATCCGACGGGCTGATGGAGGGATGGTGCCTATATTGCACCATCCTCATGCGATGGATCCGGAGGAGTTGGGCTTGACAGAGGAGGTCCTTCGTCCTGCGGTATACCTTTTTGTTCCTCTCCTTTGGTTTCTTTTGGTCCTTTCTGCTTGACACTAATTCTGCCTTTTTTTCAGCACGTTCGGGTGTCCACCACTTGGCTGAGGGATATTAGGGATTGGATATCTTCAACGACTACCCATATTTGGGACGCGGTTCCTGTTCCTTCTTGCTTGGTGCCTTCTTCTTTGTCTAGGGAGGAGTCTGACTCGGGTAGCTGTGGTGCGTCGTCTTGTCGTAGGGGAATGAGAGCGCATCGCAGGGGTAAATTTTAGGTTAGAGGGAGAGAGAGAAAGAGAGAATGTGGGTTCGGGTTGTGTCCCGCTGCTTTTTTTATTTTCTACAAAATTTGATGTAACACAGAAAAATATATATATGCAATGCAATGGGGTTTTTTATTATCTTTTTTTAATGATGAATGAATGCATGCACATGTGCTTTTTACTTTGCTGCTGTGACCGTAAAAAGAGATATTTTTGGGATTTTGAAGGATTGTTTTAAAGGTGAGAAATTATATAAGATGAAAAGGGGATTTTTGAAATTTTGTTGAGAATATCAATTTATTTTTTTCTAATTTTGATAAAAGAGGAAAAAGGAAAATTTCCAAAAATAGGGGGTTGCCGATCGGCAAGCCCCTTGTCCTGCCTATCGACAATCAAGTCCATTCCCATCAAATTAAAGCTTGGATTGGTACCCTCTTCAGCCTTTGGTACCTTGTGGGGTCGGATTACCTCTGATTTCTGCAGGGGTTATGTCTTTTGTGAGGGTTTACAAGTATAAAGAAGGGGTAAGGGTGGAGTATTTTCACCACACCTTCACACTTTTATGTTCCCACATTCTCACTTGCTTACTATTTTTTAATCTTGCAAGATGGATATCCCTAGTAGCATTGAGTTTGTTAACTACCTCGAAGCCCTGTAAGCAATGTGCTCTTCTAATATCGACTATGATGCTTTCAACATGCGTCGAGTCTCTTTATGGCGCAATCGGCCCATTGAGTGGACCATGTTGATGGCGGTGGTACAATTTTGGTACCCCGAAGACCATGTATTTTGCTTTGGGTTGGATGAGGTTTGTCCTACCTAAGAAGAGTTTTCTGCCATGCTGGGGATAAATTCCAGCGTTGCTACGGCTTTACCTAAATTTTCTCGTTCTCCCAGGGATTTATTGGCCGAGCTTCTTCGCATTTCACCTTCGGCGGCTAGATCACTGGTAGCTGGAGGAATGATCTCCCTTTTGGAGGTTTTACAATCCATGCATTTGCAGGAGGTTGGTGATGTTGGATACGCCGGAGCTATTGTTCTGGGCTTGGTTTCAAAATTGCTGCTGGTGACTGGGGAATTGCGGGTGGACCCACAACATGCAATCGTTACTTCATGGATGTCATACCGTCACAATCCTGCAGCGGTGATACTGGAAGAGACTTTAAATGGCCTGGATGCCTGGCGAGAAGGTCGTTCTAACTTTCTGAGGGGTAGCCCCGTGATGTTGTTCATCTGGTTGTCTGAAAGACTTCGCTTGGTGACTCCTCCAGAAAATCCTTTGTCAGATGTACCCAATTTCTTCTCTCATTATTTCATCAGCGTTGGCTTGGATATTGAGAGCTGAGAGAACTGGTTTGTGGAGTATGGGGCTCTAAATCTGTACTGGTTAGTGCCTTGGTGGGGACAGCTGCTGCCTATTCTGGAGATGGGAGAATACTCGTATGTTCGGCTGGTTGGTCTCACACATACCTCTTTCTATTTCTCTTGGCGGCTTCTGTGCCAATTTGGCTGGGAGAAGATCGTGCCACCTTCCGATAGAAGATTTGACAGAGCGTCTGCGTATGCGGCTTGGCTCTTTGTGGGAGAGTCAGCGTTCGTCGACCCGTCCCTCTTAGTCTGCAGGGAGATTTTGGCATATCCCTGGGGATTATATGAAATGGTTGTGGAGGAGGGTAGTTAGAAAGATTTTGGAAGTGGAGACTGGACAAAGGTGGCTTGCCTTATCTGATACCATGGAGGGAAGTTTGGTAGTTTTTTCGAAGCTGGTTCGAGCTTATCGATCCATGGAGCATTTGTGGCACTCTATTTAGGCAGGGGAAGCTTGGGGACCCCAGGATGTAGATGATGATAATGGAGCAGGATCCTCTAGTAGCTGTGGATAGGACTCTTGGAGAGTTTATTTTGTACCGGGAAATAAGTTTGGAAATTTATTTGGCTTTGAAGGTAGGGGGAGGCAATTATCCGTTCCTTTTCCTATGTAATTGTACCGTAATTTCTTATTAGTGAAATAAAAAAAGTATTTGATCATCCAGCTATGCCTTTTTGACGAGTTTTGTATTTTTTGAATTATCTATACCGATCGCTAAGGCATACATAATCCTTTTATTCAAGTATATGTTAGAATGAACTGTCGTTCTCAGAGATAAGAAGATAATAGTTTTTTTGTGAATAAGAAAGGGTCGTGCTCATGTAAAATGTGTGAGCTTCCTACGTACCTCTGGGGTTTTGAATTTTTTTTAATTTTCTTGAAAATGGTTTTTGTAGAGGATCAGGCCCACGAAGTTCTAGGCAGAGGGAAATAAAGATTTTTTTTAGAATAGAAGGGAGATGAGAAGAGTCGTAGCGCGCTAAGATTTCAGACTAGGGGTAGAATATATTGAGACGGTTCAAGTTGACTGGATGAACCATCTCTTCTCCATCTATATCGATGAGCATGGCGTCACCACCGAACAAGATCTTCTTGATAATGTATGGGCCACTCCAATTGGACTTAAATTTCCCTCTGAGGTCCCAGATGGGTTCTATTATTTCTTTAAGGGATAAATCCCCTCTCGAACACCGTGGTCCTTGACTCTCTTATTGAATTATCAGGATATTTGGTGATGGTATCCTTGTATGTGGTATAAAGCTTTTAATCTCCTTTCATCTAGGAGGGTCAGCTCATCAAGACGGCTTTGGCACTAGTCTTCTTCACTGACCTTGCTTTCAAGCATGACGTGCAACAAGGGTATTTTTAGCTCCATGGGTAGGACTGCTTCCATGTCGTATACTAGAAAGTAAGGGGTAGCCCCAATAGAGGTTCGGATTGAGGTCTTGTAGCCCCAGAGGGCGTAAGGGATTCGATCGACCCAATTTGGACAGCTTTCGGTCCCCTTACTGATGATGGCTTTGAGGTTCTTATTGGCGGCTTCGACTGCACCATTGGTCTGAGGTCGGTAGGGAGAATATTTGTGTCTTTGAATCCCATACTCGCTGACCACTTTTGTGAATTCTGCCCCGAAATGCAACCCGTTGTCTGATACTAGCTCGTGCGGGACCCTATATCGGCAGATGATGTTTTTCTTGATGAATTTGGCTACTTTCTTAGCATTAAGCATTGCGTATGACTCGGCTTTGACCCATTTGGTGAAGTAATCAATGGCAACTAGGATGAACTCATGCTCGTTGGAAGCCTTCGGTGTAACCTTCCCTATGATGTCGATACCCCAGGTGGAGAACAACCAGGGAGAAGTCATGTTGTATAATTCTCGCGAAGGCGGATGCTGAAGATTGGAGAACTATTAGCATTTTAGGCATCTCCAGACATAGGCGGTGCAATCCTGGGTAATGGTGGTTCGGTAGTAGCCTTGTCGGACATGTGACCGTTCATGTGGGGCCCGCATTCCCCGCTATGGATTTTTTGCATTATCTTTTCAATGTCATCCCATGCGATGCAGTGTAGATGTGTTCCATTGAAGTTTCTCTTGAATAGTGATTTATGATAGATAATGTACTGGGCGAACAACCTTCGAAGTGTTGCTTGGTCTTTCTTGTGGGAACCCTCAGGATACCTACCATGTTTGAGGAGGTTCCAAATATCATAGTACCAGCAATTGGCTAGCTCGGGATATTTTGAGGTGACAAGCTCAATGTGGTAGCAGTGGGTAGGTTTATCTTGCTTTTGAACTAGGAAGGGGGTCATTATTATTCCTTCGGGCATGTTGACCATAGAGGCCAAGGTAGCAAGGGCATCGACTAGGTTATTCTTTGCGCGAGGTAGGTAATGAAGGTGATATCTTGGAATTGGGAGGTTAGTTCTTCTAAGTAGGCATGGAAGGGTTGGAGCTTCTCGTTCTTGACTTTGCACTTCCTGAGAACTTGACCGATGATGAGGGCGAAATCCTCATAGACATCTAGGTATTGAATACCTTTCTTAAGAGAAACTTTGAGGACTACCGTGCATGCCTCGTATTCATTCATATTGTTGGTGCAAGGGAAATCCAACTTGATGGCGATGGGAGTGTGGGAGTAATCCGGGGCAATTAGAAGTATCCCAATGCCATATCCCTTTTTGTTGGCAGCGCCGTTAAAGAACATTTGCCACCGGAGATTATCTTGGGCAATGCAAAGGATGTTTTATCTGGGAATTCGAAGATCCAGACATCAGCTTCATCTATGGGGTAATCAGCGAGGTAGTCAGCGATGTATATTCCTTTCATGGCTTTCTGTGTGACGTACACGATATCAGATTTGTCTAAGAGCATCAACTATCGAGCCATTCGGCTGGATAAGGCAGGTTTCTCAAGCAGGTACTTAATGGGGTCCATTCGGGATACAAATTTAATGGAGAAGGTGAGCATGTAGTGCTTTAACTTTTGGGTGACCCAGACAAGCGCGACACATGCCTTTTCCAAAGTAGTGTAGTTGACTTCGTATCCGGCCAATTTATGGCTGGCGTAATAGATGGCTCTTTCTTTACGGGAATCTTTAAGGTATTGGGCTAGCAAAGCCCCAGCTGCAGTGTTGGTTATGGTTATGTATAAGAGCAAAGGGAGACCAGACTGTGGTGGCATGAGTACCGTGGGTTGAGTCAGGTATTATTTGATTCGATCGAAGGCTTATTGGAAGTCCTCGTTCCAAAATTTGGTTGAATAATTTCAGAGGAGTTTAAAAATTGGTTCGTAGATAGAGGTGAACCGGCTGATGTATTGCAATTTCCCAAGGAAACCTCAGACTTCTTTCTCCATTTGGGGAGGTGGCATCTCAAGTATGGCTTTCATCTTGGCAATACCTACTTCTATCCCTTTATCACTGACCATGAATCCTAAGAGTTTTCCCTTTGTAACCCCGAAGATGCATTTTTATGGATTGAGTCTTATCTGATACCGTCGCAGTCATTCGAAGAACTTTCAGAGAGCAGGGACATGTCCTTCTCTAGTCTTGGATTTGATAATCATATCATCCACATAGACCTTAACTTCTTTGTGAATCAGATCGTGCAGGATGGTTGTGGCAGCCCTCTGGTAGGTAGCCCCAGCATTCTTGAGACCAAATGGCATGACAATGTAGCAAAAGGTTCCCCATGGGGTGATGAAAGCGATCTTTTCTTAGTGGTCTGGGTGCATTTTGATTTGGTTGTATCCAGCAAACCCGTCGATGAATGACTTAAGAGCATGACTGGTTGTGTTTTCCATGATCATGTCGATATTGGGTAGCGGATAATCATCCTTTGGAGAAGCTTTGTTCAAGTACTGGTAGTCTACAAACATCCGAACCTTCCCTCCTGATTTCGGCAAAGGCACTATGTTTGCTAGCCATGTGGAATATTCGATCACACGAATGAAGCCCACATTCATATGTTTGACCACCTCCTCTTTGACTTTGAGCACCCATTCGGTGCGGAGCTTTCTCAACTTTTATTTAATCGGCTTGTAATCTGGAAGAGTGGGGATCTCATGTTGAGCTATTTCGGGGTCAATGCCGGGCATATCATCATATGACCATGCGAAGACATCCACAAATTCCTTTAGCAATTCTTCGAGTTGTGCACGCTCATGCTCGTCAAGGGTAGCCCCTATCCTAATCTCGCGCATTTGGCTACTAGAACCGAGGTTAATAATAACAGTGTCTTCTTCATTAACTTGAACGCAGTTATGTTATTTGTTATTAACCTTATTCAGATCAATTAAGAATTGTTCATTTGCAAAATCATCATCATCAAAAGTTTGATTAGAATCTAAACACTTAATGTAAGGCACATCAAGATACTCAAAATCTTCATTTATTTCATTGATAGGAAAAACAACATTGAGAACCTCATCAAAGGAAGTCTTGATTACATTTAAGCAAGGATAGACAACAGAAGAAGAAATGAACTGGCGCAACATGCCAATTGAGGAGAGGTGTATTAGCAACTTTAATTAGGTGGGATGGATCTAGTGATGTAATGCTTGAGTGAACCATGCAGAGTGTCATCCCCAGTGTTTGCAATTTGAGCATATCATTTGACCCATGCTGTATCTCAAGGATTGGACTGTTGGTACTTGCACCCTCGACATTATCGTCGTCGCCCAAAATTGTGATGACTCGTCCGTCGGCGAAGAACTTCAAATTCTGATGGATTGAGGAAGACACACCTTTGATACTGTGGAGCCAAGGTCATCCGAGTAACAGGTTGAAACAAGCTGGGATGTCAATAACTTGGAATTCAACGATAGGGTTTATAGGGACAACCCATATTAAAAGTTTCATGGATCCCATCACCTCCCGATGGGTATTATCATAGGCACGTACAACAGCGAAAGTTGGAGCGAGATCACTTTCCTTTAGTCCTAAGCATTTGAAGGTTCTTAATGGTCAGATATTCAAGGCGGATCCATTACCGACAGGAAAGAGTGGTACAATTTTCCCCATAACTTCGACGGAGATGTTGAGTGCATGATTGTGGTTTGGCCCAATTATGGGGATTTCTTCTTCGAAAAAGGATAGCAATCGGGTAGAGGTCAAGGATCCGACCAAATTTACCGCTTCTTCTGGTGTAGTAGAAGGAGGAACTATGGGTCCAGTGAGCAACTTGATCAAATCATTTCTGTGTAGCTGGGAAGACACGAAAAGCCCCTATAGAGTGATGTTAGCTTGATTTTTCTTTAGTTGATCAAGGATCTTGCTCTCCTCGAGGGTCATTTCTGGCATAGGAAGGTTTTCAACGCCCCTTCCCTTGTCATTAGCTGGTAATGAGCTTGGGATCTGGTAATGCCTCCCTGATCTAGTCATGTGATTTACTGAAGGAGGGAAGAACATGAATCCTATTTCCTCATCAATCTCGAGTTGTTCTGCCATATTGATTATTTCTCCAAGGAGCTCCTCAAATGATATCATCCCACACATGTCGGCTACCAGGCCAGTTTTCTCATAAACTTGTTCTTCATTCGAATCTTCGAATTCTTCCCCCTATCCGGTGGAAACAATTATGTCTTTCCATATAAAGTCAATGCGTTCCACAACTTCAATGGATTCTTCATATATAAGTCTCCCCATTATGTGGGGATATGTACGGGTGAGGGGAATAGGTGCCCTTGCAATTCTAGATTATCAAGTAACTCGATCATACTGCAGATGTCGTTGGTTTGCCTGAATAATCCTGCCATGATCTGGACAACATCATCTAGGCTGACTTCATCGTTCAGTGCTACCCAACGGTCTGACTCTCGGGCCCACTTCCTTGCTTCCAAGAATAGCGTACTGAACCTATGGAAATCAATGGTCATCTGTAAGGGTAATTTCAGCCCGAACTCCAAGAGTTGGTTTAACACTTCTAATAATTCCATACTTTTATTTTCGAAACGGGTACGGACGACGATGCATGCTCTAGTAAGGAGTGACAATGCCTGATCAACGATGCTAGTAGGGTGTAGGAGGAAATATGGGCAAGTTTGGAGAGGTTTAGGAGAGTATATGGGTGTGATTTGGGTTGAGGGATCAAATTTTGGGTTTTCTTCTAAGAAGATGGCATTGGCATGATTTGGGAGTGGGTTGTGAGTAGTGTTTGGCTTAGGATTTTCTGGTGGGGCCATGGTACCCCGGTCAATTAGACCTTGGATTATGTTTTTGAGGTGAAAGCATTGGTTGGTGGTATGGCCAACGGTTTGGTGAGAGGAGCAATGGACATCTTCTTTGAAGTTTCTTGGAAGTGGATTGGGAAATGGATGGGGATCCAAGGGTTTGATGAGGTTTCAGCTTAACAGGGCTTGATAAAATTTGGAGAGGGGAGAATGGAGCTCGGTGTATTCATTTTGGACGGGATAGGGCATCTCTCTGGTGCCCACGAAGTGGTTGGCTGAGAGATGTTGTTGATGGTTGAGACTGCAACACTGGCAGGCTTGTTATATTTTATGGGAGTGAACTGTTCGGACACTTTCTTTGGTTCAACCTCTGTTTTAGCAAGACCTTCCTCGATTTCCACTCCTGCCTATCTGAGAGCTCAAAAGTGAGGGTAGTATTTCCCTCCCATCGTTGCTCGAATATGGGCCAAGAAGTTCTTCTTCACTATGCTGACTTGTTCTTCCTCGGAAGGCCGATTGGTCATGGTAGCTTCTTTTTCCCTCCATCGGGCTATGAAGTTACCGACTTATTCCCAAAAGTTCTATTTAAGCAGCTCTAAATCACGATGGGTGACCTTAAGATCTTCGTTGTACTTGTACTGTGATATGAATTCTCGAGCCACATCCTCCCAGCTACAGATTCTGGACTCCTTGAGAGAAAAAAACCATCGGAGGGCGCAATCCTTCAAAGTTTGCTAAAATAATTGGGCCATCACTTCTTCTGAAGCCCCTAGGAGAGTCATGGAACGACGATAACTGCGAAGATGAACAATCAGTGGTCCATTTCCTTCGAATTTCTTGATATTCGGCATCTTGAACTTCTCGGGTAATCTTGTTTTAAGATAATGAGACATGTGGGCGTAGTCCATGTAATTCCCAGAGATTTTGACTTGGTCCAACTTCTTAGTTAGCATATTGAGATCTTATTTGACTTTGTTCAACTCTTCCTCTTTCGGATCAATGATCACAGGCAAGTTGGCCCCAGGCTGGGCAAGGTTCGGCATCAGAAGCTGGGCGGGCGGCAGCCCATTAGTAGGAGGGGCACGTGGAGAGTGCTGATACTCTTTGGAAACCTAAATAGGCTCAGGTGAACCCATAGTGCGAGGGAATAAGGCCTCGGGCTCTTGAGTAACATGAACCTAGTTTCGTTGCATCTCCCGGACCTCAGTCTGAAGGTGGTCAATATTGGATATGAGCTGAGCTAAAACTTTCGTCAGATCTGGCTACGCAACTGGTGCTTGATCTGTGTTATCTATAGAAAGTGGATGGATACCGGACTCGAAGGAAGTAACAGGGAAATGGACATAACTCTAGGGTGATTTGACTGAAGACCGAAGCCAATAAGGAGACAAGCCAAGGGTGTACGATCGACCTGAGAAGGCGTAAAATGGGATTTATTTTTGAGAAAAGGAATGAGAATATTTTGGATTTTTTTTTGAGATTGAAAGACAAAATATTTTGGGATTTTTGGTAAAGAAAAGAGAAATGTTTTTGAATTTTTGATAAAGAAGGGATAAATGTTTTGGGGTTTTTGATAAAGAAAGGAAAAATGTTTTTTTGGATTTCTAATAAAGAAAGAAGGAATGTTTTTGATATTTTTGGGAGATGGTCTCAGGATGCTTATTATGATTATTATGCTCTCACTTGTATTAAATTCTCGTAAATGCAAAATGAAATGCCGTACGGGACCCGAGCCTAGAAAAGTTAGGTTTGTAACATATGCAAAGCTATGGCTGGACTTGTAACTAGGCTCACGGGCAAGGCCCCGTTTTAAAAATACGCGAAAATTTGGGCGGCGGGCCGACCCGAAATTTCGACGCAGTTTCGGGTTGAAACCGATAATCTAATATGTGTGTCCCAGGATTTACACCTATATGCGAGTATGCAGTTGGTTGGGTGAATCAGAAAGGGTTCCCCCCTTTGGTGTGACTTCCACGATATACGTCTTGCTCTTGCGGGCAATCGATACGTGTGGACAAGCCATTTGATATACCTAAGTGTACGTGAATTGCCTCATCATATACCTCGTGGGGATGGTACGTGTGAGAGCGAATTCGATATACTCGTCGTACATGAACGAGTTCCCTACGATATACCTCCCATCATGATTTCGGTCAAGCGGTACGATGTAGGGGAACCGTTCGATATACGTCGAAGGTACTTGTCCAATGGAAGGTGAAAGTCATATCGCTTAGGCTAACTGCGCCCTGCCGAACCAGCGCCCATCATGAAGTGACCCTCCAGTTACTTGACAAAATTTAATCAATAACAATGCTCTTTGGTGATATTGTGTGAATCATGCATGATCCTCTTATTAGTATCTTATGATGAAAGTGTCTTTCTTGCTCATGCCCAACGGGGAGCAAAATATGAGTACCAATGGTATACCAAGTATGGGTGATGCGTGAAATATGAGGATATATGTGATTCTAGGTGCAGGTGGTGTGAAGTGTACATGGAGAATTTTCTACAAGTGTATGAATAGAAGCATAAGTATGGGATATACATAAAAAAAGGGGAACATGCAAAATGGGGGAAAATATAAACAAGCATAACATCCATGTAAATTAAGTCTAGCCCTCAAAATAAAGTACCCAGCAGAGTCACCACTATGGCCATCCCAAGATATATCCCCCCTCGTGGCGCGACGGGAGAGGATCCCTCTAGGTCTCGCGCGTCCCTCACGGGAGCGCTTCGGCTGGCGTCGGTGAATGAGGTGAAAAAATGTAGAGAGATAGAGTTGCCAGTCTATTTTACTCAAAACAGACAAAATAAAAGGGAGACATCCCGAAGGACATCATCCAAAGACATACTGATACATGGGAAACCAAAATGATTCCAAAAGGGTCCGGAGGCTTAGTTTCGAAATGGGAAGGTGTTAGGCACCCATTCCGCCCTTACGGTCTCTCATGGGTTATTACTATTTTCCTCTATTTCCCCGTGATATGTGTGCATGTGTATACGTAGTGGAGATAGGAATCATCGACTTGTATCATGGAAGAGATAAAGCGAGTCATCCATAGGAATGTTCCTAAAAGTAATATTAGAAAATACGATTTATGCGATTATCTTGGCATCGATCATTATAGGGGAATGATAACGCATGTGGAATAATACGCCATTGAGAACAAATATATATATATATATATATATATATATATATATATATATATATATATATATATATATGTGTGTGTGTGTGTGTGTGTGTGTGTGTGTGTGTGTGTGAATACATAGAATTTGAGAGAATTAAGCCTAAAGAATATAGAAAAATGGGAAAAGAATAGAAAAAGGACTCGAGTCTCGGGTTTTACCCCGAGATGCCTACGTAGCCTATAGAGGCATCAAAGTCCACGTAGTTCGTTTGCAAAACGAGGGATGGAATTTATCCCATAAATCCAACCGAGGACTTCTCTTGTATGTGTGTGTGTGTAAAGAAGTGTTTTAGTTGTGAGAAAAGTTCGAGAATTCCCATTTGGATTTTATGAGCAAATCGTCTTTTTCTTTCTTTTTTTGAGTTTTTATTTATATGAAAGTAAAAGATGTGCAATAATACTAGATAAAAAGTATATTAAGATATGTGATATGAGAGAATAAAAGTGCTAAGTAATAAAACAAGTTAATGCGAATTTATGAGAATTTAAGGAGAGAGTTGAAAGAGTTGGACCTTCTTGGAGATCTTAAGCTTGATCTTGGATCTTGGACAGGAGCCCTTGAATTTTGATGATGATGGAGGTTACTTAATTCACCAAGTTTGATGAAAAGTGAAGGTTGGAAAGGGATTTGGATGTGAAAATCACGCTGACTTCAAGAGAGGTTTTCTGGATTCACTGAGAGTGATGTATTTCAAATCTGGGCTCCCTTTGCAATGAGGTCATGCCATCCTTTTTATAGGCCCAGGGCATTGCCGACCGTTATAGCCTTGGTCCTGCCAATCGACAGGTGCGTTTAGGCACACTGCCGATAGGCAAGGTCTGGGACCTGCCGTTTGGCATTCTCTTTCAGGATCCTTCGAAAAATCGATCATAGAGCGCAAATTATTGATCCCAATCGTGCACAGGGTAAACCATTGGAAAGTTATTTCTAATACCTTTAAAATTACTTGGATCGCTCCTGAGTTTGAGAGTTGACTTTGGGTCAAATATGGCTCGGAAGCGATAGTCGGTCCTTTAGACGAGGAAACTTCGGATGCAAACGGATCGTTCGTCCCTATGGTAAGTCAGAATTGTGAACGAGGTGGACTGTTGGAAAGGTTAGGAGATGTACTTCGACATTCCAAAGAGTTTGACCCAGTTTGGAGAGTTGACTTTGGTCAATCGGTGCCTGGAAGCGTTCGGTGACCTTTCGGAGTAAAACGGATCGCTCGTCCGTACCATAAGTCAAAATCGTGCACAGGGTGGACCGTTGGAAAGGGGTTTTAGTGCCCTTTGAAGATTCATTCAGTCTCAGTCGATCTGAAGAGTTGACTTTGGTCAAACGAAGCTCAAGAGCGTTCGGTGACCTCTTGATCGAGTTTCAAGAGAAAATGGGTCGTTCGTACGCATGGTAAGTCAGAATCGTGAACGGGATGAACCGTTGGAAAGGGGATTCAGTTTCCTTTGAAGATTCATTCAGTCTCGATCGAGCTAAAGAGTTTGACTTTTGGTCAAATGGAGCTTGGGAGCGTTCGATGGCCTCTAGGTTAGTACTCGGGGTATGACTTGGGTTTGAAATGATGAAGGGATGTTCTAGGGACCTTAGGAGAAGTTAGGGGGTATTAGAATGGGGTGTCTACAACTTGGTTGATGTTTCCATACCAGCTCATCCATCTACACCAATTGTTGAGCCTCAAAAGGTAAAGGCTTTTATCTTGAATGATTGTATGTATTGTTCTAAGTCTTGAGTCCATCTTCATTTTCTCTAATGTTATTCTTTATTTTTAGGAAGATACTCCCCAATTTGCTCAATAATTCATTATTCCAACTTATTCATTGCCCCCATCTTCAATAGCTGGACATGCTCAATATGTACGTCCTTCCTCTGTTGAAAGGAGTTTTCCAATGGTTTAAGAAAATGAGAAAGCCCCAGGTGAAAATATTAAAGTCTTAAGTCAATATTCTCCCCTAGTTTTGCATGAGTCACCGTCATTTGTTTCTCCCATTGTTCCACCAAGCCAAATAATTCTTAGTAAACTTAGTCTTTTATTTTAGTGGTGTTTGTTTTGAATTGTTCTCTCCTTTATTTCCTTGCTAAAATGTATATTCTATGTGAGGCCAATTGTGTCCCTCTAGTTCCTAGTGGTGATACGAGCCTCTATAGTTTCTCTTGACATTTTTTCTCATTTGAATTATAATAAAGATCCAGTATCTCTCTTATAATTTTTTGTAACTTTTTTTTTGCTCCTTTTTATATATGTTCTGATCTTCCCCATTCTATAGTGTTTTAGACTTAGAAGTTGATGATAAGGAGCAATATGCTCCCTCTATTGAGGTTAATCGTCCCCCAATGGATCAAGGTGTGTTAGTAACCATTCACACACCTATGCTGGAGCCTCAAGACGAGTCTGAGGATGTGGTTATTTCCACACGTTTGGCTATAGTTAAACTTATTAAGGAGGTATATATTTGTATTCATGTATTTGTAACTTTTACTCCTATCTTATGTGTGTGACTGATTTTTCTTAGTGTTACAACATGCTTGAGTGGAACTTACTGAAAAATATCACATGCTTAGTGATTTACCATACTTAGGTAATGATCATATATTTATATTATAAAAATCACCTACTTGGTGATGCACCCTACTTGGGTGTTATTTCTTAAATGATACACATGATTTGTCACTTGGCTCATCATTTTCCAAGATTTTATAGTTTTACCTTCTTCGTAATTTTTTTGTTGAATTTTAACTAACTCTTTTGCTCCTTCTTTATTCTAGCCATTAGGAGAACATGATTCCCCTCATATACCTCAAGCTCCACATTCTTTTGATTATGTTCCTACCCAAATAATGGAGCTTGAAAGTAATTATTCTAGGACAAAGGCAACTGATTATATAGGTTAAAGTGACCATAAATCTATGTCTAGTGTCTACCGTGAGGACAACGAGTTTGCGTATGGTGCCCCCATTCCAAATATGGCACTAGTTAACTATTTTCATCAACCTATACAAATCAATGTTTATTTTTTGGACCAACTTTGCACTATAATTGATCCAATGTTTACTTCTCATCTTGCGACTTTTATTGTTGAATGCCTAAGGATAACATGTTTGTTGATGGCTTATTGACTAAAGGGCATGGAATTTGTGGTTGTAAAAATGTCAACTCTTAATCATCTTGGCTAAATAGGTCCATCATTAAAGTCACTTGATTGGCCTTCGCGATGTTCAGAAATGTGGATTTAATATTTAGTGGATCATTAATAGTTTTAAATATCTTAAGTACCCAAACATGATGATATATCATTATCAAATATTAAACAATGTTGACGTTTTAGAGGTCCATTACGAGAACTTGAAGGAACATGTCCCCCAGATTGTTGACCACGAGGTCTGTCAAAAAAGCTTTGGCCCAGGCCAAAAGAGTGCATGATGCAAAGCTAAAAGGCAAAAGTTGAGTCTATCATCTCAACTATGTCTAACTACCTAGTAGACATCTCATATGATATAATTGCATCGATTGGGGATGATTTCTTCATCATCCAAGATTTATGGTTCCTCTTAGGATAACTTCTTTTTTCTATGTGTTTCTAGGTAGTAGTCCCTCTTTTTATTAAACATGTTGAAAAATGATATATACAGAAGATTTTCCTTGTATGTGTGTACTTTTAGTCACTTTTATTCCTTAAAAACTTGTTTATTCGAATTTATGATAATTTATATCAAAATGATTACACATGTTCCATCGAAGCTTTTGTGAAGTACAATATATGAATTAAATAATTGCATGTCTTTTAATATAAGATATCCCTCCATCCATTTGTTGTTCATTATAAATTTCATGTCCTATTAAATTTATGAAATTAAGCAATAGCCTGAGTAGTGAGATTCTTTGACAACATAAGGTCCCTCCCAATTTACTACAAACTTTGGTAAGGGTAGTCCTCTTATGTGCATTGATAACTACCTTTAGAACCAGTCATCTTCTACAAGCAATCATTATTTCACTATACTTTCATAAGCTCTAGAGATTTTCTTCGTGTAGATTTATAAATTCCTTCGTGCATTATCATATTGTTCATCTAGGGCTTTTAGTTTAACATGTCTATTATGTGCAAGCATATTTCTTCGTAAGGCATATCTAGTTAAAGCTACATGGACTTCTACTATAAGAATTTCCTCACCTCCATAAATGAAGGAAAATTCATGTTACCTTTCTTTTTTTTTTCAATAAGCATAAAGATCCGACTGTAGTTTGTCATCCCATGCTCCAGGAAAGACCTCCATTATCTTGGCCAAAATGTTGATCAATATTTTTGTTTATGGCCTCAGTTTTCCATTACCTTTTGGGTATGCTACTGTGGAAGTGTGGTGAATTATGGAATTTTCTTTAGTTAGCATTGACACCTATTTGTTGATAAATGGAGTTCCATTATCTGATAGAAATACCTTAGGAATGCCAAACCGACAAATGATGTATTCTGGAATGAACTGTATCACCTCTCTTATTGTTGCTCTTTTTAATTGTACTACTTTTTTCCATTTAGTAAAGCACTCAGTTTCGACTCAAATCTATATTTTTCTCCTGGAGCCAGAGTTAATTTTCCTTACTAGTTCAAATTCCCAAGTTTGAAAAGAATAAGGTATGGATAGTGGGTGGAGCTCTACCGACAGAGCATGGATGAGTTTTCCATAAAGTTGACAAGGCTTGCATTTTTTTAACAAACTTAGTTGAGTCTTTATCCATTGTTTTGCCAATAATAACTAAGTATCAAAAGTTTATTATACAATTTGGCTCCCCAATGTGAGTTGGATCGTGGGCTTTGCTTGATGACTTACTTTACTTTATCTCTTTTGATGCATCATAGGGGACTATTTAAATACCCTTTTTACTTTAGCTTCCCTTCTAATAAGAAGAATATTGGGGGCCTTCTTCGAACTAAAATTGCATTACCTTTCTCACTTCTTATAACTTCATCATTAAGAAATCGATGTAAGGAGGTCTCTTATCTATTTTAGCTTCCACAAAATTGTTTACACTGCCTGAAAGAAATATTGATACTTAACACATTCTCTTTGTATTGCTATTGCATCTTGCTTCATCATTAGCCAATAATATCCATCCTATTGGATTCTTCAATAAAAATGGTATAATTAGTTACAAAATACCCATTTGATTCTTACTGAGCCATTCTTATTCTTCCCGTGGACCAATACATCTAGACATTGTTCCCCCAAGATTTTTGTAGTATAAAGTTCCTTGAAAAATAACGTATTATGCTAACTTTGTGAGCTTCATTACGTCGTCTCTTGTCTAAATATGATTTTTCACTCGGACCTTCCATCCGAATCATCGTCACTAGGAAAGAGTTTGATCATAGATCATGATTTACTTCTTATTTGGATCACAATTGTTGTAGATTCATCATCCATGTCAACTTTTTGTGTAATTATGGCATAAGCATTTGCATGGCAGTCCATCGTTCTTAGAGTCCTTTCTATGTTAACCTCATGAAATAGCTCCAACAACCTTTGGATTATCGTTCTATATAGTGCTAAGCTAATATGCTTCAGACCAAACTCATAATTTACATGTTCAAACATAAGGTTGGAGTGATGCAAAGGGAGAGAATGCCTCTTAGTAAGGTTCAAGTATGCCCAAAATTAATGTTTCGTACTCCGCCTTATTGTTTTAATAAGGAAAGTACAACTTGAAAGATAAAGTAATAACCTTTGTGCCTCTTGAAATTATGGATCCCCCCCATTTTTCCTTTAGAGGATGAATAATCAAACTCTATAGACCATTCTTCTAGGTCTGCATCACAACTATTAGCATGCAGATCATCAACTAGTATATCTTAATGTGGTGTTCAGAAAAGATAGGAGATAAATATGGGCAATATCTTTACATACGCTTCACTCTTGATTTCTCTAAATACCACGCATTTAAGATCACACTCCAGAAGAAAGACGAACCACCATGTTTACTTTTTATTAAATTTTTTTATGCCAACAAGAATTTGATGGGGTCACATATAGTTAGTATGTTATTATTTAAAGTTAACATGTAGTGTATTAGATTTTTTGCTACAAATACAAATGAAAAATAATTTCTTCTATTCTGGTGTATCTGGCCTCAAGTCCATGAAAAAATCTACTTAAGTAGTAAATAAGTTTTTCTCACCCAATCACTTCTTATGCCAAGAGTGCACCGATGAACCTTGTGGTAGAGATAAGGTAGAGCAACAAAGGTATTCAATTCATCGGGGGGATCATTTTCTAAGGAGAAGTGAGAAAATTCTTAAGTTTGTCAAAGCTTTCTTGACATGGTTCCTCCCATTGGGACTTTGTGGTCTTTCGAAGCAGCTGCATCAATGGATGAGTGATCTTAGATTAACCCGGACAAATCTTTCGAGGTAAGAAATATTTCCAAGGAAACTTTTCAACTCCCTTTAGGTCTTTGGATATATCATAGCAATAATGGATGTTTCTTGTTTTTGTCCATATGACCCCCATTTTGATCCACCACTAAGCGTAAGAATTTCTCGCTCATTATACCAAAGCCACATTGGAGTGGGTTCCTTTTGAGCTTGTACTTTTTACACTTGTTGAAGACTTTATAAAATCCGACAAGTGTGAGTTATCATCCTTTGATTTAATAACCAAATCATCCACATAAAATTCCTGATTATCATGAAAAGGTTGTGGAGAATGTCCATCATTATTTTTTGATTAGTTTCCCCATATTTTTCAAACCAAAAGACATAATTGTATATTTAAAATTACCTAATAGAGACCTAAAATTTGATTTCTTTGTGTAAGTTAGCTTCATCTTGATCTGGTTGTACCCCACATAACCATCCATAAAATTGTACATCTCATGACTAGTTATGGAGTGCATCAAGTTGTTTATTGAGGATAGATGAAGTTCATCCTTGGGGCATTCCCTTTTTAAGGTCTTTGAAGTCTATGCAAATGCGTATTTATTTATTGTCTTTGTTCCCAACAGGAATGATGCTAGATAGACAAATTGGATGTTTAATTAGATTAATGAATCCAACTATAAGTAATCATTCCACCTTAGCCTTAATCTTCATATCTAGCTCTGCTTTGTATGTTCTTGTTGCTTGTATAATCGGTATAGCTGAAGGCATGCCATTTATATTTTGGAGACTCATTTCTAGTTATAGGCTAGGACTTTATGTGTATTTCCATGCAAAGTCATCTATATACTCTTTGACGAGATGGATTGGCTCAAGATTCTTCATTTCCTCCAGTCCTTTAGAGATAAATATCGGGCGTGGTTCCTCATCACCATCCGTTAGATCAATATGTTCAAGTTCTTGCACTTGTGGCTTTGGACGATCTTGCATACATTTAGGGTATTCTTCTATATCTTACAAGAACTCCTGAATGTTAAAATTCTCAATAACCACACATTTTCCTTTATTATCCACTAAGAAACTCTCATACTCTGGATTCGAGTCAGATAGCCCTGAAAAATCATCTGCTATCTCACAACTTCATAGACGATCGACCACCTTACCATCCCTGAGCGAAACTTTTTTTCATTTTTGTAGGGTTCCCTTTATGTGTATGTTCATTAGGTAAAGATAATTTTTTCAAACTTTTCTCAAATTTATTATGCACCAATTTTGTGAATCAAATTAATTAATCCAATTTTATCTTCTTAATACTAAACATACATCTAGTGAGATTAAGCAGATAATGTAAATAAAGTTAACAAGACACACCAATATACGAGGAAACGACTAAGGAAAAAAACCATGGAAAACCCAGGTTAGACAATTAGTATGATACGTAAATTATAAAGGAAGAATACAGTCTTACTCAATGACTCGATCCCCACAAGTCTTGACGCCTCTTCTTCTCTTTAACCGCTCCTACACAGTGCAACATAGGATTCCACCTATGCAAGGTCCATAGCACACGAGTCCACGCGTTCCTTGGTATCCATCAATACATCAACAACAACAACCGTCAATCAGCAAGTACAACGTTCGCCGCACGAATCTAGTTTGTTCAATAAGGAAGAGCAAAATAGTGGTACAAACACAAAATTTCTATAACATATGGAATATGCAAACTCAGATCTTGAAACAATAAAGGATGTTTTTACTTTGGAAAACTTTGGAGACTTTTTTCCAGAAATGTATTCCGTTATGTTCAATTATGCACACCTATTGTTCTAAGTCGAGGACGCCTTAAATAATAAAATACAAATTTTGAGGGGATTCGTCGTTCGAACAAAAACATGAAGTCATTCGAATGAAAATTGCATCTCGTTAGAATGAGAAAGCAATATCGTTTGAATGGCTAAACAATGTCGTTTGAACGATGTTTAAGGTCATTTGAGCCATGATAAAAGCAAGGATAAGTTCATACGACTCAAAACTCGATTTAAATGAGAATTTTTTTTAAACACATTTTAAAACAGTTTTAAACAAAATAAAAACCCTAGAAAAATATTTCGAGAATCCATAAATCCATTATGTATATATACCTGAGAGAATCTCAAAAATCCATATGAATGTGAAGACTAGAAACATGCACCGAAACTGCGAGACGATCTATCTTTGAAGTTTGGTCGCTACGTCTTCAACACAATGTCACAGGCTTAATGGGAATCATTATATATAAAATTATCCTATGACTCAAAGTGGTTTTCATCCAGAATAATGCCAAAACATACAAATTGACACTATTTGGAAATTTCTCCTTATAATTTTTGCTCAGGCTTTTGGAGTGCCTTTATCTTTATTGAGCTTACTGCTAGCTCATACGTAGGTCTTCCTGATCTATTCAATGCACTTTAGCATCTAATTTCTCTTTCTACTGGATCAATTCTTTATTTCATCATATCTCCGAGTTATTTCGAGATATCATGGGTTTTGGGGAATAACTACATTCACTTGCTCAACTTTATCTTCCCTTTAAACTTGAATCACCATAGGGTCCAGCCTATATTTTATGGTTGGAACTCTCACTCCTTTAACACGCCATGTTATAATGCATGTGTATTCATTAAGATCAGTGTAGAATGTTGTGTCTATTAAGTGTACTTCCTCTTTGGATAAGGGCTTTTTTTGCCTTAATGATTATCTCAGTTCCTTTCACATTGGCTTTGGCACATTATTTATAGGTCAAAGGATCCAACCAATGGTTGTGCATCCACACTCGTCCAATGAATAAAAGGTAAGGGGTAGCTATCTCAATCACAAGAAATTTAATGTGTGAAGTGATGTTACCCATTACTATTCCAAAATTCACATACCAAACTGATTAGGAATTCTAGTTGTCATAAACAAATATAGATAAAGTCATGGTGATCAAATGTGATTTTGGGATGTTGGCTTTGTATCTAGATCTGATTGGCATGATTACCAAATCTTGAGAAAAATTGGTTTAATTGATATTGGTTGTCACGTGCAATGACATGTTGTGGGGGCACTTGATCCATCGATATTCATCCAAAAAAGTGGTTTCAAATATTAATCGACGAATTAACCTAGCCATAGGCCCCTTCCAATTGTGCGAAGGAACAAATTTCTTTATTTCTATCTCTAACACTGTTTGAGTAATCTTTAACCTACTATTTTGGGTCATACCAACTTCATCGAAGAAACGTGTGAATTTTTCTTATTGGCATGGCTTGATACTCCAAAATTGGATCTACGTCATAATCCTTACTCTCGAATGCATGTTCGACATCCATAATACTTCGTTCGTCATAGTCAATGACCACAATCTATCCCTACTAAATATTCATCATACATTTGATGTAACTAATCCTCTTTTCTTTAGTCTTCCTTTATCTTGTCTTATTCTTCCTCATCATAGGCTAGCACCATATTTTCTACATCAGATGGTAAGGGATTATGATAAACATTGTCTTTGGGAGTTGTAAGTTCCTTATCGTCACTTTCTTGTTGATGATCCTCGTTAACGTATAACACTCAATAGTAAAATGACACATACACTAGTGTACATAGAAATATTTGGGGTTGGCTTGGACATCTTCCACTGAAGAATATTGAGCAGCATTATTGGGGGGTGGGGGGGGGGGGGGGGGGGGAGATAAATCCATTTGTCATCATAATGGTGTACTAGTTCATTGCCTTTTTGATGGAACAAGGCAATGGTGGTGGTTCTTCGAAGCCAAACTTTCTCTTGTTTCCTCATTTTCCTACTCCTCCAGGTTGTGACTCCTCTTATCCTTCCGTGTAGTTAATCCAAGGTTATGTTTGTTTATTGGTTACTCTTCTATGGTTTCCTCTATTTGGCTAGCATGTCACGGGATTTCAAGAAACGTTAGCCACTTTGGGGTTGGGGAAACAAACCATAGAGATGTTTCTATCCTCCCCAATAAAAGCCTTTGATCGTTCTTTCTCTTGTTTCATTTATCAAATCATAAATGTACTAAGGTTGTAAACCTTTAGCACATATTTACAGGTAGTTTATCTCCTTTGTATCTTCTTTCATGTCAAGAGAACTTTTATTAAACCTTTTGATATACGCCATAACTTTCTCTCCTGGATTTTTCTTTTCATGAGCATGTTGGGCCAAAGTAAACTCATTTTATTCCAGTAATAAATTCTGGAAAAATTTCACATGCATGTCCTCCTATGTGGCTACACTCCTTGGAGCTAAATGGGAGTGTAAGGTGTATTATTTATCCATTAAATATGAAAACTCTCTTATACAAAACTTCTTATTATTACAATGAGATCTTATATGAATGACGAAGGACTTGATGTGCTCGTTCAGGTTTCCACCTCTTTCGTTAAATTTGTCAAAGGTGGGGAATATACCCCTGGATATGGCATCCTGAAGTGATCATAAATCGACACAACCTCACTGGAATATTGTGACCTTAACATTATCATTTTCATTATTTATTTCTTCATCTCCTTAAGAGTTAAACTTGGACCCACCATTGCCTCAACTGGTTTGGACTTTAGTGGGGTGACCTCATGGGAAGTGGTGATAGTAACAGTTGCTTCTATAATTGCTACTGGTGTAATGCTTGGAAGATTAACCATTGGGAGACCAACGGGTCTTGGAGGATCAACATTCAGTCCCTCCACGGAATTTGTTGGTTTTGCTTATAGAGTAGTGAAAGAGCCAAGGCCCATCGTTGAATTGGAGCCCATCATTCAAGGATAAGTTTTAAGAAACTCCATGAATTTAGATATGATATTAGAGATCGTGATGGCCCCGTCATAGCACTAGTGGGAGATTTACCCAAGTGAATAACCCCCAGTGTTGGTGGTGTTTTACGCGTGATAAGTTATGGGAGTATCATGCTCTCCCTCAGGTTAGTAAACATCAAATAGAGTGAGATTATTATCATCCATCACCAATCAACATGAATGCCTCCCAGCGGTATCACTAAATGTAAAAGAATAATGTAATCTGGGATGCTTTATGAATAATGAGGCATAACCCGTTTACTAGTGGAATATTAATATTTAATGCACATGTAATAAAGTAAGGCAACATTTTATAATATCAAATGATAAGCAATAAACATAGACAATTGAGTAATAAATGGGACTTTATTAGGTGTTGATCTATAGGGAGAGAGAATAAGCACTCAAAATATATCAAAAGGGGCAGTTAAGAATCAATAGGTGGATGGAATAAGTGTTTGGGAGTAATAAATGCCCGAGTTCTTATTGAGAACTGAATAAATGCATTATTGGCAAAATAATAGTTTCTCTAGTTTCAAGGTTTTATAGCTTGATAACTTGATGATCTTACTAAATGATAAGTGGGGGTATTTATAGGCTAAGATCGGCATGAAGGACCTCAAAGTGCATTAAATGATGCGTCACACTAACATTCTTAACATGTCATTAGCTTTAAATGCTAAGAGAAATCTCGATTGACCAGTCGGCACTATCAGGTGGTACAATGTAGCATCAGATCCTTTTCATCCACCAATTCACCGACCATCATTTTTTAGGTATATTACTGATTTGATATTCTTAGGTATGATATGCCATGGCTCTGATATTTTATGAAAGATAATATTTTTGGCACCAAAAGATATGTGTGGTTGAGAATTAGTGATGATATAGGTTGCTCGAATATTGCTCGTTCGGGATTTACTTAGTGTATATAAAATGGTTAAGTATAATTCCTTAATGATTCCTTGCTCCCTATCCTCAAAACCAATTCCCTTACATAATTCTGAGTTAGTTTCATCGATAGAGCCTGTAAGCTCTTCCAGTTTTTACTGTCCATCGTTGGTACCAAGTAACCTCACTTATATTACAAGATAAAACATAATCATAAGGACAAAGAAAATATACATGTCAGATTGTATTGATACTTCTGGATGACTTCATTATGCTTTATTTAAGATTCGTTTTGTCTTAATCTTTCATTAATCATTTAATGAAGAGATTTATCATTTACCCCAGCCTACATATTGGTAAACCAATTTTGTCACATAGACCTTTGGATGGTTTTAACATTTTTGATTAATTTTTATAATTTAACTGATAATATAATTTGAATTGGGTAGTTATTGTTAAGAGACTGCTCTCTCAATATGTGTGGAGCCTAGTGTTGTATAGCCATATCTATGGGATTATATGTACGTGTTAGTATGTATTGGTTAGTTGTAATGATGGGATTATGTGTGAATAATATCATATAGAGGGATTTGAGTTGGCTAGTTGTCGTGAAGTGATTATGTGTAATCATATGTTCGGGGTATAGAGGTGTTTGGATGTAGTGACAAATGTGTCACCATATGGGTAGGGCATAGTGCTGGTTGACTATAGTGACAAATGTTTTTTTCATCATGGCATGTGTAGGTCTCAAAACTTTGTAGGGATAGAAATATTAACGACAATGTTGTATGTGCGTGCTCCATGGTATGTGAAGGACTTCACGATGCTAACTCAGGGCTATCGTGATAGGAATCAGGTGAAAAGGGAGTTATGAAAATAAAACCCTATGAGTATCCATATGATGAGAAAGTGGTTGAGATATGTTGAACTTTAATTGAATTTAAATAAAGTATTTTGACGTTGATATTTTATTCTTTGCGATTCTAATTGGGATCTTATAGTGGTATTTTTTGTTATGGACCTAACCTACCTTTGTGGTTTAAATTTTAGGTCTAGGATGAGTACTTGAAAGAATGTATATTTTCTGTGGCTTATCCCAAATTATCGTGATGCGTGGACGTTTAGTAGCTCGGTTCTTTTATATTATTGAAATTAATTGTACAATTATTTCATTATAAAAGCATTTTAAAATGCAATTTTTTTATTAACATAAAAAGTTATTTATTTATTCATTTTATGTTATTCATCTTTTGCAAAATTTTGTTAGGCACTAAAGCTATGTTTTGTTAAGTGTAAATAGTTCATATTTTTACTTGATTTTTAATAACATCTTTTAGGATGCTACACACCATATATGCTATCCGACCCCCAAAAGTAAAATTACATAAGATGAATAATTCGAAACTCCCGTATATACCATCAATCTTATGTTTCAAATGCTTAACAAAAAAGAATTGGTGGATTATTTCCCCTAGAAGGATTGTATGTAGAGAAAATAATACAAACAAGGAAACCATAATTTATATAATAATAACCTACATATTTTATTTTCGAATCCAATAGGCTACAGAATCTGTAAAACACATAAATAACAGTGAATGGGGGATTATGGACTAATGAAACTTACTCTCAATCGTTGGTAGATCCCAGTACGTACCAAACACAAATGACCCATATATAACTCAAGCTTTACCTGGTTAAGGGTTTCTTTACTGACTAGTGAGTATTATACATGCACACACTCTCCAAATATGTATTTCTCACTACGATTTTCACTTCCATATGTGATTGTTTCATCGCCCAAATTAATTATTAGTGAATACCATGAGCTTCACTTTCATAATTAAATCACTATGGAGTCCACCACATATTCCCTAAGTAAATCAATCATGCCTCTGTTGTGTATGAAACTACGTAACAAGCATCATATTTAATGCTCTCCTACTACAATTAACCATCCACTAGACAATTATATCCACACATGAAGGACTATGCCAACAACGAAACTTTATCACAACATGAGATAAGTACTCACCTAACCCATGCATCCATATACGATATGAAATAGATACTCATATAACCTATTATTCTACATCACATTATAATATAAAAATACACTTAGCCCATATATCCATACAATAGTTACACACATATCAATATACATATACATATACATATATGGACACAATATTCTCGCGTCACGACCTATGAAATAGTAAGTACTCTCACCCACATAGAAGCAATACCATATGGGTTCACATGAATCTGAACCCTAGATCTAAATATCATTTCTAATTTAAACCATCACCATATAAATTACCTTGGGTTATCTTGGTAAACCAAGAATAAAATAGATCGAAACTATGGCACAAAATATAGGAATTGAAAACTAGGAATGATTGTAACAAATCAGATACATTTAAAACATACCCTCACTCACTCACTGATACATTTACTCCTCTCAAGGTACAACATAATCATTGATAAGCGCGAAAAGTAGCGCATGTAAAGACACTAATCATTGTTTTTATTTTGCCAACTTAATACAAAAACCTAAGTTATTACTACACTTGCGAGGCAAGTCTAGCGGTAAGTCGGGTATCGAGAATGCACTGGGACGAGTTGCTAGAACTCAAGTGATTTAATTTTCCGAAATAAAAGTGTGAAAGATGATTACAAACTAAAAAGTAAAAGATGCATCAAAGGAAATGTTATTCTAGGCGAGGGTATTGAAACTAGATTATGAAAGCGAGTAAAACTATAGGTTGCGTCGAATATTTCTCACCCGAGTTAATTAGTATAAAATGGTCACATGGGTCGATGAGTTATTTAGAATGCATCTTGTTTCGACAGTTATTTGAACCAGGGGTTGTTACGCCCCTAAATTCACATAAAAGCCTAATAAGATTTTGGCATCAACAAATATCCCGAAAATTGCGCACGAAAGGTCGTAAGCACGGGACATACATGATATGCCCCGTCAAATCTCCTAAGCGCAATAACTAGGACAACGCACCCAAAATAAACCCATTAACACTATCACCAAGCAAAGTAACGCATTAAGCCAAGTGAGTTCCATTCAAACACAACCTAATTTAAATTACCCAGAAAGTATCATAAAAATGCGGTAAATAAACACGATAAAGAAACGCAATAAAGTTATACTAGAAAGCGTGTAAAGAAAGTAAGTAAACCTAATTAACAAAGCTTGTAAATTACACTAGAAAGCAAGAAATGAAGAAATATAACTATATTAAATGGTAGGGAAGATGAATAGTTAACTTACAATCCAAATCGGGTGTCAAACCAAAGAGAAATGAAGAAGAACTGAGCAAAAACCCCAAAACCCTAAGCTAAACTAACCTATAATCGTGTATATACTGAATATCTTCTTATTACAACAAAATTGGCTTATATAGTAAGTTGGAATGAAAGAAAAGAAGAAAGAAAACAAATGCAAAATATCTGTAGAAAATAGGGCATCAATCGATCTATGATTTTGGTCGATCGATCGATCAAGACCATATTTCGGCATTTCAGAATGGTCGATCGATTGATTAAAATCGTCGATCAATCGATCAAGCAGGGGTGAGCCAAGAAGCAGCACACTGCATTCCTTTCTTCCTCTTTTCTTCTCCTCTTTTGATTTCCTTGTTTTTCCCTCCGCTGAAATCGCCGTAACTTCTTCATACGGACTCGGAATCGCACACCGTTCATGGCCACGTGAAGCTAACGACGAGGGATACAACTTTTGTGAGATATTGGGCCAGATACCCAAGCTGTGAAAAGATTAAAATTACCTTGAACGTGCGATTGCGTATGGAACTTCACCGGAATGCGTCCGAACTCCATACTTAGTACCTAAATACCTACAAAAGCCCAATTATACCTCATATAGCATGTTATCAATATAAATTGAGGTTGTCTAATTAACAGGATTAAATATAGAGATTAAGGCACCCGAGGGGGCTAAAATGCGTAGGTTCGATGGATAAAATACGCAATATTTGTGTATTATCAATCATCATAGTCTTGCTAAAACTCTGGATACACCATTAGTCTGGTGGTAGTGATAACGATAGTAGAATCATCTACAACGATTGGATCATTAATGGTGATGATAACTTATTTCACACTTGGTGTTTAAAAGATATTCCAACTCCCCAATTGCCCTCGAGGTAGGGAAAAGGTCCCAAGGCTAGAAACTGACCTCAAACAGACTGCTACTTATCTAATAAGGCCTCTGACACACCCAAGGGTAAGTTATAGTACTATGGTAGACCTCAGTCGCGCATCTTTTCCATAGAGAAGATTAGCCACTCTAGCATGCCCCCTTCAACAAGTTCAGAGATCTCATCATCAAGGTTTCATTATGGTTTGATCCCCTATCTAAACTTAGAATGAAGAATAATGATCTCTAGAGGTCATCCAGACCTCAATCCTAGGATGTGGATACACGTGGTACATCAAGACCAGTTTCCAGTTAATCCATGATCTTTTCATATCCCTCTTTGACCTCCGGTAGTGCCGTTATAAGTTGTCTATAGGTAGATGAGAAGAAAAACAATATTCTACCTATTGCCCCTACATAACTCCGCTGGCATTAAATGATCTCATTAGTATTTAATATGATCAACAACCAAGTTACTCCATCTGCAAATATTTTGTCAAACACTCCGCCTTCATATTGACCCCGACGGATCTTAAAGTTGTCAAAGCCATGTTGTGATAGCCCACTCATTATCTCTCTAATAGTCTCATATAAATAGAAGGTTGTAGATGGTGGAAAGGGATCAATCTATAGCATAAAAGGAGATTAGAATACAAAATTAATCAGACTTAAAAGAGTTCTAGCATTTCAAAAGTGTTCCCATAATATTTTATACTCGTAACCCACTATTATGAAGTCTATACTTGTAATTGTTCCAGTTTCATTATCCGTACACTTTTTATATTATGCAAGAACCTAAAACAACACATAGTCACCCTTAGAGAAGTCATTTGGTTACTTCCTAAGGTCATATGCATTGTTAATAAAGGCCGCAAGACCTCAGACTCCCTTGACCAAATTTGTTTCAACTTATTCCTGGGAGTGAGACAATAGTGCTTTTGGGAATGAGCACCCACCATAGTTTTTAGGATCTATAGATCCCATTGTAGCACTAAATTAGAGGGGATATTTAGTGACACTTATGACCGGTGGAGTGCAAAGATGTGTAGTGACAAATTCATGCGATTTTAAGAATTATTGGGGATGCATTGTACTTGTGGGAGTATGTTACAAACACAGAGGATATGTCGCAGCCAACTATAGTATAATTTTGGACAAAGTTTGAGGGAAAATACTTCTCTTAATCATATTAGAAGTGGTTGAGAGCTTAGTTTAAGAGGATGAAGAAGGATGATCATACAATTGTAGAGTATGAGCGAGAGTTCACTCTCTTTTTATACTTTGCACCAGAGATTAAGAGATTAAGAGTTTTGGCGAGCAGGTACTGATGGTCAACCCACTACATACACATAAGTATTGGATGTCTCACTACTCCATTACGATGGCCATCAGGAGTTTTCAAGAGAGAGAGAGACAGAGAAGGAGAAAAGAAGAGTCATTTAAGGGCCTAAGACTATGGATACATAAGATTCGTACTAAGGGAAGGGAAGGGAAGTTTCAATCAGCATCATGTAGGGCCAGCGCAGGGGGAAAAACACACTAAGAAATTTCATGGGGATGACCATCACCGCCAGGGCGGTCAGGGACATCATATCCATCAAAGTCAGTAGGGCCATGGATAGATACTTCTAGAAAGATCCTAGTGTTAGGTTTAAGGACAGCAGGGTCGTCTTTCATACTGAGCTATAAAGGGCTCCTATTTCATACGTGGAGAGATAGGCCATTAGTTTTGAAGCTTCCCTAGAGGCAGTGTAGGGCCATTATTATTAGGGGCATCAGTACGATCTTCCAACCCCACCCCAGTTTTTGGCATTTTCACTAGCATCCAGCATTGCTTCATTCTAGGGCCCAGGTGTAGGGGCACCCATAACTGCATTATGAATGGGTGTTCAACATTTACTAGCAGGACTTACTAACACATCCTCAAGTAATTTAGGGTATATTTTATGTTTATAGTACTAATGCTCAAGTACTTTTTAACACAGGAGCAACCCATTTTTTTTCTAGCTGTAGTTTTGCTTTTTCTTCGGGTATAGTATATATAGCGAAAGACGTGTCTATACACATAAATACCCCAATAGGTAGGGCTCCTTCCTTACCTCAAGTTTATAGGCATGTGGAAGTTGAAATCTGTCGACTATTTTTTTCGTCGACTTATTATTATTCGATATGTCTAAGTATGATGTCATACTAGGAATGGATTGTTTAGCAATGTATCATGACTATATTGATTGTATCGGGAAGGCTATCACATTTGCTACTCACGATCAGTTGATGATTCTTATCGCGATGCCTAGGATCGAGGGATATTCTATCATGCATTTATATTATATCGATGAGAGTACATTCTGAGGAGGTCACTATATTCGTAGATTTGATTATGATCCTTTAGGATTTTACGAACATATTTGAGGAGGTGGTGGGATTATCGCCTAGCAGAGAGAGATTTTTATACTGATTTGGCTCTAGGCACTAGTCCCATAGCAAAATCATCATATCGTAGGGCTCCGTTAGAGATGTTGGAGTTATGCGAGAAGATCCAGAAGTTGTTGAGCCATGGGTTTAAATGATGAAGCACGTTGTCATGGGGAGCTCCGGTATTGTTTATAAACAACAAGGATGGTTCACTTCGAATGTGTGTAGATTATAGGGAGTTGAATAAGGTTACGATACAAAATAAGTATTCTTTGTTGCGTATCAATGACCTTTTCGATTAATTAAGTGGTGTGTCATTAATTTCCAAGATTGACTTGCGCTCATGTTATCACTAGTTATGGATTCAGGAGGAGGATATTCCAAAGATGGATTTTTTATGCATTATAGATTGTGTGCATTTTGATTCATGTCATTTGGGTTGACCAATACGTCAGCAGTTTTCATGGACCTGATGAGTCGACTGTTTCTTCCATACTTAGATCAATTCCGCACCGTATTCAATGATAGTATCTTAATATATTTTTGTTTAGTGAAGGAGCATGCACGTCATTTGAGGATGGTTTTGTAGATGCTTAGAAAGAACAAGTTGTACACCAAGTTCTCTAAGTGAAGATTTTGGCTCTAATAAGTACAATTTTGGGAGCATGTCATATATGAGGATGGGATTTCAGTGGATCCTAAAAAGGTATTTGTTTCGATGGAGTGGGGACAAACCATAAATCTTACGTAGCATAAGAGTTTCTTAGGTATGGCAGGGTACTAAGGAGGTTCATTTATGGGATTTCAAAGATTCTTGGACCATTGACTCACCTCACTTGAAAGGGAGTACCTTTGTATGGAGTGTCGAATATTAATGAGCATTTGAGGAGCTCAAGGAGAATCCCATGACCGCACTTGTGCTTAATGGACCATAGGGTGGCAACAAGTACATGGTTTATAATTATGCATTGCTTAAGGGTTTGGGAGAAGCTTTGATGCAGGAGGAGAAAACCATAGCTTATGCTTCTCATAATCTTAGGTCACATGAGGGAAACTACTGGCACATGACTTGGAGTTGGCGACAATAGTTTTCGTCCATTGTATCTGGAGACATTATTTGTTGGTTGATAGGTTCATATTGTTTTTCAATCACAAGTGTCTTCAATACATGTTCACATAAAGAGAGCTAAACGTGAGACAAAGGAGATGGTTAGAGTGCATGATGGATTACCATTTTTCAATTCAGTACCATCCCAAAAAGGAGAAGAAGGTAGTGCAAGCATTAAATCGTAAGTCGAATGTTAATTTTACATCATTATGGGTATAGTATGAGGATGATTTATCGGATATTTAGGTAGCACAATGGAGTGCTAGATGCGAGATGGACTTAGCGGATGCCTTCTTATAAATGGTGACTATTACTCCGGCTATGATATCGCGAGAGATTCAGACACAGAGTTTGGACTCCTTTTGTTATGAGAAGAAGAGTGATCTCATAGTTGGTCATGTTTCTTTCTATTTGATTGGATAAGATGGAGGATTAACATTCCAGGGATGACTAGTAGTGCTCGAGGATCTATATGTGTTAAAGGCAGTGTTAGATGAGGCACACGATTCACGGTATACGTTACATTATGAAAGGGATAATATGTATGCGTAGATCATATTGGTGGTCAACAATAAAGATGGATGTTACTGAATTTGTGTCTAGGTGTGCCACTTGTCAATTAGTAAAGGTGGAGCACCAAAGACCGGTGGCACAATTATAACCGTTGGAGATTCGACAATGGAAGTGGCAGATGATCTTAATAAACTTTTTATAGGTTTATTGAGATCGCAGAAGGGGCGCGATTCCATATGGGTCATTATCAATAGACTGATGAAGGTGGCTTATTTCCTACTAGTAAGGAAAGATTACACCGTAGAGTAGTATTCCAGATTGTTTATGGAAGAAATGGTATGACTTTACTGGGTGTTATTGGACGTAGGGTTCGACGGGGAAACACTTTAATTTCCTAATTCTTAAGGGATTTATAGGACACGATGGGAGTTCAATTAAGTATGGTCATGACATTTCACCCTTAGTCATATGGTCAGACTGGGCAGGTGAACCAAATTCTAGAGGACATGCTCTAGGCTTTCACATTAGACCTCAAGGGAAGTTGGGACTCACATTTTCACTCGTAGAATTTGCATACCAACAGACTATTAGGATGGAACCTTATAAGGAATTGTATGGGCGACCATGTCGTTATCCTAGATATTGGTTGTATCGAAGGTAGCATGGTATGTTTGGGTCGAAAACAATTCAGAATACCTCAAATAAGGTGGTACTCATCCGAGCACGAATAAAGATATCACATGACCGACAAAAGAGTTATGATGGCAAGAGAAAGCATAAATTGGTGTTTTAAGTGGGGGATCAGGTGTTACAAAGGGTATCTCTGGTAAAGGATGTGGTCAGATTTGGATCGAAGGGGAAGTTGGCTCCCCGATACATTGATCCCATCACAATATTGGATAGGGTGGGCCTTGTGGCATATCGTTTGACCTTACATGATCATCTTTATCGAGTACACAATGTATTTTATGTGTCCATGTTAAGGAAGTTTCTAAGGTACGAGGACACTTACCAACACATCAACCTCAATGAAATTAAGCTACAAATGATGCCAACTACGAGGAGAAGCCATAGCGTATTCTTGACCAGAGAGAGCAGACTCTGTGATTGAAGGTCATTCCGTTAGTTAAAGTTCAGTGGGGACACCATAGTGAGGTGGAGTCTACTAAAGAGAGAGAGAGAGAGAGAGAGAGAGAGGAAGACATGCAGACGAGGTATCCAAAGTTATTCTAGTTAGGTAAATTTTGAATTTTGAGGATGAAATTCGTTATTTAGGGGGGAAGAATGTAATACCCCATATTTTTATATATTAAATTGATTGTGAAATTATCTTATTTGCCTACATTACATGTGATGTCACTATTTAAATGTTAATATGTGTTTAAATGTTTATATATGTCATATAAATTATATTTCAAATTGGAAACACGATAAAATAGTAATTAAATATTTTAATGTGATTGTGTATTATGGGCGACTATGAAATAGTCAAGGACTTGGTATCGAGGGTTTCCTTATTTGGATTATCCTCTCAGTGTCGGGTTCCACTGATCATGAAGTTTTTTCCTATAATGTCGTGTCATAAAAAATTAATAAATAGTTAAATATTGGACTTCTAGACTCTTATTGATGAAATTAATAAAACTTCATAGCTAGATTAGTAATTGATTTTCACATTTTTTGGGTTGGTTTTAAGTCGGGTATAATGTCCATTTTAGTCTAAAATTATGCGTTTTGGTCCTAGTGGATTAGTATAAGACATGGGTAGTGTTTTAGACATATTGGTTATGTTTTGGGGTCTCAATTATACGAGTCCCATTTATGGATTCAACATTTAATTCACGATGTTGACATTTCGATCACAAAGATCTTTCATCCGTTGTGCACAAAGAACTTGGACATATCCTCCCTTCTCCCCATCCCTAGAAACTCTCAATAGTCAATTTTTATAGATTTTAAAAGCTTTTATTTTTAATGGATATTTCTAACGTCCATGAGAATGTTTATGTGTACTTCGCATTGTTTGTAAAGGTCGAGAGGTAGTTTAACTCTTAATATTTTTTAAATCCTACTTCCCCTAATACATGAATTTAGTTTTATTAACTGTGTCTTAATTTTTATTTTTGGAATTTTTGTTATGCCTTTACACCGCCATGCATGGATAGGGTGTCCGTCCTCTTAGGGAAAACACTGAAAAAAAGTCTTCAACCCCCTTCACATTTGACCAGTCTTATCAAGTTTAGGTACCCTCCAATAATTTAGTTTGTTGGTTAGTTTCATGACCAACGCCCTTATTTTTTGGCATAGAGGCAAGGCCCCTACCTTTGTTTAGGAAGACATCATAAAAAAAATAGCAAGATTTTATGGGTTTAGTGTAGGGGTTTGGTGATCAACTAAGACGATCCGATACACTTGGTTTCTTGAATTTAATGTACAAGACTTACTATGTCCATTTTTAGTTCTTTAATTTGACTATCTTTGTTAGTTTTAACTCTCTGAGTATTTTCCATGGATTGGATTGAGTTTTACCAAAAATATCTAGTGGACGTGTAAAATAAAACTTAAAGTGACATTTTTCATGATAGACTATGATTTTTATTCATAAGTGGTGACTAAAAACTTTAAAGGAATGAACAGGATGCTAATATTAAATGGGAATATAACAAAATTGAAAATTTTCATATTTATAATGAATTGGTGAAATTAATAATCACTAGAAGTAGATAATTAGGTTCTCAACATTCCATGGACAGGGAAGCACTCGCCTTTCATGGTCTTGTAACTCGTAGGTACCTGACCATACTACCTAAGTGATGACAAATAGACCTTAAAGCTGACATAAAGCTTGTCGTAGGGGGTATTATTAGTGGATCGAGTATCATTACTAAGGACTAGGTCACCGATTTTTAATATTCCATATCTTACCCTCCGATAATAGTATCGTGCATCTTTTTCCTATGCATACACCAGGTAAGTGTTGCTTTCTCCTTTTTTATCAATCATATCCAACTTATTATTACTGAGTTGTTCACTCTTTAATGGCTCAAAGTTGTGCATCCATATCGTGAGAACTTTTAATTCGATATATATTACCTCTTTGGTTCCATATGTAAATGCAAAGGGGTTATCTCTAGTCAGTCCCATTATTATCGTTCAGTAGTCTCAGAGAACAGGGAGCAAGCAGTTAAGACAAATGCCCTTGGATTTGTCAAGTTTTGTCTTTAGTTTATGTATAATGGTTTAGTTCACCACTTTTCAACTTTTACATTACAGTGGGGGTGTCTAAGTGACGATAATAAGTGTTGAAAGTCCTATAGGGTTATAAATATGGATACGGTCATAAAAACAAGAAAACTACCATTTTTTATATTTTCTCAAATTTAAGGTCAATTAAACAAATTAACCCAATTAAAACTTTCATCGATTAAACAATAGTTTTGTTAAAGCAAACTAACCAATATTATCTTTATCCTAAAGAATTCATTCAATTGATAGTAGGATAAAATAAATCAATCCACACAACACACCGATGCACGAGGAAAACCCACAATAAGAAAAACCTCTGATAGCCTATCCATGAAAATTCCATATGTACAGAATTACAAAGGACACGACAGTTGACTTACATAACAACCTTAAAGCCCTTGCAAGCCTTTACGCTCTTAATTCCTAAACCTTCACCACAGTGACATGCAAGAGTCCACATGTGAAGAAACCACCCACCGAACATGCTTAGCAACCATCTACGTATTGGAACATGGAATCCATTGCTTCTTCATCACAACACCACACCATGGAGTCTACGATGTGTAAACAACAAACGTGTATGGAGTCCACCGCAAGAAATGGTTCTTAAGAAGATGAAGAGAATAATCCTTGGTTCCCATAGACTAAGATCTCATAGAATATAATATGATGAAACTTGGATCTTTAAACGATTGGGTGTAAACAGGGTTTGTGTTTGAACAACTTGATCATGAATGATCACATAAACACGAAGAGCTTTTTGCAAGAGTTTGGGAAATCAAAAAGCATGAAAAACTATACTGTGACACCCCACCCAATCAAATATCGGGGTGTCACAGATGGTATCAAAGCATCTGGTTTTAGTGTCCTTAGAATCTGTGCGTCTTTTCTACGTTTCAGCTTAGTGTTATTTGATGTAGAGCCTTATGATAGGATTGTTGTACTCTATTACGTATGTGCATTTACGTTCTTATGCTATTATAGATGTATGAACTATGAAATCATACAATTCATTTTTTAAATTTCATATGCCACCTAGGAGAGATAGATCGACTAGAGCAGTAGTTAGAGATGAGGTGAGGGAGGCTCATCAGGAACCAGAGGTTCCACAGTCGCAACTACCATCAGGGATGACGACGAATGCACAAGGGGCCAAGATAGTGTACTAGGACATTAATGCATCTATGAATGCCATGGACGTTCATTTCCCATAGGCCCAGGTATAGCCACTAGTTACACTAGAGGTGTAGGCCCACCCGGGGAAGTCAGAGTGGCAGAGAGTGAGGGAAGCATTTCAGAAGGGCCACTCGTTTGAGTTTTAGGGTAATTCAGATGTAGTACTGTCCAGCCAGTGTAAGAAAAACTTGCAATGCCATCTTCTTGTGATTGAGTACAATGACACTCATAAAAAGTTCATGGCGACGTTTAAGGCACAACTTTGTAGTGGTGGGAGTCTGTGACCACCGCAGAGGAGAGATATGTGATGAACATTGGGGCATTTTAGGAGCGGTACAAAGATGCATCTATAGTTTCTCAACTTTTTGCAAGGATATAGGACCATGATAGAGTACGAGGAAGAGTTTACTCGGTTAGCAAACTTCGTGATAGATGAGGTAAATACTGAAGAGAAGAGAATGCGTAAGTTCGTGGATGGATTTGCCTGGAGGATCCAACAATAACTCTTGGGTAATCCGGCGTTGGAGACATACACAAAGGTTGTTAATGTAGCGTTACTTCATTGCCAGGATCAACAGTTTCACATGAGTTATAGCAAAAGGATGAGTGAATCTAGTCAGGTTGAGAAGGTAAATGGGGGCAGTGCTAGTGGGGCACAACAACAGCAGGAGAAGGACTACCGGCAGGGGAATACATCTAAGAGATTTCAATACGGAAGGTATCAATTTGAGAGAGGTGAATTCAGACAGGGTCAGTAGGGCCCCCAGAAATAATAACAGCATTTCGTTCCTCAGAGACGGAAGGGCCAAGGAAATGGCGAGGGGAGCCAGTAAGGACATGATCAGTGGCAGGGAGGATTTTTTAGAAATTTTTTATTTTGTGGAGAGACTGACCACATAAATAGAGACTGCCCTAATAGAGGTAGAGGGAAACTACATGATGAAGTTTTGGATGTACAACCACTACAGGAGTTCATGGGTCAATTCGAAAGTGAGGATTTCGATCAGGAACCCATTGACCAGGCAAAGCAGTTAGAGTTTGTAGGTAAATTGTCTTTACTATACTATGAGTATGGGGGAGATATTTATGACATGGGGGAACCATAAGTAAGATTATGGTCACTAGAATTCGCAAGTGAGACATATTTAGTTAGTTCGTTGGTCATATAGCTAGAGTATGTATGAAAACTTACCATGGGGTAGTGGGAATATTTGGTGTTATCCACAAGAAAGCGAGTGTGAACACCAAGAGGATGTTTGCACTACATGAGAGATTACTACTTTTGATAGTTGTGGGAGTTGGGTAGACTATTTTCCAAGTTTCGGCTGGTTAGAGATAGTTTGGGGTTATAGTGGATTGTTATAGTAAAACTTTGTGTTCACTGTTCCAAAGTATGATTTATTTTGCTAGGTGTTACCTGAAAGAGGGTCTAACCTATATATATATATACGTGCATATATGTTATGGTGTGTTGCATAGTATATTTATAAGAATATGTTGTATTATTATATGTGATATCGGTGAGTAAGGACGTTTACTGATGTGATTCAGGGTATATTGTCTTATTATCGAGCGGAGAGATATAACTCGTTATAGGCTTAGAGCAGAGAAACTAGTGATAATAAAAGTGTCAAATTGTATGATGTCTTTTTGTAACATGAGAGGGGATGAGTATACTTTTATGTCAAGAGACGTGAATTTGGGGGTACATGGTATGGATTGAGGACCTAACACATCTCAACGACCGATAATGTTAAGTAGTGTATCGAGGGGGGATCCTTGTTTGGATTTCGCAATGCGAGACATTCCACGCATGAAACTTGGCGCAATGTTAGAAGTTGGGAGATATTTGATCATTAGGACATATATTTTCTACCTCGGTTATTATACATATATGTAGTTATAACTGTGAGTTGAAAGTTATATTACAATGTAAGGCTACTGGAGTCGGGTAGCGTTTCTGCTGAGAAGCAAGGGTATATAGTGTATGGGCACCCTGGGTAATTAATTTAATTTTAATATAATCCGCGAGTAGAAGGGTTAAGAATATATTTAGCGATCTTAGGAGTATGTGAATTAGGGTATATTTCAGACTTGGAGTAAAAAACTTATCCAAATTTTGAGGATAAATTTCCTTTATAAGGGGAGAAATATGTAACACCTCGATATAGAAATTAAATTAAATTGTTGATTTGGAGAATTTATTTTAATTTGGAGAATTTATTTAATTTATATATAGACACACACACCTGTGATTTATTCTAATATGGATGTTTTAGTAGACATTGAAGATATTGATATCTAAATTAATTTCAGTATGTAAGAACTTTATAACTAGTTGGTGACACTAAATAAATAATAAGGGATTGAAAATTAGAGATCGTATTGTATGGGCAATACGGGTGGGCAGAGTAAAATATTAGATAGGGAAAAAAGTCCTCAGACTAAGAATATTATATATAATTAATGAAATATGATTAATTAAGTTAAAGAGATAAATAACTTATGAAACTAATGAGATTACTCGGGCTAGAGTAGGATGTCGGGATGTGTTCATGACAAGGCTAGTTAGACACGGTAGTACAACTAGGATGGTTAGGATGAAAGCGTTAGGTGTACACTTCAGAAGTGGGGTTAGTATTATCTCAAGGGAGTGAGATACTAACTTAAATATGAAGAGCATTCATGCATTTTATTTACTATAACATTAATCACTTGCTAAATATTTTCAAAATGTTTTGGGTTCTAGCCCTTGCAGTAAATATTTTTAAAATATTTTAGGTGTCCATCCATAGGGACGCTAGACTTGACTATCTATTCCGGGGATACGCAACTGCGACATATGTGGATGCACGCAAGAGTTGGAGTAGACCCTTCTTTTATTTCATTCCTAGATTAGGAATCTCATCTCAGTATTTTTATTTTGGGGTGTTGCCTTCAGGACTTATGCAGATTATTTCAGTTCTTGTATTGAGATTTATTATTAGCTGTTGGATATTCTGGTTTTGGATTTTGTAGCCGATGGTTTATTCGGCAAGTAAATTATTATTCAGTATCATTTTAGACAGTGATTGTGTGTATAGTTCAGTTTATTTTGTTTCCCCATATTCTTATCTGTTTAATGAAAGATAAAATTTGACACTTGCTTAATTTACTATTAGGTGATTAGTAATTAACATGGTTTTCAACAGTGATGCTAAGAATGTACTAAATGAGAATTCCGTTTTAATTTAATAAAGGACTGATCACTCAATATTTAATTGGGCGGGGTGTCGCATATACTAAAACTACTGCTACGCACTCCTATTTATAGGAGGTTTTACAAAATCGAGATAATGATGAATAACTTTGAAGAAAATCTCGAAACATTGAAACGCTCGTTGGGTCGTTGGAACGAGGTCAATCTCATTCGAACGACACCACTCATCTCGTTCGAACAACCTTTAGTGACCTTTCCAATGAAAAAATAGTGTAAGATAAAAATAGTTCGTTTGAAGTTTTGTTCAAAGTTAGTTTGAACTTCTAATGAGATGCTTAGGCTCGTTTGAATGACATAGTCAATATCATTATAAAGACCTATCGATTTTCCAAAAATTATTTTAAAAATAGATAAAAACTTGTAAAGAGTTTTTATAAAACCAACATCCATTTATAATATTCCAAAAATAAAAAATATATATGCATTCATACTTGAGAGATCCTCGAAATATGGAGACACTAATAGGGCATAAAAATTGGCAGGGTGAATATTGATCTTCTAACTTGGACACTACGTCTTCAAGTAAACATGTCATAGGTTTTAAAGGTCAAACATACTCAAAGGATTTATCCAAACAAGGAATGGGACAAATTAATTTTAACGTAAATTTTTCCATACAAGTCTCCCCCTTTGGATCTTCCGGGACAAAACACAAAAGGAAAAACCTATGGTCCTACAGTCTCTCTAAAAGAATTAATTTCCAACCCTGAAAGGAAAAGGTACAAACTCTGGTAAGGCTCATATTGAGAAGCTTTGCTCTTGAGTAAACTTCACCACATCATTACAAGCCTTCACAGTTAAACACACCTTCAAATGAAAATAGAATATACAATAATATAAATCCTCATAAGAATAAACCATCCCCTTTTGTCTAAAAATCACTACCCAAATTAAGATGTCTCCCCCTAAGTAAAAAAATCTCCCTTGGACTGTAAAGCTTGAGATACCATTTCTCCCTATTTTTGTTCAAGATTAGACAAAGTGAAATAATCGAAATAAAAGAATTTCTACTCAATATGACCAAATCTCCCCTAAATGAAACATGGGTAGGCATAAATAAAAAACAAGTATGTCATGCAGTGGCGTAAAGTGCAACAAGTAATGACAAAAAAACACATAAACACAACCTTAAATAATCCAAACTATAAACAAAAGATATTAATTCGATGCATAAACAATGATAGCAAGAAAAAAACAATAACGATATGATCATATAGCATACCAATTTGAAACCAAAAAATAACATGTGGCATAAATGGAATAAATGAAAACAGAAACACTCAAAGAAAAATGATATCATATATATAAAAATGTCAAAGATAACAATGATGCACACAAGTATATATAGGTATAAACACCAAAACTAGACAAAAAAACACATAAGTTTTCCATACTAGTATAGTATCGATATGTCTAAACAAAGGTGGTACGGAGTGAGGTGCTTGAGCTAGAAACAAACGAAATAGGATCCAATCACTCACAAGGAGTTCTATTTGACAGTATTAACTTTATCAGACAAAGTTTAGCCTTATAGTGATAGATAAAGTGAACTCATAAATTGATAAACAAGAACAATATATACTGGCCTAGAAAATATTGATGAATTTCAAATCAATATTGTCAAACATGAATTGACTAGGACTCATTGTGCAAACCAAATTATCTTCAAGTTATAACACCCTCAAAATTATAGTTCTTCAGTATTTCTCTCTCTCATTTTCTAAAAGATATTAATTTTGAAGGATCAATGAAACAAATTGGCCTTGACAATTTTATCTTTTCTTTTTTATCTTAATTTTTTTTGCTCTAACCGACAGTAGCCTTTCACACAAGGAAGATTTATCTCTTTGTAGGCCTTTTTCATGCACCCTCATATTTTCAATTAAGAAATAAAACTTGAGAGCAATTGTTCTTACATGCACAAATCCCCCATAGTAAAAAAGATATGTGTATGACTAGATTTTAGGAGAATATTGCAATTAGTTTATGTAACATATGATGTTAAAATCCAAGAGCTCGTGCATCTGTGTGCGGAGGCATATGAAAAGTGAATCCATTAAGCAAGTCATTTTTGAATCACTCCACACAGGCATGAGTAACAATAATCATAAGCATTAAAAATCATAATAAAATGTTCTTGACACATGGAAACATGAAATGAAGTGGATTCAAGCACACCGATATGCCACACAAAATGTGTATAACTAAACTACAAATATACAAAATTCTTTTAGAGTTTTTAAAAATTTGATTTTTAAAAGACACCACATGAAAAAAAAACTCAAAAGACAAAGAAGGTTCTTTTTTGATTTTTCACAATAAAGTCTTAAAAAAGAAAATAAAAAACAAAAGACTCAAACATCATAAAATTAGAAAACACATATAACACGATGTACAAATGCTAGTGTATAAAAACATGCAAACACTACCAACCATAAGATATAGTATGAGAAGAATCGTGTGCAAGAATGTGAGAATCAACCAATCTAACATTCAATGCCTCACAAAACTAATTTCCTAACCCAAATAGATGAATACTTAATGCTTCGGGTTTTAGGAACCATGGTGACATAAGATCTAGACTTTCTAGGACCTTTTGTAAGATCAGAACAAAACATCCTAAGGTGACCTCTTCTACCACCATGTGGACATGTGTAAGAATGAGGAATACGACCTTTGGGTTGACCTTTTCAAATGTTCTGGACAACGATTGATAGTTTAAAATAAAAATTAGTCCTATCTTTAATAGCTGAAGTATTTTAATCATTGAAGCTAATACCATCACTACTTGAGTCTCTTAAATCATATTCTTACTTCAAAATTTTAGACTCAAGCAAAGAATTAGACTCTTATAATGTTAGGGACTCCTTCAAATTTTAAATAATACCTAGAAGGTTAACTCACTCCCCCTCAATGTAAGTGAATTTATCCCTAAGAGTCTTTTCATGTGACCTCAAAACTTTTATCAATCATTATCCTCTATGGCACGATCTTTCACCTTAGTCTCAAACCTCTTAGAGTCTTTTAATTCTTTCTTTAAAACAGGGACTCTATCATCACTCTCTTTTATGGACACTTTTAAGTTTTGAAAATTTTGTTTCATATCCTTGAGCTTATAACATAAGATATCTCTTTGAGTTTGAAAAGTTTGAAAAAATTCAATTTCATTTTTTAAGAAAAAAATTATTTTTCAATAAATTTAACTCTTTTTGCAAACTTCATATTAAAACTAGTTAATTTTTGTCATAATTATGAAGCTCATTAAATTCCTCTCGAATATCAAAATCATCATCATCATCGCTAAACACATCGAATAACTTATCACTACGATGACCCATTAAAAGAAACAAATAAACTCTAGAGAAATAGATAAACAACCAAACAATCCTAAAACTGCACAAAATAGGGATTTACATGATATCTTAGTATTCCTTCTCTGATACCACTTGAAAATCATGTTGGGTTCCAACTATGGATACGATCACAAAAATAAGCAGATCACTATTTTTAAATTTTCTAAAATTTAAGTTCAATTAAATGAATTAACCCAAATTAAAATGTACACCGATTGAATAATAGTTTTGTTGAAGCAAATTAACCAGTTTTATCTTTATCCTAAAGCATGCATCTAGGTAATTGTGGGATAAAATATATCAACTCGCATAATATGTTGGTTTACGAGGAAAACTCGTAATGGGAAAAACATCGAATGACCTAGCCATGTGAATTCACTACGTACGGAATTACAAAGGACACGATAGTAGACTTTATAATGACCTTGATGCCCTCATAGGGCTTGATGCTCTTCATTTCCCAACCCTTACCAGAGTGACACGAAGGAGTCCATCCGAGAAGTAGCCATAACGTCTGAGTCCATACATTCCTCGGTATTTACCAAACATTTTCTGCAACCATCTATGGATTGGAACACATAATCCACCACTTCTTCATGGAAACACCACACAGCGGAGTCCACTATGTGTAAACAACAAACGTGTACGGAGTCCACCACATGAAACAATTCTCAATAAGTTGAATGGAATAAACCTTAGTGCCCACAAACTAAGATCTCAAATCATATAATATGATAAAACTTATATCTTTACACGATTGGGTGTAAATAGGGTTTGGATTTGAAAAACTTGATCATGGATGATCCCTTAAATATGGAAAGCTTTTTGTAAGAATTTGGGAACTCAAATAGAATGTAAAATTCTCTAATAAAATTGTTGCTCTGAACTCCTATTTATATTAGGTTTTCCAAAATAGAGATACGGAGAAAATAAAAAAACATTAAAAAACTCATTGGGTCATTCAAACGAGCTCAATCTCAACGAACGCGCGAATAGATTCTAACGAACTTTCCCGCGAAAAACCAGTGTAAGATAAAAATAGGTCGTTCGATGTTTCGTTTGAAATTTTTTTTAACATCTAACGAGATGCTTAGGCTCATTCAAGCGATATAGTCAATGTCGTTCAAGGAACCTGCTAATTTTTTTTAAAAACAAAATGGATAAAAACTTTTTAAAGCATTTTTATAAAACCAACACTCAATTATAAGATTCCAAGTATAAAAAATATATATGCATTCATATTTGAGAGATCCTCAAAACATGAAGATGAAAAAAGGCACGAAACTCGACACAATGAATGTAGATCTTATAACTTGGTCATTACATCTTCAGGTAAACATGCCATAGGCTTGAAAGGCCAAACATATTCAAGTCCTAAACTATGACTCCAAGGTTTTATCTAAATACGAAATAAGCCAAAATACATACAAATTGACTCCATCGATTATTTTTCCTTAGAAATCTCCTTGTTTGGCTATTCCAAGACAAAACATAAAAAGAAAAACCGATGGGCCGCTAATATATCTAAAAGACTCCATGCCCAACCCCAAAAGGAAAAAGTACAGATACTTAATAGACTCACATTGAGTAGCTTTGATCTTGTGTAAACATCATCGCATCATCGAAAACATTTACACTTAAACACAACTTAAAATGCAAAGAGAATATATAATAATATAAATATGCATAAGAATAAACCACCCCCCTTTGTCTAACCATCTACACCTCGGTTAGGACGTCTCCCCCAAGGAAAAAATCTCCCTTAGACTATAAATATTGAGATACTCAAGTCCTAACCTATGACAAAAAGGTTTTGTCCAAAGACGAAATAAGCCAATATATATATAAATTGACTCCATAGGAAATTTTTCCTTATAAGTGTTTGACCTCAAATTGATCACAGAGATTGTATAACCTTACATTCTCAAACTTGTTGTCATTATTAATGATTATTACATACGGTACACCGTATATTTCAATGAAGAGTTTCCAAATTAATGCATGGACTTTTTATTTGTTGATCCAAGAAATTGGTTTGGCCTACACCCACTGGTGTAGTAGTTAATGGATATTAAGAGGTATCTTTCACTCCCACCTTTTGATTAAAAATAGGCTTGTGTTTTCAATGACCCATAAGGAAAATGTCCATCGTACCATGATTAATTGGATATAATATGTTAGATGGATGATGAAACTAGTTGCCTATCCGCATTTGTGACAACATCGACTATAGTATAATACATCCTTAGTCAAGGTCGGCCAATAGTAACCTTGGTTTAGTTCCCGTTGGGCCAAGATGAATGTTCTAGCATGGTCTCCACATACAACCTTGTGCAGACCTTTAAGGAAAACCTTTGATTCTGATGGATGAACGCATATTAGTAGTGGTCGAGTGTGTTGGGGATGTATTCCTAGAACCATGTATGACTTTATTTATTAATAAATGTTTTTGTGATTCATTCTAAAATGAGAATCATAGTTATGACAGTGCCTTATATTTTTTAAATTTATTGTATTAAATGTTGGTCAATTGAACTTAGTAGGAATTCTGGTAACTTGGGTACGACCTGATCATAAAATTTCATAATTCTAGTTCTAGTTAAATTGAACAGTTTGCAACCTAGATAAAGAGTTGGCATCCTATTAGTAAAGCCACGAGAATAATCTTAGCAGTTTATATTGACTATAGGTACTAGTTAGAACTTGTCAGACAGTTCAAAGAGGATTGTATTAGTGCATCGAGAATATATTAAACATAACAAGGTTTATATTCAAGTCTAGGTGTTGACTATATTAGACTTGCACAATCTCATAATGTTTACAAAGTTTGCATTGATTCTTGACTCGAGGATTGGGATCTTCAAATATTTACTTCTATGATTGTTATGGGTGGGATCCAATTTATTGGGTCTAAAAGTTAGGAAAATATTATGTGGACATGTCTGAGATCAGGATCCAGAGGAATACAAGTCTAGGAGATATACTTGATTATGATACACCTTGATAAACTTATAAGTTTTGACTCTACTAGTAAACCTAATCAGTGGATTATTTTCTAATCCGATAGGGTATCAAATGTGTTGAGTTAGAGATCAAGGAGTAAAAATATATTGGGGTAAATGAATTAGCGGGGAATTGAATTTCACCAAATGAGAATTGTAAGCTTTACATGGGGAATCACATTATGCATTATCAAACTTTGGAAATAAGATCTCATTATTCAAGTAATTCCGTGATAATTAAATTGAAGTGAAATTATAATTATTTAGTGTAATTAATTATAATTAAATGGGAATGAAAATATATTACGAGAATTAATTTGTGATTATTAGTCATGGGTTCCTTATATAGTCCACTACCCAAGTAGTAGGCTTAAACTCTCTGGAAACCCTAGCTATCCTACGACCATTTTGTGTACCCATATAGATGTGTCTAAGTTATGGTTTTAAGATGCGTGAAACAATTTAAGTGTGGGATAGAGAGAGAGGGGGGAGGAAAAAACTATTCATTTTTTTGTGAAGGGTGAGAATAGAGAAAGTGATTTCTCTCACAAGCCATCAAGTTTTCATCTCTGAGAATGCCCGCACATAAGTCTTACAGTGGGGGGATCATATATTACCAATTTGAGGAAAGTTTTTTCTCCCATTGTTATTTGTGTTTAATACATGTCCACCCTTATGTGTATACTTGTACTTCATGCTATGTGTTACACACACACACACACACACACACACACATTGCATGTGTGTGTGTGTGTGTGCGCGTGCGCGCGCGTGTGTGTGTTTATATATATTTTTAAGTGTTACACTCATGTTATATAATTATGTGCATTCTATGTGGAATTTATGAACATGTGTGTTGATTTTACGCTACATTAAAATCATAGAGATTGAATATAAATTATATTGTGATAATTATATAGAGTTGATTTTTTTAAATTATAGAGATTGCATGAAGGAACCACACCCAAATAACTCAGGAAGTTTTGTAGGCAATCCACCTCATTTGTTGCCTTCGAAGTTGCAACAGATTCAACTTACATGGTAGAATTAACAATGAATGATTTCTAGATACTCCTTTAAATTATGGATCCACCTTTTAGGTTAAATACATAATATAAGGTCGAATTTTATGGAATCTTTATTCTATCGAAAATATGGTTTGTATACCTAATGGGTACAAAACTATTCGTTGGGTAAACTAGCACATAATCTTTAGTCTTTAAGGGTACTTGAGAATGTGCTTTACTGTACTCCAGTGCTCCTCGCCTGGGTTAGACTAGAATCTGATGACAATACTAATGGAAAAAATATGTCCAGTCCTATACACAATATACCATACATGAGTGTGGCGAATACCTAAGCGTAAGACATATTCCTCATCTTCTCTATCTGATCAACTGTCATTGCATAAAGAGATTCCATTCCTGAAAGCAAGAAATCATTTCTTAGAATCTTACATGCTAAAATTTTTGAGCGCATCATTGATATAAGTGGCATAGGATAAGCCTAACACAAAAAAAGTGCCTTAGACTAGGTTTGCACCTAGTCCATAATTTCATGCCTGTTGTTGAGACCAATTTAAAACGAACTTAGTTTAGAAAATAAGTAGTCGTCTCCAATGTATAAACCCCAAAAGAATCCGGTAGATCTGAATATCTCATCATGGATCTAACCATATCCAAAAAATTCTTATTCCATATTTTCATTACTCCGTTTTATTATGGAATCCCAGTGCAAACGATTAGGATGTAATCCCAACTGATAAATAATTCATCAACTCTAGAGATACTCATCTCCATGATCAAATCGCAGAGTTTGGATTAGTTTACCATGCCTATACTCCACTTTATTCTTGTACACTTTTAACTTATCAAAGGCATCATACTTGTGGTGCATACGGTAAATATATTCAAATCTCAAGTGATCATCAATGAAAGTGATGAAGCACTCTAGCCACCTATTGCTCGTATTGACATAGGGACACACAAATTAGAATTAGCCAATTACAACCCATCTTTGGATCTGTAGTCTTTAGTCGTGAAGGACCCATTGGTCATTTTACCTTCTAAATAAGATTCACGGAATAGAAATGCTTCCACTTCCAGTGAACTTAATTATCCATTTAAAACTACTCTTTGAATTATTTTAGTATTAATATGACAAAATCGTAGGTGTCAAAGATAATCTTAGTTCAACTTAAACGGTTTATTTCTCTTTAGGCTATTACCATTTTAGTTACACATTTCAGTATTTAGCAGTCTTTGTGAGATAAATATTATAATATAAAGATGATTTATAATGTGTGAGAACAAATAAAAAATTTCCATTTTATATAAAAACATCTTTTATAAAGTAAACCAAATATCCATTCAAAACTAAATTAGAACTCGAATTAAATTTGTTCAAATAGTTGGAATATAAAAACAATCTTCTACAATTAACTTTTTGTCCTCATCACAATTTAAAAATAAATTTCCTTTTATAAAAATGTTGACTTTCTATGATCCCCAATGAATAGAAATATATCTTCATCATTGAACTCCGTGGTAATTTACAGCCCCTATAAAGAATTTCAAATATTATTATTGATTTTTGAATTTACACACCATGTACCGGTAAATTACACCACAAAAGATGTCTCAATGACTAAGGAAAAATAATTATTTCCATTCTTTTGTTGTGACAAGTAGTCGGGTACTTCTTCTTCTAATGTTCTGACTACTTTAAGATATAACACTTGCCTTATGGATGTTTACCCTCTACCTGAGGCTTAAACACAATTTTAACTAATACGGGTTATACCTGAGACTTTCCCTTTCCCTTTTTCTTACCTTTCAGGACAGAAGAATATGGGCATCTCTCACTAACATAAATAATACCCTTTTCATCATATTATCTGTAATTTGAAGTTATTTAAGTAGTTGCTCGAGTGAGTAATCAAAATATTTCTTCATAGAATAATTTAGGCGAAACTACTTAAAGGACTATAGGAGTGATTACAACTCAAAATCGATCTAGATTTCCCAATCGATTTCACACCCAAGGACCTTTAATTTCCTCAAGATGTACACCATATTTAGAATATGGTCCTAAATGGGAGTACCATCAAGAATGTTTGTCCCTACCAGCCTTGTTATAGCATCCCATCTTATGGCATGGTTTTGATCCTCAAATAAATCCCCGAGGTTTAGAATCATATCGTAAGCACTTGACATATTTTGTTGTTGGTGTTGAAACACATTATTCATAGAGGTAAATAGGTAGGAATGAGTCATATAATCATCATTTTGTCACTTCTGAAAAGACGGGACATCCTCTATGGATGTTCCTTCATTAAGCTTGATAGAGCATGGTTCGTTAAAATAAACATAAAATTATTAACAATTAGGATAATGTCAAAGTTTATTTTCTAGTCTATAAGGTTCATTTTAGCTAATTTTTATCCTTTAATATGAAAGTATGTGGTTTAAATGCTAAGCCCATTTTGAAATATGAGAATCGTCATTTAAAAAAAATTAAATGAATTCAAATTAAGTCTCTTAGAATTTAAGTTAAATTAAATTTTAATTTTGGTTCCCTCTACCGCCAATTAGAATTAATCACGTCAAGAATCTTAGTTCTCTGTGAAGTGATATTTATCTATGGGAGCTTAAATCATGTCACCTTGAACTAGAAAGATTTTCATCTTTCAATTTTGTTCTTCAAATAGTGTAGGAAATTTGTATCCTATATAATTAAATTTCTATCTTCTTTTGGTCCCATGGCTAATAAAGGTGGCATATATGGGGGAGGATATCATTAATTGCATTTAAGTGTGTATCATGTGTTTGTTCGTTGAAATGAAATTCACTCGTACAGGACATCCCATATGGGGGACCAAACTTACTCACATTTAATTTCAAGGAACTATCACTTAAATTTTAAAAAAATATAATAATGTCATGAATAATCCCTTTTAATGGGGAGGAAATCCAAATACTAATAGGAGAAATTAATCACATAACATTTTTAAAGTATAAATGGAGAAAGCAAGGTTTATATTGAAACCCCTCTCTTAATTAATATTTTAAATTTGAGGGTATTTTGAAAAATAATTCATTCAGTTCTAAACTCTTGAATTAAATCCTTGGTTATTCCCCATTTACTTATGAAAATTAAATTACCCGATCTCATTGTTTTAATTTTTAAAACGTTAAATCATTTTTAAATTAAAATAAGACTAGGAGATCATAATTTAAATTACAAATTAAAACAATTACCCGATTAAATTCAATTTAAAAAGTAACAAATAAAAATAGATTTGCCAAAAAAAATCGTGATCCAGGTCGGTCTCAAAATTAAAATTGTGTTGTCATTAAAAATGGGTGTTCCTAATTAATTAATTAATAATCGCCGCACAAATTTATGATGTAATTAATTAAGACATATAATCAAATACGATCACATGCAATTTGATATCGAAAAGGACACAGTCCTCTATATCTTTGCCTAAAATTCTTCTTTTTTAAAGAGTCCCCAAGGATAAAAACCTCTTTGGATATGATCCCATTTTGCAACAGATACTGGAAGTAGTAGAGTCCAACACAAAACTAAAAATAATCATAATAGTCCCTGATCTTCACTACCACCCGCGATCACGGGATCTTCCTTTACGATCGCGGCCTCAGTACATGGATTCCTTCCTCATGGTTCTAGGTGTTGGGGGTTATTCCTAAATCCATGTGTAAAACATCTTATTATTGATTAAACAAATATTGTTTTATTCATTTTGAAATAAGAATCAAGTTTGTGAAAATGATTTATATTTTTTTCAATATATTGATTGATATAAATGTTGGTCCATAGGGCTTAGTAGGAATTCTAGTGAGTAGTCTTCGATTCGGTTACAAGGAGATTGAAATTTTAGTTCTAGAACTATTTAACAGTTCAAAGCACAGATCGGGAGTTAGCATCCTATCAAAGTGGTTGTGATGCAATCTTTAGTTGTTTATCTCAAACTATGGGAACCTGTATGATTTTTCAAAAACTTCTACAATAGTTCAATAGGAACTTGTGATCGTTATATCCTAGGAATGTATGGAACATGACCACTCATAAGATTTGAGTCTAAAGGTTGTCTCGATTAGACTTGGGCAATCTCACACCATTTGCAAAGGGTGCACAGATTCTTAATCTATGAAATTATGAGGATTGGAATGCTTATGTCATTGTTGCTTTAATTAATATGGTTGTGATTCAGCCTTAGCTTAAATAAAATGATCCTTGCATATTGTGTAATAGTTATGTAGGTTGGGTTTGAGATCTTAGTTCAGAGAATTTCCCCTCTGGGGATACCTTGGATTACGATATCCCATTAATAGACTTATAAGATTTACTTCCACTAATAAACATGATCAATGAATTATTTATAATCTGGTGGAGGAAAAAATAAGTTAAGTCTGAGAATTAACGAACTTATTAGATGTTAGTTAAAGTCAATGAGCAAAACATTTATTTAACTAAGCTTACGGTGGTTTATCCGTAGTTATTTTTGTCTCTTAGATTCGATACGGTTGTAATAATTAGGTTTTGTAATTATTTCATTATCGATGTATTTTGAGTCATTTATGAAGGTCTGTAATGTTTCTTTACACTAAGAATCATGTATTTGTGTGGTTTTAAATGTTGGAAAATTTTCATGGAGTTTCATGAAGATTTGAAAAAGTTATGGCCCTTTTGTATAAGAAATCCGAGAGGAAGAAGTTGTCATGTACAAGTATTTTAGATTGATTCAAAAGAAAAAATGAATCAATGTTGGTCCCGAATCAATTCGACCGGGTACATGATGTTTTTGTGGCTTGGTTATTTGGTTTTTTCTGGTGGCTTCTCATGGTGGTTCTTCCTCATCTCCCCTCTAGACTAGGTTGGATCGGTTTTTTGAAAGAAATATCTTCAATAAATCATGTTTGTGATGGAGTCTACCTGAAGTTGGAATCCATGTCAAATGGAAGTATTATAGAATAAGGATTCTTGGGCTTGAAGATTTCTACTTAAAGAAGAAATTTAGGGCATAATGGAAAGGGAAAATTTTGTCCTTTCATTTTCTACTGCATTTATTTATTCATTTGCAATGTCTCATTATTTTATTACGTTGTATAATTTGTGTGCAAACTAATTGAATCATTATGAACACCCATTTTAAGGACAACTTGGATTTTAATTTTGAGATCACCAATATTTTTTGAATTTTTTTATTGTATTTAGTTTTCTAAATTAAATTAAATCAGGGTAATTAAAATTAAGATGTAAATTAAAGTGAGATATTCGGGTTTCATTATGTAAAATTCAAATTATTATTTTTATTTTAAGAAAATTAAAATGTGAAATCAAGACATTTAATTCATATAAGTAAATTTGGAAATTACCAAGGTTATAAATTCGATCTTTTGGAAATTGAATAAATTCTTTTTTAAAAACCCTTAAGTTTTAAACAACTAAGTGGGAGAGTGGTCTTAACATAAACCCCATTGTCTCCATCAGTATTTTAAAATTGTGATGCAATTAATTCCTCTTGTCAGCTTGATCTACCCCCCCCCCCCCCAATCCGACAGTCTTAATTGCAGTATGACGAAAATTTAAAATTCTTAAGTGATGGTTTAGTGGAGCTAAATGTGAGTGAGTATGATTCTGCCATCGAGAAAGTTCTACGTGAGCGGGTTAATTTTATTAGATGAACCGGTGGTTTACACTTAGACATAACTTTTAATATCTTCCCCATCAGAGTCACTGTTATGAGTTATGGGATCGAAGTTCTTAGATTATTCAATTATGTAGGATAGAGAATCATAAACTATCCAGGTACATCATTTAGACATGAATATCTAGTTCAAGGTAAAATGATTTAAACTCCCATCGAGAAATCTCACTTCATAAAGGACGTGTAATTTTCGACAGGATTTTACTTTTAAAAATTAGCGGTGAGAGATGACACTTTAAAATAAAATCTAAGATAAATTCTCACATGTATATGTTTTAAATTAATTTGCTTTTCAAATTTTATAATTCTAAGATTTCAAAATGGGACCATCATTTAACCCACTTGCTTCAATCTTGAAGGACAACAAGTTAACTAGAATAAACTACATAGACTAGAAACACAATCTGGATATTGTCCTAACTACTAAGAACTTTAAGTTTGTCATGATGAAGACATGCCCTGCCAAGTCGGAAGAAAGGGCACCCGAAAGGGATGTCAAAGCTTACCAGAGGTGGAAAAAGGCTGATTAGATGGCTCGTTGCTACATATTGGCCTTTATGACTAATATGTTATAGCACCAGCATCAACATATGTCCATTAGTTATGACATGATTTTGAACCTCATAGATATGTTTGAGGATCTGTACCGTTCCACAAGGTTAGACATTATGGCAATTTTGGTCAGAACAAGATGCCTGAGGGTATTCCCGTATGTGACCATTTTTAAAGATGATGTCCATCTTAGAGGAATATGAAGTCCTTAGATCTGAAATCGATGGAGAAAAAAAAGTTTATTTCGTGTTCCAATCACTATCGGAATCCTTTAAACAGTTTCACCTAAATTATTCTATGAACAAATTTGATTAGTTACGGGCATAATTGCTTAAGGAATTTGAGGCTGTGAAGAATATGAATAGGCATAAGGGTGTGGGTCAGGTTCTGAAAAAGGCCCATCTACTTTTATCGGTACCTGGTTTGTAGATTCACGAGCCACAAATCATTGAGACGTATTTTTTGGTGAAATTGATTATTACCGAATATTTCATTTAATTACCCTTAAACTTATGCATTTTAGCCCCCTTGGTACTATAATTGCTATAATAATGCTCATTAACGAGAAAACCTCCGTTTTATGGGCTAATATGTTATTTGAGGTATTATGTAGATTTTATAGGTGTTACGATGCTTAGTATGAAGTTTGGGAGCGTTCCAGTAAAGTTCCGTCGCGATTCGCACGTTCAGGGGCATTTTTATAATTTCACACTTCGGGATTTTTGCCCAAAGTATTCATGAAAGTTATATCCCTCGGACCAAGATTCGCGTGACTGCGAACGGTGCTCTAATCGGAGTCCGAACAAAGGAAACATGGACCTTTAATCGAAAAAGAATTATAAGAAAAATAACAATTTCATTAATACCCACCATATCCCTTTTCTCTTTCATTAACAATTTCATAAATTCCCTATATGTCCCCAACTCGATTTTTGCTCGGGTTTTGGGTTCGTCCCAATTTGAGGACTTTTGTCCGAAATTGGAGCTCGATTTTGGTCCACACGCATAAATGGGTCTTGGACATGTACAAATTGGAGGGTTTTGTTGGCCATTAATGGAGCTTGAGCTTTGTCTATGGTGGAGTACAAATGGGTCTTGGCAAATACACAATTTGGAGGCTACATTTTGGTTCTTGGCAGCCAAGTGGGTCACGGGTTCTTAACTTCGGGTCATGTGGAGCTTCAGTTTTGGTTGACCATCAATGGCGGGTCTCAGATTAGAACGAAATGGATTTTATTTTGATCAAAGTCAAGTGGAGTTTGGGGGCTATGTTTTTTGTCACCAGTCGACCGTGATTTGGTCGTCGGTCAACCTAGTTTTGGTTTTTTACCATGGCTCCGAGACAGTGTGCCTTTGCCTCTTTTTGCGGTTGACTGGTCACCACCCCGGTCTACTGGGACTCTGTTTCTTCGTCCGAGATTGTGTATACCTGTTACCCTTTACTTTCTTTTCTATTTTTTATTTCCTTTTTCCTTTTTCTTTTCTTAGTTAATTAAGAGACTTATCCTTTATTTCTTTTTTTTCAACTTACTATAAGTAGCCCCTTTTGGTTATTTGTAGATATAATTAGTTTTAGATAGATTTTTGTTGGTTTTCTCATTGAGAGCTAGGGTTTGGATCTTATTTTGGGTGTGGCATTTTCTCCCTCCTAGGGTTTATTCGTATAATGGGTTTGCCTGTCGCGGTTGTGTAAGAACACTAGCCATCATGTTCTTCATCAATCCAAGTTCTATTGTTTGTATTTCTTGCTTTATTTACTTGCTTTATTTAAATGTTTTGTAATGTAGATTTACCACTTTCTATAATACGTGCTTTTACCTTACTTTTTAGCTAATTGAGTCTAGGTTGTGTTGGATTGAACTCACCTAAGGGTTAATGGGTTTCTTTGCTTTGGTGATCGAGTTTTATGAGTTTATTTTGAGTGGGTTGTCCTAGTTATTACGCCTAGGAGATTTAACGGGGTATATCATGTATGCTTCGTATTTACGACCTTACGTGCGTCATTTTCGGGGTATTTGTTGACGCCAAAATCTTATTAGACTTTTATGCAAATTTATGGGTATGACAACTCTGGGTTTAACTAACTGTCGAAACGAGACTCGATCTTAATAACTCGTCGACCCATGTAACCATTTGATACTAATTAACTCGGGGTAAGGGATATTCGACGTAACCTATAGTTTTTATTCTCTTTGTTAACGTAGTTTTAAATACACTCATGCCTAGTTTATTTTCTATTTCTTTTTAATTAGCAAATTATCTTTTACACTTTTATTTTAGAAATATTAAATTGATTAAATTCTAGCACTAGTATCTGTGGAATTTTTGATACCCGGACTTAGCCACTATACTCCCTTAAAAGAGTGAGGTCTATAGTTTAGGTTTTTGTATTGAGGAGGTGAACAGAAAACAGTGATCGACATTTTGACACGCGCTACTTTTCCCTCTTTATTAAAATGGCGCCGTTGCCGGGGACTTGATGTTTTAGAATTTATTTGATTTATTATTTCGTAATATTTTCTTTCTATTTGTATTTTTTGCCTTACATTTTTGTAGGACTTCTACATTTGAGTGCTAAGAAACACTTGAATTTTTCACGCGCGCATCACTTTGTGGGATTTTCCACTTCGAGCAATATTTGGGGTAAGCATGTCTTATTCCAATCCGTTCGATAATCGCTATGATCATTCTCAAAATCCCCGTAAACTTATGACTTTTGGTCAATATTTAAAGTCCTAAAAAATTGAAAATTCTAAAATATCTTTGGGTGAGTATTACAAAAGTCAAGCTTTGGAGTGCGTGTATTTTGAGGATGATGATAACGATTTTGGGCCTCTAATTCAATATAATAAGAATGCTGAAACTAAAAGCTATAGCTTTCAAAATTCCTATAATAATGATTTTGAGTATAGTCCCGAGGGTAATTTTCAAAGATGTCATTTTCAAGAATCCGCGCCTCGGCCTATGACTTTCAGCGAGGGTTTGCGTATGCTTGAAAATGAGAAAATTTAAAATCATTATCGGGAAGAAAATCATTGTTGGGAGCATGAGTTGGATTTATTATTTGAATCCGACGACGATTTTTCTTTCGAGACTTTTGAAGTCGAGGAATGTTTTGAACCAAATGAGGACTTGTGCCTACTTTGGAACAAAGCATTCTTAAATTGGCCCATGGATTAATTGATAATGAAAGTGAGGATGAAATGGAAGTAATGTCCATTTGCAATGAAATGATTTTTTTTTGCCCCCCAAAGAAGAATATTTCATTGAAAATGATCTTATTTCCTTCAAAACTCAATCTTCAAGTGATGATGACTCATCTCACGAGTTTGAATTTCTTTCCTCCCCATTTTCACTCTCCATTATCGAACCAACGCTAGTACCCGATGAATCGGTTTCAAACTTTAAAGTGTTAAACCTTTTCACTGATGAGGAGTACTTGCTCGTGAAGGCATCTTTGCCTCCATGTGCACCACCTCCCATTCCAAGTTCAAAATATTTGGGAGAAAATTCAGTTTTTTTTAACCCACGTGTTTTTGTCACCCGTATTATCCAAATCCCCCATCCTCCCTCCAAAAATATTAATTCGGGATGGTTCCTTTCTTATGCCTTACACATGCCTTTTGTTGTTCAAATGGAATTACTATTTTCCGGAAGGAATGATTTCAAGTGAGGGTACACCGGTTATTCTCCAAAGTTAAATCGTGGTTTGGGTGGACCCTCAAAAATTTCAACTTTTAGTGTATAGTTAGTGTGTAGTCTAAATTATAGGCTGTACATAATTAGTTTATTTTCTTTTTAATTTAGTCTAGTGTAATTATTTAACTTTTTAGTATTTGTTCTTTCTATTCTTGGTACTAACTTATTTTGTAGATTCATTTGGACTTGTGCTTTCGGAGATCGCTCCAATTTTGGGTAATATCGTTCTTTTCCTCTTTTTATGTTGTGTTCTTAATGCACATTGAGGACAATGCAACGTTTTAGTTAAGGGGTGTAGGATATTCTATCCATGTCTTTGTTTAGTCCATTGATTTGCTCATAGGTTTGTTACTATGTATGCTTTTCTAAAAAAAATTAAAAATTTCAAAAAGAGTTTCTTTCATTTTTTTCTCCTTTGTTGGGCATTTTGCCTTTGTTTCCGATGATAAATTTAAATAAATGCCCGATCCAATAAACAGCTCAATGATGCATGTTCTCGATTTTAGAAGTTATTAGACTTTAGTCCTCAACCATTGATATTGTGAATAACTTCATGAATTAAACTTTAATCCTATGTGCACATGCACTTTTCTTGCTTTATTGATTTGGTTTAAGATTTTTATAACTCGGTAATATTTTTTTGCATTGTATATACTTACACCGAGTGAGCTTTGGGCTTTCCTTCATGTGTGAGTGTTATAAACTTTTCTTTCCTCTTTGAAAACGTTACAGTTGTTGGTAATCTCGCTATTCTTTCATTAATCGTTCATTAATTGAGTTTATATCTTGAAATGTGTTACTTGAGTATGATTTTCATATATTGTTTTGACTCGAAAATCGTGTAAACTTTAGGAAATGATCATAGGCCGTCTTTGTTATATCACCTATATTGACCTTGACCTCGTCTTAAATGTTTTCCCTCGTCAACCCCCTTTGAGCCTAAATATCAGCCTTTCATTTCATTACCCAAAATCCCATAACCAACTCCACATTGGAGTTATAAGCCATACATATTACCTTCCGTACCTTTATTTGGAATGATACTTGGGATTGAATGATGTTGTGTTGCGGTTGAAATTTAGGCATGTGAGTGTGTGAAAAGTAAAGAAAAGAAAGAAGTGAAAAAGGGTGAAAAAAATAAAGTAGAAAACAAAAGGGGAAAAAAGTGAGATAAAGAAGAAAACTAAAGAAAGAGAAATTTGTATATGTTGTGTATAGTGTTCAATAATCTTTGTTTACTCTCCTCGTTGTTATATTCAATGCCTTTTATGGAAGTTATTTTCCAATTTTAAAATTGCCCATAATTTCCATTATACCGAGTTTTCATCCCCGAACACTTTGAAGCCGTACATATACCTTTCATTTTGTACCTTAATCCCAAACCTACATTACAACCCTATAAAGTCCTATATGATCCTAGGGTGAATTCAATTTAAAAGTTTAAATAGTTTTGATAATCTGTGAAAATGCATTTTGCCTCCTTTAATGAGCAGTATCTTTCATTGAGATTACAATTTTTCATTTTATATATAGCGTTCTTCATTTGTGGCATGTGTGCAGCCTAGTTTCCATTTATATTTACTCTTTATGCTCGCATGTTCTGTGTGTTACCTCCCAGTTTCGAGTGAATTCAGTTGGTGACTGTAATGCCCGTGAGGATTGAATATATGCACGCTTTAATTTTTATCCAGTTTATTTAAGTTTTTGCCAAATCACACTTTGCATGTGCTCTCTCCCCTCCCACATTTTAAGGTTTCAATTCTATGAAGTTCATTCTATAATATTAATAATACGGACTTTTGCGTGAATTCATTCACTTTGCTCATAACGTGTTTGAAATATTTTTCGTATTTTTGAGTTTGTCGCATGTGATTAAGCATATTTTGAGGAAACCAAATGATGTTTGTGGATTTCATCCCTGAAAACCCTCACGAGACAACACTTGTCCACTAGGGTAACCTAGGGGTTTAACGACTTATTGCATATGCTAAATGCAATCGTTCGCCCGCGAAAGTGGCCTTATCCCTTTTATTGCTTTTGTATATATCTCTTGTTTTGCGGTTTTTTTACAGTTCTTCTTGCGTTGAATTTCATTACTAGGGGCTAGAAATGTGTAAATTAGGGGGTGTGATTATTATCAAATAATGCATTCAATCACCCTCGAACTTATGCAGTTTAGCCCTCTTGGGTACCTTAATTCCTATAATTATTTTCATTAACCAGACAACCTCCATTTTATGAGCTAATATGTTATTTGAGGTATTATTGAGCTTTTATAGGTGTTACGATGCTTAGTATGAAGTTTGGGCGCGTTCCGATAAAGTTCCATCGCGATTCGCACGTTTAGGGGCATTTTTGTAATTTCACACTTCGGGATTTTTGCCCGAAGCATTCACGGAAGTTGTATCCCTCGGTCTAAGCTTCGCGTGACCATGAACGGTGCTCGAATTGTAGTCCCAATGAAGGAAACACGGACCTTTAATCGAAAAAGAATTATAAGAAAAATAACAATTTCATTAATACCCACCATGTCCACTTTCTCTCATTAATAATTTCATAAATTCCCTATATGTCCCTAACTCGTTTTTTGCAGCAAACTCAATTCAGAGATGGCGATTTTGGCCCTAGGCTTGGTTTTTTTCGGGTTTTGGGTTCGTCCCTAATTGAGGACTTTTGTCTGAAATTGGAGCTCGATTTTGGTCCATTATCACAAATCGGTCTTGGACATGTACAAACTAGAGGTTTTTGTTGGCCATTAATGGATCTTGATCTTTGGCTATGGTGGAGAACAAATGCGTCTTGGCCAATACATAAATTGGAGGTTGCGTTTTGGTTCTTGGCAGCCAAGTGGGTCACAGGTTCTTAGCTTCGGGTCATGTGGAGCTTCGATTTTGGTTGGCCATCAATGGTGGGTCTCGGATTGGAAAAAAATGGGATTTATTTTGATCGCAACAAACTGGAGTTTGGGTGCTGCATTGTTTGCCACCGTTCGACCATGATTTGGCTGCCAGTGGATCGGGTTTTGGTTTTTTGCCTTGTCTCCGAGACAGTGTGCCTTTGCCTCTTTTCGCAGTCGACCGGTCACCACCCCCGGTCGACCAGGACTTTGTTTTATTGTCCAAGATTGTGTATACCTATTACCCTTTACTTTATTTTCTATTTTTTTATTTTCATTTTCTTTTTTCTTTTGTTAGTTAATTTAGAGACTTATCCTTTATTTCTTTTCTTATTTTTTTTCTTTATTTCTTTTTTACAACTTACTATAAGTATCCCTTTTTGGTTATTCATAGATATAATTAGTTTTAGATAGATTTTGTTGGTTTTCTCTTTGGGAGCTAGGGTTTGGATACTATTTTGGGTGTGTCATTTTCTCCCTCCTAGGGTTTATCCGTATAGTGGGTTTGCCCGTCGCGGTTATGTAAGAACACTAGCCATCATCTACTTCATCAATCCAAGTTCCATTATTTGTATTTCTTGCTTTATCTACATGCTTTATTTATGTTTTCTAGGTAATTTAGTCTAGGTTATGTTGGATTGAACTCACTTAAGGGTTGACGGGTTGCTTTGCTTTGATGATGGAGTTTTACGGGTTTATTTTGAGTGGGTTGTCCTAGTTATTATGCCTAGGAGATTTAACGAGGTATATCATGTATGCTCCATATTTATGAACTTGCGTGCGTAATTTTTGGGGTATTTGTTGACGCCAAAATCTTATTAGACTTTTATGCGAATTTAGGGGTATGACAACTCTGGGTTTAATTAACTGTCGAAACGAGACTCAATCTTAATAACTCGTCGACCCATGTAACCATTTTTAAATTAACTCGGTGTGAGGGATATTCGACGCAACCTATAGTTTTTTATTCTCTTTGTAAACGTAGTTTTAAATACACGCATGCCTAGTTTATCTTTTATTTCTTTTTAATTAGCAAATTATCTTTTACACTTTTATTTTAGAAATATTAAATTGATTAAATTCTAACACTAGTCTCTATCGATTTTTCGATACTCGAACTTGGCCACTATAATCCCTTTAAAGTGTAGTCTATAGTTTAGGTTTTTGTATTGAGGAGGTGAACAGAAAACAACGATCGGCCTTTTGATACGCGCTACTTTTCACTCTTTATCATAAATCTATCGGCACCTGGTGTGTAGATTCAGGAGCCACTAATCATGTTTGAAATTCTTTGTATGGGTTCTATATAGCCAGAGAGCTCAAGGATAGAGAGATGTTTCTATTCATGCAAGATCTTCAAAAGGCATCAGTAGTAGCAATAGGATATTTAGTTCTAAATTTTGATGGGGATAATAAGTTAGTATTAATAGATTTTTTTATGTTCCTCGCATTAAAATAAATTTTATATAGGTTTCTAAGATTGTGATGGACGGATGTCTGGTTTATTTTAATGACGAAGTTTTTATCAAAAATGTAAAATCTCTTATTTAAACTAGTACACTGGAAAAATGATATTTATATTATAAAACATGTCTCACCACTACTGCTTAACATTATATTGAATAATGTAAATGGAAATAACCTAAAGAGAAAAGAACAGTCTAAGTTGAACCAAACATATCTTTGGCACTTACGGTTTTTTTATATCAATCTAAAAATGATACAAGGACTAGATTTAAAAGGATAATATAGTTTATTGGAAGTATAGGCACTTCCAATTCGTGAATCCTTTTTAGATGGTAAAATGACCAAGAGGCCATTTACGTCCAAGGGGTATAAAGACAAAGATGTGTTGGAATTGGTTCATTTTAATTTTGTGTGGGATTATGATTATCCGTACAAGAGGTATATATGATTACTTCATCATTTTCGTCGATGACTACTCGAGGTATGGATATGATTACCTTATGGACCATAAATCTGAAGCCTTTTATAAGTTCAAAGTACACAAGGCTAAGGTGGAGCATAGGAATGATTAAATAATAAATTCTCTAGGAGCTCATCGTGAAGGGTAATATCTAATGGGAGAGTTTACGCAACACCTATTAGAATTCGGCATTACAATCCAAGTTTTTACACCAGGCACTCTATAGAAAAATAGTGTAGAGGAAAGAAGGAACGTGTATCTTTTAAATATGGTTAGATCCACAATAACTTATTCGGATCTACCGCAATCTTTTTAGGGTTATGCATCAGACATGAACACTTACTTACTGAATTTATTTCCTTTTAAATAAGTCTCAATAACTACTACTAAACTATGGACGGTGCAAACCTATTCTATGGCATGTTTGGATTTGGGGGTTGCCCAGCACACATGTGTTGAGGAAAAAGCCTGGGATGTTTAGATCAAGGACAAAAGTGTATTGCTTTATAGGATATTTGAAAGAAACCAAGGGTGGTTTATTTTATAATCTAAGGATCATACGGTAATTGTTAGCAAAAATGACGGGTACTATAGAGGAGGATTATATGATTAACCACAAGACCAAGAGCGAGATTATCTTGTAAGATCTAAGAGGAGCAAAGAAAAAACTGCTTCGAGACCACCCGTACAAGATGAAATACAATCTAATGTTGATATTACACTTCATTGATTAGGATACGCCTGTCACATATACAGAACCACAAGTGGAGCCACATCATAGTAGGAGGGTCATAAGTCAATCTGATAGGTTTGTGTATCTGGGAGAAGACATCGATAAACTCTCAAGGAAACATGAATTGGATCCCCGTAACTATGATGAGGCATTCTAAGATATGGATGTCGAGCTTTGGATAAAGTCTATGAAAATCGAGATGGATTTGAGGTATTTGAAATAAGTATGGAAACTTATAGACATACGATATGGGATAAAACCCATCATATGAAAGTCGATCTACAAGAGGAATGGAGGGAATGACTTATTGTGAAAGGGTTCACTCAGAAAAAGGGCATCAACAATGAGGAGACATTTTCATCGGTAACCTTGATTAAGTCTATCCGAATTCTCTTATCCACAGTGGCACATCTCTGTTATGAGATTTTGTAAATGGATCTTAAGACCGCGTTCTTGAATATTAGTCTTGACGAGTGCATCTATATGATACAACCCATGAGATTTATAGAAAATGGGCAAAAAATTAAGGTGTGCAATTTTAAGAGATTTATTTATAGACTTAAACAAGCGTCAAGATATTGGAACATCTGATTTGATTAGACAATCAAATGTCGTTATTTTGACCAGTGTTTGGATTAAACTTGTGTAACGGAAACATAGTGGTATTTCTTGTACTATACATATATGATATTCTCCTAATCGGGATGAGGTGGGTGTATTGTCTAGTGAAAGAGTGTGATTATATACTCATTTTGATGTGAAGGACTTAAGAGAAACCAACTACATCTTAGGGATAAAAGAACTATAATTAGAAAAATAGGATGTTAGGCTTATCCTAAGGCACTTATATCGATATAATGCCCACAAGGTTTAGCATGTAAGATTCCAAGAAAGGGTTTCTCCATTTCAGGCATGTAAATCCTTTATCTAAGGATTAGTGTCCTAAGGCACCTGATTAGATAGAGAGGATGAGGAATATAGCTCATGCTTCGGCAGCGGGGAGCCTCATGTATTCTATGATCTATACTAGACCAGATATTTATTATGTCGTTAGCATGGTAAGTTTATTCTAGTCTAATACAGGGGAGGAGCATTACACTGTTGGTAAGCACATTATCAAGTACCTTAATTGGACTAAAAATCATGTCCTGGTTTACTCAGAAAAGAGTCTAGTACCCATTGGGTACACAGACTCGGACTTTCAGTCAGATAAAGATTCTAGAAATTGACCTCACGATATATGTTTACCCTAGAAGTTGGATCCATAAGTTGGAGTATCAACGAATTATGTATTTCTAATTCGACCATTGAAGCCGAGTATATTATCTCTTTGGAGGTAAAAAAAGAGGTTATTTTTATCCAAAACTTCCTATATGACTTGGGTATGGTTCCTTTAGTACAATAATCCATTACAATTTATTGTGACATATGCGTGTAAATTCAGAAGAACCAATTACTCATCAAAGGGCGACGCACATTGAGCAAAAGTATCACCTAATTCGGGAGATGATGCAGATGGGTGACATCATCATGATAAAGTTTGAAATTAAGTATAACTTGGAGGATCCTTGTATACATATCTTACCATCTAAGAGTTTCAATAGTCTTGCAAAAGTAATTGGAGTCAAGTGCATTGCCACGTAGCTTTAAGACTAAAAGGGATATTGTTGGGATTATTCTTAAAACCATGTATAAACATCTTATTATTGATTAATAAAGGATTTATTTATTCATTTTGAATTTAGAATCAAGTTTGTGAGAGTGGTTTATATTCTTTTAATATAATATTTCATATAAATATCGGTCAATAGGCTTTGTAGGAATTATAGTGATTCGACTTCGTGTTGATTATAATGATATTGGAATTCCGGTTCTAGCACTATTAAACAGTTCAAAACCTATATAGGGATTTTAAATCCTATTGGAATGGTTGCGATGCAATCCTAGTAGTTTATCTCAAACTACGAGAACCTGTATGATGGTTTGAGAACTTGTGTGATAGTTCAACAGAGGATTGTGATCGGTACATCCCTGGAATGTATTAAACATGAACGCTCGTGAGATTTAGATTAAGGAATATCTTGATTAAATGCATTAAATCTCATACCATTCGCAAAGGGTACATAGATTCTTAATCCCGAGAATAATGAGGATTAGAATGCTTATATGATTATTGCTTTGATTGTTATGGGTGCGATTCATTCTTAGATTAAATCAAATGAACCACTCATATTGGGTGACAGTTATGTAAATAGGTGTGAGATCTTAGTTCAGAGGAATTAGCATCCTAGGATACCTTGGATTGTGATAACCGATTTTATAGACTTACAAGATTTTTTTCCACCAGCAAACCTGAACAATGGGCTATTTATAATATGGTGGAATATAAAAACAAGTTAAATACGAGAATCAAGGAATTGATTGGATGTTGGTTAAAGTTAATTAGAAAAAATTAATTTGACTAAGCGGGTATTGAAATCTTAATATGGAGAATCATATTATGCACCATAATCAACTTTACAAATAAGACCTCATTATATTTGAGTGGTTTCTAAGATAATTAAATTGGAGTAAAGTCATAATTATTTCGGGAAATTAATTATGATTAAAGAAAGAAAGAAAATAAATTACGATAAATATAATTTAGGATTTTTGAGTTTTTATTTGGAAGCTAATTTAATTACTTGTCTTGGGTCCATATAATTTAATTAGTGTAGTCCATATACGCAAGTAATTACGCACAGACTCTCAAGTAACCTAGTTTGTCCCAAGCTCACCTTTTGTACTTGTATATAAAGGTGTGATAAGGGATTTTAATAATTATTATTCATCATTAGGGTTTGAGAGGGGTGAAATAAAACACTATTTTCATTTTTGTGAAGAGTCTAAGAGAGAGACCACCATATTTCAATCTAGAGAAAGGTTTTTCATTTCAAAAGGTGCTCACACGTATCCCTAGCTCTGGGAAGGATCGTACACTAGAAGATCTACACTACACCAAATCCTGCGAATGGTCACGCCTACTGGGTCACGGCCCAAGTTCGCGACCAGCTGGTCGCGGACTTGGTCCGTGACCCACTCAATATTTGGCGTGACCATATTTATTATCACACTAAATTATCTATGTTCTGGAAGTGGTCACGGCCCAAGTCCGCGACCACAGTGGTCGCGGACTTGGGCCGTGACCAGGTCGTGACCATCTTGGCGCCAAACTCGCACCAAAATTCCCTCCAAGCTTGGTCGCGGATGGGTCACGACCCACGTCCGTGACCCATGGCATGACAAAGAAGAAATTACACACATTGAGGTTCACGGTTTAGGGCCGTGACCATTTTTGGGTATGGGTCACGGCTATGGGCCGTGACCATCCCTCATTCAAGCAATAGTGTTGATAAAAAGGGTCGCGCATCACAGATTGAGGGTCACGGCTATGGGCCGTGACCATTTCTTGGTATGGGTCACGGCTATGGGCCGTGACCAATAGGCAGTACACACCCCACTTAGCTTCATTGATGGGTCGCGGTGGGTGGGTCACGGCTCTAGGCCGTGACCACTGTTAAACCTAAAACAAAACAAAGCGCCTCAAAATTTTCATTTCCCCGCTCATCTGGTTTATTTCTTCCCCAAACGCTGGTAGCAGGTATGGCATTTCTTCCCCAAACGCTGGTAGCAGGTATGGCCGTGTATGGAGGTTGGGTGGGATTTTGGTCGGTCTGATTAATGCGCAGATTGAACCTTCCTTTTTCGTTATTTTTCCCACAGCTTTGGTCCACTGCTGTGTATAAAAGGAGGTTCTCTTCTCTGTGTAGAGGAAGGAACATATACACAATCATTCAAAGTTAGTAAGAAAGAAACACATATTAAGAGAGAGAGAATGGCAAAAATGATGAAATTGGGTTCTCAAGGTTTGGAGGATGGGTATGGGTATGTCCGCATTTTATGGGTATGTACGCATTTTATGGGACTCGCAAACCGGATGAGGACATAATTGCCCTTATCCACCACGCTGTCAATTCCGGAGTTACCTTTCTTGATACCTCCGATGTGTATGGCCCACACACTAAAGAGATCCTCATTGGAAAGGCTTTGAAAAAGGAAGGGATTAGACAAAAAGTTTAGCTGGCTACCAAATTTGGTTGCAAGTTTGGGGATGGTGGGATGGAGATATGCGGTGATCCCGCCTATGTAAGACAAGCCTGCGAGGCCAGCTTAAAGATACATAACGTCGATTGTATCGATCTTTATTATCAGCATCGCATCGACACTCGTCTACCCATTGAACTCACGGTATTTTCATTTTATTTTATCCTTCCATGTTTTCTCAATTTGGGCTTGCTCTCCTCTGCTTTTCTTATATAAATGTTGGTTTCCGAATTATGAAAAATTAAGGCAAGGGAAACATGAGTGACAACTAACTAATGCGCCCATTTTTTGTTTTTTTCAATATTACCACCCAAAAATCAATTGAAAAATATTAGATTATGTACTTTTAGGACTTAAAATAATATTGATTTTGTATATAGGACAATAAACATTTCGTTTCCATTTTTAGTCCCTATTTTCAAATTAAAGGAACACGTGGCATGTTATGAATGATTAATGCTTTATGAATATGAGTTCGCGCCAGCGACTTTATTTAAAAATAGGGACTAAAACTATAAATAAAATGTTTGTTGTTCTGTTTCTAAAATACATATTACAATAGGTCCTAAATTTATAAAGACCCTTGAAATATTTATCATCCATTCATATTTTTCTTTCTCCTTTTCTGAAACCCCTCTTTTTTATTTATTCAAGTTTGTGTCTAATTCTGTGTAATGATGCCTTTTGTCAAGATGGGAGAACTCAAGAAATTAGTTGAAGAAGGTAAAATAAAATACATCGGTCTTTCCGAAGCCTCGGCTTCAACCATCAGAAGAGCGCATGTAGTTCATCCTATAATAGCAGTCCAGTTGGAATGGTCTCTTTGGACAAGAGATGTTGAAGAGGACATAATTCCTACTTGTAGGTTAGTCATTTCTCTTCATATCCAATATTGTCTTTTTTTTTAAGTAATGCGTGCTTTTTTTTTCAAAATATAAATTGTTTCCTATCATTGTTATTATATAGAGAACTTGGGATATGCGTTGTCGCGTATAGTCCTCTAGTACGAGGATTCTTTTCGGATGGCCCAAAGTTGGTGGAAAGTCTTTCGAATGATGATTGGCGAAAGGTTTGTTTTTTAGTTTTGTAATGAATACTAATATTAACATCTCGTGAGCTTGATTGATGAAATTTGTATCTCTTCCTGTGTATTACTATTGTAGTCTCTACCACGTTTTCAATCTGAGAATTTGGATCACAATAAACACGTTTATGAAAGGGTTAATGAATTGGCAGCAAAGAAGGGTTGTACCGCGTCCCAAGAAAACCAAAGAATCCATTCAAACATTCCTCTACCTACGCAAAAACCAACCCCAACCCCAACCCCTATTTTGTTTGAAGGAAGTTTTGTAGCATCCCCTATATTTTTTTGTAGCAGTACCTGTACGGTACCGTACTTTCTTTAATTTTAAAAAACAATTCAGTGATTTTGTGAGGTACTTTATTTAATTTTACATACCCGTTCTTCATAACACATTGTTTACGTATTGCAGATCTAACCAATTGGATACCAATTCTTCATTACATACCAGTTCTTCATTACACACCAGGTACTCTGTACATTAACTAAAGTAGTTATATAATTGATATGCATTATCTATTAAATCTTTTTGATGATAGAAGGAGTACGGGATAGTTATTGGTTTTGTTTGGTTTGGCTGTTGGATAATTATTGGTTGTTGGAATGTTGTTGGATAGTATTTTAGAAGGAGTATGGGATAATTAGAAGGAGTACGGGATAATTATTGGTTTCACTGTTGGATAATATGTTGAAAATATTTTAAACTCCCGGTTTCAGAATACGATGATAGGAACTGACCTCGCAGTCGCGGGACTCCCGGTTTGAGAATACGACGATAATTTGCATATTTCTAGACTTAGGCTTAAAAACATGGCGTTAGAGAGTGAGAACTAGAAACAGCCCCGAAACATCCCCGTGGGTGGCACCAACACCTCCCACGGGACCAAAGTAACTCGTAGGAATAAACCCTACAGCCACGGGTCTCCCGGTTTGAGAGTACGATGGTAATTTGCATATTTCTAGACTTAGGCTTAAAAACATGGCGTTAGAGGGTGAGAACTCGAAACAGCCCCCAAACGGCCCCGTCGGTGGCAAGAACACCTCCCACGGGACCAATATAACTCGTAGGAACTGACCCCGCAGTCGCGGGACTCCCGGTTTGAGAATACGATTGTAATTTGCATATTTCTAGACTTAGGCTTAAAAACATGGCGTTAGAGGGTGAGAACTCGAAACAGCCTCCAAACGTCCCCGTGGGTGGCACCAACACCTCCCACGGGACCAATGTAACTCGTAGGAACTGACCCCGCAGCCGTGGGACTCCCGGTTTGAAAATACGAAGGTAATTTGTATATTTCTAGACTTAGGTTTAAAAACATGGCGTTAGAGGGTGAAAACCCGAAACAGCCCCCGAACGATCCCGTGGGTGGTACCGACCCCTCCCACGGGACCACTGTAACTCGTAGGAATTGTCCCCGCAACCGCGGGACTCCCGGTTTGAGAATACGATGATAATTTTCATATTTCAAGACTTAGGCTTAAAAACATGGCGTTAGAGTGTAAGAACTCGAAATAGCCCCCGAACTTCCCCGTGGGTGGCACCAACACCTCCCATGGGACCAATGTAAGTCATAGGAACTGACCCCGCAGCCACGGGTCTCCCGGTTTGAGAGTATGATGGTAATTTGCATATTTCTACTCTTAGGATTAAAAACTTGGCTTTAGATGGTGAGAATGCGAAACAGCCCCCGAACGTCCCCGTGGGTGGCACCGACACCTCCCACGGGACAAATGTAACTCGTAGGAACTGACCCCGCAACCACGGGACTCCCGGGTTGAGAATACGATTGTAATTTCCATATTTCTAGAATTAGGCTTAAAAACATGGCGTTAGAGGGCGAGAACTCGAAACAGCCCCCGAACGTCCCCGTGGGCGGCACCAACACCTCCCATGGGACCAATGTTACTCGTAAGAACTGACCCCACAGCCGCGGGACTCCCGATTTGAGAATACGATTGTAATTTGCATATTTCTCGACTTAGGCTTAAAAACATGGCGTTAGAGGGTGAGAACTCGAAACAGCCCCCGAATGTCTCCGTGGGTGGCACCAACACCTCCCACGGGACCAATGTAACTCGTAGGAACTGACCCTGCAGCCGCGGGTCTCCCGGTTTGAGAATACAATTGTAATTTGCATATTTCTAAACTTAGGCTTAAAAACTTGGCTTTAGAGGGCGAGAACTCGAAACAGCCCCCGAACATCCCCGTGGGTGGCACCGACACCTCCCACAGGACCAATGTAACTCGTAGGAACTGACCCCGCAGCCGCAGGACTCCCGGTTTGAGAGTACGATGGTAATTTGCATATTTCTTGACTTAGGCTTAAAAACTTCGCTTTAGAGGGTGAGAACTCGAAACAGCCCCCGAACATCCCCGTGGGTGGCACCGGCACCTCCCACGGGACCAATGTAACTCATAGGAACTGACCCCGCAGCCGCTGGACTCCCGGTTTAAGAATACGATTGTAATTTGCATATTTCTAGACTTAGGCTTAAAAACATGGCGTTAGGGGGTGAAAACTCGAAACAGCCCTCTAACAGCCCCGTGGGTGGCACCAACACCTCCCACGGGACCAATGTAACTCGTAGGAACTGACCCCTCAGCCGCGGTACTCCCGGTTGGAGAATACGACGATAATTTGCATATTTCTAGACTTATGCTTAAAAATATGGCGTTAGAGGGTGAAAACTCGAAACAGCCCCCGAACGGCCCCGTGGGTGGCACCAACACCTCCCACGGGACCAATGTAACTCGTACGAACTGACCCCGCAGCCGCGGGTCTCCTGGTTTGAGAGTACGACGGTAATTAGTATATTTCTAGACTTAGGCTTAAAAACTTGGCTTTAGAGGGTGAGAACTCGAAACAGCCCCCGAACGTCCCCGTAGATGGCACCGACACCTCCCACGGGACCAATGTAACTCGTAGGAACTGACCCCGCAGCCGCGGGACTCTCAGTTTGAGAATACGATTGTAATTTGCATATTTCTAGACTTAGGCTTAAAAACATGGTGTTAGAGGGTGAGAAGTCGAAACAGCCACCGAACGGCTCCGTGGGTGGCACCAACACCTCCCACGGGACCAATGTAACTCGTAGGAACTGCACCGCAGTCGCGGGACTCCCGGTTTGAGAATACGATTGTAATTTGCATATTTCTAGACTTAGGCTTAAAAACATGGCGTTTGGGGGTGAAAACTCGAAACAGGCCGCGAACGGCCCCGTGGGTGGCACCAACACCTCCCACGGGACCAATGTAATTCGTGGGAACTGACCCCGCAGCCGCGGGACTCTCGATTTGAGAATACGATTGTAATTTGCATATTTCTAGACTTAGGCTTAAAAACATGGCGTTAGAGGGTGAGAATTCGAAACATCCCCCGAACAGCCCCATGGGCGGCACCAACACCTCCCACGGGACCAATGTAACTCGTAGGACCTGACCCCGCAGTCGCGGGACTCCCGGTTTGAGAATACGACGATAATTTGCATATTTCTAGACTTAGGCTGAAAAACATGGCGTTAGAGGGTAAGAACTCGAAACAGCCACCGAACGTCCCCGTGGGTAGCACCAACACCTCCCACGGGACCAATGTAACTCGTAGGAACTGACCCCGCAGCCGTGGGACTCCCGGTTTGAGAATACGGCGGTAATTTATATATTTCTAGACTTAGGCTTAAAAATATGGCGTTAGAGGGTGAAAACCCAAAACAGCTCCCGAACGATCCCGTGGGTGGCACCGACACCTCCCACGGGACCAATGTAACTCGTAGGAACTGTCCCCGCAGCCGCGGGATTCCTGGTTTGAGAATACGAAGGTAATTTGCATATTTCTAGACTTAGGCAAAACTTGGCGTTAGAGGGTGAAAAGTCGAAACAGCTACCGAACGACCCCGTGGGTGGCACCAACACCTCTCACGGGATCAATGTAACTCGTAGGAACTGACCCCGCAGTCGCGGGACTCCCGGTTTGAGAATACGATGGTAATTTGCATATTTCTAGACTTAGGCTTCAAAACATGGCGTTAGAGGGTGAAAACTCGAAACAACCCCCGAACCGCCCCGTGGGTGGCACCAACACCTCCCACGGGACCAATGTAACTCGTAGGAGCTGACCCCACAGTCGTGGGACTCCCGGTTTTAGAATACGATGATAATTTGCATATTTCAGTACTTAGGCTTAAAAACATGGCGTTAGTGGGTGAAAACTCGAAACAGCCCCCGAACGGCCCCGTGGGTGGCACCAACACCTCCCACGGGACCAATATAACTCATAGGAACTGTCCCCGCAGCCGCGAGACTCCCGGTTTGAGAATACGAAGGTAATTTGCAAATTTCTAGACTTAGGCTTAAAAACATGGCGTTAGAGGGTGAGAACTAGAAACAGCCCCCGAACGTCCCCGTGGGTTGCACCAAGACCTCCCGCGGGACCAATATAACTCGTAGGAACTGTCCCCGCAACCGCGGGACTCCCGATTTGAGAATACAAAGGTACTTTGCATATTTCTAGACTTAGGCTTAAAAACATGGCGTTAGAGGGTGAAAACCCGAAACAGCCCCCGAACGATCCCGTGGGTGGCAGCGATACCTCCCACGGGACCAATGTAACTCGTAGGAACTGACCCCGCAGCCGCCGGACTCCCGATTTGAGAATACGACGGTAATTTGTATATTTATAGACTTAGGCTTAAAAACATGGCGTTAGAGGGTGAGAACTCGAAACTGCCCCCGAACGCCCCCGTGGGTTGCACGAACACCTCCCACGGGACCAATGTAACTCGTAGGAATTGACCCCGCAGCCGTGAGACTCCCGGTTTGAGAATGCGATGGTAATTTGTATATTTCTAGACTTAGGCTTAAAAACATGGCGTTAGAGGGTGAAAACCCGAAACAGCCCCCGAACAATCCCGTGGGTGGCACCCAAACCTCTCACGGGACCAATGTAACTCGTAGGAACTGTCCCCGCAGCCGCGGGACTCCCGGTTTGATAATACGAAGGTAATTTGCATATTTCTAGACTTAGGCAAAATTTGGCGTTAGAGGGTGAGAAGTCGAAATAGCCCCCAAACGGCCCCGTGGGTGGCAAGAACACCTCCCACGGGACCAATGTAACTCGTAGGAACTGACCCCGCAGTCGCGGGACTCCCGATTTGAGAATACGATGGTAATTTGCATATTTCTTGACTTAGGCTTAAAAACATGGCGTTAGAGGGTGAAAACTCGAAACAGCCCCGAACGTCCCCGTGGGTGGCACCAACAACTCCCACGGGACCAATGTAACTCGTAGGAACTGACCCCGCAGTCGCGAGACGATAATTTGCATATTTCTATACTTAGGCTAAAAAACATGGCATTAGAAACAGCCCCCGAACGGCCCCGTGGGTGGCACCAACACTTCCCACGGGACCAATATAACTCGTAGGAATTGTCCCCGCAGCCGCGGGACTCCCGGTTTGAGAATACGAAGGTAATTTGTATATTTCTAGACTTAGGCTTAAAAACATGGCGTTAGAAGGTGAGAACTCGAAACAGCCCCCGAACGTCCCCGTGGGTGGCACCAACACCTCCCACGGGACCAATTTAACTCGTAGGAACTGACCCCGCAGCCGTGGGACTCCCGGTTTGAGAATACGATGGTAATTTGTATATTTCTAGACTTAGGCTTAAAAACATGGCGTTAGAGGGTGAAAACCCGAAACAGCCCCCGAATGATCCCGTGGTTGGCACCGACACCTCCCACGGGACCAATGTAACTCGTAGGAACTGTCCCTGTAGCCGCGGGACTCCCGGTTTGAGAATACGAAGGTAATTTGAATATTTCTAGACTTAGGCAAAACTTGGCGTTAGAGGGTGAGAAGTCGAAACAGCCCCCGAACGGCCCCGTGGGTGGCACCAACACCCTCCATTGGACCAATGTAACTCGTATTAACTGACCCCGCAGTCGCGGGACTCTCGGTTTGAGAATACGACGGTAATTTGCATATTTCTAGACTTAGGGTTAAAAACACGGCGTTAGAGGGTGGGAACTCGAAACAGCCCCCGAACGGCCCCCTGGGTGGCACCAACACCTCCCACGGGAACAATGTAACTCGTAGGAACTGACCCCGCAGTCACGGGACTCCCGGTTTGAGAATAGGACGATAATTTGCATATTTCTAGACTTAGGCTTAAAAACACGGCGTTAGAGGGTGGGAACTCGAAACAGCCCCCGAACGGCCCCCTGGGTGGCACCAACACCTCCCACGGGACCAATGTAACTCGTAGGAACTGACCCCGCAGTCGCGGGACTCCCGATTTGAGAATAGGACGATAATTTGCATATTTCTAGACTTAGGCTTAAAAACATGGCGTTGAGGGTAAGAACTCCAAACAGCCACCGAACGTTCCCGTGGGTAGCACCAACACCTCCCACGGGACCAATGTAACTCGTAGGAACTGACCCCGCAGCCGTGGGACTCCCGGTTTGAGAATACGATGGTAATTTATATATTTCTAGACTTAGGCTTAAAAACATGGCGTTAGAGGGTGCAAAACCGAAACAGCTCCCGAACGATCCCGTGGGTGGCACCGACACCTCCCACGGGACCAATGTAACTCGTAGGAACTGACCCCGCAGCCGCGGGTCTCCCGGTTTGAGAGTACAACGGTAATTTGCATATTTCTAGACTTAGGCTTAAAAACTTGGCTTTAGAGGGTGAGAACTCGAAACAGCCCCCGAACGTCCCCGTGGATGGCACCGACACCTCCCACGGGACCAATGTAACTCGTAGGAACTGACCCCGTAGCCGCGGGACTCTCAGTTTGAGAATACGACTGTAATTTGCATATTTCTAGACTTAGGCTTAAAAACAAGGCGTTAGAGGGTGAGAAGTCGAAACAGCCACCGAACCGCTCCGTGGGTGGCACCAACACCTCCCACGGGACCAATGTAACTCGTAGGAACTGACCCCGCAGCCGCGGGACTTCCGATTGTAGAATACGACGGTAATTTGCATATTTGTAGACTTAGGATTAAAAACATGGCGTTAGAGGGTGAAAACTCAAAACAGCCCCCGAACGACCCCGCGGTTGGTACCAACACCTCCCTCGTGACCTAACTCGTCGAAACTTACCCCGCGGCCGCGGGACTCCCAGTTTGAGAATACGAAGGTAATTTGCATATTTCTAGACTTAGGCAAAACTTGGCGTTAGAGGGTGAGAATTCGAAACAGCCCCCGAACGGCCCCGTGGGTGGCACCAACACCACCCACGGGACCAATGTAACTCGTAGGAACTGACCCCGCAGTCGCGGGACTCCCGGTTTGAGAATACGATGGTAATTTGCATATTTCTAGAGTAGCCTTAAAAACATGGCGTTAGAGGGTGAAAACTCGAAACAGCCCCCGAACGGTCCGGTGGGTGGCACCAACACCTCCCACGGGACCAATGTAACTCATAGAAACTGACCACGCAGTCGCGGGACTCCCGATTTGAGAATACGACGATAATTTGCATATTTTTATACTTAGGATTAAAAACATGGCGTTAGAGGGTGAAAACTCGAAACAGCCCCTGAACGGCCCCGTGGGTGGCACCAACACCTCCCACGAGACCAATATAACTCGTAGGAACTGTCCCCGTAACCGCGGGACTCCCGGTTTGAGAATACGAAGGTAATTTGCATATTTCTAGACTTAGGCAAAAACATGGCGTTAGAGGGTGAGAACTCGAAACAGCCCCCGAACGGCCCCGTGGGTGGCACCAACACCTCTCACGGGGCCAATGTAACTCGTAGGAACTGGCCCCGCAGTCGCGGGACTCCCGGTTTGAGAATACGACGATAATTTGCATATTTCTAGACTTAGGCTTAAAAACATGGCGTTAGAGGGTGAAAACTCGAAACAGCCGCCAAACGCCCCCGTGGGTGGCACCAACACCTACCACGGGACCAATGTAACTTTTAGGAACTGAACCCGCAGCCGCGGGACTCCCGGTTTGAGAATACGATTGTAATTTGAATATTTCTAGACTTAGGCTTAAAAACATGGCGTTAGAGGTAAGAACTCGAAACAGGCCTCGAACGTCCCCGTGGGTGGCACCAACACCTCCCACGGGTTCAATGTAACTCGTAGGAACTGACCCCGCAGCCGCGAGTCTCCCGGTTTCAGAGTACGGCGGTAATTTGCATATTTCTATACTTAGGCTTAAAACCTTCGCTTTAGAGGGTGAGAACTCGAAACAGGCCCCGAACGTCCCCGTGGGTGGCACCGACACCTCCCACGTGACCAATGTAACTCGTATGAACGGACCCCGCAGTCGCGGGACTCCCGGTTTGAGAATACGATTTTAATTTTCATATTTCTAGACTTAGGCTTAAAAACATGGCGTTTGGGGGTGAAAACTCGAAAAAGCCCACTAAAGGCCCCTTGGGTGGCACCAACACCTCCCACGGGACCAATGTGATTCGTAGGAACTGACCCCGCAGCCGCGGGACTCTCCATTTGAGAATACGATTGTAATTTGCATATTTCTAGACTTAGGCTTAAAAACATGGCGTTAGAGGGTGAGAATTCGAAACAGCCCCCGAACGGCCCCATGGGCGGCACCAACACCTCCCACGGGACCATTGTAACTCGTAGGAACTGCCCCCGCAGTTGCGGGACTCCCGATTTGAGAATATGACGATAATTTGCATATTTCTAGACTTAGGCTTAAAAACATGGCGTTGAGAGTAAGAACTCCAAACAGCCACCGAACGTCCCCGTGGGTAGCACCAACACCTCCCACGGGACCAATGTAACTCGTAGGAACTGACCCCGCAGCCGGAGGACTCCCGGTTTGAGAATACGAGGGTAATTTATATATTTCAAGACTTAGGCTTAAAAACATGGCGTTAGAGGGTGGGAACTCGAAGCAGCCCCCGAACGGCCCCCTGGGTGGCCCCGACACCTCCCACGGGACAAATGTAACTCGTAGGAACTGTCCCCGCAGCCGCGGGATTCCCGGTTTGAGAATACGAAGGTAATTTGCATATTTCTAGACTTAGGCAAAACTTGGCGTTAGAGGGTGAGAAGTCGAAACAGCCACCGAATGGCCCCGTGGGTGGCACCAACACCTCTCACGGGGTCAATGTAACTCGTAGGAACTGACCCCGCAGTCGCGGGACTCCCGGTTTGAGTATACGATGGTAATTTGCATATTTCTAGACTTAGGCTTAAAAACATGGCGTTAGAGGGTGAAAACTCGAAACAACCCCCGAACGGCCCCGTGGGTGGCACCAACACCCCCACGGGACCAATGTAACTCGTAGAAACTGACCCCACAGTCGCGGGACTCCCGGTTTTAGAATACGATGATAATTTGCATATTTCTGTACTTAGGCTTAAAAACATGGCGTTAGAGGGTGAAAACTCGAAACAGCCTCCGAACGGCCCCGTGGGTGGCACCAACACCTCCCACGGGACCAATATAACTCATAGGAACTGTCCCCGCAGCCGCTGGACTCCCGGTTTGAGAATACGAAGGTAATTTGTAAATTTCTAGACTTAGGCTTAAAAACATGGCGTTAGAGGGTGAGAACTAGAAACAGCCCCCGAACGTCCCCGTGGGTTGCACCAACACCTCCCACGGGACCAATATAACTCGTAGGAACTGTCCCCGCAGCCGTGGGACTCCCGATTTGAGAATACAAAGGTACTTTGCATATTTCTAGACTTAGGCTTAAAAACATGGCGTTAGAGGGTGAAAACCCGAAACAGCCCCCGAACGATCCCGTCGGTGGCAGCGATACCTCCCACGGGACCAATGTAACTCGTAGGAACTGACCCCGCAGCCGTGGGACTCCCGGTTTGAGAATTCGACAGTAATTTGTATATTTCTAGACTTAGGCTTAAAAATATGTAGTTAGAGGGTGAAAACCCGAAACATCCCCCGAACGATCCCGTGGGTGGCACCAACATCTCCCACGGGACCAATATAACTCGTAGGAACTGTCCCCACACCCGCCGGACTCCCGATTTGAGAATACGACGGTAATTTGTATATTTCTAGACTTAGGCTTAAAAACATGGCGTTAGAGGGTGAGAACTCGAAACAGCCCCCGAACGCCCCCGTGGGTTGCACGAACACCTCCCACGGGACCAATGTAACTCGTAGGAACTGACCCCGCAGCCGTGGGACTCCCGGTTTGAGAATACGATGGTAATTTGTATATTTCTAGACTTAGGCTTAAAAACATGGCGTTAGAGGGTGAAAACCCGAAACAGCCCCCGAATGATCCCGTGGTTGGCACCGACACCTCCCACGGGACCAATGTAACTCGTAGGAACTGTCCCTGCAGCCGCGGGACTCCCGGTTTGAGAATACGAAGGTAATTTGCTTATTTCTTGACCTAGGCAAAACTTGGCGTTAGAGGGTGAGAAGTCGAAACAGCCCCCGAACGGCCCCGTGGGTGGCACCAACACCCCCCACGGGACCAATGTAACTCGTATTAACTGACCCCGCAGTCGCGGGACTCTCGGTTTGAGAATACGACGGTAATTTGCATATTTCTAGACTTAGGCTTAAAAACACGGCGTTAGAGGGTGGGAACTCGAAACAGCCCCCGAACGGCCCCCTGGGTGGCACCAACACCTCCCACGGGACCAATGTAACTCGTAGGAACTGACCCCGCAGTCGCGGGATGATAATTTGCATATTTCTATACTTAGGCTAAAAAAAATGGCATTAGAAACAGCCCCCGAACGGCCTCGTGGGTGGCACCAACACTTCCCACGGGACCAATATAACTCGTAGGAATTGTCCCCGCAGCCGCGGGACTCCCGGTTTGAGAATACGAAGGTAATTTATATATTTCTAGACTTAGGCTTAAAAACATGGCGTTAGAAGGTGAGAACTCGAAACAACCCCCGAACGTCCCCGTGGGTGGCACCAACACCTCCCACGGGACCAATTTAACTCGTAGAAACTGACCACGCATCCGTGGGACTCCCGGATTGAGAATACGATGGTAATTTGTATATTTCTAGACTTAGGCCTAAAAACATGGCGTTAGAGGGTGAAAACCCGAAACAGCCCCCGAATGATCCCGTGGTTGGCACCGACACCTCCCACGGGACCAATGTAACTCGTAGGAACTGTCCCTGCAGCCGCGGGACTCCCGATTTGAGAATACGAAGGTAATTTGCATATTTCTAGACTTAGGCAAAACTTAGCGTTAGAGGGTGAGAAGTCGAAACAGCCCCCGAACGGCCCCATGGGTGGCACCAACACCCCCCACGGGACCAATGTAACTCGTATTAACTGACCCCGCAGTCGCGGGACTCTCGGTTTGAGAATACGACGGTAATTTGCATATTTCTAGACTTAGGCTTAAAAACACGGCATTAGAGGGTGGGAACTCGAAACAGCCCCCGAACGGCCCCCTGGGTGGCACCAACACCTCCCACGGGACCAATGTAACTCGTAGGAACTGACCCCGCAGTCGCGGGACTCCCGGTTTGAGAATACGACGATAATTTGCATATTTCTAGACTTAGGTTTAAAAACATGGCGTTAGAGGGTGAAAACTCGAAACAGCCCCCGAAACGGCCCTATTGGTGGCACCAACACCTCCCACGGGACCAATATAACTCGTAGGAACTGTCCCCGCAGCCGCGGGACTCCCGTTTTGAGAATACGAAGGTAATTTGCATATTTCTAGACTTAGGCAAAACATGGCGTTAGAGGGTGAGAACTCGAAACAGCCCCCGAATGGCCCCGTGGGTGTCACCAACACCTCCCACGGGACCAATGTAACTCGTAGGAACTAACCCCGCAGTCGCGGGACTCCCGGTTTGAGAATACGACGATAATTTGCATATTTCTAGACTTAGGCTTAAAAACATGGCATTAGAGGGTAAGAACTCGAAACAGCCACCGAACGTCCCCATGGGACGCACCAACACCTCCCACGGGACCAATGTAACTCGTAGGAACTGACCCCGCAGTCGCGGGACTCCCGATTTGAGAATATGACGATAATTTGCATATTTCTAGACTTAGGCTTAAAAACATGGCGTTAGAGGGTAAGAACTCGAAACAACCACCGAACGACCCTGTGGGGAGCACCAACAAACCAATGTAACTCGTAGGAACTGACCCCGCAGCCGCGGGTCTCCCGGTTTGAGAGTACGACGGTAATTTGCATATTTCTAGACTTAGGCTTAAAAACTTGGCTTAGAGGGTGAGAACTCGAAAAAGCCCCCGAACGTCCCCGTGGATGGCACCGACACCTCCCACGGGACCAATGTAACTCGTAGGAACTGACCCCGCAGCCGCGGGACTCTCAGTTTGAGAATACGATTGTAATTTGCATATTTCTAGACTTAGGCTTAAAAACATGGCGTTAGAGGGTGAGAAGTCAAAACAACCACCGAACGGCTCCGTGGGTGGCACCAACACCTCCCACGGGACCAATGTAACTCGTAGGAACTGACCCCACAGCCGCGGGATTCCCGGTTTGAGAATACAATTTTAATTTTCATATTTCTAGACTTAGGCTTTAAAACATGGCGTTTGGGGGTGAACACTCGAAAAAGCCCACTAAAGGCCCCGTGGGTGGCACCAACACCTCCCACGGGACCAATGTAATTCGTAGGAACTGACCCCGCAGCCGCGGGACTCTCGATTTGAGAATACGATTATAATTTGCATATTTCTAGACTTAGGCTTAAAAACATGGCGTTAGAGGGTGAGAATTCGAAACAGCCCCCGAACGGCCCCATGGGCGGCACCAACACCTCCCACGGGACCAATGTAACTCGTAGGAACTGCCCCCGCAGTTGCGGGACTCCCGGTTTGAGAATACGACGATAATTTTCATATTTCTAGACTTGGGCTTAAAAACATGGCGTTAGAGGGTAAGAACTCCAAACAGCCACCGAACGTCCCCGTGGGTAGCACCAACACCTCCCATGGGACCAATGTAACTCGTAGGAACTGACCCCGCAGCCGTGGGACTCCCGGTTTGAGAATACGACGGTAATTTATATATTTCTAGACTTAGGCTTAAAAACATGGCGTTAGAGGGTGCAAAACCGAAACAGCTCCCGAACGATCCCGTGGGTGGCACCGACACCTCCCACGGGACCAATGTAACTCGTAGGAACTGTCCCCGCAGCCGCGGGATTCCCGGTTTGAGAATACGAAGGTAATTTGCATATTTCTAGACTTAGGCTTAAAAACACGGCGTTAGAGGGTGGGAACTCGAAACAGCCCCCGAACGGCCCCCTGGGTGGCACCAACACCTCCCACGGGACCAATGTAACTCGTAGGAACTGACCCCGCAGTCGCGGGATGATAATTTGCATATTTCTATACTTAGGCTAAAAAAAATGGCATTAGAAACAGCCCCCGAACGGCCTCGTGGGTGGCACCAACACTTCCCACGGGACCAATATAACTCGTAGGAATTGTCCCCGCAGCCGCGGGACTCCCGGTTTGAGAATACGAAGGTAATTTATATATTTCTAGACTTAGGCTTAAAAACATGGCGTTAGAAGGTGAGAACTCGAAACAACCCCCGAACGTCCCCGTGGGTGGCACCAACACCTCCCACGGGACCAATTTAACTCGTAGAAACTGACCACGCATCCGTGGGACTCCCGGATTGAGAATACGATGGTAATTTGTATATTTCTAGACTTAGGCCTAAAAACATGGCGTTAGAGGGTGAAAACCCGAAACAGCCCCCGAATGATCCCGTGGTTGGCACCGACACCTCCCACGGGACCAATGTAACTCGTAGGAACTGTCCCTGCAGCCGCGGGACTCCCGATTTGAGAATACGAAGGTAATTTGCATATTTCTAGACTTAGGCAAAACTTAGCGTTAGAGGGTGAGAAGTCGAAACAGCCCCCGAACGGCCCCATGGGTGGCACCAACACCCCCCACGGGACCAATGTAACTCGTATTAACTGACCCCGCAGTCGCGGGACTCTCGGTTTGAGAATACGACGGTAATTTGCATATTTCTAGACTTAGGCTTAAAAACACGGCATTAGAGGGTGGGAACTCGAAACAGCCCCCGAACGGCCCCCTGGGTGGCACCAACACCTCCCACGGGACCAATGTAACTCGTAGGAACTGACCCCGCAGTCGCGGGACTCCCGGTTTGAGAATACGACGATAATTTGCATATTTCTAGACTTAGGTTTAAAAACATGGCGTTAGAGGGTGAAAACTCGAAACAGCCCCCGAAACGGCCCTATTGGTGGCACCAACACCTCCCACGGGACCAATATAACTCGTAGGAACTGTCCCCGCAGCCGCGGGACTCCCGTTTTGAGAATACGAAGGTAATTTGCATATTTCTAGACTTAGGCAAAACATGGCGTTAGAGGGTGAGAACTCGAAACAGCCCCCGAATGGCCCCGTGGGTGTCACCAACACCTCCCACGGGACCAATGTAACTCGTAGGAACTAACCCCGCAGTCGCGGGACTCCCGGTTTGAGAATACGACGATAATTTGCATATTTCTAGACTTAGGCTTAAAAACATGGCATTAGAGGGTAAGAACTCGAAACAGCCACCGAACGTCCCCATGGGACGCACCAACACCTCCCACGGGACCAATGTAACTCGTAGGAACTGACCCCGCAGTCGCGGGACTCCCGATTTGAGAATATGACGATAATTTGCATATTTCTAGACTTAGGCTTAAAAACATGGCGTTAGAGGGTAAGAACTCGAAACAACCACCGAACGACCCTGTGGGGAGCACCAACAAACCAATGTAACTCGTAGGAACTGACCCCGCAGCCGCGGGTCTCCCGGTTTGAGAGTACGACGGTAATTTGCATATTTCTAGACTTAGGCTTAAAAACTTGGCTTAGAGGGTGAGAACTCGAAAAAGCCCCCGAACGTCCCCGTGGATGGCACCGACACCTCCCACGGGACCAATGTAACTCGTAGGAACTGACCCCGCAGCCGCGGGACTCTCAGTTTGAGAATACGATTGTAATTTGCATATTTCTAGACTTAGGCTTAAAAACATGGCGTTAGAGGGTGAGAAGTCAAAACAACCACCGAACGGCTCCGTGGGTGGCACCAACACCTCCCACGGGACCAATGTAACTCGTAGGAACTGACCCCACAGCCGCGGGATTCCCGGTTTGAGAATACAATTTTAATTTTCATATTTCTAGACTTAGGCTTTAAAACATGGCGTTTGGGGGTGAACACTCGAAAAAGCCCACTAAAGGCCCCGTGGGTGGCACCAACACCTCCCACGGGACCAATGTAATTCGTAGGAACTGACCCCGCAGCCGCGGGACTCTCGATTTGAGAATACGATTATAATTTGCATATTTCTAGACTTAGGCTTAAAAACATGGCGTTAGAGGGTGAGAATTCGAAACAGCCCCCGAACGGCCCCATGGGCGGCACCAACACCTCCCACGGGACCAATGTAACTCGTAGGAACTGCCCCCGCAGTTGCGGGACTCCCGGTTTGAGAATACGACGATAATTTTCATATTTCTAGACTTGGGCTTAAAAACATGGCGTTAGAGGGTAAGAACTCCAAACAGCCACCGAACGTCCCCGTGGGTAGCACCAACACCTCCCATGGGACCAATGTAACTCGTAGGAACTGACCCCGCAGCCGTGGGACTCCCGGTTTGAGAATACGACGGTAATTTATATATTTCTAGACTTAGGCTTAAAAACATGGCGTTAGAGGGTGCAAAACCGAAACAGCTCCCGAACGATCCCGTGGGTGGCACCGACACCTCCCACGGGACCAATGTAACTCGTAGGAACTGTCCCCGCAGCCGCGGGATTCCCGGTTTGAGAATACGAAGGTAATTTGCATATTTCTAGACTTAGGCAAAACTTGGCGTTAGAGGGTGAGAAGTCGAAACAGCCACCGAACGGCCCCGTGGGTGGCACCAACACCTCTCACGGGATCAATGTAACTCGTTGGAACTGACCCCGCAGTCGCGGGACTCCCGGTTTGAGTATACGATGGTAATTTGCATATTTCTAGACTTAGGCTTAAAAATATGGCGTTAGAGGGTGAAAACTCGAAACAGCCCCCGAACGGCCCCGTGGGTGGCACCAACACCTCCCACGGGACCAATGTAACTCGTAGGAACTGACCCCACAGTCGCGGGACTCCCGGTTTTAGAATACGATGATAATTTGTATATTTCTGTACTTAGGCTTAAAAACATGGCGTTAGAGGGTGAAAACTCGAAACAGCCCCCGAACGGCCCCGTGGGTGGCACCAACACCTCCCACGGGACCAATATAACTCATAGGAACTGTCCCCGCCACCGCTGGACTCCCGGTTTGAGAATGCGAAGGTAATTTGTAAATTTCTAGACTTAGGCTTAAAAACATGGCGTTAGAGGGTGAGAACTAGAAACAGCCCCCGAACGTCCCCGTGGGTTGCACCAACACCTCCCACGGGACCAATATAACTCGTAGGAACTGTCCCCGCAGCCGCGGGACTCCCGATTTGAGAATACAAAGGTACTTTGCATATTTCTAGACTTAGGCTTAAAAACATGGCGTTAGAGGGTGAAAACCCGAAACAGCCCCCGAACGATCCCGTCGGTGGCAGCGATACCTCCCACGGGACCAATGTAACTCGTAGGAACTGACCCCGCAGCCGTGGGACTCCCGGTTTGATAATTCGACAGTAATTTGTATATTTCTAGACTTAGGCTTAAAAATATGGAGTTAGAGGGTGAAAACCCGAAACAGCCCCCGAACGATCTCGTGGGAGGCACCAACATCTCCCACGGGACCAATATAACTCGTAGGAACTGTCCCCACAGCCGCCGGACTCCCGATTTGAGAATACGATGGCAATTTGTATATTTCTAGACTTAGGCTTAAAAACATGGCGTTAGAGGGTGAGAACTCGAAACAGCCCCCGAACGCCCCCGTGGGTTGCACGAACACCTCCCACGGGACCAATGTAACTCGTAGGAACTGACCCCGCAACCGTGGGACTCCCGGTTTGAGAATACGATGGTAATTTGTATATTTCTAGACTTAGGCTTAAAAACATGGCGTTAGAGGGTGAAAACCCGAAACAGCCCCCGAATGATCCCGTGGTTGGCACCGACACCTCCCACGGGACCAATGTAACTCGTAGGAACTGTCCCTGCAGCCGCGGGACTCCCGATTTGAGAATACGAAGGTAATTTGCATATTTCTAGACTTAGGCAAAACTTGGCGTTAGAGGGTGAGAAGTCGAAACAGCCCCCGAACGGCCCCGTGGGTGGCACCAACACCCTCCACGGGACCAATGTAACTCGTATTAACTGACCCCACAGTCGCGGGACTCTCGGTTTGAGAATACGACGGTAATTTGCATATTTCTAGACTTAGGCTTAAAAACACGGCGTTAGAGGGTGGGAACTCGAAACAGCCCCCGAACGGCCCCCTGGGTGGCACCAACACCTCCCACGGGACCAATGTAACTCGTAGGAACTGACCCCGCAGTCGCGGGACGATAATTTGCATATTTCTATACTTAGGCTAAAAAAAATGGCATTAGAAACAGCCCCCGAACTGCCCCGTGGGTGGCACCAACACTTCCCACGGGACCAATATAACTCGTAGGAATTGTCCCCGCAGCCGCGGGACTCTCGGTTTGAGAATATGAAGGTAATTTGTATATTTCTAGACTTAGGCTTAAAAACATGGCGTTAGAAGGTGAGAACTCGAAACAGCCCCCGAACGTCCCCGTGGGTGGCACTAACACCTCCCACGGGACCAATTTAACTCGTAGAAACTGACCCCGCAGCCGTGGGACTCCCGGATTGAGAATACGATGGTAATTTGTATATTTCTAGACTTAGGCCTAAAAACATGGCGTTAGAGGGTGAAAACCCGAAACAGCCCCCGAATGATCCCGTGGTTGGCACCGACACCTCCCACGGGACCAATGTAACTCGTAGGAACTGTCCCTGCAGCCGCGGGACTCCCGGTTTGAGAATACGAAGGTAATTTGAATATTTCTAGACTTAGGCAAAACTTGGCGTTAGAGGGTGAGAAGTCGAAACAGCCCCCGAACGGCCCCGTGGGTGGCACCAACACCCCCCACGGGACCAATGCAACTCGTATTAACTGACCCCGCAGTCGCGGGACTCTCGATTTGAGAATACGACGGTAATTTGCATATTTCTAGACTTAGGCTTAAAAACACGGCGTTAGAGGGTGGGAACTCGAAACAGCCCCCGAACGGCCCCCTGGGTGGCACCAACACCTCCCACGGGACCAATGTAACTCGTAGGAACTGACCCCGCAGTCGCGGGACTCCCGGTTTGAGAATACGACGATAATTTGCATATTTCTAGACTTTGGTTTAAAAACATGGCGTTAGAGGGTGAAAACTCAAAACAGCCCCCGAAACAGCCCTATTGGTGGCACCAACACCTCCCACGGGACCAATGTAACTCGTAGGAACTGTCCCCGCAGCCGCGGCACTCCCGGTTTTAGAATACGAAGGTAATTTGCATATTTCTAGACTTAGGCAAAACATGGCGTTAGAGGGTGAGAACTCAAAACAGCCCCCGAATGGCCCCGTGGGTGGCACCAACACCTCCCACGGGACCAATGTAACTCGTAGGAACTGACCCCGCAGTCGCGGGACTCCCGGTTTGAGAATACGACGATAATTTGCATATTTCTAGACTTAGGCTTAAAAACATGGCGTTAGAGGGTAAGAACTCGAAACAACCACCGAACGTCCCCATGGGACGCACCAACACCTCCCACGGGACCAATGTAACTCGTAGGAACTGACCCTGCAGTCGCGGGACTCCCGGTTTGAGAATATGACGATAATTTGCATATTTCTAGACTTAGGCTTAAAAACATGGCGTTAGAGGGTAAGAACTCGAAACAACCACCGAACGACCCCGTGGGGAGCACCAACAAGCCAATGTAACTCGTAGGAACTGACCCCGCAGCCGCGGGTCTCCCGGTTTGAGAGTACGACGGTAATTTGCATATTTCTAGACTTAGGCTTAAAAACTTGGCTTTAGAGGGTGAGAACTCGAAAAAGCCCCCGAACGTCCCCGTGGATGGCACCGACACCTCCCACGGGACCAATGTAACTCGTAGGAACTGACCCCGCAGCCGCGGGACTCTCAGTTTGAGAATACGATTGTAATTTGTATATTTCTAGACTTAGGCTTAAAAACATGGCGTTAGAGGGTGAGAAGTCGAAACAGCCACCGAACGGCTCCGTGGGTGGCACCAACACCTCCCACGGAACCAATGTAACTCGTAGGAACTGACCCCACAGCCGCGGGACTCCCGGTTGTAGAATATGACGGTAATTTGCATATTTGTAGACTTAGGCTTAAAAACTTGGCGTTAGAGGGTGAGAACTCGAAACAGCCCCCGAACGGCCCCGCGGGTGGTACCAACACCTCCCTCATGACCTAACTCATCGGAACTTAGCCCGCAGCCGCGGGACTCCCGGTTTGAGAATACGAAGGTAATTTGCATATTTCTAGACTTAGGCAAAACTTGGCGTTTGAGGGTGAGAAGTCGAAACAGCCCCCGAACGGCCCCGTGGGTGGCACCAACACCACCCACGGGACCAATGTAACTCGTAGGAACTGACCCCGCAGTCGCGGGACTCCCGGTTTGAGAATACGATGGTAATTTGCATATTTCTAAAGTAGCCTTAAAAACATGGCGTTAGAGGGTGAAAACTCGAAACATCCCCCGAACGGCCCGGTGGGTGGCACCAACACCTCCCACGGGACCAATGTAACTCGTAGAAACTGACCCCGCAGTCGCGGGACTCCCGATTTGAGAATACGACGATAATTTGCATATTTCTATACTTAGGGTTAAAAACATGGCGTTAGAGGGTGAAAACTCGAAACAGCCCCCGAACGGCCCCGTGGGTGGCACCAACACCTCCCACGGGACCAATATAACTCGTAGGAACTGTCCCCGCAACCGCGGGACTCCCGGTTTGAGAATACGAAGGTAATTTGCATATTTCTAGACTTAGGCAAAAACATGGCGTTAGAGGGTGAGAACTCGAAACAGCCCCCGAACGGCCCCGTGGGTGGCACCAACACCTCTCACGGGGCCCATGTAACTCGTAGGAACTGACCCTGCAGTCGCGGGACTCCCGGTTTGAGAATACGACGATAATTTGCATATTTCTAGACTTAGGCTTAAAAACATGGCGTTAGAGGGTGAAAATCGAAACAGCCGCCAAACGGCCCCGTGGGTGGCACCAACACCTCCCGCGGGACCAATATAACTCGTAGGAACTCTCCTCGCAGTCGCGGGTCTCCCGGTTTGAGAATACGAAGGTAATTTGCATATTTCTAGACTTAGGCAAAACTTGGCGTTAGAGGGTGAGAACTCGAAACAGCCCCCGAACGGCCCCCGAACGGCCCCGTGGGTGGGACCAACATCTCCCACGGGACCAATGTAACTCGTAGGAATTGACCCCGCAGTCGCGGGACTCCCGGTTTGAGAATACGACGATAATTTGCATATTTCTAGACTTAGGCTTAAAAACATGGCGTTAGAGGGTGAGAACTCGAAACAGCCCCCGAACGTCCCCGTGGGTGGCACCAACACCTCCCACGGGACCAATGTTACTCGTAAGAACTGACCCCGCAGCCGCGGGACTCCCGGTTTGAGAATACGATTGTAATTTGCATATTTCTCGACTTAGGCTTAAAAACATGGCGTTAGAGGGTGAGAACTCGAAACAGTCCCCGAACGTCTCCGTGGGTGGCACCAACACCTCCCACGGGACCAATGTAACTCGTAGGAACTGACCCCGCAGTCGCGGGTCTCCCGGTTTGAGAGTACGATGGTAATTTGCATATTTCTAGACTTAGGCAAAACTTGGCGTTAGATGGTGAGAAGTCGAAACAGCCCCCGAACGGCCCCGTGGGTGGCACCAACACCTCCCACGGGACCAATGTAACTCGTAGGAACTGATCGTGCTGCCGCGGGAGTCCCGATTTGAGACTACGACGGAATTTGGATATTTTTAGACTTAGGCTTAAAAACATGGCGTTAGAGGGTGAAAATTCGAAACAACCCCCGAACGGCTTCGTGGGTGGCACCAACACCTCCCACGGGACCAATGTAACTCGTAGGAACTGACCACGCAGCCGCGGGACTTTCGGTTTGAGAATACGACGGTAATTTGCATATTTCTAGACTTTCGCTTTAAAACAATGATATGTTGATAATTTGAACTCATATATTCAATTTTTCTGGTTGATTAAATTTTTTGTATTACTACTTGGTTACTGATATTTGTGTTTTTTGTACCCTATTATTTGTAGGATTTTTGCACGTGGAACAAATGAAGGAAGCAATGGTTTACAACATGAAGATTGTTTATATGTTGTGGACATTCAGGATAATGTTTTTTATGTGTTATAGCTGTGGAGGCTTTTATTGTTTAGTTTTTTGGCCGTGTGGGCTTTTATAATTTGATTGTTGAATTTTATAGCCGTGCGGGCTTTATAATAAGCAGGTTTTTCATTTACAGGGTTTGGAATGTTAAGAAAATAGAGGAAACTCTGCCCAATTTTTTTTTGGTCTGTGAATTATTAAGACGTGTAATATTTTTAAGTTTGTATATATATTTGTTTATAAACAACATTCTCAATTCGCAATTTGTGTTTTTTTTATTGTTTTTTGCCTATAATAAATATTTGTAACATTTTTTTATTGTTTGCACTCACAGGACCTCAATTTTAGGATTGGACAAAAAAAATACATTTTTTTTAAATTATAGATAAATATGGTCATGGATTTTGTCAATGACCATTTTTATTTTTTTGTCGCGCTTAAAAATGGTCGCGGCCAAAGTCCGCGACCATTTTTTTTATTTTTTTGTCACGGTTATGGGTCGCGGACTAGGGCCACGACTAATTTTTTTTAATTTTTTTTGTCACAGACGTGGGTCGCGGACTTTGGCCGCGACCAATTTATTTTTATTTTTTTTTTGTCACGGACGTGGGTCGCGGACTTTGGTCGCGACCAATTTGTCACGGTTCTGGGTCACGGATGAGGGACGCGACCAATTTTTTTATTTTTATTTTTGTCACGGACGTGGGTCGCGGACTTTGGCCGCGACTAATTTGTCACGGTTGTGGGTCACGGATGAGGGCCGCGACCCGTCACGGCATGGGTCACAGCCAAAGTCCGCGACCATCTTCCGTGACCCCTCTTGGCCGTGACCATATTTTGGTCACGGACTTGGGCCGCGATCCACGAAAATGGTCACGCCCGAAATGGTCACGGCCCAAGTCCGTGACCCACAGGTTTGGTCAGGGATTTTGGCCGTGACCAATCGCCAGTTTTAGTGTAGTGCTAAGCTTTACATAATGTTAAGCAAGCTTTTGCAGACCCAAAATAAAGCAACATTTCATTATCAACAAATATTTTTCTCCCCATCGGATTGAAATCGGAGTTGTAAAGGTATTGTGTTCCAAACCCTAGGTTTATTCATCAAACGTAGTTTTGGTTTTACCTCTTTTTATTGTTTGATTAATCGAAGATTTAAGGGCTAAAACTTTTTATTTCGCATATATCGATCCCCAACACTTGGGTTCTTGAATCTTTGTCAAAACTACAACGTTTTGACCTTCCAGAATCCTTAAAAACTCCGTTAATGGACCTCTAATCTTGATTAATAATCAACTAGAACCCATAGATCTTAAACCAATGTCAGAATCCAATACATAAAAATGATCCTAACATTTAAATGATTACATCCCCTCACAATCTCCTCTGAATAAATTAATTAAATGTAATACTTAAAAACCCTAATTATTTTAGCCCAATTGAATCTAGGAGAAAATTAACTACAAATAAAGCACCATAGGATACATTCACATAACATACATTCATGTCACCCTTACGTAAGGGTGATAAATATTAAAACCCTACAAAACCATGTTAGTACAAACCATACATATCCATGCACAATTTCTATCATGCAAACCTAGGGTTTCCATTAGTGAACAATATGGATTTATTCCGAAGTATGATCAATATAAAATGTGGGCTTTGATATCACATGGTGGCAATTGACATTATAAAAGAATTTTTTTCCCTCAATCTTTGACTAATCACATTTTGTAAAACATAACAAAATGACTAAATCTGAAGCTCGGATCGAGGGATCGAATCACAATACATTTGTGAATCTTATACATGATCCAATAAGAAGACAATTAGTTAATGAATGTGATGAACATGTTGACCTTCCAAGGTCTCCAAATGCCTTTCTGGAATCCAATGAAATCTTTGGATCTTCTATTATCTGATCCTACCAAATCACACTATGTGTGTGGGCCCTCTTGGAGATGAATACTTGGTGTTTTGAGTGACATCTGACCTTCTATACCCACACCCCTTCATAAAAATATGAATAGTACTTTTAATTTCCCTCTCTAACGCTCAATAATGATTATGTTCCTTAAAACCCTTCCTTAAACCCATACATAAATAGTGGACATGGGCTAAATTAGGTTTCCAAAGAGTTTCAATCTTCTACTTGGGTAATTGGACTATACTAGGAATCGTAAGCTAAATAATTAAAATGGCTTTCAAATCGGTACTTGGAATTTTCAAATTACATTCCCGTAAATTATTTCCTTTCTCCATTTAATCTTAAATTATTTCAGTAAATAACCATAACTGCACTTCAATTTAATTATCTCAAAATTACTCAAATGATGAGGTCTTATTTTCAAAGTTTGTATTCTACATAATATGATTTTCCACGTTAAATACGCAAAATATGTTTGGTCAAATAAATTCGTTGCTAATCAATTTCTACCAACTTATTGTTTATTCCTTGATCTAAGACTTAATATATTTAATGCTTTAGCAGATTACGAAATAATCCACAAATTACGGTTATTGGTAGAATAAAAACTTATAAGACTATCAATGGGGTATTACAACCCAAGATTTCTTGGACATGGATTCGTCCTAATTATGACCTCGGGCATACTTAAATAATGATTTCCCAACTCACAAAGATTTAGACCCAATAAATTGAATCTCGCCCATAATAATCAAAGTGATAATTGTGTAAGCATTTAAATCCTCATAATCCTCGAAATTAAGAATAGTGGCACCTTCTGAAAACTTATGAGATTGCAAAAGTCTAATCGAGTCGGCAACTAGGCTTGAATCTCACTCAGAGTTATGTTTAATACATTCCTAATGCACAGGTCACAATTATCTTTGAACTATTGAACAAGTTCCTACACTATCAAACAGGTTCTCATAGTTAAGATAAACGACTAGGATTGCACTCGTAACTCTACTAGTGGGATTTCATCTTTGCATCTAAATTGTGAATTTTTCACTTCTATTTGAATTGAAATTTCGATATTCTATGACCAGATTGAACCTAACTCACCAGAATTCATAATAATTCATTTGTCTCACATTGTATATAGTATATTTAAAGACAAATATAAGGCCTTCTCACATACCTGATTCTCATTTCAAATGAACTTGATGCACCTTTATTTAAAAAATAAACATCGTACATGATTTTAATAATAAAACCCCAACTTTGGTACCCTTCTCCAAGGATCCTATGACCCTTATATTCATTTAAACAAATTGTGCCACTTTTGAATCCTAGCTCCAGCATCCTCGAACAAGATCAGAGATATAATATTCAACCTCATCAAGGCATGAGTAGGATAAACCTTTACCTTATCCTCGTACCTCTAACAACCTTGGAGGGATAAGACTTAGTTGGGAAATTAAATAACACTTCCCTTTCTTATTTTACAAGTTGGTACCAAGTATAATTCTTTAATGCGACTACCTAACTCATACCCCAAACTACATTCTTTATTGTAGGAGATCATATTGCATAGTTTTTCATGTTGTTAATTCCATACTCCATCTACTACTGGTTCCCCTATAAAGATGGTACTTAGGGAAAACTTCAAGAAATTGAACATTCAAGCATTTAGGTATTTATTAACAACTAAAGAAATCAAATATTTCTTCCTTGTTCACGTTCTTAGTGTTTGATCCTATAAACCTAATGGATGTATCATATTTAGTTTCTTTAAGTTCTAATTATGTTTAGAATAACTTGAGGTACCAACTCAGTTTCATCCTAAGGACTTTTAACCAATACGAAAACCTCAAACGACCTTAGATTACTAAAGTTTTTAGCCTACAAATTGTCATAAATGTGATATTCATCATTAAATGATATATATATATATATATTAAGAGAACTTTTATAGAGGACGTAGGCCCTTATCCAAGTACATGAACTACTATATATCTTTCCTTGTTATCATTATATTATCACACACCTCATTCCCCATCAAATTAAGGGAATCATCTACTAAGGTTGATGTCTCTGTAACAACCCTCGCTTTTGAGATTCTAATTTATATTTAATCTGCTAATTATAGTGATTAATTAAAGATGTTGATTTGTGGAGTAGGTATTAATTTAAGTGAGATAAGTTAATATCTACTATGATGTTGCATATTTACCATATGTAGAGGTGAATTTTGCTATGTTATGTTTTATTATGTCCTAAGAATTTAAGATGACATTGGGCTTAAAATGGAACCGGAACCTAAACTGAATTATAAAACCTCCAAATGATAATTTGAAGGGTGCCATTAGTTCCGGGAGGTTTGAGATAGTCAAATTATGTGCCATATTGTATTTCGAGTTCCAGGCACTTTTGACTAGTTGTAGTTATTATGAGTAGATGCGTATTATTTTACCGCATATTAATCACTTAAGTTGGAATTTTAAGCAAGCCACGATTTATGTCTTCACCTAAGTTACTATTCCTTTAATTATCTTGTTAAGCCTAGAGAAAGAATAAGGAAGAAGAACCTTGGGGAAAATAAGAGAGATTGAAGCTTGGGTGTTGATCTTGCCTACAATCTTCACCAAATCTGAAGTTACAACCTTGAGGCCAGTTTTCTACTTGCTAGTGTATGATTTAATTAGAGTAATTTGCATTGATAGTTATGGATATGTATGGTTTATGGAAGTTAGGGTTTTCTTTGATTTATGGGCTTTAGATCTTTGGAAGTTAAATTTATATGATTTGGAGGTAAAATTTGGTTGGATGATGCATTTATGATTATTTGGTAGCATTAAAGGATAGGAAATGGAATGGGTTGAAGTTGGGTAAAGATATGGAGTCAAAGACTCCATAAATTAAACTTGGAATTTCTGCAGAACCGAATCGATTCGGCCTGGTCGAATCGATTCGATGGGAGACAGTTTCCAAGCCTGGGTTGTCCGAATCGGTTCAGTTTGTTCGAATCGATTCGGCCTTATGCAGAATCTCATTTTTCCTGACCGAATATATTCGGCTAGTCCGAATCGATTCACCCTTGAGATCCCAAATCGATTCGGCTAGTCCGAATCGATTCGGAAAGCTTATTTTTCAATAATTTTTCTTTTTAAATTTTACCCCCTTCCTTAGGATGATGACCTAGGACCCTTCTTGTATGAAGTAAAATTTGGATTTTAGAGTCCTAGTTGAGTTTGGTCGTTACCCTATAGTTGAGTGGGATCACTTGGGGTTAATTCTGGGGCACTTGAAGTGATACTTAGGTATCACTTCTCTTTTCGAAAATAAGTTGAAGTTAGAGTTCTAAGCCCATATGTGGAGATGTTAGAAGCCTTTGGTGGTATATAAAATCTTGGGTCTTATGATAATTCAAGAAATGGTTTAGAGAATACTTTGGGACATAATGATATGATGAAATTGAATAAGATATATTCAAAGGTAAATGTTTCAAGTAAATGAAACACATGAGATTCATGATAATGAAAATGGGATAAATTGGTAATTGTTAAATTACTTAAACACACCTCTCTAAATGCTATCATAAGGGAAGCTCGCGCATGAGGTGATGTTCCCTGACTATTGAATGCAGGCTGACTATAGTCCTCGGACATATGCGGGTTCTGTGTATGTTTTTCTGCGCTAGTGAGGTAATTCCGGGTATGGTTATGAATCACTCGCGGGCATATGGCCACTTCCCGACGTGCGTTAGATGCCTAGGTTGTCTTGTATAGATAGGCCCTGGAAGATGATAGTCATTTAGGGGCGCGCCCAGTGGGGAAACTTGGAGGGGCGGTCTTAGAAATGTTATATGTATATGAATATAAACTTTCTAACTCAAGTGGGACTTGAGGTATGTAAATTGCCATAAGATATGCGATGGTAATTATATTCCTGCTAAGGAATGGAAAATGATAAGGTATGGGAAGAAATGAGATTTAATTTAACTTCTTTTGTCAAATTTTATAATTGTTAGAAACATATAATTGCATTAACACATTTTATGGTTAGGTTGTTAGATTTTCATTCACATTATTATTGATTCATTGTCCATATCTATCATGTTTCTTACTCTTCTGGGAATCATATATAAGTCGGGTCCTGACCCGTTCATCTTTCTATGTTGTGCATATTGTGGTATCCGCTCAGGTGCTCCTCCGCAAGGGCGCCCGCTATGAATTTCCATTGTTGTGATTTTGATGAGCTGTATGACCTTGCGGATGATTCCAGGATGTTGTTAGACGCCCTCATTTTTTGGAATCTAGTTATGATCGGGTCTTACATTCGGGATAGTGGCCCATAAATTGTAATTGTTAATGGATGTAGTATGTATCATATATAACATTGTGATGTAACTGTGGACCGAAAGATTATTCGGTTCTTTTACTGTATATTGTTTTGGTTAACTATTTATGTGTTCTATGGAAATTCCACTTTTGTCAGATTTGGGTTGTTTAATTTATTTCTTAAATCTTTCTTTTAAATCAAAAATTTTGACAACCTGCTTTCTGATTTATGGAGTGGCTTGCCTATATACCTAATTATTTTTATGATGCTGAGGATGATATCCATCCATGATTCCGTTATGTCGAGGTATCGGGCTGGCCACCCCTTATTTCGGAGAGCGGGTTATCACAGATGGTATCAGAGCCTCAGGTTCTAGAGTCTTTTGGATCTTGTGGACTTGTCAGGTTCTACCGTAGCGTTCTTTGACATAGAGCCTAATGTTAGGACTACTTGTTGTTTATGCTTACGATCTTCTGCAACTATAGATTGTTTTGAGTGAAATTCTAACTCTATTGTTCTCTCTCTCAGATGCCACCTAAAAGAGGTCGCCCGGCGAGATGCAATAGGATCTTAGATGAGGATGTTGGTCCTCCTCCGCCGCCACAAGGAACATTTAATGTCACGAATGTGGTGAATATAGTGGCTCAAGCCGTTAATGCGGCCATGACAGCAGTGGCCCCATAAGCGCCACAGGCTCAGCAGAGAGCGCCAGATGCCCAAGTTCTTACTGGACCTTCTCTGTGGGAGAGAGCTAGGGAATCTTTTCTGAAGGGTCAGCCCTCGGAATTCGACGGGAGCTCGGATGTTATAAAGGCAAATCAATGGAAGAAGGATATTCAACGCCATCTACGTATGGTAGAGTGTGGTGAGGACAGGAAACAAGTCCTTGCTACTTTTAAATTGGTTGGTGCCGCATTACACTGGTGGGAGTCCGTGACTACGCCAGAACAAAGGGATACCATGTCCATCTCTAAATTCTGGGTTTTATTTGATCATAAGTATTTTCCTCCCGCAATTCAAGGGGAGATGATAAGGAGATTGCAGGACCTTGTACAAGGGGAGAGGTCAGTAGCGGAATATGAGGAGGAATTCACCCGGTTAGCAAGCTTCGTACCGGATGAAGTGACTCCCGAAGAAAGAAAGTTTTAAATTTTTTGAGAGGTTTGAACTGGAGGATCCGGCAATACTTTCTGGGTAATCTTGCTTTACAGACTTTTGGGGAAGTGATGAATGCAGCTCTATTAAATTGCCAAGAGCATAGACTCTTTTTGCAAAGTGGAAAGAAGACCTCCGTAGTGGGGCAAGGTGGAAGGCCGGGAGGTGGTGGGATTGGAGGAGGAGTCTTTCCCTCGTCCCAACCTTCGGGCAGTAAATAGAAAGAAAGGGATCCCCAGCAGGGGGACTCGTCTAAGAGGCAGCGTTTTGGTGGATTTAATGGGGGGGAACCAAAATAATAGACAAGGTCAGGGTGCCCCACAACAGTAAGCTGGTCGTGGTGGTCAGGGAGGCAGAGGCCAGGAGGGCCAGGGTGTAAATCAGTTTAGAAACAATTGTGGTAGAAATGCCGAGAATATGATAGGTCGGTGTTTCCAATGCGGGGAAGCGGGTCACTATAAGAGGGAATGTCCTCAGTTGATCGGGGGACCGTTTCCTCGAGCTCCACAGCAGCCGTACGTTCAATTCCCTCCACAGGTACCTAACCCAGTTGCTCCTCCACAACAGGGTCAGTTACAATATGGTAGGGTCTACCATATTCAGGATGCTATGCTTCCTCCAGCTCCGTCTGCACCGCCAGCCATTGAGGGTAAGTTCCTTATTCAGGGACATATGGGTCGTGTTTTATTTGATATCGGTGCAACACAGTCGTTCATTTCTAGGACCTTTGCTCAGACCACTGAGTTGATTAAATCTGCCGAAAGAACTTTTACTAGTGTGGAATCCTCTATGGGTGACGGTTCACCCATCTTCTTTGTTTGTAAAAATATAGAAATCTCTCTCGGTAACTTATGTTTTGAGGCCGATTTACTCGTCCTGGATATGGTCGGGTATGACGTGATTTTGGGTATGGATTGGCTGATGAAATATCATGCTATTATAAATTGCTACGGGAAGAGTATAGTCTTCGTCGTTCCGGGACAAGAAATGTTCCTGGTAGTTTTACCTCGTTTAGAGGGGAGTACTTGTACTTATTTGTATTGGATTCCATTCCAGATGTGAAAGACTTTGAGGATGTTTACCGAGAGATACCGGGCTTACCTCCTAGCCGAGAGATTGAATTTGTGATTGATTTAGCGCCAGGAACGAGGCCTATTGCGAGGGCTCCATACCGAATGGCTCCTATTGAAATGAGGGAGCTAAAAGATCAAATTCAAAATTTGTTGAAGCAGGGATTTATATGGCGTTATACATCGCCATGGGGTGCTCCAGTGTTGTTTGTTAAGAAAAGAGATGGTACTCTCCGGTTATGTGTGGACTATAGAGAATTGAATAAAGTCACCATCCGGAATAAATACCCTTTACCTCGTATCGATGACTTGTTTGATCAACTTCGAGGAGCGATGTACTTCTCTAAAATCGATTTGAGGACGGGGTATCATCAATTGAGGATACGAGAGGAGGACGTGTCCAAGACTGCTTTTCTTACGAGGTACGGATCCTATAAATTTTTGGTTATGCCCTTTGGACTAACCAATGCCCCTGCTGTATTTATGGATCTCATGAATAGGTTCTTTCGGGATTTCCTAGACCAATTTGTTATTGTGTTCATCGATGACATTTTAGTCTATTCTCGAACGGAGTCTGATCATGCTATGCATTTGAGGTTGGTCCTACAGAAACTACGGGACCATCAACTGTATGCCAAGTTCGAGAAGTGTGGCTTTTGGTTGCAGGAAGTACAGTTTTTGGGTCATGTGGTGACGTCCCAGGGTGTATCAGTGGATCCAAGCAAGGTAGCTGCGGTGAGGGAGTGGGGTCAACCCACGACACCTACCAAAGTTCGTAGTTTTCTGGGATTGGCGGGTTATTACCGTCGGTTCATCAAGGCTTTCTCTAAGATTGCTAGCCCTTTGACCAACTTGACCCGAAAAGGGGTGAGCTTTATTTGGAATGATTCTTGCCAAGCTTCATTTGATGAACTTAAAGATAGATTGACTTCGGCTCCGGTCCTTGCTTTGCCAAAACCAGGATTGGAATATTTAGTCTTCACCGACGCATCTCTTCAGGGATTAGGAGGTGTACTTCAGTAAGAGAGATGGGCTATCGCTTATGTTTCCCGTAAGTTGAAGCCCCATGAAAGGAACTATCAGGTGCATGACTTAGAACTAGCCGCAGTTGTTTTTGCCTTGAAGATATGGAGGCATTATCTCTTGGGAGAGAAGTTTAGTCTTTTCACGTACCACAAATCGCTACAATATTTATTTTCACAGAAGGACTTGAATATGAGACAGCGCCGATGGTTAGAGTTCGTGAAAGATTATCAATTTGATATTCATTATCATCCGGGTAAGGCTAACGTGGTTGCGGAGGCCTTGAGTAGGAAGCCTAATGGGGAATTAGCTGAGGTTTGGAAAGCTAAATGGAAGGAACTCAGTCAGGAGGATGCGATGGTGAGAGCATTCATGTCGGTAATGACTGTTACTCCTACCATTTTGGCAAGGGTGGTAGAATATCAAGGAAGGGATAAGGAGTGTCAAGACCATATTCGTCGATTGCTGTCCGAGGGAGCAGTGCCCTACTCGATTGGTTCCGAGGGTGGGTTACGCTTCCATGGAAGACTCATCGTTCCGGAGGAAGGAGATTTGAGGCGGGCAGTGATGGCCGAATCTCATGGGTCTAGGTTTACGGTTCATCTTGGTGGGGAAAAAATGTATGAGGATATGCGGCATCAATATTGGTGGTTGGGTATGAAGAGGGATATTTCAGAATTTGTGTCCCAATGCACTACTTGTCTACTAGTCAAGATCGATCATCAGAAGCCGACAAGTTTGTTACAACCGTTAGAGATCCCAGTGTGGAAATGGGAAAGTATATCGATGGATTTTATCACGGGCTTGCCGAGATCACAAAGCGGGTGTGATTCTATTTGGGTAATTATCGACCGATTGACAAAGTCGGCACACTTCCTACCTGTGCGGACAGATTATGACACCGCTCGGTATGCTCGCTTATTCATCGAGGAGGTGGTGAGACTCCATGGGGTGCCTTTGAATATAATCTCCGACAGAGACAAAATTTTCGTTTCCCACTTTTAGAGGAGTTTCCAAGAAGCGATGGGGATCGAATTGAGGTTAAGCACTTCATACCATCCTCAAACAGACGGCCAAACTGAAAGGGTAAATCAAATGTTGGAGGATATGCTTCGCATGTGTATGCTTGACTTCAAGGGTGGTTGGGAACAATATCTCCCATTGGTTGAGTTTGCTTATAACAACTCTTACCAATTCACTATTGGAATGGCACCTTATGAGGCTTTGTATGGAAGGCCGTGTAGATCACCTGCTTGTTAGTTGGAAGTGGGTGATAATAAATTTCTTGGTCCTGAAATGATCCAAGATACTTCCTCGAAGATTGAGTTGATTCGGAATCGCATTCGGATAGCCCAAGATCGTCAAAAGAGCTATGTCGATGCGGGTCGTCGACACATGGAATTGGAGGTTGGGGACCAAGTTTTGGTTAGAGTGTCGCCCATGAAAGGGATAAAGCATTTCGGTAAGAAGGGGAAACTTGCGCCGCGCTTTGTTGGACCATTTCCAGTTATTGCAAAGGTGGGTCCCGTGGCATATCAACTCGCTTTACCGGAACCATTGAAACAAATTCATGATGTGTTCCATGTTTCCTCCCTAAAGAAGTATAGGAGGTGGGAAGGTGCGCTATGGCACATTCCTTTCGAGGATATTGATTTGCAACACGATGTTTCATATGAAGAACAACCGGTTGCAATATTAGAGCATGGGGAGCGTAGATTGAGATCTCGTGTCTTGCCCTTGGTGCGGGTTCAATGGATTCACCATAATGCCAAGGAATCTACGTGGGAGTGCGAGAATGACATGCGGGAGAAATATCCGCATCTCTTTATACGAGGTACGCTTGAATTTTGCGAACAAAATTCTCACAAGGGGGGAAGTATGTAACAATCCTCGCTTTTGAGATTCTAATTTATATTTAATCTGCTAATTACAGTGATTAATTAAAGATGTTGATTTGTGGAGTAGGTATTAATTTAAGTGAGATAAGTTAATATCTACTATGATGTTGCATATTTACCGTATGTAGAGGTGAATTTTGCTATGTTATGTTTTATTATGTCCTAAGAATTTAAGATGACATTGGGCTTAAAATGGAACCGGAACCTAAACTGAATTATAAAACCTCCAAATGATAATTTGAAGGGTGCCATTAGTTCCGGGAGGTTTGAGATAGTCAAATTGTGTGCCATATGGTATTTCGAGTTCCGGGCACTTTTGACTAGTTGTAGTTATTATGAGTAGATGCGTATTATTTTACCTCATATTAATCACTTAAGTTGGAATTTTAAGCAATCCACGATTTATGTCTTCACCTAAGTTACTATTCCTTTAATTATCTTGTTAATCCTAGAGAAAGAATAAGGAAGAAGAACCTTGGGGAAAATAAGAGAGATTGAAGCTTGGGTGTTGATCTTGCCTACAATCTTCACCAAATCTGAAGTTACAACCTTGAGGCAAGTTTTCTACTTGCTAGTGTATGATTTAATTAGAGTAATTTGCATTGATAGTTATTGATATGTATGGTTTATGGAAGTTAGGGTTTTCTTTGATTTATGGGCTTTAGATCTTTGGAAGTTAAATTTATATGATTTGGAGATAAAATTTGGTTGGATGATGCATTTATGATTATTTGGTAGCATTAAAGGATAGGAAATGGAATGGGTTGAAGTTGGGTAGAGATATGGAGTCAAAGACTCCATAAATTAAACTTGGAATTTCTGCAGAACCGAATCGATTCGGCCTGGCCGAATCGATTCGATGGGAGACAGTTTCCAAGCCTGGGATGTTTGAATCGGTTCGGTTTGTCCGAATCGATTCGGCCTTATGCAGAATCTCATTTTTCCTGACCGAATCGATTCGGCTAGTCCGAATCGATTCGCCCTTGAGATCCCAAATCGATTCGGCTAGTCCGAATCGATTCGGAAAGCTTATTTTTCAATAATTTTTCTTTTTAAATTTTACCCCTTTCCTTAGGATGATGACCTAGGACCCTTCTTGTATGAAGTAAAATTTGGATTTTAGAGTCCTAGTTGAGTTTGGTCGTTACCCTATAGTTGAGTGGGATCACTTGGGGTTAATTCTGGGTCACTTGAAGTGATACTTAGGTATCACTTCTCTTTTGGGAAATAAGTTGAAGTTAGAGTTGTAAGCCCATATGTGGAGATGTTAGAAGCCTTTAGTGGTATATAAAATCTTGGGTCTTATGATAATTCGAGAAATGGTTTAGAGAATACTTTGGGACATAATGATATGATGAAATTGAATAAGATATATTCAAAGGTAAATATTTAAAGTAAATGAAACACATGAGATTCATGATAATGAAAATGGGATAAATTGGTAATTGTTAAATTACTTAAACACACCTCTCTAAATGCTATCATAAGGGAAGCTCGCACATGAGGTGATGTCCCCTGACTATAGTCCTCGGCCATATGCGGGTTTTGTGTATGTTTTTCTGCACTAGTGAGGTAATTTCGGGTGTGGTTATGACTCACTCGCAGGCATATGGTGACTTCTCGACGTGCGTTAGGTGCCCAGGTTGTCTTGTATAGATAGGCCCTGGAAGATGATAGTCATCTAGGGGCGCGCCTAGTTGGGAAACTCGGAGGGGGGGTCTTAGAAACGTTATATGTATATGAATATAACCTTTCTAACTCAAGTGGGACTTGAGGTATGTAAATTTCCATAAGATATGTGATGGTAATTATATTCCTGCTAAGGAATGGAAAATGATAAGGTATGGGAAGAAATGAGATTTAATTTAACTTCTTTTGTCAAATTTTATAATTGTTATAAACATATAATTGCATTAACACATTTTATGGTTAGGTTGTTAGATTTTCATTCACATTATTATTGATTCATTGTCCATATCTATCATGTTTCTTACTCTTCTGGTAATCATATATAAATCGGGTCCTGACCCGTTCATCTTTCTATGTTGTGCATATTGTGGTATCCGCTCAGGTGCTCCTCCGCAAGGGCGCCCGTTATGAATTTCCATTCTTATGATTTTGACGAGCTGTATGACCTTGCGGATGATTCCAGGATGTTGTTAGACGCCCTCATTTTTTGGAATCTGGTTATGATCGGGTCTTACATTCGGGCTAGTGGCCCATAAATTGTAATTGTTAATGGATGTAGTATGTATCATATATAACATTGTGATGTAACTGTGGACCGACAGATTATTCGGTACTTTTACTGTATATTGTTTTGGTTAACTATTTATGTGTTCTATGGAAATTCCACTTTTGTCAGATTTGGGTTGTTTAATTTATTTCTTAAATCTTTCTTTTAAATCAAAAATTTTGACAACCTTCTTTCTGATTTATGGAGTGGCTTGCCTATATACCTAATTATTTTTATGATGCTGAGGATGATATCCATCCATGATTCCGTTATGTTGAGGCGTCGGGCTGGCCACCCCTTATTTCGGAGAGCGGGTTGTCACAGTCTCTAACTAGTTCAAGCACTATCACATGTCATACAATATCATCCTTTATAATTATAAGGTTCTCTAAATGGTCTACTAGTTTTTGTTACATTAATGCCATGGTTATTATTAAACCTGAGTGTAAAATAGTTTGCCTATTTTGTATTACTATTCATACCATCCTTGCCTAGTGGGACCACTTTATCAAATTGGTATTAGAGTTAGAAGACTAAGTCATTGTGTTTTGATCTCGTGTCTTTAGGCTTGAATTTTGGAGGATTTGATGGTAGTAGATCCCCAAGTCGAATTACGTGTACAAGAAAATTCATACGAAATCATCACTCGATGCGATAGACGGGCAAGTGTGGTTAACTATTGTTAAACGTTGGTCTCCACCTACCACTAAAGATAGAGAATCAATGCATTTAAAACCCATGGAATCATAGACAAAGGCCGAGCAAAGGTTTGCGATTTTTAATTCTAGAGGTGTAAATGCTCTATTTTGTTCTATCACCCCAAAGAAGTTTTGTCGTATTATGACTTGTGAGGCATCTAAAGAGGTTTGAGACATACTCCAACTCACCCATGAAGGATGTAACGCCCCGACCCGCATTTGGGTCACCGTTGGGTCAACCCGCACCGAGTCAAGGAGTTTAAGGGGGAGGGGGGAAGTCCAATTTTATTACTTAAGGAAAACCCTTTTAATTGTACCATTTATTAAAGATTAATTTGCCATTTTTAAGTTGGAAAAGGGGTGGCCACTTTAAGTAATTAGGTCAATTAACAAGATTTATTTATAAAAATGTAATTTAATCCACATTACTAATTAACTAAGTAATAAACCATATCCATCCCTGTATTATTACAATCCATGTCCAAAGGCCCAAAATAAAAGTGCATAAAGTCCCGAATTACCAATATTTCAAAAGGTAGTTTAAATAAAATTAAGGAGCACTAGCGACATTGATTGCCCTCTGGGGAATTACCCGTGTCCTTTCCGACGTCCCTACTCGAGGTACCTGAGATGGGGGTGGGTTTTTTAACATAAAAAGCAGGGGTGAGCAAATGCTCCGCAGGGTGAGTAATACTAAGCTATACGTATTCTATAAAGTACTGTATATATAACATGTGTTTTAATAAATTTTGAAAACATTTAAAAATTTATCTTTTATTAATGCAACTACTATGCAATGCACCCGAGCGATGAGCTCATACTCACACTTAACCGTTTTATAGACCCTTCACCGGGTCTAGAGACTATTAATCATATTTTATTCACTAGTCTCCATGTATCACATTTCATTAGGTCGTCTTACTTGTATATTTTTTAGAATAACAATTATCATTTCCGTTTTCCATTATCTTTTCTCAGAATGTTCCAATATCTGCATACTTTAATGGGATCCACACCACCAGCTATTCTACTATATGCTCTGAGCAATGATTTTGGGTCTTCCATCCCAAGACTTTGGGCCCTCTTTAATTATCCCGGTATCATCCGAGTCCTTATTAATATGTGTTAAAATTTGAGCTAATGTCCACATTATTCCACCATTTACATTGTTTTTATCATTTCTACGATCTATATTGCCATTTCATTTTGTCATTTATTATTTTACCCATTTAATTCATTTTCCACTAGGAGCCTCAAGTTGTTAAAATCACCATTTTACCCTTTCTTTCGTTATAACTTTTCAAAAAATATTTTCGAATCATTACGGCACTAAAAATCAACCTTTCCTTTCCAAACATCTTTTTTGTGATTTTATGTCAAAAATTATGTTCATCATTTTATGTTTTGCCACATATAATACATTTAATCATTTAAGACCATTCTTAACCAAATGGCCATAACTTTGCACCATTATCACATGTGACTTCAAATATCATTTTTGTTCATTCTAGCAATATTTATAAAATATTTTTATGAAAGTTTTCCTTTATTTTGTCATTTATTCATAAAATCCATTTCAACATGATTTATCAAGTCTGAAATACCATTTTCTATATTACTACATGATTCCACACATGTTAAAGAGGATTTCAAACCTAGAAATTCCTCAAAAATGTATTAAACAAGATATAAATCATGTGTCTACATTTTTCATGCTTTCTTCCATATTTCAAGGTAAAAATGTCATTTTATTCATAAAAGACCCATCTAGGGTTTTGTCTTCCTTAAAAGTCCAATTTTACAAGACTTTACCATATTAGCAAATAATTTCATTTTTGGCGTTAGATATCATCTAGCATGAATCCTGCACCATTTTTATCGTTAGAAATCATGACCTCTTAGGAAGAGGGAAACCCTACCTTATGGTTTAAAAAGGAGACAACTAAGAGGATGAAGATGGAAGTTCCTAGCTCCAAAGACTCCAAAATCTCATCAAAATAACTCCAAAGTTCCTCCCACAAGCTTTGGCTTTACCCAATTCCACCCTTGAGAATGCTTGAAAATGATGGCCAAGGCTTGTAAATGGTGTATAATGGTGTTTCAAAGTGGTGGCAAGGTGAGGATATGGTGGAAATTTCTTGGAAAAATAGGATGAACTCTTGCACTTAAACAGAGAGAAAAAAAAATGTTGAAAAAATAGTGCAGAGGACACCCACCCTCTCTCTCTTGTTATAACCCAAAGAAACCCACAAATTATTTAAAAACTCACTGCCCCATATGGTATAACCATTTCCATTCCTCATATGCTCTAAGATATCGACACTTCATCAATCCAAGGGCCCAAAACGTGGCAGCACATAAGGGCAACTCGATATGATCAAATCAGGTGCGATCGTTCGAACGAATTTTCGATCTCATTAGAACGAGATTGATCCTTCGTTCGAACCAATCCTTATAATGAGATTATAGAGAGCATGAGGAATTAATCATACTCAGGTTGTTAGAAGTCTGTTCGAACCTATCCCCTCGTTTGAACAACTTCTATTTTCCTTGAATTAAACTTTGAATTATAGAACCCACAATTCGACAAGTATAAAGGCTACAACGATGTTTAAATAACAATATTCATTCATAATTACAACTTTACAATGAAGGAGATAAAATCGAGGGCATGGGTATTAAATTCTCCCCACCTTAGTAGATTTCATCCCCGAAATAAGAACAACTAACTAGGGAAAGAGTTTTGGGTGCTTTTCTCACATTTCTAACTCCCGTTTCCTAGTCACAACTTCAACACACTGACACTCCTAAAAAACCTTCACTAATGGAATGACGTTGTTGCACAGGACCCTGTCCTTGCAGTCCAAAATGGATATAGGTCGTATGGGAAACACAACATCTTCTTCTAACTCAATGAGATTCTAATCGATGACATGTCAGAGTTCGTGAAGATATTTCTTCAGTATAGAGACATGGAACACGTTATGGACTTGAGACAACTGTGGAGGTAGATTAAAGCGGTACGATACGTCCCCAATCCTCTCAAGGATCTCAAAAGGACCGATATTCCATGGGGACAACTTCCCTTTATGCCCGAATCGTTGGCTATCAGATCTTGATCTAACTTTCAACATCACATGGCCATCTATCCAAAAATCCAGGTGAGTTATTTCAATATCAAAGTAATTATTTTGTCTTCTCTGTGCCATCATGATTCTCTGACGAACAATCTGAACCTTCTCTATCATATCTTCAATCGAATCTGTGTTGATGAGATACCTCTCACCCATCTCAGCCTAACAAACGGAAGAACGATATGGCTGCCCATAAAGGGCCTCATAGTGGGCCATCTTGATACTCTCCTGATAACTATTATTGTAGGAGAACTCATCCAGATATAGATTCTCCATCTAACTTCCCTGAAAGTCGAGCGCAAAATCCATCAGCATATCCTCCAAATTTTGAATGGTTCGCTCCAACTATTTGTCAATCTTAGGATGACATGTCGTACTTATATTCATCTCAGTACCTAACTCCTATTGAAACTTTTTTAAAAATCGAGATACAAATCGAGTATCCCTATCTGAAATGATCGAGAGTGGGACTCAGTGAAGTGTGATTATTTCCCGAACATACAAACTGTTCAATTTAGCCACCTTGTCTGTGACCTTAATCGGTAAGAAGTGTGAAGACTTTGAGAGTCAATCTAATATAACCCATAGTGCATCATCACCAAGCTCAGACTTTGGTAATTTCATGAAAAATCCATCATGATGTGCTTCCACTTCCATTTTGCCATGGGTAGTGGTTTCAATAGCCCAGTTGGCTTCTTATGCTTGGCCTCTACCTGCTGACAAGTGTAAAGAGGCTTGAGACATACTACAACTCACCCATGAAGGATGTAATGCCCCGACCCAGGTTTGGGTCACTGTTAGGCCAACTCGCACCGAGTCAAGGAGTTTAAGGAGGAGGGGAAGTCCAATTTCATTACTTAAGGAAAACCCTTTTAATTACACCATTTGTTAAAGATTAATTTATCATCTTTAAGTTAGAAAAAAAGGCGGCCACTTTAAGTAATTATGTCAATTTATAAAAATCCAATTTAATCCACATTACTAATTAAGTAAGAAATAAACCATATACATCCCTGAATTATTATAAACCATGGCCAAAGGCCCAAATAAAAGTGTTTAAAGTCCCGAATTACCAATATTTTAAAAGATGGTTTAAATAAAATTAAAGAGCACTAGAGACGTTGATTGCCCTTTGAGGCATTACCCGTGTCCTTTCTGACGTCCCTACTCGAGGTACCTGAGATGGGGGTGGGGGTGGGGGTTTTAACATAAAAAGCAGGGGTGAGCGAACGCTTAACATGGTGGGTAATACTAAGCTATACGTATTCTATAAAGTATTGTATATATAACATGTGTTTTAATAAATTTTGAAAACGTTTAAAAATTTAGCTTTTATTAATGCAACTACTATGCAATTCACCCGGGCGATGAGATCATACTCATATTTAACCATTTCATGGACCCTTTACGGGTCTAGAGACTATTAATCATATTTTATTCACTAGTCTCTATTTATCACATTTCATTGGGTTGTCTTACTTGTATATTTTTTAGCACAACAATTATCATTTCCGTTTTCCATTATCTTTTTTCATAATGTTCCAATATCTGCATACTTTAATGGGATCTACACCGCCGGCTATGCTACTATATGATCTGACCATTGATTTTGGGTCTTTCACCCCGGGTTCCGAGCCCTCCTTAATTATCTCGGTGTCATGCAAGTCTTTATTAATACGTGTTCATATTTTAGCTAATGTCCATATTATTCCACTATTTACACCATTCTTATTATTTCTACTATCTATATTACCATTTCAGTTTGTCACGTGCCATTTTACCCATTTCATTCGTTTTTCACCAAAAATCGACCGATAAGGTCCAACGAGGAGTCAACCACTAGGACCCTCATGTTTGTCAAAATCACTTTTTACCCTTTCTTTCATTATAACTTTGCGAAAAACATTTTTGAATCATTATGGCATTAAAAATCAACTTTCATTTCCAAAGATCCTTTTTATGATTTTATGACGAAAATCATGTTCATCATTTTATGTTTTACCACATAAAATACATTTAATTATTCAAGACCATCTTTAAGAAAATGGCCATAACTTTGCCTCATTATCACATGTGACTTTGAATATCTTTTTTGTTCATTCTAACAATATTTATAACACACTTTTAGTACCATTTTCCTTCATTTTATCAGTTTTTTCAATAAAACTCATTTCAACATGATTTATCAAGTCTAAAATACCATTTTTTTTTATCTTACTACATGATTCCACACATGTTAAAGGGGATTTCAAGCCTAGAAATTTCTCAAAAATGCACGAAACAAGATATAAATCACATGTTTACATTTTTCATGCTTTCTTCCATATTTCAAGGTAAAAATGTCTTTTTATTCATAAAATACCCATCTAGGGTTTGTCTTCTTTAAAAGTCCATTTTTGTAAGACTTTACCATATTAGAAAATAATTTTATTTTTGACATTACATATCATCTTACATGAATCCTACACATTTTTCATAGCTAGAAACCTTTAAATCTTAGCAAGAGGAATAACCTTCCTTATGGTTTGAAGAGAAGACAACTAATAGGATAAAGATGGAAGTTCTTTACTTTATAGACTCCAAAAGCTCTTGATAATAAATTTAAAGTTCCTCCTACAAGCTTTGGCTCTACCCACCTCTACCCTTGAGAATGCTTGAAGATGGTGGACAAGGCTTATAAATGGTGTATAATACTATTTCAAAGTGGTGTTATGGTGTGGCTATAGCGAAAAATGTGTGAGGAAATAGGATTGACTCTTCCACTTACAAAGAGAGGGAGAGAGATGCTGAAACAATGGTAGAGATGAAACCCATTCTCTCTCTCTTCTTATAACCCCAAAAAGCCATAAATGAATTAAAAACTCATTCCCCCACATGTTATACATGTTTCTATTCATGATATGCTCTACGATGTTGGCACATCATCAATCCAAGCTCCTGAAATGTGACAGCACACAAGGGAAACTCGAAATGATGAAATTCGGCTGCGATCCTTCGAACGACTTTGAAGTCTTGTTCGAACGAGATTTCTCCTTTGTTCAAACCAACTCTTCTAACGAGATTCTAGATAGCACAAGGAATTAATCAAAATTGGGTCTTTAAAAGTCCGATCGGACCTCATTTGAACGAATTATGTTTTCCTTGAATTAAACTTTGAGTTATAAAAATCGCGATTCGACAAGTACGAAGGCTACAATGATGAATAAATCTCAGTATTCATTCATAATTACAATTTACAAGGAAAGAGATAAAATCGAGGGTAAGAGTATTACATTCTCCCCACCTTAGGAGATTCCATCCCCGAAATGAGAACAACCAACTAGGGAAAGAGTTTCGAGTGCTTCTCTCATATCTCTGACTCGGGTTTCTAACTTGAACCTTAAACACCCTGAAACTCCCAAAGAATCTTCACTAATGGCATGACCTTATTGCTTTGGACCCTATCTTCACGGTCCAAAATGGATATAGGTTGTGTGGGATAGTTAACATCTTCCTCTAATTTAATGAGGTTCCAATCGATGACTTGCCAGGGTCATGAAGATATATCTTCAACATAGAGACATAAAACACGTTATGGACTTGAGATAACTATAGAGGTAGCACCAAGAAGTACGATACGTCCCCAATCCACTCCAAGATCTCAAAAGGAATGATATACCGTGGGGACCGCTTCCCCTTTTACTCGAATGATTGACTACCAGTTCTTTCCCTATCCTTCAGCATCACATGGTCACCTACCCAAAACTCCAGGTGCATTCGACGATTATTGAAGTAATTCTTCTGTTGCCTCTATTCTGTCATGATTCTATAAAAAATTACCCGAACCTTCTCTGCCATCACTTGAATCAACTTTGAATTAGTGAGATAACAAGTGTGGAATTGGCTTCGATGATCATAATGCTTCCACTACTAGAGCCAAGACCATACATTTAAGAGAGTATACTAGAAACGTTAGGAAAGGCCAATCCTTAGGTAACACTCCTCTTTATGTTTACACTTGCACTCATTATTGTAGGAAAGGTCACCTAAGACATTTTTATTTTGATCATAAGAACGGTCCTAGAAAGTCTAAGAATAGAGTCACCGTGGTTCCCAAAGCCAATAAGTATCATGTTACACCTACTTGGGTTATGAAATCGGATTTGGAGGTTTTATATATTAGACTTGTTGATTCTTGTTTGCTTGCACATGATACTTTCCATACTATATCTAATGGTTTATTGTCTTAACTTGTTTATCACACTCTAGTTTGTGCTTCATGATATATGTTTTCCAGTGTTATCACATGTGTATCTTTTGTATTTTGATTTTTCCTTTTTTTAAGTCATATTGAAAAATACAAAAAGATTTTGTTTATCTTTTGTGTTAGAGTTTGTTTTCAAAAATTGTAAATTGGTATTTTATCTTGAAAGTTTTTAGAAATACTCAATAAGATTTTTGATTTTTGTGATTTTAGTTTTACACATTTGGTGTGGCATTACGATATTGATTTGTAGAATTATCAATATTCTAGGCTTGTGTGCATTATGCTTGTTTGTTCATTAAGTTCACTTTATCTTATATCATGAGGCTAAATCTTAGTTTAATAAAGTTTTGAAATCAATTAGAGCTTCTTGAACATATTTGAGCGTATGGGTCATAATTCATTTGTATTTAGTTCACACCTATTCATTCCAGTCCACTTTGATATATCCTAGTGTGTAAAGCTTATGTGTTTTGTGTCGAGTTTTTTGGTTGTTTATACCTATATATATGTGTCGGATTTTCATTTATATATTTTTTGCATATTTATATGGTATCGTGTTTTGAGTCTATACGGTTTGTAATTAGTCCATGTTTGCCATATGTTTTATCTTTGAATTTTATTTGGCTTATTTTATGATGATATTGATATCTATTATTATGTCTATTGAAATTCCATTTCTCAAAATTGGTGATTTTAAAATTGGTATCTTTTGCATTGATCTTGAGATTATTTTATCATAGTTTGGACTATTTGTGCTTGAGTTTCCACGTTGTGTGTTTACTACACTTTACACCATTGCATGATTTATTCCTTTCTCCCTATGTTTAAAATTGATATATTATGATCAGATATATAGGGGAGATTTAGTTTTTGTGGGATTAATTGCTTTATGCTATCTTTCTTTGCCTATTCCTGAACAAAAAGGGGGGAGAAATGGTATATTTCATTTGCATGATTAGGATATCTTTATCTTAGGGGGAGACGTCTTACCTATGTTAAGATTATTTTAGATATTGTTAGATGTTTATTCATTTGCGGATTTACACTTGTTATATTATCTTTGTAATTGAAGGTGTATTTAAGTGTGCAGGTTTACAAGTTTGCAACATGTGGCAAAGTTTTCAAGCAAAGCAAAGCTACTCAAGTTTATGTGTATGTCAAGCGTCTGTACTCTTTTTCTTTTTTTAAGTTGGGAAATGAGTCCTTTTAGAGATCTTGATGGCCATAGGATTTTTGTTTTGATTTTGTCCCGAAATAGCCAAAAAGGGAGATTTGTAAGGACAAATTTACAATCAAGTCAATTTGTATGTAATTGACATTATCCCAGACAAAATATTTGAGTTATAGGATAGACTTTGTGTTGTTGATCCCATAAGCCTATGTTGTATTTGATGAAGACACAAAGGCTAAGCTTTAAAGATTAGATACATCGTGCCATGTTTAGTGACAAGTTTGTCTTCATATTTACTAAGGATCTCGCAGGTGTGAATGCATATTGAATATAGGTCCTTGGTTATTTTAAGGGTGTTTATTTTCATACTTAAAATGTTTCGAACTGTTTTAAAAAAAAATCAACGAAATCAATATTTTTTTATTTTAATCTCGTTAGAATGAGAATTAAGCTCGCTAAAAGGAAATTGCATTTTCGTTCAAACCATTTCAATTCTCGTTAGTACGAAATTAAGATATCATTAGAATGACTATATAACAACCATCAAATGAGATATCTATGTCAAGCATTTCACACTTCGCTTGAATCTCATTGGAAGGCCATTTGAATGAGAAAGAAACCTCGTTCGAACGAAATGGAATGTCGTTAGAACGAAAGTGCTAATCTCATTAGAACAACCCTTGTTTTCGTTTAAACGAGTTTGTCCCCTTGAAATTCATGCTTTTACTATTGAAGTCATGTCAGAATCAAATTTTTCAAGAAATTTTGGAGAAATTTTTTTTCTACCTGTTGACCAAAATTCCGAAACCCTTGTTTCACCGTGTACATTTAAAGATCTAAGATTCATAATTCAAGATCTTAAGTTTGGGCACCAAAGTTTCTTTCTCTAAATCTTGAGAGAACTTGTTTCGTACGGTGGAATCCATGCGTGTTGTTTGCAGTGTTGACAGTTGCTAAGCCTCATTGGCGTAAACCGAGACGTACGTGGACTCGTACGGTATGGAAGCTTATGTGAGTGGACTCTTACGTTGCATTGTGGAGGAGTGATGGAAGGTATAAGTGTGTCAAGGCTTGTGAGGATCGAGTCATTGAGTAAGTCTACTTTTTATACTTTATAAAACCGTATCATAGCGAACTATTTATCTGGATTGTTTGAGGTTTTTTCCCTTTGCGGTTTTCCTCGCACATCAGCATCTAGTGGATGATTTCTTTATTTTACATGCTTATCACTTAGATGCATGCTCTAGGGTAAAAATATCAAATTGTGTAAATCAGTTTTACATTGCAAAGATTTAAAATTGGTGAATAAGATTGAATTGGGCTAATTTAGTTTAAAGTTTTAATCTTTAAAATAATTTTAAAATATAAACATTGGACTAGTGTTTTTCACACCATCCTTGCCTAGTGGGACCACTTTCTAAGATTTCATACTATTAGGACATTCGAAAAAGATTGAATCAGAATATACGATTACCTCTAGGTCGTTTGGCCTTTAAAGGTAAGCATATGATCATTCGTTCCTTGTCAGTACCGCATAACTTTCTTTGCAGCTTTCCAATGTTTGATTCCTGGATTATATTGGTATATACCCAAAACTCCAACTACGAAGCTGATATCTGGTCTGGTATAAGTCTGTGCATACATAAAACTTTCCACGATCGAAGCATATGGAATTCCTTCCATTTCTTACCTTTTTTTAGGTCATTGCATAAGACTAAACTTTTCACCTTTCCAAACTGGGTCATCATTAGATGAATAGTTTTGCATTCCAAATCTCTAAAGAACACTTTTAATATACACTTTTTGAGACGAGCCTTATAATCCACGTTTTTTGTCTCGAAAAATTTTAATTTCAATCACATAAGTTTCCTCACCCACATCTTTCATTACAAAGTTATTATTAAGAAATTTCTCGATTTCATGCAATAAACCGAGATCATTGCTAGTAAGTAGAATGTCATCAACATATGGGATTAGAAAACTAAACTTTTTCCCACTGACTTTTAGATATATACACCGATCTACAGTAATTTCTTTAAATCCAAAAAAGATGACGGTATCATTAAACTTAATATACCATTGACGGGAAGTTTGTTTAAGTCCGTATATTGATTTCTTAAGTTTACAAACGATGTGTTTATTTCCCTTTAATGAGAAGCCTCCCGGTTAGTACATATAGACTTCTTCTAAATTCCAATTTAAAAAAGCAATTTTCACATTTATTTAAATCATAATGAGCCACTAATGCCATGATGACTCTAGATGAGTCCGTCTTGGATATAGGTGAGAAGGTCTATTTATAATCAACGCCTTCCTTTTGAGTGAAACTTTGGAGCAAAAGTCGGGCTTTATATGGTTCAATATTGCCTTTATTATCATGTTTAGTCTTATAGACCCATTTACAAGAAACTTTATTGCATCCTTTAGGCAATTCAATGATACCCAAAAGTCTATTCTGTTCCATTCATTTCAATTCTTCTTTTATGGCATCAAACCATTTAGTAGAATCTTTACTCTCTATAGCTTGGGAAAATGAAACTGGATCTTTAACCATACCTATGTCAAAATCAGATTCTTGTAAATAAATAACATAATCATCTCAAATAGAAGATATGCTTTCTCTAATAGATCTTCTCAATGGTACTTGTTGTGGTTCTTCTATAATTTTTTCATTGAAGACAATATCTTTATAAAGTATTTATTCATTATATTACTATTCATCATTAATATATTGGTCAATAACAGTGGGAATAACAATTTGTTTAGAAGCTTTGGGTTAAGGTATATTTACCCTAACTTCTTGAAGATCCATCGTACGTGGTTCAACACTTCCACTAACCTTTCCATTCTCAATTAATCTAGCATTACGGATTCTACGATTCCCGTACTATAGTTTGGATAGTAAAACCTATACCCTTTGAATTTTTCTGGATATCCAATAAAGTAAACACCTATCATTCTAAAATATATATTCTTTTTATGTGGATTGTAAATCCCAGCTTCTGATGGACATCCCTAAATATGAAGATGTCTTAAACTAGGTTTCCTTCTGGCCCATTACTCAAAAGGAGCTTTTGAAACTGCCTTACTAGGTACCCGATTTAATAAATAACTGGAGGTTTTTAAGGCTTCATTCCATAAGGATTTGTGGTAATGAGGAGCTACTTAACATACTCCTAACCATGTTCATCAATGTACGATTACGCCATTCAACAACACCATTTTATTGTGGCATGCCTGGCATCGTGTATTGAGCACAAATGAAATGATTTTTAAGGAATTTAGAAAATGGTCCGGGGCATTGATTGGACTCATTATATTTATTGTAATATTCTCAACCTCTATCATACCTTATAAATTGCCTTTCAACCTCAGTAATGTACACCTCAAGGACATCCACTGCCGAGATTTTTCACCTAATAAATAGACATATCCATAACGTGAAAAGTCATCAATAAAGATAATAAAATACTTTCTCCACTGAAACATGTAGTGGTAAATGACCCACAAATATTAGTGTGGATAATTTAAAAAATATCACTACTTCTTATAGCACCTTTATTGGTGTGTTTAGTTTGTTTTGCTTTAATGCAATCTATAAACACTTCAAGATCAGTAAAATCTAGGTTAGAAAATAGCCCATCTTTCACTAGTCTCTTTAGTCATTCTATGGAGATATGCCTCAATCTTTTGTGCCAAAAATAGAAGAAATTTTCATTTTTTAGGATAAGTTTTTTGCCAATATTCAAATGCATGGTCAAAAGGGTTTTAACAAAATTATTATCAAGTTTTAGTTTGTACAACCCATCACAAGAAACACCAGAACAAATAAAACATGCATTTTTAATAAACCAAAACAACTATAGGGGGCTTGAAGGCAATCTCTGAATTAGAGAGAGCTTCCCTAATTAGCATTAGAGACTTAAGAGAAGGAAGCAACATGAAGATAGCGAGGAAGCTCAACGAGGCAGCTCAGTGAAGCAGCTCAGCGAGGAAGCTCAGTGATGCAGATCAGCGAGGAAACTTATCGAGAGAACTCTTATTTATCTTCCATTCTTACTTAATCAAATTGTATATTTTGATTACATTGGTTACAATGCTGTAACGATTGTAATATTGAGTGTGAGGTCAAATGGTACTCACGAGAGACCAGGCCTGATAGGGCTTAGGAGAGCTCATATTCTCTATCGAATGACCTCGACGTGGGAACTTCAGAGGGACTTGGTTTGGAGGATTTAGAAGTGAGGCAGTGTTAAGTCTTGTTTTAACCATCTTAGATACACCTGGTAAAACACCGATAGATCTTTCATCATGAAAGCTTATGCAGAGTAACCTTGAGTTCCATCATATATTGAGCTTAGATCCAAACACCATCAACCAAATGTCACATATACTTTAGGTGATGTCATTAGCCAACTAAACACTTTACAATCCACACTTGATTAAACCCTTGTGGTATTGGGGCTATTAGACAGTTTAGTGAGCCACCTCTATTGTAACAGTCCTTTGACGCACAGTGTATAATCAAAAGGCATATCCTAGAATTTAATGATTATGATATAGGGTTTGCTAACCCATCAGGCATTTAATGCTTGTGAAGTAAAGTGTGAGGGGGACTGTGAAGGATTAAGACATCTCGGGAAAGGTGATGAGCTATTTATTGGCCTCAACCACTACTGAGAAAGTAGAGTAATTTCTAGCGAGCGAAAACATATTAAGAGCAGAGAAGTTATTGCAAACGAGAGAGATTTTACTCACCCACCATTGTCATTTATAGTGAAGCTTTTAATAGCTAAGCAAAGAGATACCATAGGTTATTGGTGTGTTGGCTACCTGCCAAGGTGTATCTAGGGTGCATACTTTTCTCTCCCTTTGAATGAGTTGTTTCTGAGTTTCCTTTATCATCATTCAATTTATACACGAGAGATTTGTGAGTTAAATGTAAGTGCTTATTATATATAATATCGTGTGTTCATTTATCTATGTTAAGAGTATTTTGGTTATCTTTTATTACCATACACATAGGGGTTACGCCTCTACTAGTATTACTATACTCCTAGGCTTCAAGGCAACTATCTTCTTACATTTGGAGACTCTGCTAGGGAGGCATTCTTCTAGAAGTATGGTTCAAGATAACGTTGACTATACCCTTGACTTTGATACTATTTAGAGGGATGGGGTATTTCGGGTAAAGGTTCCCTAAGTTTAAACGATAATAGGAATCCTAGCGATCACACAGGCTTCTAATAGCGTCGTGATGGGATAGGCGCAGATGGCCATTCTCATGGGAAAATTCTTTGAGTTCATATAGGCTCCTGTATTTACAATGGAATTTGATGGAGGATTAAACCCTAGATCTTTAGTAACACTAATGGTAGATTTAATATCCCCTTCGAGCGCAGCTCTAATAGGACCTTCCCCAATGAACACTGTCCCCGCCCCTGTCCCAACGGTAGGTACCCCAGGTATGGCAAGTATTCCACCTGTGGTCACTCACCCCATTGATCAAACGGCTGAAAAAACCCCTGCATCTTGCTTAGAAGAAATGAAGAAGGATATTAAAAAACAAATGTTAAATATGATAGCAACTTCCTTGTAGTTAGTCAACGAGGTAGCAATAGTATACGATGATTTTCATACTCTCTATCCCGAGGCATGGAATGACTAACCTTACCCTAAGGATTACATTCCTCCTATCTTTGAGAACTACACGGCAAATGGAGGAAACTCGAAGGATCATATCAAGTGGTTTATTGAGCTTTGGGGGCTCATTACAACAATAAGAAGTTAATATTGAGGGAGTTTTTAAATCACTCACTAATAAATCATATACCTGGTATTCTCACTTAGAGCCGAAGAGTGTCTTAATGTGGCAGGAGATGCATGTTCTTTTTGTACAAAAGTTCTTTCTGGCAGAAGACGAATTTGCATTGACACAGCTGGGCAGTAGAAACAACAGCTGGGAAGGAGAAGCAACGACCAAGAGAGGAGGTGGTGGCGTAGGTTTAAAGATTCGAAGAAAGGGCCCTCGATGTGAGGGAGGAGGCTAAGGAGTTCAAATAATTTTAGATTTGTGCTGAAGGTTTTCTCTTAGAGTACATTTGTCACCTTATAAATGAAATGCGTGAAGGAACTTTTGTGTTGTTTTTAAAACCAGTAAAAAAATGTCACGTTGGTTGTACGTCTAAACCTGATCGTGGTTCTTGTAATATTCAGGTAGCCAGTACAACCTGTTGTAGGACATGCCCAGCCCCCCATGAGTGGGATACGCCGATGGAGGAGAGGGGACCAAGCAATCGAAGAAGGACAATAAGAGGAAGTTTGGCAGAGATAGAGAGGATCCACCACCATTGCCTTATATCGTTGAAGAGGCAGTCAGTTGCTACAATGCCATAGTGAAAGGGGGGACAGTATATCACCCCAAGGATACTCCAACAATAGAGCCAGAAGTAAAAGTAAGATCTAATCCCTAATACTGACCTATTTTACGCTGAGAAAGACCATAAGCAAGTATATAAAGGTGGGGACTTTGTATATTTCTCAAGAGAATGTCAACAACAACCCACTACCAGCATTTGCAGCTAACCTGGTGGTGGTTTATGATGAAAAATCTAAGAGGGAGGTGAGAGAACTGTTGGGGAAAAAAGTCTGAAAAATCGTTAGAAGACTGCACGATAGGTTTGGCTAATGTTGTAATAGACTATAACAAACCAAGCACAAGGTATGTTGAGGATGTGTATAACCTTGATAATGATGAAGTATACTAGTGAGTGGAATACCATGCTATGTCGCAATCACCCAAAGTCTTATGGTTCTTCGATCAATTGGAAATTTCAAAGGAAATCAGACTAGAGATAACCCAAGAGATGTTGGACATTGCACGAAAGAATGGAGTTCCATCGTTAAAATGGAGGGGGCCCGTGGCCAGACCGGTAAGGAAATTCCTGTCCAAAGTGACTTTCAGCGATGCCGATAGAGCTGTAAGGTTCCCTCATAATAGACCCTTATACAAGACGAAAAGTATCAATGGGGTGAGTTTTTCGATAGCTCTAATGGATGAGGGAGCATCCATAAACATCATGCCCATCAACTCATTCCACTCATCCAACATTTCTGAGGCAAGATTGATACTAATGCCTTTGGTGATCTCTAGTTATGATAACCAGCCCTCCAAATCAATTGGGTATGTAAATGTGGAGATTGTAATAAGGAATCTCACTTCACACATCAAGTTTCATGTGATTAAGAGTGTTACTTCCTACCATCTATTGATAAAAAGGGTGTAGATGCACAACCATGAATAGTTCCTTCAACATATCACCAATGCGTTAAGACAAATGTGAAAGGGACTGAGATTGTTATATGGTCAACGAAGAATCCCTTTACAACTAAAGAGGCTCACTTGGTGGATGCATCATTTAATACAGAGCTAGAAGTGGACGTAAGAGTTTTAATGAGATGAATGGAGGGAGCTAGAGTTCCCTCTATCGGAGAAAGGATGGAGCCTATGAACAGTCAGAGCAACGAAGGATTATGTAGGAGCAAAGTAGCTGAGGAGGTCAACCACGTCGATCCCAAACCTCATAATATCTCTAAACAGCTGAGAGATAGGATGAGAGCGAAAATGGACCCAATGGAGAATGAGGTCAAATGATAAAGCTACTGAGCATGTTTTCGAGAGATAAGTTGGTAGAAGCTTCAAGAGATAGGAAATAAAAGGTAGTTTTGACGAAAAACAGGCAATGTAATAAAGTGACAACGAAGGATGGAAGGGTAATTTATCACCATTGAAGGCGTAAGCGGGAGGTCTATGAAGAGGTTGACTCGGTATATGAATGTTTTCTAGTGAACTAATGGGGGCAGTGTATGGTCGCAAACAACTCAAACATATAAGAATTTGTGAAGGAAGAAGAAGAAGAACCAGAGTACATGATGGACCGCCCAAAGTCACAGGTACAGGAACTAGAGCAGCTTGATCTAGTCGAAGAAAGATAAGATCCAAGGCCCATCTTTATTTTGAAGGATATGAGGGCAGAGAAAAGAAGGGCCTTGATTGAGGTAATTCGGGAATATAGAGACATATTTACATGGAATTACACAGAGATGGAGGGGTTGGATGAATATTTAAGTTGCCATAAGCTGAACGTTATGCCTTCATCCATACCGGTGAAGCAAGCTACAAGAAGTTATGAGAAAGAGTTGGATCTGAAGATTAAGGATGAGGTCCAATGATTGCTAATGGAAGGGTTCATAAAATTGATCCAACACCCACTTTGGTTGTCTAGCATTGTCCCAGTGGGAAAAAAGGATAAGAATTAAATATACATCTTTGTGGACTTCAAGGACTTGAACAGATCTTGCCTAAAGGATGAGTTCCCTCCCCCCCCCCCCCCCCCCCCCCCATTGATAGCTTAATCAATGCAACTTTTGGGCATAAATTTATAGCTTTATGGATGGGTATGTGGGATACAACCAAATCAAGATGGATCCAACAGATGCGGAGAAAATACCATTCAAAACTTCGTTAAGCAATTTCATATACAAAATGATGCCTTCCGTGTTGAAGAATACTAGAGAAACATATCAGAGAACGGTGATGGCCATTTTCCATTACCACTTTCACAAATTCTCCCATCTGGACGATATGGAATTTTATGTGGATGATCTAGTCATCAAATCGAAGAAGGAAGAGTCCCATCTAGATAATTTGAGGAAGGTGTTCATTCGGTGCAGGTACAAGATGAAGATGAATCCACTGAAGTGTGCCTTCATAGTTGCAAGAGGAAAGTTTCTGGGCTTTGTGGTAGATTGGTAGGGAGTAAAGATGGATTAGGACGAACAATGAGTGGTCCTAAAGATGCCATGTCGAAGAACATCGAAGGAGCTCGAGAGTTTCCTCAGCAAATTCTCCCACCTCAGGAGATTTATGCTAGGGCTAGTAGAGATAACTCATCCATTGATGGAGCTGCTACAAAAAGGCATAAAGCTCAAATGGGAGGAAGCTCACTAAGAATCTTTCACCAAGCTGAAGAAACTGCTCGCTTCTCCATAAAAGATGATTCCTCCAAAGGCAGGGATACCGTTGTAGCTCTACATCACATCTCCCACTAGGTCTGTCGGAGCTCTCTTGGCATAGGAAATTAATGAGCAAGAAAGGTCAGTCTACTATCTGAGCAGGGTTATACATGAACCAGAGGTAAGGTATAGTAGTATAGAGAGGCATTTTTTAGCTTTGGTGTTTGTAACATAAAAACTTAGACATTAAATGTTGTCTTTTACAATTCATACTGTGATAAGATGTGATCCTATTAAGTTTTGTTGGTAAGAATTATTTTGATCCGAAGAGTAGTTAGGTGGTTCCTCATCCTTTCAGAATATGACTTAAAGTGTGTGGTCCCTCGTGCAATCAAGATCCAGGCATATACAGACTTATTGAAAATCTTTTTGTTTGGGATATTTGAGCCACCCCATGAGAGCATTCCCGGAGACGATTTACAGGTCAACTTTTTGGACACAAATCTTAAAGAGTGGACTATGCAGTTTGATGGTTCTTCTCCATAGAAAAATGGGTGGCATGGGTTATTTTTTTAAAGTAGAAGAAAGAGATTTACCTTTCCTACAAGTTAGATTTCCCTTGGTCCAATAACGAAGCAGAGTATGAGGCATTAATGCTGAGATTGCTAGAGGCCCTTTGGAGGAGCATCCATTCACTGTGCATCAATGGTGATTCGAAGTTAATGGTCTATCAAGTGAATGGAGAATATGTGTTGAAGCATCTCAGCCTGGCGCCCTATAAAACAATCATCCAATGACTGATCAACTAGTTCCATCAGGTCAATATAAGGAGGCATCTTGGAATGATAAACATGCATGTTGATGCTTATGCCAATATTGCTCATAAAGTGGCTATGAAGAGCGACACAACTATAGTTATGATAAAATGAAGAAAAGCTCCCTCGGTGGTACAGACAATATTTTGCGATGGAAGACAATTCGAATTGGAGAGGCAAGATCAGGAAACAATTGGAGTCTAGGGAAGGCAAGAGGGAACTTAACGAGTTGGCACAGTACTTTGCAAGACAAGGAAGTCTTTACTTAAGAAATATGGGAGGATGGTTATCGAGGGGCATCGAGCCAAAGGAAGCAGAGCAAAAGTTAAAGAAGACACATGAAGAACATTACGAGACAACTGAGATCCCTATGTACAGAAGAATCCTGAGAGAGGGATACTTTTAGCTAATGATGAAGCTGGATGCAATGGAGTTACAACGAAGGTGCGATAAATGTTAATTTTTTCCAGGCAGCTGAATGTCACTTCGTTGAAGCTCAGACAGATTGGTGGCAGACTTACACTGACTTCATTTAAGATGGAGTTGTTCCTTTGCAGAAAATTAATGCAATGGAACTCAGGCGAAGGGCCCCACGATTCTACTCCAAGAAGAGCAGCTCTATCGTATGGGATAATCCAACATGCCATTAAGATACATCACAGGGTAGGAAGCAATAGAAGTCTTAAAGAAAACTCACGAACCGGCTCACGTTGGAGGGGAAAAGTTATATGACCAATCAATGACCTTGGATTATTATTGGCCAGCCATGGAGAAAGATTTACCAAATTCATTCGTAAGTGCAATGTGTGCCAGCTGCATGGAAATATGATCCATGCTCCCTCGGTGGACTTACACTCTTTGGTCACTCCTTACCCATTCCACACTTAGGCGTTTGACCTGGTACGGGTAATACACCCATCTTCCAAAGAAAAGGTTTGTATACTGGTGGCAACATAGTGTTTTACAAAGTGGGCTGAGGCAGTACCTTTGAAGAGGGAAACAGCAAGTGTGGTGGCAAAACTTCATCAAGGAGTATGTAATTTACAGATTTGGGATTCCAAAGGTCATTCTCTCTGATAATGGAACCTCATTTGTTAATAAATAAGTAACTATGCTCACAGACAAGTACTCCATTATCCATCATACCTCAATGGTGGTATATACCAAAGGTAACGGTCAAGTCGAAACAACTAATAAGACCTTGGTCAACATCTTGGACAAGACGAAGGAAGACTTCTTAGGTTCGTGGGATGATAAGATTCTAGCAGTTCTACGGGCCTATTGAACAACAAAGAGGAAACCCATAGGGTATACGCTGCTCTCTCTTGTATTTAGATCTGAAGCAATTCTGTAAATAGAGTTGAAAGTTCTCTCGACCCAATATGCCTTACGAAGTAGCATGATTCCTTAAAGTAGATATGTATAGTTGGAAGCACTAAATGAACACAGGGACGACGCGATGCAACACTTCCAAATGTACACATAGAAACTCTCCAGGACATATGATAACTTGGTGAGGCCATGGAAGTTTATAGAAGGAGATCTAGTTCCGAAGGCAGTTGTGACACACATTTGAGGCATCCTATTGCCTAAATTTATTGTGGAGTGGGAGGGACCTTTCATTGTGAAGGAAGATGATGATTCATATTACTACTTAATCTCAAAGATGAAAGAGGATAAACCTTTCAAGATTAATAACAAGTGGTTTAAGGTCTATCATGTTTGAGCTAGTAACCTCATTCAAATTTATTTTGTGTTAAATTATTGAAGTTATGTTACAATTCATTATGAGTCATTTCTTTTGTTGTGACTCTTCTCATAAGTTAAGAGGAAAGAGTTTTCTTGTAAATTATAAGAATTTAGTCTTTGCAATGAATAGAAGAGGGTTACAACAAATGAAAAGGCATGACATGGTAAAAAGGAATTTCATTTTCATTCATATACTAAAAAAGGGTTATAAAATTGGGAACAATTGCCTAAGAATTACATATGAGAAAACGAAAAATTACAACACAAAAAAGGACTACAACCCAAAAGAAATCACAGGTCAGTAGAGGAGAAGAAATCTCCAGGCATGCCTGAAGAGGCTTTCAAGCACATTCACTGAGAAGTAATAGATCCTTCAAGTCTAGTCTGGACTTGGGTGAATGACTAAGGCTTCATGTTTTTACTTGGCTTTGAGCAGAGTTTCTTCAGTATCCATAACCTCTTGATTAGCTGCTTCCAAAAGAGGGTGAAAATCCACCAACCTAGCCTCATTAGCCCGTTAGGTCTCTAAGTTCTTCCGATATAGCTCCCTCTGGCTCTCCAATTGATTAATGTTCAAAAACTTCAAGTGATTAATCAACCAATTGAGTTGGAAGCCATATTTTCCCAATTCCCTCAAGTTGCCCAAATATTAATTGATGAGGGGCCTAGTAAGACTTGAAGTTTGGGTATTGACAACCTCAGTAATAATGATTGCCATACCCTGGAACCTATAACTTGTCACCACTATGTTTGAATGGAGACAGTCAGTAGTAAAGGTTTGGGGGTGATGAGTGGCAATTTGTTCGATGATAGAGCAATGACATGCATACATTTGGGGATATTGGCAAAAGACTATAAGTTAAAACTCATGAGGAACCATGTTGGGTAGAGGAATCTCACAACCATACTCACTATTAATTGGCATATCAGTAGTTGAATCATGATCATTATAACTTGATTCCTCTATAGAGACTATCCCTTGATGAATAAATGCAATAGGCGAGGGATCACGCTGAGTTGTCTTTTAGGCATGAGCAGGTTCCCTTGCGTCCTGAAATGCGATAAAAAATAATGAGTTTGATAAGTTTATTTTCATTGTTAACTCACCATCATAGGAAGAGTTTGCGAAATATCTTAACAAGTATGTTTTCATTGTTAAATCACCAATATAGGTGGAGTTTGCGAAGAAATCTTAACAAATGCGTTTTCATTGTCAAGTCACTATTATAGGCGGAGTTAGTGAAAAATCTTAACAAGTGCATTTTCATTGTTAAGTCACCATTATAGGTGGAGTTGGCAAAAAATCTTAACAAGTGTGTTTTCATTGTTAAGTCACCTCGAAGGTGCGAATTTGTGAAAAACTTAACAAATGGTTTTCATTATTAAGGAAGCTATATTTTGCTCCTTATTCTTTGTTTTAATAGGCATAATGATAGGACTTATGCAAAAGAGAGAGAATGCAGTAGTTACCTCAGTAGAAACTGCAGGAGTAACTTCAACACCCCTCTAGGTTTCAGGTGAACCTTCAGACATAGGATCTCAACCCTTGGCGAAGCACCTTCCTTGTTAAAGGAAAAAATGCGAAGATTAGGAAAGGTTCCAGTGAAGTCACTTGAACTCCAGCTGTATCAACCACAACAGGGGTCGAAGGAACCCCTGGGCGAGAAGATAAACCAATTGTAGTCTCAAGAACCCATGGAGTCCCAGAATGGGATGGAGGAGTGAGACTTGAAGAAAGATATAAATAATATTAAAATGTTAGACACAAGAAACACCGTATAAAAGAGGCCAAATGCACAAAAAGTGAGCTTACCTCAGTAATGGTAGAAACAGGAGCAAACCCAATAATATTCCTCACCATAGGGAAGTGAAGAAGTGAACCAGTGAGAGATGTGGCCAGGTTAGAATCAACTATAACTTGAAATGCAATAAAATACGAAGAATACAAGACAACTAAGTTGAAAAGATAGCTAAAAGTGAAAAGGATATTACCTGTTGAGGGCTTGAAGAGACTGGAATAACTTCCAGAGGACCCACGGGCAACGGAGATGCCTCAGAAGAAGCCAAAGAAATCTCCTCTTGCTGAGAAGAGATCCAACAGATGCAACAGATGCAGCAGTTTACCTAGTAGCCACCTCTACACATTAGGAGGAAAAAAGATGGGAGTATGTTAGCCCAGTCATAGGAGAATGGGGGGGGGGGGGGGGGAAGTGCGACGGTTGCAAAAACACCAAACCATCCCCCCCACAAAAGGGCTCACGGGAGGAGAAGGTCTATCAGATGGATGCTCCTATAAATACGAAAGAAATTTATGTAAGGGTTATAATATACATTTCACAAAGGAAATTTTACTAGTTATAAAAAATGAGATTTCTAAGTGTGGGAAAATATACCTCTTGCTCTGGAAAAGATTGGAATGAAATAACCATCGGCGAAAAGGGCGATGAGAGTACTGCAGAAGCTCCTTCAGTGGGACCATGTGCAAATTTAGGACGGTCATCCAGTGTAATAGTCTCAGGGGATATAGAGGAAGATAGGTCCTTGGACCAGGGGCTGTAGGTGGCAGTTTCACCTCGAAGGCACGCTTCTTCTAAGTTTTTATACCCAAAGTCTTATTCCTTGTAGCAGAATCACTAGCAGTAGATGGGCCTTTATAACTTCTTCTTCTTGATGTGGCCCCCTCAGTTGGATCTACTTGGATTATGGGAAATACGAGAGGAGGAGGAATAGGAGGAGTGTGTCATTGAAACTCATGTTGAACAAGTTCAAGCTCATCTTGACATTTTTCTCATATCTCCCCATTTAAGTCTGCAGACACGAAAGGGGGAACATAGGCAATGGTAAAGGCATCAACGGGGACTTGGGATTTGGACTTGAATTTTGAAGAAGTCGCACTTTTTAAAATCCTTGATTTTTTAGAAGGGGGTTGAGAAGGCCCCTCTCTAGAAGCACCTGCGACAACGATACCTTCTTCAGAGGCTCCTTCAGTAGGGAAAGTTATTTTTTGCACTGGAGCTATTTTAGGCCTAGGGGCAGATGTAATGACCAGAGGGCAGTAGGGAGGTGTCTCACTTGGGGGGGCCTTTGGGGGTGTTTCTCAGAAGGAACTCAACCCCTAGGATTGAGACCCATCTCTAAGGGTGGAAAAATCTGAACAACTGGATAAATAGGGGGACTTTGAATAAATTCTTCAATATTGGCTAGTTGTGTCGACCAATACTTCAACACAAAATTAGAAGTCAAATCCCCCTTCCTAACAAGGGCACGAATGGTAATTCGGTCGCTGATCGCCGAGCAAATGGTAGGGGCTGCTGAAATGGTGTAAAAGGCACAAGCCTAAAAAAATGGCTCTGGGATGAGACTCCTAAAAAATAGGGAGAGGAACCCCTTTGTCGTAACCAAACTGGTGATTGTAGCGATTGGGGTTGTAGTGCTCAGAGGTATATCCCCATTCAGTATATGAGGGCAGGTAACTTGGGGTTAGAGTAAGAATGATAGTAAATGAAGGTTCCTCAATGATAAGATCCCTCGCTTCATGCCAAAAAACTTCCAAGTGTGGTCCAAATAGTCTTCACCGTAAGGCCTCATAACGAAACAACTGGGTTTGTCAAAAATTGATAGGATGTCCTTTTAGCTTTGCTTTTTATGGAAGAGAAATAGGCTATGGGGATTGATAAGTTATCCAGATGGAAAAAGCTTCTCGTTGGGTGTTATTTTCGGATAGCGGGTATACAGGAAACTCGTTAGGACTATGGTATTGGCAAAATTGGCCAAGTTATATCGACCCAAAGATCGTTCCATGTCTAAGAGGGTCCTATCCAGCCAAGTGTAAAGATATCCCAAAGCCATGGCTGCCAAAAGGAGCTAATACACCCTGGCCAATTGGATGGAAATATTGATAAGATCCCTACGAGGTTGATCATTAATCTTACTGGGCAAGATAGAATGGGAAAGAATTGCATGTATGTACGTAGGTAACTCAAGGAGTGTACCTTTGCCTGGGCCAAAATCGGAAAAAGTAGGGGCACGAAAGAAATAGCTAATAAGTGGGGTAAAGGTATCTTTATTTGATGTACCAATGCATCTCATGCAGATCTGGTCCAATTATTCTCGGGCTTTTATTTCTTCGGCATCTAAGGCCTCATCATTGTAGGGCGAAGTACCTATAGTCTCAAGCCCAATAAGAACACAAACGTCCTCTAGTGTAACGATGAACTCTCCTCATGAAGCTATGAAAGTGCGGGTTGTGATGTTCTAATGGGATACCAAGACCTATAACACATCATTGTGTTTGGATAGAGTGAACTCCCCGAACCAGGTGTCACGATGAAGCCCAACCTTAGTAAGGGTAACAGAGTAGGTGGACTGTATATAAGCGTTCCAGGTAGTGAAATGGGATAGATAACCTTCAAGTTCTTTGAAGTCAGTGTGTGAATGAGGGAATTCACCTCGATCAATGCGAAACCTCATAGTTCCTTCTAGGGGGAGAAACCCCAAACAGAAGGATAATCATCCTCATCACCCAAGTGAAAGGGATCATACTTAGCACTCAAAGTTCAAGTCTTGTAGGCACCCAAGAAGTCAGCACCTTCGCCACATATGTGAGAGTGGCGATAAAAGCAAAGTTACTCTTGGCAAGCTTCCAGTAAAGTAACGACATCCAAAACTGGGGCGGAGATAATTGTGGTGGCAGGAGAAGCAGTGGTGGTGGGAGAAATTGGTGCAACTGGTGCGCTGGAAGAAACCATAGGAGAATCTTGGAGTAGAAAGTTTTTGGTAAGAAAGGAAGAAAAGATAAACAGAGTAGCGGTGGTTGAAGGTGGCAAAGAGAGAGGGAATAAAAAGCTCCGATGAAGAAAAGCTTAAGAAGAAATCAACATTGGCAAAAATGTTATTTTTCTCTCTCTAGAACTCTGAAGACGATAATAGAAAATGAAATCATGAAAAGAAAAAAAGGCTAAGTGTTGAAGGTATTGAATGTTTGGAATCCAAATGGACGGTTGTGTTTTCCCACTAAAGCACGTGCCTATCCGCCCATAATGATTACAAATGGACACGTGGCGCTTTGGGGAGTGCTCTGAAAGTTAAAAAGACAATCTCACATCATTAATGAGGTGACGCTTGGGAGAGACAGGTTTGCTTTCAAAAAAAGTAATAATTTTTTACGCCATAATTTTTTAAATATATTTGAAACCAAAAATGCCAATTAAAGAAAGTCCTCATGCTACAAGCCTGAACGATGATACAACATGTTGAAGATGCATCGGGGAGAATTTTAACCTTAAATTCAATAAAATGAGGTCTCGCGCAACACAATTCAAAAAGTTCACGACGTCCCCTCGCCATAAGTCCATTTAACTTTGACTCAGGTACATCAGGGAGAATTTTTTTCTTTTTGACCAAGTTGAAACAGGGATGACCACAACTGAGATGCATTGGAAAGAATATTAACTTCAAATATAAGAAAAGGAGGTTTCTCACAGCATAGTTCAAAAAGTTCACGATGTCTTGTCACCATAAAGTCTAAATGGAGATAACTTTGACTCGGGTACATCGGGGAGAATTTTTTCTTTTTGAACAAGTTGAAACGGGGACTACCACAACTCAGATACATCGGGAATAATTTTACAAGTTCAAATGTTGAGAATTTTTCTCTCAGAGAAAACGAAGAGAATTTATATTTTGAAGGGCAGTCCTAATGAAGGTAAGGAGTCAGATGTTATGGAAAGAAGTTCTAAAAGATAATAGATGGTCCACTAGATTGAGAAGTTACGTGCAGACATTTCTTGCATTCATAACAAATCTCTACATGAAGGGGAAAATGTAGGGGGCTTGAAGGTAATCTCTGAATTAGAGAGAGCTTCCCCAATTAACAAAAGAGACTCAAAATAAGGAAGCAGTATGAAGACAACGAGGCATCTTAGCGAGGAAGTTCAGTGATGCAGCTCAACGAGGAAATTTATCGAGAGAGCTCTTCTTTATCTTTCGTTGTTACTTAGTCAAATAGTATATTTTAATTACATTGATTGTAATGTTGTAATGATTATAATATTGAGTGTGAAGTCAAATCTTACTCGCGAGAGACCAAACCTGGCAGGTCTTAGGAGAGCTCACATGCTCTATCGAATGACCTCGCTGTGGAAACTTCAGGGGGACTTGGTTTGGAGGTTTAAGAAGTAAGGTAGCATTAAGGCTTATCTTAACCATCTTAGATACACATGGTAAAACACGAAGAGATCTTCCGTCATGGAAGCTTGTGCAGAGTAACCTTGAGGTCCAACGTATATTGAGCTTCGAGCCAAACATCCCTCTACCAAATATCACATTTACTTTAGGTGATGTCATTAGCCAGTTAAACACTATCTAATCCAAATTTGAGTAAACCACTGAGGTATTGGGGTTGTCAGATAGTTTGGTGAGCCACTGCATTTAATGATTATGACGTAGTGTGTGCTAACCCATCAAACATTTAATGCTTATGAAGTAAAGTGTGAGGGGGGTGTCTTTCACACTGTGAAGGATTAAAACATCTCAAGAAAGGTGTGGGGCTTTTTATTAGCCTCAACCACTACTAAGAAGGGAGAGTTCTTTCTAGATATAGAAAACATATTGAGAGTAAAGAAGTTATTGTAAATCAGAGAGTTTTTACTCACCCACCATTGTCATTTATTGTGAAGCTTTTAATAGCTAACTAGAGAGATATCTGAGGTTGTTGGAGTGTTGGCTGCCTACTAAGGTGTATTTAGGGTGCTTACTTCTCTCTCCCTTTGAATGAGTTAAATCTGGGTTTCCTTTATCATCATTTGAGTTATACACGAGAGATTTTTGAGTTCAATCTGAGTGTTTATTATATGCAATATTGTGTGTTCATTTGTCTTTGTTAAGAGCATTTGGGTCATCGTTTATTACCATCTTCCCCCTCCCTCCTACTTGCTTTCCAAGTCCTACTTATGTCCCAAATTATGTCTCTCATTCTATATATGCTTTTTCTTTCGTTGTATCTTGTTTCTCTTTCCTTGGGTATATGTTACCCAAATAGAATTTGTACCACGTTTAAGTATTACAGGACAAATTTATAATTACGGCTTTAAACTAACATCATAACTATTATTATAGCTTTAGCCTCTCCAACATACTTAATTTAATATACATAAAGAAAATGCCTTCAATTTTGGATGTCAATAAATATTTTTTATGAAATTTTATATACATAATTTCCTCATTATGAAAATTATCTACACCAAATTTTATCAAAATATATTCAACCATTTAGTGGGTGAAATAAAAATTGAATATATATGTGCATTTTAAGTTGTTAAAATATTAATCATCATCTTACCATTGAAAGGTTAAAAAAAAGTTAATGTGGGTGATCTTCATCTTCATAGAAATGAAATCATTTATCCAAATATCGTCAAGAAGTTCTTTTTTCCATGGAAACTTAAGGCAGGGTCGCTCGGTGTAATCCCCTTGGTGATCAAATTCACGGTCCACAGAATCCGACCCAGCAGGATGTAAAAAATGTTAGTCAAGGACTTGCATTCAATGGCAGAAAGGAATCAAACACACATCCTCAGACTTGTCAAGACTTTGGATACTGCCCCCTTAACCATTGTGCTACGCCCTTGGGGAGAGGCGAAGCTAGAAATATAAGTTAAGGGGGGGCGATAAACATTATAGTGGGAGAATTTGTAAAGAAATTGACTAGTCTATATATCATAAAAAAATTAAGGGGTGATTTACAAAACTTTTGAAAAATTAAGGGGGGCCATGGCCCCCTCCAGAAAAGGCTAGCTTCGTCACTACCCTTGGGGGCAATACTGTCCAGTAGGCCTGTAAACGGATCGGATTCGGACCGGATCAAGCAAATCCAAATTCATATCCATTTATGTTAAACGGATTCAAATCTGATATGTTTATTAATCGGATCGGATCAGACAAATCCAAATTCATATCCGTTTATGTTAAATGGATTCGGATCTGATCCGAATATCCATTTATGTTAAATTTGATTTGCAATATTTTTATTTTCAACTCTTCATAAATTTATTTTGCAAATGTTAAAAAAAAAACAGATAATGAAATAAAGAACTATTATAATAAATATTTAAAATGTTATTAAATACAATATATATTAATTAAAAATATATTATATATAATCTCTCTCTCTCTCTCTCTCTCTATATATATATATATATATATATATATATATATATATATATATATATATATTAATCGGATCGGATTATTAACGGATCGGAGTATATGAATCCAAATCCGCTCCATTTAATAAACAGGTAATCGGACAATAGGTTAATCGGATAATCGAATTTTAGGCATGATCCATATCCACTTAAATGGATCGGATTCGGATTCAGATAAAATCCGATCCATTGACAGGTCTACTGTCCAGAAGTTATTAATTTACCCCGTAAAAATGGAGGTTATTCTTATAATAGGTTAAATAAAGTATGTTAGAGAGCTAATATAATGTACAAAGGTTTGTGATCTAAATAATAACAACAGAAAAGTATATGTGGCAAAACCCCAAGAAAAAGAGAAAAAAATGTAACACTGATCGAAAAATGGGAAGCAGGATAAGTAGGCTATATTTTCAGGGTGTAAAAAAATTACTAGGCAATTTCACTACTAATATAATATTATTTACAAACTTCAAAGGGCCAAAATTAACTATTAACTTTTTGGAACAGGTTTAGTACCATATTTTTCTTTTTCAAAATTAAAAAGTGGATTAACTGTCCCTTAGATTTACATGACTCCATCCATCCATGCTCATGGAATACCAGGTGGTAGTGCTTTATGACTAATACTAATATGGAGTGACCACTAGATGAAAATATTAAGGGTCACACAAGTTATCTAGTGTGAAGACTAAAATCCCATATACAAAGGTTTGTTTTATACATATCATTGTTAGGTGAGTACCTTTTATGAAGCGGAATACTGGACACATGAATAAAGTCTTCATTTTAATGAAATGAGAATGCTCCAATGTATGATATGAATTATTAGAAATGATAAAATTAAAAATTATTATGTGATATAAAAGTTAGGAATACCTCTCATTAGTAATAAATTAAGATAAAGTAAACTTAGATTATGTATTGTATAGAGCAGTAGATACACCTATAATAACAAGAAGATTATTTGAAATAGAGGGTAAAAGAAAAAAGGACACCCTAAACTATCATGGAAGGAAAGTATTAAAAGAGATCTTGAGAATTTAAACTTCAATAATAATATTGTTTATAATAAATTAGAATTAAAAAAAAGAAAATTCATGTAATCGATCCCATATGACGAAATTAAGGTAAGGATGATGATGATGATGATGATGATGATGATGATGCAATGCTAGAATGCCATGATAATTGGTCAATCATAACAAGTTAGACACAAAAATGTGACATTTTGATGCGATATTCTAAAGTATGATATTGATATTGACTCGTAGTTGGACTTCATTATTATTAGACTCGGATCAATTAATAATTCATTACTGGTGCGATATACATATCAGCCTAGTATTAGTTCAACTTAAGTTACTTTTCACTCGTTTTTAGTGCCTGTGTGTGCTGTATGGGTAGATTTACTATCATTATTTAGTTTAATGGATTGACACTAGACAACTTTGGACTCAAGGTACATGAAACGAAGTTGCAATTTGACCTCTCTTGACATAATAGGATTCTGGAACTATCTTAAAATAATAAGGTAACAAGTCTATTTTTGGTTGTAGGTGAAATTGAAGTAAATTTTAAAATTTCATAGTGGAAGATAACTTTTCTTCGTTATGGGATTGGAGCAACGGAACACTTATTTTGTATTCATCTTATATGTATTATAGAGTGTGACGGGGAAACTGCCAACATTTATATTTTTATTAAAATGACCACATATATAGTTATATGTGTTTTAAAAAGAAAATAGGGATGAAATTGTGATTTTTGTCACCTTATTATCGGTATAAAAATTTTAAAGATTAGAAATATTTTTTTGTATTCATGTGTACATTGGTGTCTTCATCATGTTACTTTTCTAATACAAAATTATATTACTTGATATTTTTCAAGCGTATTTTCAGAAAAATGTAAATATATTTTAGTTAATTGGTTAAAATACCTACTCGCAATTAATTTTCTATCCACCTTATACAAAACTTCCAACTCCCCCCTTGGCATTATGCATACTCTCTCTCTCTCTCTCTCTCTCTCTCTCTCTCTATATATATATATATATATATATATATATATATATAATGTTATTGTGCGGACTAGTTCGCATTTTAAGAATGCGAATCGGAAATGTGTCACCTAAAGGTCCCTTTAGAAATTATAGCGTAAATTATAGGCACTCTCTCTCTCTTTTCTGGGTTCACCGTCAAGTGACATATGTCTAGTTTTCATTTTTAAAATGCGAACTAGTCCGTACAAGAGCAAAACTGCATATATATATATATATATCCATATAATATGGAGTCATATGGAGATGGCAAAAAGACATGTATGATATTTTTGACATTTCATGCGCATGCATGAAATGTCATGCTAAAAGGTGTTTTTTTTTTTAATAAATAGATATGGATTTTTTTAAACTATTTTTTTTTCTTTTTTCTTTTTATTTTTTTATGGGCTGGGTTTTTTTATCACGGGGTAAATTTATCGCCGTGCCCTCGGCACGGGTATATATATATATATATATATATATATATATATATATATATATATATATATATATATATGTGTGTGTGTGTGTGTGTGTGTGTGGAATTACACATAAAATATATTTATATGGTGACCTAGAAATTAAACCAACATAGTTCTTCCATCTGGACAAATGTGATACAGTTTTATACAGGTAGAGTCGGGAGAAGCTGATGTGCTTCTTCCTGAATCTTCGTACTCCAAAAATCTCACATCCCACATTCTGTTATTTTTATGTAGGTGACGACATGTCATTGTCCCAAACGTGCCCAAAATGGTCCAAAATATTGTAATGCCATTGGTAGTGGCTAAAAATTAGGAGAACCGGTAATTGAAAAGGATTTAATGCGCCATATCTCAATAAAATTTTGTACTTTTTATTGCCACTGCTTCCACTTGTGCTTTATATTGGATTGTGGGTAAAAAGGAATTCTATAACTCATGATTGTAACCTAGACATGGAAATGGTTTCACACTTGCACTTGAATTTCAATCTCATGTATGTGTACTTTTTCTTTTAAAAAGTGCGTTATTATGGATGAGTCTTATTTATTGAGTTTAAGATATATAAAATTCAGTTTTTTTTAATACATCAAGTCTTATTTTACTATAAAATTAGTATATTTAGACAAATATATCCTCACACATATTCATTTTAAACTAACTTAATCTTTCTTTAAAAACAAACCCATAATCACATACACTCTCTCTAGCCCTCCCCCCCCCCCCCTCCCCCCCCCCCCCCCAATCGGAAACTCGTTGGAACAGTCTACCAGAGAAGCTCTCGGAGCTCCCCTGAGTGTTTCTCTCTCTCTTCTCATTTTTATCTCTCTTCGTCTATTTCTTTTGTTTTTTCTGGTCCGCGCTAAAGGCACTATCGTCGGAACTGGAGAAGAAGATTTTTTTGTCAAAAAAAATGGAATTTTTGCCAGAAAAAATTGAGGTTTTACAGAAACGGTAAATTTATCAATTTTGAATTTTTAGTCAAAAAAATCGAATATGAGTGTTGTTTGATAGATGTTGAATTTTGGAGTTGTAGATTTAAAGTTTTGTAAATTTTGTGAATTTTGGATTTGTAGATTTAAAGTTATAGAGTTTTAAAGATTAAATGGGTTTTTTTAGGAGAAAAACAAGATAGTTAAGTGTGAAAGATATTTTGTAGATATGTTGGTCATTTTAATGTGCAGAATTTGCAAAATATGACAATTGACACTATTGATCAAGTCAAATGATCTCTTGCATTATTGTCCAATTGAACTTGTTATCTACTACCCTTTAAAAAAATATATTTGACATGAGAATTAATTTCCAACTAGACTTGTTTTTTATTATTTGAATTAATTTCCAATTAGACTTGTTTTTTTATTATTTGAAAGAAGAAAAAGAAGAGGAAGAATGAGGGGGGAAAAGAAAGATAGGCTATGAAACTAGCAGCATTCCCGTATTAATTGAATCTCAATCAACTGTGGGAATTGAAATTGTCCCTCTTAGAGTTTAAACTCTTTGAAAAATGTTATTTCTATCGGGACTTAGTAGCGGGCTAGTACGGAATGCGCTTTATATAACTTATACAATAATGTAGATCCCGTCAGGACACAAATCATATAAAGTGCATTCGGTACTAATCCGCTACTAACTCCCGCTAAAAATATCAATAAACTCTTTAGTTTTTTTATTAAGCAGTGCTATACCCACCAGGTCATAGTACATGATTAGTACCGGTTGCTGACTTGGCTTTATTTTTCCTTCCAAATTCAACCAAGTTGTTGACTAAGCACTTTAAAAAAAAAGAAATAGAAAAGGAGGTACAAAACTCATATTACCATTGTTCTTCTTGCCCTTTCTCCCTTTAAATGATACAACTCATAAATATTAAACTGAACAAAGAAACTCATACCCAATTTGTCACAGTGCCATACAGATTTATACATATCAAAATAAACATTAATAAAAAACAGCGAGATATTTCTATTTTGACAAAAAGAAAGCACCACATATCTTTGCTTTGACAAAAAAAAGCACCAAATATCACTGCTTCGACAAAAAAAATAGCACCAAATACCTTTGTTTTCGACCCAAAATAATCATATATCAAAGTTTTGACAGCACCAATATCTATGTTTTTGACAAAAAAAATAGCACCAAATATCATTGTTTTGACCGAAAAAACAGCACTCAGTATTACTGTTTTTAAAAGAAAAAACAGTACCATATAATTTTGTTTTGACAAAAAAACAGCACCCTAAGAGCAACCCTTACGGGTACGGCAAATTTAGACATCACTAGTCTAAATTTGCAGTACAAAAAAGACGAAAATTGCTACGCGCGCAGGGTAAAAATACAATAAAGCACCAAAACGACGCCGGATTAAGCCAAAACGACGCCGTTTTGGCTGAGAAAAATTAAAACCTTGCGCGGAACATCATGTTCCGCCTAAGGTTATACGAAATTCGATTTTGCCCCCCAAATGTCTTAAGCCTTTTATCTTCTTCCCCCGAATTAATTACCTCAACTCCCACCTACATTTCAACTACTAAATTAAATCCAACAGGTCTATTTAAATCAACCCACCGTAAATATTTTTTATCACTTCAAAAAAAAAAAAGAACAGCAACTAAGCCGGCCTATACACAGGTAAATCCTCTGATTTTTTTTCCTTGTAAAATATTTATTTGTGCATTTTAATATTCTATTTAATTACTTAATTATTACTTAATATTATATTTATTTAGTTAGAGCAATCCTTATGTAAAGATTATCAGTAATTATTTTTCTTAAATAATATCTTATTACAATTAGTAAATATTTAATTATTTGTTATGTATTTTTCTGGTATATTTGTTTTGTATTTGTTATTTAAGTGAACGTTTATAATAAATTAATTAGTAAATGTTTAATTATTTGTTAGGTTTTTGTACGGTCCTTTTTTTAACAAATTATTTAGTCAATGTTTAATTAACAGTTATGTTTTTTTCGATTATGTTTATAAGAAATTATTGAAGTCAATGTTTATAATAAATTAGTGAATGTATCATGTAAAATTATTTAAGAAATTATCTGTTCCTTTTATGTTTTTTAAATAATTTCTAGTTGTGTATTTGTAACTGACGTATTTATTACGTATTTAGTAATTATCATGTAAATTTAGTAATTATCTGATGTGTTAATGTTCTCATGTAAATTTAATAATTATCATGTAAATTTAGTAATGTAAAGTTATCATGTAAATTATCATGTAAAGTAATAGGTAATTATCATGTAAAGTTATCTACTTGTTATATTTAATTTTTGTTGTGTCAACAACCCTATTTAAATGAATGTTTTTGTTCGGTTTGGTTATGTTTTTTTTATGTTTATGTTTTTAAGAAACTATTTAAGTGGATGTTTATAAAAAAAATAGTGAATGTTTATAAAAAATTATTTAAGAAATTATCTATTCGTTCTGTTTTTTAATAAATTATCTGTGTTGTTATTTTTTTTAAATACTAATATGTTCTATTTTTGTAAAGATTTCTTAAATTGCAGTGTTGATAATGGAACAAATTGGAAAGAAATTTAGACGGGTTGTTAGGGCTAGAAAGTCTCGAAAAATGGGAGAAGGTAGTCGAGAGGCCGAAACTACTACTGCCGAGCGACCTATAGTTTTTGAGAACTATAGGCGTATAGTGGACGACGGAGATCACATTAAACCGTTGAATAAATAGAGCCGTTTAAAGCTGTTGGAATAATTTGGGGGGAAAAGTTGAAATAGAGGAAATGAGGATAGGCTTCCGCGGAACATGATGTTCCGCTTTAACTTCTTTTTTTTTTATTTCTTACGCGGAACATGATGTTCCGTTTAGGCAGTAGGTCCCACAAAAAACCAACTAGTTCAATTCTAAATTTGTTATTTTTTAGCTTAGCAGAGTGTATATATGACATTTTACACTACCCACAGCATACATAAAAACCGCAAATATACCCATTTGCATTACCCATAAGGGTTACTCTAACAAATCTCTATTTTCATGGACTCTTAAAACTTTACAATCTCTAAAAATTATCAAATGAAATTTATAGCATCGTCGTCTTTCGCTCCAAGTAGTTGACTAAAACTCGCAAGAATCATGGTTGTTGTATCATTAAGGGTCCGTTTGGTTGAGCTTAATTGCCATGGCAAATAAGTTGGCAAATGGAGTATTTGCTTACAATTTGGTGTGTTTAATACAAAAGTTTGCCTACAAGTTATTTGTCGATGTACAACACCTCTTGTGCATAATGCCTAGACAAATTTTGCTTACCTATTTGAGTCGGAAATATTTGTAAACAAATTTGTCAACTTCTTAAACACTTTTAATATTTTAAAAAATGTTTTAAATAATTAAAAAAAAACGTTAGGAATATTTAAAAACTGTTTTGTAATGTTTTAAAAGCTGTTTTTAATATTATAAAAAATTGTTAAGAAAATGTTTTACAATTTTTTCTTAAAAACGAAATATAAAAACATTGTAAAAACTGTTTTTAACATTTTTAAAAACAGTTTTGAATATATTATATAAAATGTTTTAAAGTTTAAAAAAAATTAAAAACTGTTTTAAATAGTTAAAAAAATGTTTTGTAATGTTTTAAAAACTGCTTTTAATATTATAAAAAATTATTCAGAAAATGTTTTACAATTTTTTTTTAAAAACCGTAATATAAAAATATTGTAAAAACTGATTTTAACATTTTTAAAAGATGTTTTGAATATAATATAAAAACAGTTTTACTGTTTTAAAAAACAATTTAAAAAGTTGTTCTGAATATATTATAAAAAAAAACTGTTATGAATATTTAAAAACTATTTTGTAATGTTTTAAAAACTGTTCTTAATATTATAAAAAATTGTTAAGAAAATGCTTTACAAGTTTTTTTAAAAACCATAATATAAAAGTATTGTAAAAACTGTTTTTAACATTTTTAAAAACTGTTTTCAACATTTTTAAAAATTGTTTTGAATATAATATAAAATCTGTTTTAAAGTTTTAAAAAACAAATATAAATAATTAAAAAAACTGTTGTGAATATTTAAAAATTGTTTTGTAATATTTTAAAAACTGTTTTTAATATTATAAAAAATTGTTAAGAAATTGTTTTATAATTTTTTTAAAAATCGTAATACAAAATATTGTATAAACTATTTTTAACATTTTTTAATATAATATAAAAACTGTTTTTAAATAAACTAATTGGATTGACTTTAATTTCGCCAAATGATTATTTGATAGCCTCATGTGAAAAAAAATTAGGTAAAATTTGCCTAGGCAAAATTTTCCTAGACAATTTTTGTCATGTCCACTTTTTTGCCCATTGTCAACCAAACGGACCCTAAATGTTGGTCACACCCCATTTCGCATATCAAATCCATTTAGAATCTTTGGTTGCCCACACGTACTCATTGGCTAGAAATTTTGTTGATTGGAAAGGTTTTGACACTCCCCTCCAACATTGTTTTGCAATTCGGAACCCTAAAGCATACACATTCCAAAAAAACTGTTTTATTTCATATTATGTATAATCAAAACATGTAATGTAAATTAAAACTTTAATGTTAAACTCTCTTATGTTCTAATAAAATTTTGTGTAGGTAGAACGCTCATGTAGTTCTCCTTGCAACATTCCTAAAAGATGTAATATAACACTAAGTAATAATTCAACTACAATTCAACAAAAGTATAAAATTCTAAGGAAAATAAATAAATAAATAACATATCTTACTTGGAGGACCTTCTTTTCTTTCCTACTATTACTTTTTTTCCCAAACAACCTTTTCAACTATAGATTATCTCCTCTTGCATGGTGGCCGTCCTTTGCTTCGCGCGACTAAAGGTAAATGCACCATCTTACTTTCTTTTGTATGACAAATATGATCCCCACATGATGGTGTATTATTATTCTTCCTCGAAAAAGGCTCATTGATGTCACGTGACTCAAACACCAAATCCTCTTTTAAATTACGTATCCACTACATAACCTTTGCACACTAGTTTTCGGAATTGGTTATCAAATCCGCCACCTCATAGAAAGCATTACACATTTTATCAGAGCGATGTGACTCGGGTTTTGCAGAGTAATCATCATAACTAATCTTGATCTTTGTGTGACATCTTTTGACTTTTTTATCCCATCTTTTTAAGATGTAGTTCTCTGGTATAATGTACACCTCTCAATGAATTAGCAATGTAATGGTATGCCAACACAAAATTCAACTAAACTGAAATAAACGACAATTGAAATCTACATCTCCATTATCCTCGTGAAAGGAAACCTTGAAAAAATCAAGTCGCATACTTCCGCCAAAACTTATGTCTTCAGTAACTTCGTATTCTTCCGTGCCCACCCCTTCCATAAATGACGAAAACCTCAACTAGTAATACATTTTTCCTAACAGTTCTTTTTGGATCTCTGTAAAATTTGTTGTCATATAAGAATTTTGACATTGATTCTCCATATCATAACAAGTTACACAAGGGATGGAAGAGTTGAATGAGTTGAATTTTTCGTGCCTTTCTTTTTTGAACTTACTACGCAAAACATTCTCATATTATTTCACAAAATGCTTTAGTGAGGTTTTATAATTGACATACTTGTCTAAAAAAAGCATTCATACTCTCACGTTATTGTGTGGTTCTCATTCAACCCAAAATGTATTTTTGAAAAATGTCATCACCCAACGGTATCGCTCTGCATATAAGCCATGTAACTGTTCATTGTTTTCAAGGTTATATTCCATAATAAACCTGCACTAACTTTCTTCAAATTCGACGGGAATTAATGAATCATAAATAACCATTTGAATACTGAAATTGATTGATTCATAATGTTTGTGCCCTCTTAATTTTTTTGGAAACTTTTTCATAATATGCCACAAATACCACCGACGTTGTGTATTAGGAAACGTGATATCTATAGCATTTTTCATGACTTTATCTTGATCCGTAATAATTATTTTAGGATGGGATTCCGACATACAAATAAGAAAAAATTGAAATAGTCACATAAATGTGTCAACGTCTTCACTAGATTTCAATCCACAACCTAATAACATCGATTGCCCGTGATGATTCACTCCAACGAAAGGAGCAAATGGCATATCATATTTATTTGTCAAGTAAGTTGTGTCAGTCGTAATGACATCTTCAAACTCCTTCGTTCCTACCCTACTTCTTGAATCTTCCAAAAATACATTTAGCAATCAACCATCGTTATCCAAATCCATAATGTAAAAGAAATCAAAATTATCAGATTGCATTGTTGAAAAATAGTTGTGGATTGCAGTAGCATCGCCTTCCCCCAAGGCGTAACCCTCGAACTTTATTGATATAGTTTCTACAATTCTTCTTCTAAAAAGGTAGATTTTCGTGTCCTCCATCCTCGACGATGAAAGAATTAAAACTTTTATTCATTTGAATCCCAACCCTATTATACATTTTAAGTTTCCTCTTCACATGCGATAAAATTACTCAGTTGGCTCTATAATATCTCAATTTAGATGGACTCAAATCATGATTATGCTAGGGCACCATGGAATTAATCACCCATTTTCCATCATCAATGTGGAGAGATGTATGTATCCTAGCCTTGCATTGCATTTTCAAAACCGGGTACGGGATAATTGGATTGTTGTCATTACTTCTCATTTTTCCTTTACGGCCTCAAGTAATAGTCACATACCTCAATTTTCCCTTTTTATCTTTTCGAGAAGATCTTAAACAAGTACCAGAGTCACATACCTCAATTCCCCTTTTTTTTTTTATCTTTTCTAGAAGATCATAAATAAGTGTCAGAATCCATTTGTTTGCCATATCTTCTATAATAATCATTCATCTTTCATCCACTGAATTAAAAAACAATCTAGTACTGGGTTCCTAAATTGTTTCATCAACATTCATTAATTCATCATAACTAAAAATTTCTTCTTCCATTGAAAACAATCAAAACCTATTTACACATGGAAAAAAAATCAGTACAACATTACCAAAAAATTAGTTAAACATGAAAAAAAAAATCAATTCAATATTACGAAAAAAATCCGTTAAACACGAAAAAAATAAGTTCAATATTACCAAAAAAATCAGTTGAGTTTCTATAAATATGACTAAGAGTTGAGTTTATGTAAAAAAAACTCAATTGAGTTTGTGTAAACATGATAAAACTAGACCTACAAACTCATTTTATTTAAAAAAAAAAGGTTGATTTTTGAGTTCAAATAGTTGATTTTTGCTGACAGTTGATTTTTGAGTTCAAATGGTTCAAAATTTAATGTGTTCAAATGTTTATTTTTGCTAAATGGTGTGTGTGTGTGTGTGTGTGTATGTAGAGAGAGAGAGAGAGGTTCACAAGTGAACTAAAATAATGAACGTTTTCATAACCCTAATAAGACATTAAAAAATAACCCTTAATTACTTGTCGTAATTGGTCTGCGCCAGCGGCAATGAACACGCATGTGACACGCGTATTTTTAATACCCACACCTTACCCCAACCCTACCCTCCACCCCACCCCATGAACCAACAGCGCCGACCCATCAAAACCCACCTTCCAACTCACCTCCTGCCTTAGTGTGTGTCCGTAACTATAATTACTCCATGTCCCATGGAAAAAAGTACCTGTCGAGGAAGAAGAAGGTCGGCGGCCCACCCTTACTGGTCGACGACAATTATATGACGATGAGCAGGATTTGGCGACATCAAAGCCTAGTTAATTTTCCCCTCTTGTGCGCTCTCACAGATAAAAAATATAAGACCAGATGGGTTTCAAAACTTTTCACTGAAAGTGATAAAAATATTGAAACAAATGAAATACATGAAGAGTCAAGCACTGGAAAAACCATCTCTGGGAGAGTAGATCTTCATTTTAACACGACGACCCTAGAATTCCTACTCTGGCAGAGCGTGAAGCTCTTAAGCACGGGAGCTTTTGATGGCAGATTTGGAGGGGGGTAGGAGTGTGTATACTAAATAAATGCGTGTGTGTATCACACGCGTGTCTGTTGCCGCTGGCGCGGACCAATTACGACAAGGAATTAAGAGTTATTTTTTAATGTCTTATTAGGTTCATTAAAAAGTTCATTATTTTGGATCATTTGTGAACCTCTGTATGTGTGTGTGTGTGTGTGTGTGTGTGTGTGTGTGTGTGTGTATACACACACACACCCCAAGAGAGAGAGAGAAAGAGAGAGAGAGAAAGAGGAGGAGAAAGACCATAAAAGATGAAATGCAAGAAATGGAGAAAACTCACATGCTTAAGGTGATTCGGCACCGACAGATTTTTCGGAGTGATTTGGTATAGTTGTTGGAGGGGATTTCAAAAGGAATAGTTTTTGGAGGGAATAGTGAGCTGTTGGGTTTTTTCTTTCAAGAAAATAGAGCTATAGAGATTTTGTGGGCCAAATAATGTCATCTCAACAACCTGGTACTACCCTAATACTTACACTCGGATAGTGTAGACTTATTATTTTTTATTTGCGTGTTTTCCTCAATTCCCCTTATACACACGTATCTTTTCTCTTTGGAACATTCTAAAAAAAATGTCCAACGTGTAAATGCAATATGTTCTTAGTATATTGGTTAAGTTAGAGCCAATTTTCCTATAAAAGCTAACTTTTAAAATGACCCCGCTATTATTATTTTTACTATTATTAATAATAAGAGAGAGAAAGTGTAATGATAAGAAAATTGATACTTAACATTTAAACCAGATCTAAATAAAAACAAATATTCACTCTAATATAGTTTTGAAAATGATATTTGGGTTGAGCAATTGCACAAAATAGTGATATTACTATTATACTATTGGCAAAGCTATGTGAGGGTTGGGTGGGACAAGTGCCCCACCCTGGATTTTAAACTTTTTTTACTTTTATCTCTAAATGTTTTGTAAATTAAGTATAGTGTCTTCACTTAAATTTTAAAATTAAATAATATTTTTTATATGTATTTAATAATTCAGCAGTCACTCTTACTATTTGATACATCCAAAAATCTTTTATAGTTCACACACTATATGGTTTATCATCTTAATGATTCTTAATTAGAAAATTTTAAGAAATGATGGATTAATTATATTTTTTTAACTATTCTAGATTAATTCAAACATTGAAGAAATAATGGCATAATTATTTGATGTATGTTCATCATGTGAAAGTCTTCTTTTATTTTTTGTAGGTCACAAATTAAGTGTATAGTTTGGAATATATCAATTAAGTTCCACAAAATTGAACTAAGCTTGTCTTTAACCATTGATCATGTCAAAAGTTTTTTTTTAATTTGTTTTGACTTTCAAGCACGGACCCTTAATTTGGACGAAAAAGTGTGCGTAGAAGTGCTTGTGCGTTTATCTGTATTCACAAGTGCCATGCCCAATAAAAAGTTTCTAACTCCGCCATTAATTATATTTTTTCTCAATGTTATTAAATAAAAGGCTATTTGTTTCACGAAAAAAGAGTAATTTAAAAGTTCATATAATTATTCTTATGGGTATAAAAATTATTTTTCAGACTAATAAAAAGACTTCAATTACATCACATGGAGCTTCTGAATCTTTCCAACATTTTCAGAAATCAAAATGTTATTGACAGGGAAACTTCATTGAGCATTGAATGTCACATATGGCACCTTAAATATTGAATGGGGCATACATATATCATATCACATCAATCTAAGTAAATCTGATGATACAAGTAGGAGGGACTACCTTATCTTTTATGGGTCTAAACCTATAGGTCCATTTTAATATGTTTACATAATATTTTTGGTCAGTCTGGGTTTCTAACGACACCCAGTAAAAGTCTCGTCCTATTTGAGAGTTTGATCCAATTTATTAAGCAAGCTCGCTGAGCTGCTTCAATTGCGTTATGCCTGTTTGGCGAATCTTCGAAGTGTCGTGCTAATACTAGTTGGCATGTATATTTTGGGAAATGGCTGCCTTTAGTAGCGGAGTCAGACATTTAGCATTGGTGCAGCACAATTCATTGTCGAGAGTTCCCGAGCGATAGTCCCCGAAAAAAAAATTAGGATTACTTTTATATTTTTATGATTATTTAATTGATAATTTATATTTTTAGATAATTACAATTCAAATAAAACAAAATTGAATATAATAAATATTAAATTAATTTAGCTTACCAAATATTAAATTGTAAAAAAAATACAAATTGCAAGTTTATATATATTTGTAAATCCCTAAAAACATACACATGATAAATAAAATTACACATCGAAATGTAAACATCAAATATTTTGTTGAACAACGCAATTAGAACAACAAAATGGAAGCAAAATGTTTAACTATCCCATTAAAATTGCAAAGATAATCAGTAAAATGAAAACAAAATGGAGGAAGGAGTCTTACATTACATAGCAAATCAACAATGGAGGAAGAGCAACTAAGGGCCAGAGAGCAGAGGCAGCCAGCCAGTGGCGGACCTAGGATTTATTGTTTGTAGGTGCGGGAATTTTTTACAAATGCGGGGCATTTGGTGACGGGAGCCCCCAAGACTAGTTTTTTGGGGTTAGTTTTACTTGTTTTGCAATTTTTAACACTAAAAATCTTGTGGTTAATATTCACCAATTTTTTACCCCTATGTAATAAATCAACATTTTTTAATAACCAAACAAAATAATATTTTTAACAACCCAACCATTAATAGCCCTAATTTACAAGCAAGATATATTAATTCAACAATTAATTATAGTAAAGAAAAAATAATATATTCACTAATAAGCAACAAATATTTTAATCTCATTAGCAAACATAATATTAAATCGATAATATCAATATGTTTCAACAAATAAAATTTGATTTTCAGCAACTACATGACAATAATTAAATGTTGTGAAATTAAAAAATTGAGCAAATAAATTATACAATTAATTTACAAGCAATATATTCAACAACAAAAAATAGCAAAGGGAAAATATAATATTAATATTAAATATTTCAATCCATCTTTCATATAATAGTTAGCATATAAAATATTAAAACAATAATATATCTAAACAATTTATAAGTAAAGAAAAGAAGAAGAAAAGTTAAATAATGTATTTCTCCATGTGAAGTCATCTGACCGAAATATCTAACGGAAACAACAAGACTATACAATATCAGACATTACAAACTTCAAACTTTAACAGGGTAAACATAATTTTGCAAAATCTAGTTTCTACTTTTACCAATGTGGAGAAAACATACAATTTAGGTCCCTCGCCGGATGTAGCATTAGGTGTGGCGAGCAAGAGATAGCGTGGTCACTGCAGCAGGGGAGGGTCTGGGTCCGGCTTGAGAGGGCGAGAGAGAGAAGCATGGGTGGGAACGGGCGGCGCCGGCTTGGACAGAGAGGGGAGGGAGGGAGAGAGAGATTAGTTTAGGGTTTTTTTGGGTGATAAAAAAATCTTAAATGAAGGAAGCGTATTGTTGGGTTGGTTTTGTATTTAGGCTATTTACATTGGTAGCCCCCCATTGTTTGAAAACCTTTATTTTGTTGCTTTATATTTCAAATACTAACATATAGGTCCAGAATTATTTTTACACTATATACAAAAACAAGTCCCAAAAATCTTGTGGGTGCGGCCGCACCCCTTCGGGATGGGATGGGTCCGCCCCTGCAGCCAGCAGTGGCACACTGGCTGCAGCGGGCTAATTGCTAGAGACCAGAGCTGTCATTTTTTTTGTTCTTGTTAAAGAAGAGATGGGTTTTAGGTTAAGTTAATGGTAAGTATTAGAGTTGTGACCCTATTTTTTGTTATATTTAAAATTTATCCCAAAATAATTAACTAATTTTTTTCTCAAAATTGTTGGTCTAGGCACTTGCTCCCACTAAGCCTACACAATAGCTCCACAACTAGCTACCTTTAGACTTATTCAAATCTGAACCTCCTTATTGTGAGCAAATTAAGAATTTTAGTCCCGTTTTGTTCGTGATAATATTTTGAATGGACTGTGATTATTAGAAAAGTGACTATCATAAAACCTTTTATCATGATTTTAAATCATTTCATTCTATTTGGTTAACCAATGAATTCTTATTGTGAATTAAACCTTTATGTGTGGTTCATGCATGGAAAGTGATATATAAATGTACAATATATACCACTAATACCCTTTTACTATCGTATTTTATATATATATATATATATATATATATATATATATATATATATGAACTCAAATATGCTTCTTTTTTTTAAATATTCTTTTTTCCAATATGTAACAAATATAATAATTTATTGTAGATATGTGTGTATTATATTGTAAGTTACTCAAATTAATTATTATATGAGTAGAAAAAATTCCTAATAATATTTGATCGACTTTAAATTCAATACAAACCGGCATAACAAAATTATTTTCACAAAATAAATATTTAGATTTTATGGCTAGTTTTTATAATTTAATATTTCTAAGGGTATTTTTGTCTTTACAAAAAGATTTATAAGGATGCCCATGAGAAAGTAAGAATACCACCTATATTGGATGAATTTTGATTTCACCCACTTTTCCACAAAGGAGGTAATTTGATTCCATTGGGACCTACATTCTTGTTAACGCAAAAATTCTTCATCTACGAGGACCAATCAGAAAAGGACACATGTCATCCTACGTGGCAATATTGGACACCCAGGAGAGTTGGTCGGCATCCGAGGAGAGTTGGTCGGCACCCGAGGAGTGTTAGTCGGCACCCGAGGAGAGTTGGTCAATACCCGAGGAGAATTGGTCGTCACCCGAGGAGTGTTAGTCGGCACCCGAGGAGAGTTGGTCAGTACCCGAGGAGAATTAGTCGGCACCCGAGGAGAGTTGGTCGACACCCGAGGAGTGTTAGTCGGCACCCGAGGAGAGTTGGTCGGCATATCAACCAGGAAGATCAAAGGATAACTATGCATTTAATGTGCATTAATGAAGATGGCAGCGCATTTAATGAGCCTTAATGTACATTTATACTGTATTAATAGATGACAACACATAGCATACCAAGCAATTCAACAATTAGATTCGTTGAATGTAGACATAAATGTCTACATACAATGAATCTCTTTATCTCCCATCACTATAAATACATGTATTCCCTTAGCCAAAAGGGGGAGATGGGGGATAATTGAGAGACAAATAAGAAACACCATACCCAAGATACACACCCTTTTTCTCTATACACCATATTGTGCTATTGTAAACCCTTGGGAATAAAATAACAGTGGACGTAGGCTTTATTCATAGCCGAACCAATTTAAAAACTTTTGTCTCTTATATGTTTGATGTGAATGTTTATCTTCATCTTCAATCTCATCCTCATCATTTATTTGCTGTTGACGCCACTAAAATGGCAGTGGCCATTTTCTGTCTTCAACAGATTGGCGACGTCTGTGGGAACGTGTTACAAGCATTGTTCTCCATCAAAAGCTAAGTTTTTTCTCTACGTATAATCAATTATACATACATCTTTTTGATTCAATCATGATTTTTATGTTTATATACATAAATTAATTGTCCAATTTTTATCTGCAACATGTTGCATATCATGATTTTTAAATCATAACTGTTAAAATAATTCTTATTTAGAAATCTGAAGAATAGTGGATTTCATAAATCATAACTTTGTGCTTGATTCTCGAGTTTCAATTTTATATCATGGAATAAATATTTTAAATGATTACATATACCAATATATACGACGATGATAAGATTTGATAATTTTCATTATTGATTTTGAAATAATTTTTAAAAAATCTTTAATGACTATTCAAATTCCCATTATATTTTTAATCAGAGAATAGGAAAAGGTTAAAGACAAAAAAAATATTTTTAAAGCCAAGTGATAAATAATTTTCAAACATCAACTTATACCTGATTAGTTGTTGGAGATTAAATAACTCTACAAAAAACTCTACGTCTTATTTATGGCGCATATCTAATAAAACTTTGTCCATCTCACACACATTTGGCACAAAATATATTATTTCATATTTTGAAATTTTTATTGCCTTATGCTGATACACATCACATATTGTTTGGCTGAATAATTATTCTCATGATAATAATTATTTGATCTAGTCTCGACAGGTGCTCGGGCAGCTTATTAACATTTCATATGGACGAGATTCAATCCCGACGAAAGCTCAGCCACAATCTTAAACCTCTGGAAACTATTATCGCTCGACATGAGGCCATTTTGCCTCGACGGATCAGCCAGACATATATTATTTCATATTTTGAAATTGATATTTTTATTGCCCGAGCAAATACATATCATATATTCATTATATTGACTAGATTATTCTCATGATAACTAATCAATTCAGCCTACACATATGGTAGGGCAAGTTATTAATTTTTACAGGTACAAGATTCAGTGCCAACGAATGCTTGGAAATATTCTTATGTTCTGAAAAATATTATCATTACTCAGCATTATGAAGTTTTATCTCAGCGAGGCATTATATATTTTATTATTGCTCGGAGATATCGTCTCAAGCAGAAATTATTCTATATATCCCTTGAGATTCATATTATATATTCATCTCAACATGGAACTCGACGAGATACTCATTATCATATTCAGCTCCGAGGCAGAACTATAACATTTATTATATTTCACCCCCAACAGATGGTCGGGGTAATTCTTATCAATATTCAGTCCCGGCAAAGTACTCGACCATTTTCTTATATTCTGGAAAATATCATTCTTATTCGGCATTATGCAATGTTGCCTCGACAGATCAGCAAGACAGTTTATTATTCTAAATCATTCTTTATGTCTATGCGTATTTTATATTATCTTATTCCCAACAATCTGTTGAGGAGATCTCCAGCATTATTAAATCTTATTACCAATAATCTGTTGGTCAGCGCCGAGGAGGTCTCCGACATTTATTATATCTTATTCCCAATAATCTGTTGGTCAGCGCCGAGGAGGTCTCCTACATTTATTATATCTTATTCCCAACAATCTGTTGGTCAGCTCCAAGGATGTTTCCAACATTTATATTATCTTATTCCCAACAATCTGTTGGTCAGCTCCAAGGATGTCTCCTACATTTATTATATCTTATTCCCAACAATCTGTTGGTCAGCGCCGAGGAGGTCTCCTACATTTATTATATCTTATTCCCAACAATCTGTTGAGGAGGTCTCCAGCATTTATTATATTTTATTCCCAACAATCTATTGATCAGCGCCAAGGAGGTCTCCAGCATTTATATTATCTTATTCCCAACAATCTGTTGGTCAGCTCCGAGGAGGTCTCCAACATTTGTTATATCTTATTCCCAACAATCTGCTGGTCAGCTCCGAGGAAGTCTCCATCATTTATTATCAAAAATATTTCTCAAAAATGCCAACTAAGGTTGGTTGGGAAGTAAAACTATTCCTAAAAATGCCAACTAAGGTTGGTTAGGAAGAAAAACTATTCTAAAAAATGCCAACTAAGGTTGGTTGGGAAGTAAAACTATTCCTAAAAATGCCAACTAAGGTTGGTTAGGAAGAAAAACTATTCCTAAAAATGCCAACAAAGGTTGGTTAGGAAGAAAAACTATTCCTAAAAATGCCAACTAAGGTTGGTTAGGAAGAAAACCTATTCCTAAAAATGCCATCTAAGGTTGGTTAGGAAGAAAAAATATTTCCCAAAAATGCCAACTAAGGTTGGTTGGAAAGAAAAAATATTTCCCAAAACTGCCAACTAAGGTTGGTTGGGAAGAAAAAATCCACCAACTCAGGTTGGTCGGAAATAAGAAGCTGTCAACTACAGTTGGTCGGAAACATTTTATGAGTATGTGAAAGCGATCAAGCAAAAAGCATTCAAAGTTCACATTCCACACTTGGGGGCTTCTATTACAAATTATGTTGTTCATTCGGTGGCACATTCTCATAACATCATACAGTCGAGCACCAAATTTAACTCCATAAACTTACATAGTCGGGGCCCTGACTAATTATCATTCAGAAGTTATTTTTCTTGCTCGAGAATTAGTTCAGGAGGCTATTGAAGTTCAGGAGGAATATTGAAGTTCAGGAGGTATATTGAAGTTCAGGAGGCATATTCAGGAGTTATTATGCACATACTATTGAAGTTCAAAAGTCAAATTCAGCATCTACAACACTGAGATCTTTACTACTACTGTCCCGACCAACATTGAGGAAGAAGTTGTATGAAAATGTTTCGAAGTCCACCACTAGCTTGGTACTAATCAGATTGAAGAGTTGGGTTCAAAAGCTAGTATGTTACTCGACAAAGTATTCAGAGGATCATAAATCAGAAGAATCAAGCACGTGAAGTTAGCACTCAGTTGCTCGGCACAGGAGGCAGTTGGTCGGCTAGCAAACCAATCAACATACTTGAAGATTATGACAAGCTACAAGCTGAATACTATGGAATGGCTGCATCCAAATTCCCAGGGGTGATACATAGCACACGGAGTTCCTCAAAAGAAAGATTAGCAATCATCGATCAGCCTGCATCATATGTCGTCCAGGAGATAATGCACTTTATGTTGAACAAATCAAGAAGTTAGATCAAGAATTTCACGAGCACCGAGCAACACTGCAGAATAAATACTCCATCCTTTCAAGTAAACCATCAAGCATGGAGCATTGGGGGCTTCTGTTAACGCAAAAATTCTCCATCAATGGGACCAATCAGAAAAGGACACATGTCATCCTACATGGCAATATTCGACACCCATGAGAGTTGGTCGGCACCCAAGGAATGTTAGTCGGCACCCGAGGAGATTTGGTTAATACCCGAGGAGAATTGGTCGTCACCCGAGGAGGGTTAGTCGGCACCCGAGGAGAGTTAGTCAGTACCCAAGGAGAATTAGTCGGCACCCGAGGAGAGTTGGTCGGCACCCGAGGAGTGTTAGTCGGCACCCGAGGAGAGTTGGTCGGCATATCAACCAGGAAGATCAAAGGATAACTATGCATTTAATGTGCATTAATGAAGATGGCAGCGCATTTAATGAGCCTTAATGTACATTTATACTGTATTAATAGATGACAACACATAGCATACCAAGCAATTCAACAATTAGATTCGTTGAATGTAGACATAAATGTCTACATACAATGAATCTCTTTATCTCCCATCACTATAAATACATGTATTCCCTTAGCCAAAAGGGGGAGATGGGGGAGAATTGAGAGACAAATAAGAAACACCATACCCAAGATACACACCCTTTTTCTCTCTACACCATATTGTGCTATTGTAAACCCTTGGGAATAAAATTATAGTGGACGTGGGCTTTATTCATAGCCGAACCAGTTTAAAAACCTTTGTCTCTTATATGTTTGATGTGAATGTTTATCTTCATCTTCAATCTCATCCTCATCATTTATCTGCTTAGTGGCGTCAACAATTCTCATGCAACTTAACCTCGCACTAAATGAAGTAATCTTACACTTTTCATGGGATATTCGAAAGGAATCAGATTCCACAAAATTTTAACACGTACCAAACAAGGCCTTAAATTAAAGATGGAATACGAAAGCGAGAAAACATCTTGAACTATGTAGTTTTTTTTAACGAAACTTAAATTAATTTTGATATGTAAAATTTCTATGAATTATGCATTTTGTTTCCAACACTCACTTCTCACAACTTTTTAATGACATATTCACGATAGGTGTGGTCTTTGTTAAAAAAGGCACTATTCAAGAGGATTATACATAAAAAATTGTTCATTGCGATTTTATGGATGAAAATCGCTCCACTGAAGTTTCTTGCAAAAACTGTATAATTTAGGATGATTAATCCAGTTTTTGTATGAAACTTCCTTAAACAAAATAATAGTACATCATTATGCATAATGTTACAAATATGCTTTTCTGGATATTCTTTAAAGATAATTTTAGTGACAGTGGGGGAAATTATTACTACAAAATGCATAATTCATAAGGTTTTAATTAGTAGTCAATGAGATTGAAATACTTTTGATAAATCCATTATTTGAATGACTTTGGACTTCACCTAATATGAAGTATTTGAGTTGGATCAAGGAAATAGAAAGAAATAATGAATATATATCCAATTATTTTGTGTGGTTCAGCCGAAGGAGGTCGACTTCCATCCACGGTCTAAATAAGTATTTTTCACTTGTATCTCAATTGTGGTTCAAATGCCAAATTCTAACTGCCCGACTGCTAAATTACTTGTGTTATAGGGCCAAATGTAACAAGTTTCCTGGAGGCTAAGAATTAAGAGAGAGAGAGAGAGCAAGCGATCGAGAGAGAGAGAGAGAGAGAGATGATTATATAATATTGAGCTAACACTTTTACATTTTCATATATGAGCTCCTACAACCATTTCCAATCCATGGAGCATATTTGCAAAATGTTATTTTTGCTCTGCCAATTTATAATTTTGGCACTCCAAAGCATTATGAAAACTAATGAAGTTGATCAAAATAAGGATAATGCTCTTGATTTCGCTTGTTTTGGAGCGTTACAGTTGGGTTTGGCGAGGTAGATCAAACTTCGCTGGAATAGTACACGCAAAAATTGGAATGCTACGGGAAATTAGCCTCATTTTTTTAAATCATTATTTTTTAAGTTCAACCAATTCTATGTTTTATTAAATTCATATAAATTCGACTATCGAGAAACTTCAGGTAAATTCTAAAGGAAAAAAAAGGCATAATATTATACAAAGGCATACCCATATGCATTAAAACCATAATATTTAAGAGCAAGTTTATATAAATAACTTTTCGGGACATATTATTCAAAGGAAAAATAATAAAAATAAATTAGGAGCACTCCCTTGGTTACTATAGCGCATTTTATGCTGTCTTGAGCGAGATGATAAATCTAATTCATCATGGGTGTCTTCCATCACATTGCACATATGTTGAAGGACGTCACCCTCCATCTTGATCACATCACAGTCAATATGTGTACCCAAAAAATCATGCATAGTCTACCTTAGTGTGCTCAATGTATGTAAGAGATAGTGGTTTTAATCCCACATCCAAAGGTACATCCCCTCGCTCAAACTATAAATTACTAGGACTTCTTGACACAGATGCATATAGCATTTATTCGAAAAAATGAAATAAGTCAAATAACAAAAAGGTAACAAACTATTATAAATAAATTGTGGACAACCTGTTGGATGATTTTATTAATAATGGGTATTAATGGTTAGAGAAAATGAAAGGTTAAAACCATTAATTTGTTGGAATAAGAAAAGACAAAGGGAAGTGGAAAAAACAAAGTCCCACATTGGAAAAGTGTGAAAAAGTTAGTGGGTTAATAAATGCTCTTGTGTCATAAGAGATTACTTGTGTGCATTGAAGTGTATGCTACTAGTGTACACCTTAGGTCCAAGGATGGTGCTTTGCACCATCCACACATGCACGCGCGTGCGTGTGCGTGTGCGTGTGCGTGTGCGTGTGCGAAATCCGTACAGTCGCACCTTTTTAGTTCAAATCTAGAACTCTCAAAATATAGTTATATATCCAAGGGCCGTGATTAAATGACCTTTGGATGTGGTGTCTGTTCATGAACAGACACCACAAGAGGCTATATATAGAAGGCAAAATCCTGTCATAATTAATTCCAAAAATTTTCTTTCTCTATTATTTCTTCTTACCAATTTCATAGAGTGTTCTGGGTCATTCTTCAAGTTTGCTACTTGAATAAACCCGTGGATTTGTTGTATCTTGGAGGTAATTTTCCTAGACCCATTAGCAAACTCTGTACGAGTGGGGGCAAATAACACCTTAAGGACAGTAGTTTATTACGCCTCAAATCCAATCATCTGTTCATATTTTCTTCATAATTAAAAATTCATCAACAATCTTAAGGTGTTATTTCATGGAGGCAGAAAAGAATATGAATATGTTTCTGAATCCCAATGTGCATTTAGACCGCTTTGATGGAACAAATTTCACTCGCTGGAAAGGAAAATTATTCTTCCTTCTCACAGTTTTGAAAATTGCATATGTTCTGGATCCTAAACTAGAAGCAATGCCGGAACCAAAAGAAGACGATAATGAAATTGTCAAAGAACAACAGAAGAAACGTGAAGAAGACGAATTGGTGTGTCATGGGCATATTCTGAATACATTGTCTGGTCGATTATATGATCTTTACAACTCTATGCAGTCTCCACGGGAAATCTGGAATGCTCTTGAATATAAATACAAAATAGAGAAAGAAGGCACGGATAAATTCTTAATTTTGAAATATTTCGAATTCAAAATAAGTGATAACCAAACTGTTTTAGACCAAGTACATGAGTTGCAAATCCTTGTCACAAAGCTTCGTGAATTAAAGGTGGAAATTTCTGAATCGTTTCAAGTTGGTGCAATTATTGCAAAATTACCACCAAGTTGGAATGATTGTCGTAAGAAACTCCTACATAGGAAAGATGATATAAGTTTGGAGGAATTACAGAAACATTTAAGAATTGAAGAAGAAATCAGATCCCGTGATCAAACAAATGTTTCTCATAATTCCACCAAAGTTAACTTTGTTGAAGGAAAGAAATATCATAAGAACTTCAAACCTAATGGTAAGAAGTTCAAGAAAAACAATTCCAATAAGAAATAGTCCAATGGGGCTTGTTTCAATTGTGGCAAAAATGGCCACTATGCCCGTGATTGCAGAAACAAGAAACGAAAGATAGATGCTACTGAATTTAATAATAAAAACAATGCAGATATGGTGGAAAATAAGATCGAGGATCTTGTAGCAATGGTATTGGACATGCAAATTGGTATGATTACCGAACTAAACATGGCGGAAATAATGAAGTCTTCTGACTGGTGGCTCGATTCTGGGGCTACCATACATGTCTGCAATGATAAATCATTGCACTCCGCATATGAAAAAGCAGAGGACGGTCAAAAGGTTCTAATGGGGAATCATAATTCTGCCAAAGTTCTGGGAAAGGGAAACGTTGAACTACAATTCACATATGGAAAGAAGTTGACGTTGACAAATGTTCTGCATGTACCAGAAATTCGAAAAAATCTAGTGTCTGCAAGTTTGATTTGTAAAAGCGGCATTAAAGCCATCTTTGAGTCTGATAAGTTAATTCTATCTAAGAATGGGGTATTTCTTGGGAAAGGGTATGCTTGTGATGGAATGTTCAAACTCAGTATTTTGATTAATAATATGAATAATTCTGCTTATATAGTTGAGTCTTTTGATGTTTGGCATGCTAGACTAGCGCATTTAAATTTTAGATCATTGAAATACATGTCTAAACATAAATTAATAACTTGTGATAGTACTTCTCATGAAAAATGTGAAATCTGTATTCAAGCAAAATTAACAAAAAAGATCTTTTCCTAAAGTCGAACGAAGTGCTGAATTATTAGAATTAGTTCATTCTGATATATGTGAATATAATGGTATTTTAACTAGAGGCGGAAAAAGATACTTTATTACATTCATTGACGATTGTTCAAAATTCACATATGTATATTTGATAAGACATAAGGATGAAGCTTTTTCAATGTTTAAACGTTTTAAAGCAGAAGTTAAAATTCAAAAGGAAAAGAAAATTAAAATTCTTCGTAGTGATAGAGGGGGGTAGTATTTTCCAAATGAATTTGACTCATTTTGTGAAGAACATGGAATCATTCATCAAAGAACTGCCCCTTTTACTCCCCAACAAAAAGGTTTGGCTGAAAGAAAGAATAGGACTCTTACTAATATGATCGATTCTATGTTGATTAATTCAAACTTACCAAACAATTTGTGGGGAGAAGCTTTACTCACTGCTTGTTATTTACACAACAGAATTCCATCAATGAAAACACATGTTTCTCCATACGAGGTATGGAAGAATCAAAAACCAAATTTGGACTACCTAAGGGTCTGGGGTTGTTTGGCGTTCTATAGAATTCATGACCCGAAAAGTTCAAAGTTGGGTGCAAGAGGAATTAAAAGTGTTTTCATAGGATACGCGAAAAATTCTAAGGCATATAGGTTGTTGGACTTAAATTATAATGTTGTAATTGAATCAAGGGATGTTGAATTTATTGAAAATAAATTTTATAAAGATTCATGTGTCGAATTAGATGCCAATCCTGATAGATCCACTAGATTGATTCCTAGACCATCAATTAATAATAAAAGGAATGAACCCGAAATGAAAATAGAACCTAGGAGAAGTCAGCGTTCTAGAAAAGAAAAATCTTTTGGCCCTGATTTTATTTCATCTCAAGCCTTAGCCTTTTTGGTTGAAGGAGATAGAGATAATATTCTTAATAAAATGCCTATTTTACTTAACTTAGAAGAAGATCCTAAAACCTTTAACGAAGCAATGACTTTTAGAGATGCTTCTTTTTGGAAAGAAGCTATTAATGATGAGATGGATTCAATTCTATCAAATCAGACATGGGTTTTAGTGGACTTGCCACAAGGATCACAACCTATTAGTAGTAAATGGGTATTTAGAAGGAAATACAATACCGATGGTTTTATTCAATCCTTTAAGGCTAGATTGGTAGCAAAAGGTTTTAAACAAAGAAAAGGGATTGACTATTTAGATACTTATGCACCTGTTGCTAAAATTACATCCATACGTGTTTTAATGGCAATTGCATCTATTTATAATCTGTTTGTGTATCAAATGGATGTTAAAACAACATTTTTGAATGGTGACCTAGATGAAGAGGTATATATGGAACAACCTGGAGGGTTTGTTTTGCCCGAAAATGAACATAAAGTTTGTAAATTAATTAAGTCACTTTATGGGTTGAAACAAGCACCAAAGCAGTGGGATGAAAAGTTTGATACAATCATTCTTTCTGATGGTTTCAGACATAACAACGCTGATAAGTGCATTTATTCTAAATTCACCAATGACTATGGTGTAATTATTTGTCTATATGTTGATGACTTATTAATTTTTGTTACAAACATAAGAGGTGTATATGAAACTAAGAAGTATCTTAGTTCACAATTTAAGATGAAAGATCTTAATGAAGTGGATACCATCTTGGGTATTAAAGTTAAGAAACATAGTGGGGGTTATGCAATATGTCAATCTCATTACATTGACAAAGTTATTCACAAATTTAATCACCTGAAAATAAAAGAAGCAAATACCCCATATGATTCTAGTATAAAATTATTAGAAAATTCTGGCAGAGCAGTAGCACAACTTGAATATGCTAGTGCAATTGGAAGTTTAATGTATGCGATGCATTGTACAAGGCCAGATATTGCATTTGCAGTAGGTAAAATGTCAAGATACACTAATAATCCAAGTATGGATCATTGGAAAGCAATTGGGAGGATTTTTGGTTACCTCAAGAAGACCAAAGAATTAGGTCTATTTTATTATGACTTTCTAGCAGTTCTTGAAGGATACTCTGATGCTAGTTGGATAACTAGTGCAAGTGATAATAAATCCACATCTGGGTGGATATTCACCTTAGCGGGTGGGGCGGTATATTTGGCATCCAAGAAACAAACTTGCATTACACATTCAATAATGGAATCTGAGTTTATAGCACTCGCAGCAGCTTAAAAAGAAGCAGAGTGGCTAAGAAATTTATTATTGGACATAAAGTTATGGCCAAAACCAATGCCATCTCTTTCTTTATATTGTGATAGTGAAGCTACATTGTCTAGAGCGTATAATAAAGTATATAATGGAAAATCTAGACACATAAGTTTAAGACATGAATATGTCAAACAATTAATAACTTATGGAGTTATTAATATTATATATGTTCAAACAAATAAGAATCTAGCTCACCCTCTTACCAAAGGACTTTCTAGAGATTTGGTAAAGGACACATCTAGTGGAATGGGACTAAAACCATTTTTTCAATAGTCACCGATAATGGTAACCCAACTTTGTAATAACATTACCACTATTCAAAAGTTTAATGGGTAATAACAAGTTACTGATAAGTGATTAGTTTTTGCACTGAAATTTAATCAATTTCATGTCTCTTCTAGGATGTTCATTGCATATTGCTACGTCCAGAGGATGAGTTTAACTCTTAATAAAGTTCGTGGTCTAAAGTAGCAAGGACATGCAAGAGAACTTCACCTATATGAATATAGGAAGTGGTGCCGCTTCTAGCAAGATTTTGGGTTTATTCTTGTAAATATTCATGAAACCAAGATAGTGCACATGGCCATAATAGCGCTAAAAACATATTGAACATCTCGTAAAGATTGGGATATTTCATCTGTGATATATATCCGGTTCTAAATAATAAGACAAGGTTTAATGCATGGCACACCATTATCTTATTAGAACTTTGATATATATTCACTAACTGAAGGTTTAAATCGAAAGATACCTCCTTGTATGCATGAGCATATCACAAGAAGAAATTTCATTAATATTAAAATCTAGTGGAGGATTGTTGGATGATTTTAATATTAATGGGTATTAATGGTTAGAGAAAATGAAAGGTTAAAACCATTAATTAGTTGGAATAAGAAAAGACAAAGGGAAGTGGGAAAACCAAAGTACCACATTGGAAAAGTGTGAAAAAGTTAGTGGGTTAATAAATGATCTTGTGTCATAAGAGATTACTTGTGTGTATTGAAGTGTATGCTACTAGTGTACACCTTAGGTCCAAGGATGGTGCTTTGCACCATCCGCGTGCGTGTACGAAAGTGCGATTGGGCGTTTAGGGCGCTTTAGAGGCGCACTTTGCACTTCGATCGTCGTGAGGAGCAGTAGGAGCCTTTGATTTTTGACAACGTCAAAAGATCAAACGGTCCAGATTAAATCCATAATAAATGACAGATAATTATGGCGCGAGTGGATCTGAACCGTCGGATTTTAGCGCCACTTCGTTAAGTTTTAATCCGTACAGTCGCACCTTTTTAGTTCAAATCTGGAACGTTCAAAATATAGTTATATATCCAAGGGCCTTGATTAAATGACCTTTGGATGTGGTGTCTGTTCATGAACAGACACCACAAGAGGCTATATATAGAAGGCAAAATCCTGTCATAATTAATTTCGAAAATTTTCTTTCTCTATTATTTCTTTTTACCAATTTCATAGAGTGTTCGGGGTTATTATTAAAGTTTGCTACTTGAATAAACCCGTGGATTTGTTGGATCTTGGAGGTAATTTGCCTAGACCCATTAGCAAACTCTGTACCAGTGGGGGCAAATAACACATTAAGGACAGTAGTTTATTACGCCTCAAATCCAATCATCTGTTCATATTTTCTGTATAATTAAAACTTCATCAACACAACCAAACATATAAATATAGATCTTGTATAATAATCAAGACAACCTTCGGAGGATACTTGTTCAACATAACTTACTTGTTAGACCAATGCACACTCAACACGTGTTCCATACATAGACCTTCATCAGCCTGATGCAGTTATGGTGCGGCTGCAGGGTACTCTCTCGGACCATGGTGAGATTCATGACGTACATGATATGCCACACTCGCTTGATAGCATCGTCATGCACAACATCGACATTAGTCATTCATTACATCAATGGTATTAACGACCTTCGTCATTAATCCCTCGATCATGTGTTGTAATTCATAGTCATATCCACAAAAAAGATGGTATGGGGCTATCTGTTAGGGTTTCGGTGGATTACAATCTGCTCAGGTTGGATGTGTTGTCATATCATGTCACTCGTCATGGGTAATTAGACCACGTGATATCTAATGTGGAGTTGTCAATAGCGATCCCCTAAATACTAGATGTGAATGCCATCCAGGTTAATAAAGTAAATTAACATAAATTTGAAATTTAATGTTGTCCATAGCTCATTATTTAGAGTTCATTGGGAGAACTATGCCTCCAAAGAGGACTATATGGGGGATTCCAGCATAATATCCGTACCATCAAAAAATCCAAAATCGTCAATGGCAATTTAGGTCGCACGCGATGAACTTACACTATAAAAGTCAATGCGTTTATGGGATATGAACCTCCTCGAGATTGTGAGTTTGAAGGGATATGAGTGAAAATTATAGAGAAAATCAATACACGAAAATTTGAGTGGTTGATGAAATATTGCCCAAATAAACAAACTAGCTTATTAGTACGGAGAGTTCCCGTTGAATTTTACTTATTGCATGAGCTTTAGAGTAGCATAAATTATCTGCTATGGGGAGGTAGGGCATGGAAAATGCCTTGGAAAAAAGATTGATTTGGGAGAGAAAATTCACATTATAATCATTTGGAAGGATAAAAAAGGCTTCAACTCCATGGATATGTTATACAAATATATTTTTAGTCATAGATTCCTATATGAGTGTAAATAGGAGGGAAAACATCATTATATTTGGTGGTTGAGGTGGTCTTTTATGATGATATTCTAGAAAACTAAAGTATTTTAGCTTTAAGAGTGCATAATCCCTCCAAAAAATTGGAGGTTGGGATTTGAGACAAATAAATTCTTGGTATACAAGACAATTCTTTCCTTTTTGCTAGAATCCTTTCCCATATGATACACTGTTTAGGAAATATTCCTATTCACATGCATTGACTTTGAGTTTATTATTGAAATTTTCAAAATATATTGAGTATTAATATTGTATAATTGAGTTTTTATTTTGAAAATATAATTTATTACTAATACTGTGTAAGTGAGTTTTTTATTTTGGGGATTTTATATTGGGTCTTCTAGTAGAGAGAAAGCTAATGAATGTGGGCGTAAATGAGATGGGTGTAGTTTAAACGTCCCACATAGAAACTTTACATGACAGTGAAAGGGTATATAACTAAAAGACAAAAGATGACTATTAGTCTTCTAGTAAAAGAGGATATGATATGGTGCTTTACTGTGGTGCAAAACACCATCAATCGCGACACGCGGCACACGTTCGCGCGTCGTGCGAAAGGGAGATTTGGTGACTTAGGGCGCATTAGGCGCTTTGATGGAGCACATGGCACTTTGCACATGCGCATCGTCACTCAAAAATATATGATCCAACGGTTGTTGAATCTCACACTTGAAAGGAGGTGACTGTCCATGAACAACCACCAAAATGGATATAAAAAGAGTTTCGAGCCTCTGTTTTGGACACCAAAAATTTCCCTATTCTCCTATCTCCGTCCTTTACCTTCTGGCATTATCAACTTAACAATTTAGATTATTCTTGGTTTTATCAAACTATACATAATTTCTTCCAAAAAAGTAACATCACTACATTGTATCCTGAAGGAAAATTTGTACTATAAACTCCACTATGTACTCACGACTTTCATTCGAAAAGGGAGAAATATTACCTAAAAGACAATGTTCATAGAATGTACCTTGCAGTAACTTGGATTCATAATTTATTTTATTATTATTCCTTCATAAATATCCAATAATTTTAGGCAATGTTTTTTAAAAATATGGAAGGAGCGATAGGATAATCTATCCAAGTTATAAGTTAAGATATGGTTCGACTAGATCATTTTAATGGAGAGAATTTCACTCGTTGGCAATAGAAAATCATGGTTTTCTCACATCTCTCAAACTTGCATATATTCTTGATGACGGAATCGAATCTATTCCTTAACCCACTCCCGAAAATACTGAAGATATAAAGCAAAAGCCTATGAAGAGGAAATAAGACAAATTTATGTGTCGAGGTCACCTTCTTACTGTGTTATCTCAAACTGTCTTTAGTGAACATATGTTGATTCCTACGGTAGAGTAATTATGGAAGGCATTGGAGAATAAATATCAAAAGGTGGAATAAAGTAACCGTAGGTTTCTTATTTCTAACTATATGAATCATAAAATGACTAATGATCAATTCGTCGTTGTGCAAGCCCATGAATTCCAACAAATATTCGGTGATATTAAAGTCATTAGAATAAATCTTCAAGACGAATTTCAAGAGGGGGTTGTTGTTTCTAGACTTTCTTCCGCTTTGAATGGCTTTAAGAAGAATTAATCATAATGAAAAGACATACACAGTTGAATCCCTTCTTCACAATATTCATATTAAAGAAAATTCTCATATTTGGGAGAATAAGGAAGATCATAGTGATAATCATTCCAAGGCAAATATGGTTGAAGATAATAAATCCAAAGATACTAAATATTTCAAACTTAAAGCAAGAAATGATTCAATTTTAAGAACCAGTGTTCACATAAAAAGAAGAAAGGCAAATTCTACTTCTGTGACAAATCGGGTCATTTTGCTCGAGAATGTCTACTTAAAAAGAAAACAAGTGACAAACGAAACCAAAGATGTTAAAGAAATTATTGCAATGGTGTGCGAAGAAAATTTTGTGGATAATGAAAGTAGATGGTGGTCAGATACCGACGCAACCATTCATATCTACCAAGATCGTTCTATTTTCAAAACATATAAAAAGATTGATGAAAAAGAAGTAAAAATGGAAAATAACCTTCGCAGCAAAGTGATTGGAAAGGGCACATCGGAATTTAAATTAACATCTGGGAAGGTTATTACTTTGATTTATATACTTCATGTATTGAAAATGTGTAAAACTCTAGTGTCTGGAGACCATCTTAATAAGAGATGTTTCAAACTTGTGTATGAGTCGGGTAAGCTTGTCCTATCTAAGAATGGTCAGCTTATTAGCAAAGGTTACTCTTGTAACGACATGATCAAATTTAAAATAATAAATAATATTAGTTCCATTTTTATCGTTGATTCTATTTCTTTATGGCATAATAGATTAGGCCATGTTAATTGTAGAAGTATTGAAAATATGATTAATCTATAATTAATTTCTGATTGTAAAATTGACCATTGCGATAAATGTAAAATTTGTACTCAATCTAAGATAACTAGAAAGTCATTTAAATATGTTGAGAGGACATCCAAAATGCTTGATATTATACATAGTGATATATGTGACGTAAAGAGTGATGTCACTCATAGAGGATATAAATATTTTCAAACTTTTATCGATGATTATTCTAAATATGCATATACATACAAACTTAAAAGTAGAGATGAAGTATTAGATAAATTTCTTATTTTTAAAGTAGAAGCTGAAACTCAACAAAATCAAAAAATCAAACTCCCACGATCTGATAGAGGTGTTGAATACTATCCAAATAAGTTTATTCAATTTTGTAATACTCATGAAATAATCCATCAAATTATGGCACCATATACACCGCAACAAAATGAAATGGCAAAATGGAAAAATAGGACTTTGGTTGAAATGATAAATGCAATGTTAATCAATTATGGGTTGCCTTTGTCTATGTGGGGTGAAGCAATTTTATCTGAATGTTATATTCTAAATAAAGTTCCATTGAAAATAGGGATATTACACCATATGAATTATGGTTTAATCATAAACCTCATCTTAAACGTCTTAAAGTTTGGGGATGTCGTCCTTATATAAGAAAATCTGAACCTAAGAGACCCAAGTTAAGAAATAGGACCTATAAATGTATTTTTATTGGATACTCTAACAATAATACGACTTATAGAATTCTAAATCTTGAAACTCAAGAAATTATTGAGTCGGTGGATGTGAAATTTTTTGAATATCTAACAATGGAAAGTACTTTGAATCAAGGATTGAAAAATAATAATTTGACTATTGATGCCCCACCATCTTATACTTCATCATAACTAATATCACCTTTGGAATCAATAGATGAAAGAACTGAGAAGAAATTTGGACTTTACTTTGTAATTTATAGTATGGAGGGAGATGTGAATGAAACTAAGAAAAATACTAAGTTTGTTCTTAACGTGGAAGATGAACAGACTACATTTCATAAAGTAATAACATCTAGGGATGATATCTTCTGGAAAGAAGCAATCAATGATGAAATTAACTCATTTTTGTCAATTAAAACTTGCATTGTTACAGATCTTCCCCGGAGCAAAGCCAATTGGATGTAAATGGATATTTAAAAGAAAATTAAACTCGGATGGTTCAATTAATAAATTTAAAGCAAGATTAGTTTCTAAAGGTTATAAACAGAAACATGGAATAGATTATTTTGACACATATGCATCCGTTACACATATAACTTCCATTAAGCAACCTAAATATGACAGTGTTATTGGAAGTCTCATGTATGCAATGCATTGCACTAGACCGAAAATTACCTATGCGTTAGGAATAGTATGTATACTTACAAGTAATCTAGGACTAGAATATTGGAATGCAATTTCTAGATCACTTAGATACCTAAAAAGGACTATAGATTATGGCTTACATTATTTAGGGCATCCACCTGTATTAGAAGGATATAATGAGTCCAGTTGGAATAACCTCAAATCAAAATTCAATTCCACAACTGGTTGGATATTTATGGTAGGAGGAGCGATTATTTCTTGAGGATCCAAGAAGCAAAAGTGTGTGTCTGATTCAACAATGCAATCAGAAATTCATGGTCCTAGCAGATGCAAATAAAGAAGTGGAATGGCTTAAAAACTTGTTATTTGATATTACTTTATGTAAAAAGCTATCTCATGCTATTATGATTAATTGTGATAACCAAGCTACAATATACAAGGCTTCAAGAAAAATCTATAATGAGAAATCTAAACACATTAGTCTAAGATATCAAATTTTGAGGCAATTACTCAAAGAATGAGTAATTACAGTTGACTATGTTAAAACGAATAAGAATTTAGCAGATCCCCTAACTAAATGTCTTGTTAGAGAAATGATGTATATCACCTCAAAAGGAATGGGACTAAGGTCTATAAAATAAATCAACTATATTTAATGGAAACCCAACTTATGTCTTGAAAATATAGACAAAGTGAAATGTGGTAAAGTTAAATGATAGTTATAGAACACTAGGAACTTATACATAAAATTCCATTCCTATGTGCCTAGTGTTAGTATTCTACGTGACAGAGGATGTAGTTTATTTCTTAATAAATCATATAAATGTGACTCGCAAAATCACTAAAGTTGATTTACCTATATGGGTGATGAAAGTGTGGACGTTTTCTATGGAATTAAGATCGATCTTTAAATACTCAAGAAATCAGGATAAGCATAAGACCATAAATGTGCGTGCTAATAGAACACTCTTAAACACAGAAATCAGTATGTGTAATGATTCTCGCTCATCTCAAAGGGTCCTTAGTTCAACATATATTCACCACATCACCTTGATGAAGCGTTGAATTATTTTCATTAAGTTCAAGTTCAAGTCTGAAAGACACTTTTTATTTATGTACTAGATTTCAGCGATAATGCCAAAAGCTCTGTTACCGTCCATATACTCTTATTCTTCGATTCCTTATATTCAAAGTATTATTTCTTATTTATGTGTATTTTGAAATGGTGGGGGATTGTTAGAATTTTAAAAATATACTGCGTATTAATATTGTATAAATGAGTTTTCAATTTGGGAATATAATTTATTATTAATATTGTGTAAGTGAGTCTTTTGTTTTGGGGATTTTATATTGGGTCTTATTATAGAGGGAGAGAGCTAAAGAAAATAGGTGTAAATGAGGTGGGTGTGTGATTTAAGTGTCCCACATACAAACTGTACAAAAAAGTGAAAGGGTATAAAATTAAAAGACAAAAGATGATTGTTAGTCTTTTAGTAAAAAAGGCAATAATATGATGCTTTGCGATGGTGGAAAGCAACACCAATCGCGACACACGGCACGCATTTGCGCGACGTGCGAAAGGGTGAGTGGGAGACTTAGGGCGCATTGGGTTCTTTAATGGAGCACTCACATGAACATCGTCGCTCGGAGCGTGGAAGCCTAAAGTTTTGTCAAAGTTAACCAGATTGACGGTTGTGGTTAATCGATCTAATCAAAGGATGTTATAATTCAAGAGGATTGATTAGAAACATTAAATTGACCCCTGGTGATTCATATAGGGTGCGTCTATTTGCTTACGATTAGATGTCAAATCTGGACTATGCGATCAAAATAATTCCATACAGACATGATCTAATAGCTGTTGAATCACACACTTGAAAGGAGGTAATTGTCCATGAACAACAACCAAAATGTCTACAAAAAGAGTTCTAGACCTCTATTTTGGACACTAAAAATTGATCTGTTATCCTCTCTTCATCCTCTACCTTTTGGCATTACTAGGCTAACATTTGAGAGTGCTCTTGGTTTGATCAAATCGTTTATAGTTTTCAAAAAATAAGTAACATCACTATATTGTATCCTGAAGGAAAATTTCTAATACAAACTCCATTGTGTACTCGCGACTTTCATCTGGAAATGAAGAAATATTACCTAAAAGACAACGTTCCTAGAATGTGCCTTACAGTAACTTGGATTCATAATTTATTTTATCATTATTTCTTCATAAATTTCCACAGTTTAACCATTGACATTAGGGTGATTGGAATATAACTTATGCGAAACATGGGTTTGGGCCACTTGTGATTAGTTGGTCATTGGGTTTAAGCATGTGGTTCCAGAAGTTCTAGTTGGCATTGTAGTGAGGTTTGGTAGGCTTGACAACCTTGATTGGCTTGAAGTGTTTGAACTAAGGGGGTAAGTCGTATATGCCTAATTGGGCTTAGAGTGAGACGATGGGACAAAATTTAGATTGCCTACCCTATTAAGAATTTAACTTTGAAAAAATCCCACTCATCAAGTTTGGTTAAGTACCTTGCAAAGATTTTAAATTAAAGAGGGGTTTTTAACGTCATCCTTCATTAGATTGGAAATACATTTGTAATTTATAATTGATAACTTCTTAAAATAGTCGATTCAAAAGGAGGCATTCTCTATTTCCAAATTCATTGAGTACGGATTGTTCAATGAAACACTTCAGAATGGTTAGTGTGGGTACCTCAATTTGTCATTTGGGCCCAGACGAGTAGCCCAATAGAGCCCGACCCAAAGTCTGGAGGCCTCACGCCTTAACTAAGTTAGTTACGACCCAGTCAAATTCCTAAAATCTCGTAAGGAGATATTCTAGGAGTTATGGATATACGTGGGGGAGTCAAACACCCCCACTCCCCAAAAACAAGCATGTATATAGCAAACCCTGAGCCTGGGGAAAAAGGCATGTATTATTTTTCCTGTAAAACACTCCCCGGAGTATAGAGAAATAATATTGAGAGTACCAACGTGGACGTAGGAATCCTTGCTGAACCACGTAAATTTTGTATTGTGCGATTGTCATTCCTTATATTCTTTATTTGTTCTGGTGATTGCTTTTTCTTGTTAATTTGTGTTGAACTTAATTGTCACCACAATTGGCACCGTCTGTGGGAACGTTTGTCTTCCTTTAACAAAGCCCTCACCAACAAAGAATTTGGAATGTCTGGTCACAGTAGCAATGCCCCTCAAGTAGGGGATATCCAAGAGCAGCCTGCCCCTCGCAGGATGAGATCTAAAGTTCGACGTTTAGATCAGAGGGCTAGCCCAGAACGACAAGCCTCAGAAGAAAGTCAGGGACCATCCAGGTCCACACAAATATCCAGGTTGATCAATGCCTATGAGTCAAGGCTCCAAGAGCAAGGGGAGTTTGCTCGCAAGCAAGAAGCTAAGAATGCTCACCTCAAAAGGAGATTAGAAAGGATGGAGAAAGAACTCCATCATAGCACCAAGCAACGTCAGTATCGCAATCCCAGCCCTCAGGAGAGCAAGTCTCGCAGCTGAGGAAGGAGCCCTAGACGTGGATCTCAAAGATTCGAGGAACACGAATCGGATAATGATTCGCTAGAGCAATAGCGACCATCTCGCCGATGTCGGAATCCAACTCGAGGAAATGATGACATACGAAATTTGGTCCGGAGAGAGATGGAAATCACCCAACACATCGGGGTGCCAGATCGACCAAAGAGCTAGCCCAGCAAGCTCTCAGAACCCAGATGAAATCCCCTTTCTCAAGGGAGATAGAAGAAGAAGAAGCCCCTCAAGAAGTTCGCAATTCCTAGATTGAAGATCTACGACGAAAAGACTGACCCTATCGATCACGTTAGGAAGTACAGCCAGGCCATGACTCTCTGGAGCCAGAGGGACGCACTAATGTGCTGGATCTTACCCTTGAGCTTGTATGATGTGGCCCAGAAGTGGTCCGAGAGACTATCTCACAGATCCATCAGGAGTTCTGAGTCCCTAGCAGAGCTCTTCACGGCTCGCTTCATTACCAACATCTCCCATCCGAAGAGGATGGATGCCTTGTTAACAATGAAGAAAACGCCCTAGAAGAGCCTCTGGGACTACGCGAGAAGGTACTGGGAGTTGTTCAATGTGGTCGAAGACTGCTCAGAGCAGTGTAACAATCCAGATTTTTAAATGGGTAGTTTTAAATACAAATTGGAATATTCGAGAAAAATAAAAATTATGAATTTAATGATTTTTATTAAATAAATATGTTGGTTAAGTTTGATACAAAAATTCCAAGGAATTATTGTGACACGGTCATGGTTCATATAAACGCGACTTTTGTCAGCATGTGTCGCGCAGGATGCGAACTTGCACGATTTTTGTAGGATATTTTATTGGGGTTAAAAATAATTTGACCATATTTATTGGATGCTAAAAATAGGCCTAAGAGTGTCAGGGGGTCAAAAGTCGAAAAATGAATAAATAAATAAATAAAATATTATTATTTTATTCAAAAAAATAAAAGTGCTCAGAAAATTACGAAAATCACCATACCGACTCAAAATTTAATTTTGAGAAAATTTCCCTTCTTCGATATTTCAAAAAAAAATCATTTAGACCCGATTTAGTCCATTTTTTGGTTCGGTCAGACATCTTTTTTTAGGGGTGTTGAGGTAGGTGAGTTACATCTTGATTTAATTATCAACCATCTATTGTGTTACCACCTAATCTAGCCTAACATCTCCCCAAAATGATTGTATTCTTGAACATTCAATGGATGAGAGAATTTTGGGTTAAACAAATGAATTAATTAATGGGTGATGGGGGTATAAGTTGTATTAACCTTTGGAGTTGGAGAGAAGAGAAAACCATCAGATTTTTGCCATCTCTCCCACTCCCTTAAGCTCTCACAAATCAATAGTAAGTCCCAAATTTGTGACCACCCCTGGAGCCACCATAAAACACCATTAAAACCATTTTCAAGCTTATTTTTTAGGTTCAAAACATAATTATTTCAAGGTGGTTCAAGAGAGTTTTTCGATCAATTTTTCGAGGAGAACCTGAATCTCTCGTCAATATCAGCATCCGAAAATAAGGCATGTTTACCCTATTCTTTTCCTTTAGTGATATATGTCTTGATTATAACCTCCATTAAAACTCATGTGTTCTAAAATAAATTAAGAACTTAATATATTGAAGAAAATAATTATGGGGTTATTTTGTAAAAATAATTTAATTATACCAAATAAATATAATTTTGTTGTTATTTGGATTATTGGTGATATTATGGACACATACATGTAGAGGACCCCTTAATAATATTGTGAACATGTAGATGGCCCCTTAATAATATTGTGGACATGTGAAGGACCCCTTAATAATATTGTGGACATGTAAATGACCCCTTAATAATATTGTGAACATGTAGAGGACCCCTTAATAATATTGTGAACATGTAGAGGACCCCTTAGTAATATTGTGGACATGTAGAGGACCCCTTAGTATTTTAAATTGGATGTTTATGTAAATTCCTAAAAATAATTAAATTAATTATACTAAGAAATAAATAACTATTATAGAACTTGTGATCTATAATAATAATTCGAAAAAAAATCATAATAATTACGTGTTCTTAAATTCCCCATATTTGGATTAAAAATCATTTATTGAGAAATTAATATTGTTGGGAATATTATTATAAATTGTTGATTATGTCAAATATGAAATACTAAAATATTATAATATTTTGAGAACGTTGGTATTTTAGATAATTGGTGTTCGCCCCTTGCTATAGTACACTTGTTAGGTATGGAACTAATAAGTGGGCCTTAGTTGTGATTTATAAGAATTAGGTATGGGACTATTTAATATAAATCTATGCGGGTTATATAAATTGGGGTGGAGGAAAATTCTCTATTTTTACCGTTGATGTGATAAACTATAATTAATATCTAGTTGATGTAAAATTGTTATAATCATCATTTATTAATGATGGGATGAAATTTTGTTTTGGAAACTTTTAATTGGGACTAAGTAATATTTTGAGGATTTTCACATCGCTATTAAGGGTGGGGAAAATTTATTGTGAATAAAGGGGTATGGGAAATTTTGGAAAATTAATATCGCAAGACTAAAACTGGTATTAAAATCTGTGGCAACATCATGAGTCCAGGGCCGACAGCTTAACCGGGTCCGAGGGCGTTTATGTCGTGTCATGTGTGGAACCTTGTCATATGTCGAGGATCGCAGGATAAAAACGGGTCAGATGGCGAGTATGCCAAGGGGATGTGTGTTGTGTGTGGAACCTTGCCATATGTCGAGGGCCGCAGAATAAAATCGGGTCAGATGGCGATCTTGGCAAAGGGATGAACCTTGTCATATGTCGAGGGATGCAAAATAAATCGGGTTAGACGGAGGTCTTGACTTGGGAATGTGTGGTAATATTAATCTACTTTGGTGTAAATCACCCACGGCGGGAGGACCGCCATACCTAGTAATAAAGTGAGAACAATTCATCCCGGTTAATTCAGAAACATTAACATCGTGGGGCTTGGGTTAAATTTAAAATAATATTGGTGTGGCACATTTATACCTTCGGGTTACTTTAGAAATTTAATTGTTAAGGATTATAGACTTTCTTTTAATTAGAATATTTTATTGTTATGGTCGATATGCATAGCACTATTATCTGGGTTCAAGGACCCTAATTGAAAGGAGTAGCCGATATTTATGCTCAGGGCTTTGGCTCTGACACATGCATTGACTAATATTTTCAGGAATTAAATTGGAGTAGCTTCATAGATATTTTTGGAGATCCTTCGGAAGTGCAATATGAATTATATTATAGTTTTAATCATTTATTTCTTCTCCTATTCCGTCGTATTTTATTGTGAGACTATAATTGGATTTTATTGGGCCTTTCGGTTCCAAAGTTGTCTTAAGATATTTCAGTTGGACTTGATTTATTGTAATAATTAAGATATTCGGAGATTTCATGTGATAAACGTTATATCACACTTTGAAGATAAATCAGTAAGATGTCCTTAATATTTGGGATTGTTTTAAAATATTTATCTTATGGATTAAATTTATATGTCTCACATCTGTCACATGCTAAGGATGATATTTAATTTATTAACACCCGACTTAATTTTGGTGGCGGCCGACGCTAGAATTTAGCAGGGTGTTACAAGCAGGTAGCCATAGCCTCTTTTAAGATTGGCCTACCCAGCTCTTGCCTCTTTCACCAATCCCTCACTAAGAAGGAGTCCACAACCATTGATGACTTAATGGCTCGGATCGAGAAGTACGCCAAAGTTGAGGATGTGACCCACCTCAGTGCAGGGGAGAATGGTCAAGCTAAGCTCGCTGCCAAGGGCAACGACAAGGCTGAGAACCAGAAGAAAGGGAGAAAGAATGGGGGCAAGGGTAGCTCCAAGAGCGGGAACAAAAATGATGATTCAAAAGCATTTCAGGCAGTAAACTTTTTCTTCAAAGAACCAATTTACAAGATCTTAGTGAAGAACAAGGATGAGCCGTTTGTCATGTGGCCCAGAAAAATGGGAGGAAATTCCTCAAAGAGAAATAACGCGCTGAGATGAGCTTTTCACAAGGAAGGAGGACACAAAAGTGAGCAATGTAAAGCTCTCAAATATCACCTTGAAGAGTTGGCCCAGACTGGGCACCTGAACGAGTTTGTAGAGAAGAAGGCAGAGAAGGTCCCTCCCAATGGAGATACAAGGCCCGACAACATGCTCAAGAAGGATGCTGGCCATGAGCTCGCAGTGATTCATGGGGCATCTGATCTGAAGTAGATTCAAAGAAATTCAGCTCGGATGGAAGTAAAAAATCTTACTGCAGTCATGCAAGCTTTTCAAATCGATCCAGCAAAAACATAGTCTGGAAAGCGTTGGCGAGCAAATGAGGTCGACTACAGCAAACACATCATATTCATAGATGAAGACTTAGTGGGAATAAGAACCCCACATCATGACGCCTTGATCATTACACTCAGGATAGCAAACTATGATGTTGACAAGTTGCTCGTCGACTAAGGAATCTCATCTGAAGTAATGTATATCGACCTATTCAGGAAATTGACATTAAGCGTTACCGACTTGAAGGAAGCTACTGCCCCTCTAGTTGGCTTCGCTGGGAAAGTAACTATCCCTTTGGGAAAGATCGTACTTCCAGTGAGGGCAGGAAGTAACTCCAAAATGATCGAGTTTCTGGTAGTCGACATTGACTCACCCTACCAGGCTATCCTCGGTAGAGGATGGATACATGCGATGAAGGTCATTCCCTCGACCTACCATCACAAACTCAAGTACGTGACTGAGCGAGGAGTGATGGAGATCCATGGAGATCAAGCGATGGCAAGAAGGTGATTCATAGCATCCATCCGCCCAAAACTAGAGAAGAAGGTCGAGAAGGCTAAAGAGAAGGTTGAGGAGCAAGAAGGTTTGATACCTTTAAAATAGCAACTAAAGTATGGAAGACCCAAAGTGGAGGAGACCAGGCTCCTCCCCTCTGAGCGGGTCGGTGAAAACTTGGAAGAGGTCTCAGTCGGTGGTAGCAAGAAAGACAGGATGTTCTTAATCGGGTCCTCTCTCACAGATCTAGAGAAGAAAGAATTGATAGTACTATTGAGGAAAAATATGGATGTTTTTGCGTTGGAAACTTACGAGTTTCCTGGAATTGACCCCAATGTGGTTTGTCATCGGTTGCACGTCGACCTGACTTTTAGGCCTATCGCACAGAAGGCACGATGAACTGCGCCCGAGAGGGCCAAGGATGTAGAGAAAGAAGTAGAGAAGCTGCTGGATACAAGATCCATACGGTAAGTTCAATTCCCTAAATGGCCGTCCAACCCAGTAGTGGTTTCGAAAAGCAATGGGAAATAGAGAGTTTGTATTGACTTTACTGACCTTAATAGGGCGTGCCTTAAGGACAGTTTCTCTCTCCCAAAAATCGACCAATTGGTGGATGCCACAGTAGCTCATGAAAGAATGAGTTTCCTGGACACATACTCGGGGTATCACCAGATCCCTCTGTACGCACCAGACCAAGACAAGACAACATTCATCACCACCGTCAGATTATATTATTACAAAGTTATGCCCTTTGGGATAAAAAATACAGGAGCAACCTACCAGCGGCTGGTCACCAAGATGTTTAATGATCAAATGGGAGATACCATGGAAGTCTACATCGACGATATGCTCGTCAAGAGCAGGCACAAAGAAGACCACCTCTCAGACCTATCAAGAACCTTTAAAATTCTGAGGAAATACCAAATGAAACTCAACGCAAGAAAGTGTTCCTTCAGTGTCCAGTCAAGAAAATTTCTCGGGTACTTGGTTAACGAGAGAGGCATTGAAGCCAATGTAGACCAAATAGATGCAATCAATAAGGTACAGCCTCCCCGCACGATAAGAGACGTACAGAAGCTCACATGCATGCTCGCCTCCTTGAATCAATTCATCTCGAAGTCATCTGAAAAGTGCCAACCATTCTTCCCGCTATTGAAGAAAAGAAAAACAGTGGAGTGGAATCAAGATTTCTCGAAAGCATTATAGGAGCTTAAACTTATCTCAGTACACCACCCTTGCTCGTAATACCTCAAGAGAACGATTCCCTATACCTATACCTTACAGTTTCCAGCCACGTTGTCAGTTCTGCACTAGTATGCAAAAAAATGGGAATCCAGTACCCAGTCTACTACGTGAGAAAGACCTTCTTGGATGCCAAGCGGAAATACCTACCATTGGAAAAGCTCGCCTTTGAACTAGTGATAGCCTCGAGGAAATTGAAGCACTACTTCGAAGCTCACTCTATCATCGTCCTTACATCACACCCCCTTAAAGCAGTCCTACGAAAAGCAGATCTATCAGGCAGACTATCTAAGTGGTCGGTCGAGCTCGGACGATTTGACATCTAGTTTCAACCAAGGAATGCAATCAAGGGGCAGGTCCTTACCGACTTCATCCCAAAATTTACAGGCGAACTACCTTGCAACTAACTTCAACAAGTGGGTTAAAAGGAAGATCACTCGACACAAGGTGTTTGGCGATTGTTTATTGATGGAGCCTCCAACTCCAAGGGAGCAGGAATAAGCATTGTGCTCGTTACCCTAAAGGATACGATTCTCGAGCAAGTAATCAGGATGGGATTTGAAGCCTCCAATAACGAAGAAGAATATGAAGCATTGATAGCAGGCCTGCAGAAGGCATAGACATTGGGTGCAAAATAGCTACAGGTATTCGGCGACTCATAACTAGTCTATAATTAGATAAGCGGAGACTTCAACACGTGGGATGAGAGAATGGCAGCTTACCTCGCTTTAGCAAAGAAATTGATGTCTAACTTCGATCAAGTCAGTGTCCAACAGTTTCCCAGAGGACAAAACAGTCATGCTGACGTCCTAGCGGCCTTGAGCTCAACAATCGACTCTGACTTAAAAAGAATGATTCCTATCGACTTCCTCGCCCAGCCAAGCATCAACCAGAGCAACGAGCTGCCAAATATGGGCCATATTCTCCAGATTAAACCAGTGCCTAGTTGGATGGACCCCCTAAGGGTCTATTTGAAAGATGGTGCCCTACTAGATGATAAGAAAGCCGTTCATCAGCTAAGAGTCAAAGCTACCCGCTTTCACTTATCTCCTGAGGGCAAACTGTACAAAAAATCTTTCACCGGCCCTTACCTCTAATGTGTTCGCCCGAAGGATGTTGAGTAAGTCCTGCATGAGCTTCATGAAGGAATCTGTGGGAGCCATATTGAGGGAAGATCGCTAACTTTTCGAGCAATGAAGGAAGGCTACTGGTGGCCGTACATGCAAAAAGATTCTGGGGTATATACTCGTAGGTGCGAGAAATGTTAACTACACGCTCCTATGGTTCACCAACCTTCCAGCGACCTAAAATCACTTATCTACCCCTGGCCCTTCGCCCAGTGGTGTATTGACATCGTCAGCCCTCTTCCTACCACTACCGGTAATTGTAAGTATCTGTTGGTCGTGACAGACTACTTCACCAAATATATTGAGGCAGATCCCCTGGCTAACATCAGAGACGCATATATGATGAGATTCATATAGAAGAACATAATTACCCATTTCGGGATCCCGAAAACGATCATCACTGACAACGGAACCCAGTTCGAAAGTGGCATATTCCAGGGTTTCTGTAACGACCACGGGATTAGGCATCATTTCAGCTCTGTGGCATACCCTTAGAGCAACGAACAGGCTGAAGCTTCCAATGAAACAGTGATTGATGGACTGAATAAGCGATTAGAGCGAGCCAAAGGGGCATGGGTGAGCGATCTGCCACATATTCTATGGGCTTACCGCACTACCCCACGACGAGCAACTGGGGAAACCCCATTGCCACTAACATATGGAATGGAGGCAATCATCCCTTTAGAAGCTGGCCTCCCAACCATGAGGTCCACCTTGGTAGACCAATGCGAAAATAATACAACATTACTCGCTGAACTTGACCTAGCTAACGAGCGCAGAGAATTAGCTCTAGTGAAACTAGCAGGCTATCAGTAATAACTAGAAAAGCACTATAACAGAAAGGTCAATTCAAGAACATTCCAGGTTGGGGAATACGTCCTAAGGAAAGTTCTCGACAGCGCGATAAAACCATCGGATGGCAAGCTGGGTCCAAACTAGGAGGGACCATTCAAGGTATTAAGAGACAATCTGCAGGGAGCCTATCATTTGGAAACGCCGGAGGGCAAAGAGATACCCCAAGCTTGGAACGTAGCCAACCTAAAGAAATTTTATTTCTGCTTTTCTACATTGGTCTTTTATTACATTGTTGTAGTTGATAACTCCATTTTTCATTATTTGTGATTAACAAAAGACTATTTGGCAGTAGCATTATATGAAGTGTTAATTTTTTGTTATGAACTTTATAACTTACACATCTTTTCCAAGCAACAGGCACCCTATTCAGCATATAAAAGCAGGGTGTTACCCTCCTCAGGTTTTCATTATAAAACATGAACAACCTCTCAGCATTGCCCCTGGAAATATATGAAGCCCTATAGGGGATCCTTAGGCAGCTCGGCCAAATTAAAATTGGTTGCCAAATATTATTTGGCTCAAAAACCTGCTCGGATAGAACATCCAACACCAGGTGTGTCCTCGTCATTGCCACACTTAGGCTTAAGGGAGTGTGATGACACGAAAAGGTAAAGTAGGGCAGAATGGTATCTCATAAACATACTGGACTCGGAGGACACTCACCCAATGAAATAACTCTAGTCAGCTAAGAAGAGCCCAAGATAGTTAAACAAGAAATCAATGAAGTAGAAAAATACACAGCACGTGTTTAGCAGAAAAATCTCCCTAAACATAAATATTTCATTAGTTCATTACATTTACGAAGAGTTACATTGAATTTAATAAATCCTAATGTGGATTAGGCCTCCGAGCAAGGTAATCAGCTACTGGCGCTCTTCGACCATCATCTGGATGAGGAGCTAACTCCAACTCAACTTCATTTACATTTGGCTCTAGTAACTGCCTGGGACTAACATTTATGGGGATCCACTGGTCGCTCCTCCTAAAAAGGTTAGGCATCAGAGTCGAAGGAGAGATATCTTGACGATACCAGAGCACTGAGTTCCTGGGGATCTTTATCTCCCTGAGAGCATTCAACCATCCCCTAATATAGGATAGCTCTTCGACCTCTGTCAACCGCATCGGAGCATCTGTCCAACCCTAATCATAACCATCAGCCCACACTTGACGATGACCTTTCTTAAACAGATTCCTTAGCAGTGTAACATCTCTTTGGAGCCCAACAACTATCACGTATTCTCAACGAACATCTCCTTAAAGTTCTTCAACCTCCCTGGCTGCACCCCTATAATCTGTACCAGCTCACGGACCAGCCGATGAAAGAGGAACCCCTTAAAACTTGAGGTGCAACGCTCGACGTATGCTCTCTGAGTCGCGGCACTTCCCTCCTAAGAGCCTTATTCTCTTGTTGAATAACTTCTCCGACTTGATTGATCTCGGAGGCATCCAGAAGTCTAGCTCTTAGAGCATTCACTTCTTCTTGAACAGAAGCGCCAACTTTTTCGATCTGTTGAAGTCTATCCTTCAGTTTAGCAACGATCTCGAACTGGTCTTTAAAGTTATTTTTCCTCGACCTAAAGGACTTGCAAATCCTTATGAAGGCTTGGCGAACCTGATTACTGACATTAGGGATAATAATGCTTCTTTGTTGAGAGGTAGCAGGTATATACTCATCAACGTCAATCAGCTACAGACCATATAAGCAGTAAAGGAAGAAATCAGTACGAAAAAGGGAACAAAACTTCATTTTATTAATAAAGAATTCCAATTACATCAACAGAAAGAAAAAAAGGAAAGAAAAAGCAAAACAAAAATACAAAGGGACCCCTAAAGAAGGTTAGCTGGCAACCTCAGTTTGCTCCGAGGTCGCCGGTTATTTTTTCTTATCTGCAGCAGAAGGAACACCTCCCTTAGATGGGGTAATCACTGTCCCTTGATCAGAAGGAGCACCAACAGGGATGGTCTGAGAAACAGGAACGCCTTGGTTGGAGGCAGAAGCAGGTGCCTTATCCACCACTAGCTTAGGCCCAGGATCACGCTCGTCGAACAGTGGGGAGTTGATATCCACCTCGGCAGCCAGAAGAGACTTGTTTCAACCCTTTTTAAAGTTCAGTCAGCTGATGTATCCTATCTGAACATCGGTATCCTCGTACACAGCAGCCCATCCGACATTGTATGAGCTTTCCTTAAGGGTGGCTGCCTCAGATTCCACCTTCTTCACATTCCCCACCAGCACCTTATTCTCCTCCAACATAGCTAATTTTCTCGAGCAGACAAGGTCATAGGACTGACTCAACTCCCCAAAATCCTTGATCTCCGCCTCCTTTGTTCGATTGGCTTCAAACATAGAGAGATCAGAAGACTTCTAGACAACTGTGACACCCCGACTAATTAAATACCGGGTAGCTACTCCTTTATTAAATTAATACAAAATGCCAAGTTGGTTCAGTTAATAGCATCACTGTCGAAAACATTATAATAATTACTAACCACCTATTATTTAAAAAGTAAGTTGCCAAATTTTAAGTTACGTCTGGATAACATGCAATAAAAGAATAATGGAAGAGTCAACATAATCCATTCACCATACGAAGTAATGAAATAACCAACAATAATAATAAGAAGTCCGGAGGAAAACTCCTCACAACAATCCCAACAATTGGAAATAATACTACAAGTCTGAATCCTGAATAATTACATGCCAAAAGTCTGAATAACTGAAATAAATGAAATATCTCTAAAAGAAATGGGCGACATGCCCTACAACTGATAACTGATGAATATTGAGTCAAGATAGATGAAGCGTCTACAAGCAAAGTCCTGTAACTTCCACAAACAGCTACAGCTCGTCACCTGAATGAGAATCCTAAGCATGGTGTCCTTGTGACTGGGCACCTAAAATGGTTTTTACAAAAATAGATTTGAAAGCAAATGGGTCAGAGCCCGAAAGTGGAAAACATTTTGAAAACAGCAAGTGTTTTAATAACATTAAAACATTAAATGCAAAGTACATGTTAGGACGTGCACTCACATGAAATTCTCACCTCTCGACTACATGTGCACTCCTAACGTACATTACCCATCTAAATGACACATATATCTAACCAAAACGTAATAAGTTCTACCCCTTACTACTCGATTCCCATATTACATTCTAGCGTTATCAAATAATAGAGGGCTTTACTTAAACTCAGATTCTCAATATGTAATACATAATTCACTATCAGTTAACCCGTTATGTTCTCTCACTACATTACCATAATTATGTTCACAATAACAACATGAAAGTTCCCATTAATTAAGTGTATATTTTTCACGTCATAAATATACAATACAATACAATACAAGCACCCCGAGAACTAGCTGCGGTGCACACATACTCTACTATCCATCCCGGTACATCACGTACATAAGGATCACATATTCCGAATCTCTTAGGAATAGTTCACAGATAACAACATCACAAATAATGGAGGCGAACACAGTCACATCACATGGGTCACGCACATACCTGCGCTCCCACGATCAGTAGACTTATTAACATCGCAATAAGTCCTTCTCTGACCTATATTCATCGAGGTAACCAGTCTAAATTCGGGCAACACAAGGATTAGAGGTCCCTAAGCGAACGCAAACCTCCCGTGATAGCAAGTATGGTAGGTATGTCATACACATAAAATCAATACATATACTAAGTATGCACACGTCTTAGTAATCACCATAATATATTTGTACATATCTATTCTCATACTGACATATAATACTACACCATTTATATGTTCCCGGTTAATATAATTAATTAGGCCGTCAATAGCTCACATCGTAATAGGCACTCACATCCTACTTCATATTTTCCCTTAGGTTCAAACTACACTTCTAGGTTTGACTCCTCATTATATCCCAAATATATCAATTACTCATCAAGGAAAGGCTATCTCTACCTATACACAAGGTTACGGGGTACTCGGGATCAAAACAGGCTAAAAAGCCTAAACTGTCAACTCGTTCGAAGTCTCGTTCGAACGAGGATGTTCGAACGAGACTTCGTTCGAACGAACTGAGTCTTCTAACGAGATCTCGTTCGAACGAAGTGGGCTTTCTAACGAGATCTCATTCGAACTATCTCATCGAACGAACTTCACCCTCGTTAGAAGTCAATGGTCAACTCGTTAGAAGCTCGTTCGAACGAGGTCGTTCGAACGACCTGGGCAGGTCTTCTAACGAGCGACCAGATTCGAGCCCAGATTTCTTATTTTCGTTTTTCCAACTTCTCTACTCCCCAAATCTCATCCAAACCTCAATATAACAATTGTTTAAGGTCCCTAATCGTCCCTAAACATACTTAGTTCACATATTGACATGTTTGGGGGTATTAATTCATCCTAACATCATTCAAATATCAAATCTCTACATATTTTTCCCCAATTTTAAAACTATGAACCCTAGAATTTATGAATCATCAAAGAACTGAATTAAATCCGTTTTTGGTTTCCTACTAATTGTAATATCATCAGAATAATCATTACACACCAATCTACATGCGATTTCCTCATCAAAATGTACTTTCTATTTCCAATTTACATGGGTTTTTTTCATTAAGTCCCAAGAACAACATGATTTTAATAAATTCCTACACATGGAAGAAGCATTCTTTGAAATAAACGAAATTAAACCACTTGCCTTAAGGGTAACTCTGGATTTGATGACGAATTGATGGATGGTTCTCTCTCTCTCTGCAGATTTCTCCTCTCCTCTCTCTCTACAAGCTTTCTTCTCCAAAGTTAATGGTGGCTAGGGTTTGTGCTTTAGAAATTCTTTTGGAACAAGTTTCAATAACTTCCGTAGCCTATTTGGGTATTAGTGGGATTAGTGGGTTAATGCCAATCAGATATTAATTCCCAATTTTCGTAGGTTTTAATTCCCCAAAATTCAAAATTACCAAACTACCCTTATACGTTGTCGGTATGGCCTAAAAATGCCCCGGGACCCAAACCAAACCCTCGGCTAGTGTTTTCTGACTATTTCGACCCTTCCGGATGCGTTGGCGCACTCAAAACGACCATACGTTTTATAGAACTAAAATTCACTTTTTAATTAAAATAAATATTTCCCTAACGCGACTGTCACACGTGTCTCAACAAAATTTCCAAATTGCCGTATTTCAATCTCACGACAAATTTCATAATTCAAAATTCATATATAATCATATATGCACATATAATCAAATACCAACTCGCATCTCGCTAGTATTTTTAATCCGGATTAATTTCCAATTAATACGCATTTAATTTAATTAATCCCATAAAATAAATATCACAAAAATACGGGGTGTTACAATAACATTGGCAGTCTTCAAGCTGGCCTCCAGCTCAACATTCTTCTTTTCAAGATCAACATTTCTCTATACCAGCTCGTCGAGGCTGCGATAGAGGATAGCGAAGTCAGTAACAAACTGTAAAGAAGAGAAATATTAGCAAGAGAAGCATATAACAAAGTATTACAAAAATAAATAAGTGAGAGTAAACTTACCAAGGCTAGCCTCTGACTCATCTTCAGATCTAACTGGTCGATCCCCATCGCCTTCTGATGATTAGTCGACAGAACTTCTCTTTCGAGCAACGCAGGAGCCAACTGAAGAGAAAGGGCCACAGAGGCCCCTTTGGGCCAGGCGAACACAAGCATCAGAGCTTTCCCTACCTTCATCCTAACCTTTTCTCTTCTTTTTTCCTCTTCCCTCTCCTTCCTCTCCTTCTCAGCCCTCCTTCTCTCTTCCACCTTTTTTCTCTCCTCCACCTTCTTCCTCTCTTCCTCCTTTATCTCCCTCTTTCTCAACCGCTCTTTCGCCCTCTTCTTCTTCTTCTTCTTCTTCTTCTTCTTCTTCTTCTTCTTCTTCTTCTTCTTCTTCTTCCTCTCCTCCTGCTCATGAGGAGCAGGCTGAGAACCATCTGCAACAACTCTGTCGCCAAAATTTTGCTTTTTCGACCGACGAGAAAGGAACACATCATCATCATCACGAATCGAATTTTTCTTGGGAGGAACCATATCTTCCTCGCTAGAACTACTCGATTCACTCGAAGACTCTTGAGCCTCTGAAACTTCTTCCGAGATGGAGGACCCTTCACTACTAGAGCTCTCTTCACTGGAATCACCTTCAGCACCGCCCCTATTAGCACGCTCGCTTTTCTCACCAGAGCTGCTCTCTTCCTCGCCTAATTGGATGGGATATGCGGCAACCTCTTCGGTGATGTCTAGCTCAGGAATGCTATCTACTGGACGCAAAATAAAACTGGACCCAATGTTCTTGTATTCCAGAAGGAAGGCCGCTGATCGAGGGTGTTCACCGTCCGCCAAGAGCTCCCTAATTTTCTAGGCTTTGACCAACTCAGCAGCTCGAACCTCGCTGAGAGCAGGTTCTAAGTTCTTTGTCTTCGCTGAAAAGAAAGAGAGAAAAATATGAGAAAAATCAAACATAAACAGAGGATCAATGGGTTGAACAAAGACTACTCCCGACTACTCTTTTCTGACAATATCAATCTATTCAGAATCAACCGTGACCTCTAAATTATCATCCGAGTTACTCTATATAGATTTTCTTATTTCTCTTCAAAATATGTTCCACGTAAAAATAAATATCAACCTGAATTAATTAAATCTAAATCACTGAATTAAATAAATTCTCCAAATTAAATAAATTATCTAACTTAAATAAATTCTCCAAATCACTAATTTTAATTTCTATATCCTCAAAAATACGGGGTGTTACATATTTAAGGTTTTGCCGCCATTTATTTTTTATAAAATATGTAATTTTTTAATATAAAAACTATTAAAAATAAAATAAAAATTGATATTTTTTTAAATATATATCAATTTTTTTAACTGTTTTACTATTTTTATAAATATATATATAAAAACAGTTATATTTTTACACATTTGTATAAATATATATAAAAGATTAATAAATATATATAAAAAATATTTTGGGGTAAAAAAAGATTTTGTGTCATGTTGCTTTTATATATATTTATTCAATCTTTTTATATATATTTATAAAAACATATAAAAATATAACTGTTTTTATATATATTTATAGAAATAGTAAAAACAGTTAAAAACTGTTTTGATTTACATTTAATAAATATATCATATTTTATTTTAATTTTAACAATTTTATGTTAAAAAATTAAATGTTTTTATGTATATTAAAAAAAATAACAATAAGTAGTTTTGATATAAATGGGGGACAAACTTTAAATTTTCCCTAAGGGTATAAATAGTAATAAATATGGGAGTTAATGGTTAAGTGGAAGAAAAGTTAAAAATAGGGGTCAAACCTTAAAAAAATCAATTCCCATGAGTTAGACTTATTATAGGAAATTAAATGGGGGTCAAACCTTAAATGACCCTTTTTTATATTAAACAAAAACAAGTGGAATTTAATGCTGAACATAGTTGAATTGACGAATTCCATCCAAAATGGGGGGCAAAGGTGCAATATGAATTATCGGGTGTCAAACTATAAACTGAACAAATTAGCGAAAGTGTAAAGAACATATGACTTTAAATACAATGGAATTCCCTACCCGTAATCCCCCCCTCCCTCTAAAGTTCTAGCATCTTAAGTGTTTTTACAAATTTCGACTTAAGATATTTATAATACCCCGCATATTTTTGGAATAAAATAAAATTTAACAAGGATTAAATTAATTCGGTGAACTTAGTTAATCCAGTTTGTGAGTAATTAGACTCAGTAAATTTTTTTATAAATTTTAGAATTTGGACTTTAATGATATGGAATAAATCAATCAATTTTTTTTTTATAAAAAGTATTGGGGTGTGTCACGACACAATTAAATATATTTTTCGGGATAAAAATATTTGGGACACACTTTGAGAGGTATTACGTGCTCGTTTGGGTATTTTAAACCCTTAGAAATGGTCCCAGAGTATATATATATATATATATATATATATATATATATATATATATGAGTTGGGTAGTTATCGGACTAAGTAGATTTTGTATTTGGGATCATTTGGGGGTCCAAAGTTGGGGCCTAAAGCCCAACTCGGGAATTGAGAAAAATATAAGATTCAAAAGAAGAGAGACAACTCCCCACTCCTAATCAAAAACCTAACCCTAGCAGCCCACTTTAAGAGAGAGAGGAACAAAGGCTTATGAGGAGGAAGAGCACCCCAGGAAAAGATTCTCTTGCCATTATTATTCAATTTGTGCTATTATTATACTAATGTTAACTCGTGCTTAGACTCAAGGATGAATTATGATTGGAGACTTCATAACTAGGGATCTTTATATTAGTGCATTATTTGATTATTATTATATGATTCATGCATATAACCATAATCCCTTGAATTGAATTTGTATTCATGTGGTTTTAATTGAGGAAATTTTTGAAAAAACATATTAAAGAGACCTTTCAATAAATCTGGAAATTTATAGGGTAATGAAAGAAGAAATCTGAAAATTTCATATTCATAAGTTCTTAACAAATTCTTGATGATTTGATGATAATCTAGGGTTGGATTTGGAGTTTAATCTTATATGTAATGATCCTATGACATTTTAGAGTCTTTGTCCATATTATTCTTTAAGTTTTTGGATCATAAAAATGAAAATAGATAAAGGATGATGGCAAAAATCCCATCATGAAAAAAGTGGATCTGGGCAAAACTGGTGTGGGCGAACCGGTTCGGCCCTAATTTTTAACTAGTTTGGGGGACCTGCTAGTTGATTTTTTCGTTGTGATTGCATGGGCACCGACCTCGTATTTTTCTGTTTTTTTTATTTTATATGATTTTTCTACGAAAGGGTGTACGAGACCATATGAATAAGATATATGAAATAAATATACAAAAGGTCGGAATGTACCTATAGGATTTGAGAAATTTAGGTAGGGGCACATAGAGGATAAGACCCTAAAAGATACGATGAATATATTATAATTAATTCGGGGAGAGTTTAAATAAAAAGAAACGGATACTTGAGATAAGTCAATGGCATGAGATTACATTTAATGATTAAATTCCTCAAATTTTTACCATATGACGATATTAAGTAGTAATGGTATCCTAAGCCTAGTGGGCTAAGTCTAAATGATTAATATCGGTTATGACAGTAGGTTAGGGTGACACTGCTTATCCATATTAGAGGATTTCTTATACATATACATATAACCATTTTCACATTTAGTTGAATCCTTATATATGTACATATAAACCTTGTTGGAAAGGTATTAATAAGTGAATTATTATTAATAATCTGGAATGATTAGAGTTTGAGTTAAAAGGACATGCTAAGGGTATTAAATGTGTGGGTAAGGTTAGTTTAGGAATAACTTAACCTATAATGTTTTTGCAAGGTTAGTTTGGGAAATAATTATGTCTATGTATTTATAGAGTAATAAATTATGAAGTAAGTGTGATTTAAGTCCAAAGAAGATTTTTATGAAACTTAATATTTAATCAGGAAATAGTCTTAAGGTTTCAGCTTAAAAAGGAGTTATTGAATAATTGACTATATATTATGGATAAGCCTAGGAGGTAGAAATTTATATGGATTGAGATATCCCTGGATTTTAGTAGTTATAGAGTAACTACTTAACCATATTGGATGATGATATGTACTATGATATATTTATATGTGGACATACGAGTGGACCGTTCTATCAGCTTGTGGGTTCGCGCGTTTGGCCGTGGACCACATGTCGACACAGGTGGGCTTGACAATGTGTAGGCCATATAGGTACTACGTGGAGGCTCCACCCTCGAGGGTTAGGTATGACGTTGACCCTTCTTGTATCACCATTAGGTATGGACCATATACAGGTGTCCTGCATTGGGACTACCCCCAACTTATGTATGTTTTGTGGTGTCCGCTTAGGTTGTAAGGATCCGATAGAGAACGAATTAAACACCAACGGTAGATGCCCTTGTGTGTCAATTATATGGAGGGACATATATTATTAATTACCTGGATACTATTGAAATAAATTAAACTATCTAAGGACGTGGACAATAAATATTATTGTGACTCTATAATGCATAATAGATGTTTTTGCCTTATACTTGATACAGATGGGATCGAAATAAATGTAAGTTGGCAATTTAAATGTAATGATTTCATTTGAATTACTTGGTTATTAATATAATCATTTACATTTACCCATTTACACATTATGGTATACCTTATGGGATAGTGCCCTTTTTGTTTAAAGATGTATACACTGTTTAATTGATGATAAAATTGTGCTAATAAAATGATGTGGATAATTAAGGACGAAGACGAGTACTAATGAATAATGCGGAAAATAATTATTAGTAAGAATATTAATTGGATAGTCTAAGGAGGTAGACAAACATTAAATATAATGAGAAATGGTGTAAAAAATTGTCAAATGAGGATAATAAATTTGGTAATCTAAGAAAGTAAAACTATTAGTCTAATGGGATAGACGACAGGGAATGTGAATTTAATCATTAAATAATTTTAAGAAATAGACAAGGGTTATAAGATATGATGACGTAAGATTTTGCACTTAGTTCATGTAAATTGTGATAATTATTTATTGAAATCTATTTAGGGATTGGGGTGTCAGACATAAGGACCCACTTGTAGTTATTTCGAATTGGAAATGGTTTATTATTTACATGGATGATTAGATAATGGAAGTTACAATTGGTGTTTATTTTGGGATACGAGTAGGACTGCTTCTAGATGAGAGATGAGGTACTCGTTATATGTGAGCGTCGATGGAGAGATGTGAAGTATGAGTTAGTAACAAATTGCATATTTATTGGAGAAGAATTCTTGCAACTCTAGGGCTCTAACCCAAATTTAAAATGTTTTCCCCACGGGTATTCTTAATGACATGGATAGCAGGACTGACGATGGATCAGGATTGCAGTTGCATTCGATGTAGTGGATTTCACTCCATTGATTCTAGTGTAGGTTGTACTTCAGCGTTTGTTATTTTATTTCATAATGGGATTTGTACGGGCATAAGCCTAAGTGTTTATTTATATCATCTGTATTTAGTTTTACATTTTTGACATTGTATGATGACTCAGTTTTATTTATTTGTGTGTTGAATCAGTTTTATTCGGATGTTTTATTCATTATGAATTTTCATACAAATGAAAGAAGTTTTTATTCCTTCAGTGCTGAGAATGGTATAAACTGTTGATAAGCTTATCTTCGACGTATTGTGCCTGGCCAACCTTTACAAAAGAAAACGGGGGTTGTTACAATATCCTAGGGAAATTTTAACGAGTCTAAAACCCTTTTTTCAAAGCTAAGGTAAAGGAAGATCAGAAAATATTATGAACCCTAATTAGGGCTTGTACAAATGGTTTTATTTAGATCTATAAATCTATCCACAAGATAAAGATCCATGAATCCTTATCGAAAAAGTGAGGCATCATTGACCTAAATCGTGAGAAAATTAGTAGAACACATATTTTCCCATAGATGGTGCCGATCTGTCAATACATGAAAAGGGACCTACTTGTGTAATCCATGTTATCAAAGCTAAGTTCAACAAATAAAGAGTAAAAAGGTAGAATATATGAGGTAAAAGTGATATCAACACAAAATATAGAGTGGCTCGGCTATGAAAGAGCCTATATCCATTTTGGTGCCTCATTTCTTAGTAGAGTCGTGCTTATAAGTACATAAATTTGTCTCTAGGGAATACAAATGGAGTAAAATAGGCTTAAACAACAATGTTAAATACTTTTGGACTTAAGAGGCTGAGGCCCTGTAATGAGAATAAAATAAGGTCACGAATTTAATATCCAAGGTCACCAGAGAAGATGGTCGGAGCTGTCTTCCAATTTAGAGAGAGTGTGGAGGTATTTTGATAGAGTTTGGATATCCCAAAGTTGGTTGGTAAATGAGGAAAGTGTTCCTCAATTTATAGATATTGGTCGGTGGGTCACATGTCCATTTCACATACTTGTGGATAAAATCAAGTGTTTCAAGAAGGTGGATAGTTGTCACCCGTATTAGGGTTGAGGTGTAAACTTCACTGACACTAAGGGGTGCAACCATACCGTGGTGTAAAATCCGTGGATTCTTATATTATATATGGTCGAGGACAAAAACAAAGGTCGGTGCCGTTTGTCCATCTCTACGTAGTTTTCATAATATGCGCCCACTAGGCATTAAAGGACACAATTTTGGTACAAGAGATCCCTAATTGTGAGATTAGTAAGAATCTTCGGGTAGGGTATGACAAAATTTTACCTGGGCTAAAAATACAATGAACTCTAGATTACTAGGTATCCTAAAAATCACCTCAATCGAAAACCAATGGAAACCTAAACCAGTGTGATTTCATAATGGCACTGGTCAATTTTCGCATGAAGAAAAATTAATAATAGTGAGAACAAATCTAAATTCTTAAAATTTAAAGGAAGATCTTTACAACTACATCATAACAAATTTACAAATGTTCCATAAAAAAATTATAAAAACAAAGTATAATAAAGTGGTTAAAAACTAATTTTTCAACCAAAGTTGGTGGAGTTGGTTATAGCTAATAAACTTTAAAAGAATCAACCAGAAAGTGAGTTAAATGAAAACTGGATATATTTGTGTCTGTGTGTGCGCATTTTCAACTGTGGAAAATTTTAATGAACCTCTCACCAACCTTCGAGTTAGTTATATTTATGAATTTTTTTCATATATGATAAGATCGTCTCCATAAAGTTTGATTGAAACAATATTATCTTAGTATTTAAAACAATCTATTTAACTATATATATATATATATATATATATATATATATATATATATATATATATATATATATATATATATATATATATATATATATCATCTTTCATGATGTCTCTCCAACGAACTCCGAACACACAGACCCTAATAAAGGACTAATTTTTAAAATATCAAAAATTAATTTTTCGGCCAATTTTCATGGAGTGGATCTTTATAATGAGGAGATCGTCTACAAAAAAATTCATCATAAATGTCAATCTGATCCGAAGGGTTGTAAAAATGATCATCGACGGATTTGATGGTCGAAAATTATCGAAAATGATGGGATTGATATTAAAAAAAGTTGTCCAATGACCTTTTCTTCATCATGTTTTAGAAAACAAAATAAGGTAATCTAGATCCATGGAACTAAATCTAGGGTTAGATCATCATGCCTTCACGGATCTTATAGGTGATACAATATAGGAGACAAAGATGAATAAGATGGTGTAGATGATAATTCACCATCATAATCCTTCTGTATTAAAATACCTTTTATCTTCTAGTATATGATCAACCTCAAAAAATATATGGATGTGGGTACTCTTGAGGGTGAAAATTAGGTGAAATAAGAGAAAAAATATTTTTTTATCCCCTCCTAAAATTAAAGTAGTGTTTTATCTCACCCAACCCTAATCTATAGAATTGCCTAATGCTTCTTAAACCGTTTTTCTTGACTTATATATATGAACATGAAGTGAGATTGGTACAATTAAGGTTTTCAGAGAGTTATGGGCTTGTTACTTGTAATATGGATTATATTAGGGGCCTACGACATATTAATAAGATTGGCTTCCAAACTATATATGAAAACACTAATTTATATTTAGTTTTTTATTTTCTTTTTTGTTTAATTGTAATCAATTCCACTAAATAACTACAAGTGTATCCCAAATTTAATTATCTCAAAATTACTCAAATATCGAGGTATTGTTTGCAAAGTTACAAAGCATATAATATAAATCCTCGCACTAAGCATTTAATACCACCTTAGAGAAATTTAATTTATTGTATATTGATTTTTACCAACGTCTTATCTATTTCTTGATCTCAAACTTAACTAATTTGACACTCCAAGGGATTAAAAATCCGCCCTCTGGGTTTACTAGTACAATAAAAACTTATAAGTTTCTCAAGGTGGTATCATAATCTAAAATATGTCCAGATTCCCCTATAATATGATCTCGTAAAAAATAACACAACGATTGCCCAACTTATTGAGATTAATGACCTAGTAATTTGAAACCTCACCCATAGCAAGATAAAACAATAATTATGTGAATATTTCTGTCCTTATATCCCTCGAAATTAAGAATTAATGCACCATTTTGTAAAATGTGAGATTATTCAAGTCTAATCTAATCAGTGCCTAGACTCGAATCTGACTCCTAGTCGTGTTAAATACATTATTGATGTAGTGGTACAATCTTCTTTGAACTGTTATACAAGTTCTCGGACCATTAGACAGTTTCTTGTAATCAAGATGAACTTCTAAAATTGCACACAACTTTACTGATAAGATGTCAGCCCCATATCCAGACTGTAAATTGCTCGATCATACAAATATCAAAATTTCTTTCTTCTGTGATCAAGTCGAACCTAACTCACTAGGATTGCTGCTAAGTATAATTGAGCAACATATACAATATATTTATAAATAAATATAAGACGTTCTAACAAAGATTGTTCATATCGAGCTCAGACAATCATTTATTAATAAACAATAAATGTCCTAATTCATTGTTTTAAGAATAAAATCCCAAATAAAAATGCACGTATTTTTCAATCTTACCAATCGCCCACTTATTTGTAAATTTTTTGATGAAATTTTATGTAGATTATTAAATCCTCACTATCGATATTACATCCGCCAAGTTTAGTTGAAAAAAAATCATTTTTTTAGTATTTTAAAAAATTGGTCCATTTTTTTGAAGTCCACTTAAGAGACAACCTAATCATGTATTAATTGGAAATTAAGGTTTTAAAACCTTTTTGTATTTTTTTACATAACCAACGACCTCTATAGAAACACTGATCAAGTGCATTCTCTCAAACCCTATTTGGGACAAAACTAAAGTAGTATACTAAGCCATCATTTCTCACTTATAAAAACATTGGGGTATATACTCAAGATTAATAATATTTATACATACATGATACATGAATGTATTCATACATACATACATACATACATTGACACACCCCAACCCAGTTACTTATAATTAAGTTTGAAAGTCAAAGTGAGTCAAACCATAATTAATCTAACCAAACCATAATCACGAGTTTTGATTTCAGAGTCATCATTGTAAATCCATATAACTGAAAACCTTTTTATAACATCAAAGTAGTCATGCCCATAAAACTTTCTTAATGGATAAGTTAACTTAATTACATCATTTATATTTACACAAAATCATTGTTTCTCCCATTCTTGGCTAACCCAACCCGACCTCCTAGAATTGGCAGTGACATCGCGTTTCCTGAAAAATGTGAACATAGGAATCATGAGCAAAATAGCCCAGTGAATGTATCACTACTATACTATTGCATGAATTTAAATGCAATAAATCATGTCCATATAATTATGTATTAACTTATCCGGCTCATTCATAATGAATGACCAACTTTTCCGAATCATGATTCACATATCCTGTCTAAATAGACAATTCTCCCCCATTCCTGGTCGAGGAGTAACCCCTTGTCATTAATAGACAAATCTCCCCCATTCCTGGTCGAGGAGTAAACCGAAATGAACAATTTTATATTCATAACATTATGATCACATTTTTAACAGTATACAAATACATCATTCCAGTGTGTACACTCACCTTGGGTTGTCAACTACGTATTCAGGTTTCCTTCTGGTGGAGCTGAACTGGGTTTATTAGACCTTTCACCTATCAATCCAACTAGATCAGTACTAAACCTCAATCATAAATATTATCCTAACATAATTATGTAACTTTCCAGGACTATACATCAACAATATAATTCCAATTAAGTCACATTCCATAAAACATAGGTAAAGGCAAAACAATGATATACATGTTGATAAAGTTACTGACATTCAACCGTGGGAAATACCTTATGAGGAATTTATAACCAAAGTCAAGTAAACATGAAATTATACTCCTCAATTTATATACACATGAAACATGTACTCAAAGTACCCTTTGTAAGGAAGAAATACAAACATTCATTCAAGGGGTACCCAGTATGGCCTGAAATTATGGTCTTACATACTTACCCATCCTATATTCCTAAATTGTACAAATACAGGGGTCCAACCTCAGCAATATGAAAACATATATGAATATACTATCCAGTACAAGTGACGGTGTAATTTTTTAAGCTTCCTAGGGAAAGTTATGACCATTTCTCTACAACACAAGAAATCTTCCCTACAAGCTCCTCTATTGTTCCTTCAACTTCCAAGAATTTTCATAATTTTTATCCAGCATAACTTTCCATGATTTTAAACCCATTTTCATTACACATACTTAATCGTACAGAATTAAAGTTTCATAATTGTTTGACTTCATTTGCTATCTCAAAAGCTTGACTAAACTCAGGGTATATCGAAATGATGTATAAAAACAGAAACCATGTACCAACTTGAAATCATCATTACGGCCTAACCACAAGGAGATAAATTCTAATTTTCAGATATGCTATGAATATATGAGTCTAATTTCATATCCAATTGGAATTTCTCAATTACAGTAAGTACAAAAATAGATATACAAGTTTTAATACAAGGGGTTTCAATACAAAGCAATTTTAAGGGTTTCTACATTCAACTTAACATAAACTTGCATATAACCATACATACATATAAAGGGCTGAAACATTCGTAAACTTATGATGATTTATATCATATAAATCAGTAATATAAGATAAATAACAACAATTACAATTAGGATTACCTTCAGGGCTTTTTACGTAATTTCTACGGATTTTTCTACACTTTTTCTCCTTACTTTTCTTCCTTAACTTCTACTTTCTCTTTCCCTAAGCTTAAAACCCTTTAATGGCTGGTTTTGGCTGAAGGATAAGGATATTTCAAGGGTATAAGGTCGGCCAAGGCTGCCTCCCAAGCCAACCAATCAAATTAAACCATTTGGTTTAATAAAAGATAATTTACCACTTAAGGGAATTGACATATTTGCCCCTTCTCGTAAATTTCGACCTAACTTCTTCCTCGAGCATCCGTTTGATGCACCGTTTGTTGTGTTACGACCCTAACTCACATGTCTACAACTATGTAGTTTTCACCTCAAGTCAATTGTAATGTTACAATGGTCAAAACTAGTCTTAAACAGGAACATTTCTATCGAAAATAACCAAATCTTGTGTTCGAACATAACTCGACATTTCATGATTTATGAAAGTAGGATTAGACTAAACATAAGGACTTAATATTAGATATACTAATAATACATTATTCATATCACATAAGATAAGTATAATTTAAATACAATTTATCATAATTATATACGGGTTGTCACAACCTCCCCCCCTTAGAAAATTTCGTCCCCGAAATTTAATACGAATGACACTTACCAAACAAATGAGGATACTGTTTCTTCATGTTATCCTCCATTTCCCAAGTTGTTTCTTTAATTCCATGGCTTATCCACATAACTTTAACTAAGGGAATAACCTTATTCCTCAATACTTGCTCCTTACGATCAAGAATTTCCAATGGTTCCTCGATGTACGACAAGTCTTCCTTCAGTTCAATTGGTTGAGTTTTCAACTGATGAGATGGATCTGCCAAATACTTACGAAGCATCGATACATGAAACACATCATGTAAACGGGATAAATCTGGAGGTAATACTAATCTATAAGCCAGGGGCCCAATTCTGTCCAACACTTCATATGGTCCAATGTATCTTGGACTTAGTTTCCCCTTTTTGCCAAATCTCATAATGCCTTTCCACGGTGAAATACGCAGGAATACAAAATCTCCCTTCTGAAATTCCAATGGATGTTTCCTCTTATCTGCATAAAATTTCTGCCTGCTTTGCGCTATCTTTATCCGTTCCCGAATCATTTTGATCTTTTCAGTTGTCATATCTATCAATTTCGGGCCCAAAATTTTTCTTTCACCTACTTCATCCCAACACAAAGGCGTCCTACATCTCCTCCCATATAAAGCTTCATAAGGAGCCATACTAATGGTGGACTGATAACTATTATTATACGAAAATTCCATCAATGTCAAATGATCATCCCAACTACCTTTGAAGTCAAATACACAGGCTCGTAACATGTCTTCTAATATTTGAATCGTCCTTTCTGATTGCCCATCAGTTTGTGGATGAAACGCAGTGCTGAACTTCAAACTTGTGCCCATGGCATTCTGGAGACATGGCCAAAACTTAGAAGTGAACGTTGGATCTCTATCTGATACAATTGACACCGGTGCCCCATGTAAACGGATAATATCATCAACGTACATACTTGCATACTTGTCAACAGTGTAGGTGGTCTTAACTGGGAGAAAATGAGCTGACTTCGTCAATCGGTCTACAATCACCCAAATAGAATCCTGTAATAAAGTCCATCATTATATGCTCCCACTTCCATTCCGGAATAGGCAAAGACTGCAATAATCCTGCCGGCTTCTGATGCTCTGCTTTTACTTGCTGGCATACTAAACATTTAGCTACGAATTCTGCAATCTCACGCTTCATATTGTTCCACCAATAATACTCCTTCAAATCTCTGTACATTTTGGTAGCTCCCGGATGCATAGAGTAAATAGAACTATGTGCCTCTTCTAATATATCCTTCTTTAAGGGTGGGTCATTTCGTACACAAATTCTATTTTTATAACACAACGATTCATCATTCTTAATCTCAAAGTCACTCTCTCTACCATCCCGAACTTCTTGTTTCTTCTTCTCAAGGAATGGATCACTGGTCTGCAAATTTCGTATGCGTTCGGCCAATAAAGGTCTCACTGTGACATGTGCTAATAATCCTCCACTTTTTGAAAACTTCAATTCAATCCCCATCAATGCCAAGTCAAGAATATTTCCAACACGAGCACACCGTATGCAACCGAGAATCCCTGATGATTTTTGACTCAAGGCATCTGCTACTACATTGGCCTTCCCAGGGTGATAATGAATGGTACAGTCATAGTCTTTAATCAGCTCTATCCAACGCCTCTGTCTCAAATTCAGTTCTTTCTGTGTGAACAAGTATTTCAAACTTTGATGATCTGTAAATATCTCACAAGTTTCTCCATACAAGTAATGTCTCCATAACTTTAAAGCAAAAACAATGGCTACTAGCTCCAGATCGTGTGTAGGGTAGTTTCGTTCATGCATCTTTAATTGTATGGAAGCATATGCTATTACCTTCCCATTCTGCATAAGAACACATCCTAACCCCTGAAATGAAGCGTCTGTATAGATCACAAAAGACTCATTCCCACATGGAATAGCAAGTATAGGGTCTGAAACCAACCGCTTCTTTAATTATTTAAAAATCCTTTCGCATTTTTCATCCCACACAAACTTCACTTCTTTACGGGTCAACCTTGTCAATGGTAATGCTATTGCTGAAAATCCCTTAATGAATCTGCGATAGTAACCTGCCAATCCTAGGAAACTCCTAATTTCTGTCACATTCTTAGGACTCTCCCATTCAACAATTGCTTCCACCTTCCTTGGATCAACATATATCCCATCTCCTGAGAACTAACAAAGTGCCCTAAAAACATAATTTCATTCAACCAAAACTCACACTTGCTGAATTTAGCAAATAATTTCTTCTCTCTCAAAATGTGCAATACGAGTCTCAAATGTTTCTCATGTTCCTCCATTCTACGCGAGTAAATCAACACATCATCTATGAATACTATCACAAATGAATCAATGAAAGGGTGGAATACCCGGTTCATCAAATCCATAAAAACTGCCGGAGCATTAGTCAATCCAAAAGGCTTCACCAAAAACTCATAGTTCCCATATCGAGTCCGAAAAGCTATTTTGGAAATATCACAATCCTTCACTTTCAGTTGGTGGTAACCCGATCTCAAATCAATCTTCGAAAATACAGTGGCCCCCTGTAATTGGTCAAACAAGTCATCAATACGAGGTAGAGGGTACTTATTTCTAATGGTCACCTTATTCAACTGCCGATAATCAATACATAATCGCATTGTCCCATCTTTCTTTTTCACAAATAACACTGGTGCTCCCCATGGCGAAACACTAGGCCGAATGAAACCTCTGCTTATCAGATCTTGTAATTGCACTTTTAATTCTTTCAACTCCGCTGGTGCCATTCTATATGGAGAAAGAGAAATTGGACCAGTACCTGGAATTAATTCAATAAAAAACTCTACTTCCCTATCGGGTGGCAATCCTGGCAATTCCTCTGGAAAGACATCAGAAAACTCTCTAACCACTGGTATATCTTCAACTTTAAGTGCTTCCTTACTAACATCAACCACATACGCTAAATACCCTGTACAACCCTTACTCAATAACTTTCTGCTCTTAATTGCTGAGATGAGACAAGTAGGGACAACATTTCTTTCCCCTGTAAATTGGAACTCGGGTTCACAAGCCAAATGAAATGTAACTTCTTTGCGAAAACAATCAATGGAAGCATGGTATGATGATAACCAATCCATCCCCAATATAATATCAAAATCTCGAATGGCCAACGGTATCAAATCAACATAGAAATCTCGCTCACCCATTCGTAAGACACAATTTTTATAAACATGCTCAACCAGAATCACACTTTCCATTGGGGTAGAAATATATAAGGCACAATTGAGAAATGAACATGGTCTACCCAAGTATGAAATAATATGTAATGCCACAAATGAATGCGTAGATCCAGGATCAATGAGTGCATATAAATCTTTGTTTGCAATAGAAAGTTTACCTGTAACCACTTCCGGGGTAGCATGGGCATCTTGTAGCGTCATCGCAAACACTCTTCCTCCTGCCCTCGATCCAGTTGCTTGTTCTGTACCTCTCCCCCTGGTGGCACTGCCTGGAGAAGATCCTTTATGAGGCCCCACACTACTGACTGAAACTGTTCTTGCCCACATAGGACAATTCTTTCCCAGATGACCCTTTTGGTGACAGTTGAAACATTCTATATTCAGTAACTTTGGGCAATTTCTCTTTATATGACCCGATGACCCACAAAAGAAACAAACATTAGCATCTCCTTGTGCTGAAACTCCTGAACATCTTCCACCACTAGCCTCACCCCTTTGCAAACTACTTCCACCTCTACCCTGTTAGAATTTCTGCCCTCCAAACCTCGAATATTCTGTACCACTACTCTTTTGATAATTTGGATCAAATCTGCTTCTCTTTACACCTCGTTCTCGATTACCTCTAGCTTCATTCACGTCCCTTTCTACTAGCATGGCTTTGTTCACCAAGGAGGAATAGTTAGAAGTCTCTAAAGCCGACAATCTAGATATAATGACTAACTCAAGCCCATCGAGAAATCGTCTGCACATATCTTCCTCATTCCGTATAAACCTCGAAGCAAACGAGATAAAGCTGTAAGTTTAGCTTCGTATTGTCTAACTGTCATACTCCCTTGATTCAACAGGAAATATTCCTTCTCCTTTTGTTTTTGATACATTGGGGGGTAAATACTTATCATACAAAGCTTTGACAAAAGCATCCCATGAGATTACATTCCCACCTCCTGGAGTAATCAACAAATGTTTTGTGGCATCCCACCAGTACTTAGCTTCTCCTCTTAGCATATACGTCGACAAGGTCACTCTTTGATTGTCAGGCATTCTCATTACCCCAAAAATAATTTCAATCTCTTCAACCCAGACTTCTGTCTCTGCTGGATCAACTGCTCCTTCAAATGAGGGTGGATTCATTTTAATAAATTTCTCATGTGAAGTACTCCTTTCTTCCCGGTGTATAACCTCCTGAGCCCTGGCCAATGCTTGTGCCTCTAGTTGCCTGGCCTGTTGTACTTACATCTGAGCCATAAATCTAGCTTGCTGCTCTGCCATTAAAGTCATAGCACATGCCAATTTTTGCATGTCTGTCAATTGTTACGGGTCAGGTTCTACATATCCATGAACAGGTTGTTCAACCTCTGCTTCCGCTGCCATATTTGAAGCCTCATCTTCTATTCTCTCATTAACATTCCCTCGTTCCATTCTCTTATATCTGAAATGAATCAAAGATATAACAACATGCAGATATACATATCTTTCCTAACATGATCGTTAGTATTAAATAAAATATATTTCTAAATTTCACTGCCAAATCTAGACTCTTCTCACTCCAGAACCTCTAAAACCTAGGCTCTGATACCAAAAGATGACACACCCCAACCCAGTTACTTATAATTAAGTTTGAAAGTCAAAGTGAGTCAAACCATAATTAATCTAACCAAACCATAATCACGAGTTTTGATTTCAGAGTCATCATTGTAAATCCATATAACTGAAAACCTTTTTACAACATCAAAGTAGTCATGCCCATAAAACTTTATTAATGGATAAGGTAACTTAATTACATCATTTATATTTACACAAAATCATTGTTTCTCCCATTCCTGGCTAACCCAACCCGACCTCCTAGATTTGGCAGTGACATCGCGTTTCCTGAAAAATGTGAACATAGGAATCATGAGCAAAATAGCCCAGTGAATGTATCACTACTATACTATTGTATGAATTTAAATGCAATAAATCATGTCCATATAATTATGTATTAACTTATTTGGCTCATTCATAATGAATGACCAACTTTTCCGAATCATGATTCACATATCCTGTCTAAATAGACAATTCTCCCCCATTCCTGGTCGAGGAGTAACCCCTTGTCATTAATAGACAAATCTCCCCCATTCCTGGTCGAGGAGTAACCCCTCATTTCGATAAACCGAAATGAACAATTTTATATTCATAACATTATGATCACATTTTTAACAGTATACAAATACATCATTCCAGTGTGTACACTCACCTTGGGTTGTCAACTACGTATTCAGGTTTCCTTCTGGTGGAGCTGAACTGGGTTTATTAGACCTTTCACCTGTCAATCCAACTAGATCAGTACTAAACCTCAATCATAAATATTATCCTAACATAATTATGTAACTTTCCAGGACTATACATCAACAATATAATTCCAATTAAGTCACATTCCATAAAACATAGGTAAAGGCAAAACAATGATATACATGTTGATAAAGTTACTGACATTCAACCGTGGGAAATACCTTATGAGGAATTTATAACCAAAGTCAAGTAAACATGAAATTATACTCCTCAATTTATATACACATGAAACATGTACTCAAAGTACCCTTTGTAAGGAAGAAATACAAACATTCATTCAAGGGGTACCCAGTATGGCCTGAAATTATGGTCTTACATACTTACCCATCCTATATTCCTAAATTGTACAAATACAGGGGTCCAACATCAGTAATATGAAAACATATATGAATATACTATCCAGTACAAGTGACGGTGTAATTTTTTAAGCTTCCTAGGGAAAGTTATGACCATTTCTCTACAACACAAGAAATCTTCCCTACAAGCTCCTCTATTGTTCCTTCAACTTCCAAGAATTTTCATAATTTTTATCCAGCATAACTTTCCATGATTTTAAACCCATTTTCATTACACATACTTAATCGTACAGAATTAAAGTTTCATAATTGTTTGACTTCATTTGCTATCTCAAAAGCTTGACTAAACTCAGGGTATATCGAAATGATGTATAAAAATAGAAACCATGTACCAACTTGAAATCATCATTACGGCCTAACCACAAGGAGATAAATTCTAATTTTCAGATATGCTATGAATATATGAGTCTAATTTCATATCCAATTGGAATTTCTCAATTACAGTAAGTACAAAAATAGATATACAAGTTTTAATACAAGGGGTTTCAATACAAAGCAATTTTAAGGGTTTCTACATTCAACTTAACATAAACTTGCATATAACCATACATACATATAAAGGGCTGAAACATTCGTAAACTTATGATGATTTATATCATATAAATCAGTAATATAAGATAAATAACAACAATTACAATTAGGATTACCTTCAGGGCTTTTTACGTAATTTCTACGGATTTTTCTACACTTTTTCTCCTTACTTTTCTTCCTTAACTTCTACTTTCTCTTTCCCTAAGCTTAAAACCCTTTAATGGCTGGTTTTGGCTGAAGGATAAGGATATTTCAAGGGTATAAGGTCGGCCAAGGCTGCCTCCCAAGCCAACCAATCAAATTAAACCATTTGGTTTAATAAAAGATAATTTACCACTTAAGGGAATTGACATATTTGCCCCTTCTCGTAAATTTCGACCTAACTTCTTCCTCGAGCATCCGTTTGATGCACCGTTTGTTGTGTTATGACCCTAACTCACATGTATACAACTATGTAGTTTTCACCTCAAGTCAATTGTAATGTTACAATGGTCAAAACTAGTCTTAAACAGGAACATTTCTATCGAAAATAACCAAATCTTGTGTTCGTACATAACTCGACATTTCATGATTTATGAAAGTAGGATTAGACTAAACATAAGGACTTAATATTAGATATACTAATAATACATTATTCATATCACATAAGATAAGTATAATTTAAATACAATTTATCATAATTATATACGGGTTGTCACATACATACATACGTGACAAATTATATACATGTATATTTAATATCATGTATTTTTATGTATATTTAATGAGGTATGTTGGGGAGTTTATATATATATATATATATATATATATAATGATATTACATGTATAATTCACAATAAAATTATATACATACATGAATTGATAATATTTTTAAATACATATGTACTATATGTATATTTTATATTATTCCATACATTAATAATATATGCATAAAACTATATATAAGTATCATGTATCTATTTATAAAATGATTTAACATATGGATCTTAGTATATTATATAATTTAGTAATATAAATATACCTAATTTTATGTACATTTACATATATATTTTTTATTTATAAGAATTATGCACATATTAATGTATTATGTATGTTTATTATATATTAAGGTATAAATGCATTACAATATTATGAATGAATAATTCTGAGTTGAAAAATAAAAAATATAAGTTATAAAACACCTTTTTCCTGTTTTCGAAAAAACTTGATTATAGCACACAAATATTATAATTCAATGTTTAAAAATAGGTTGTCAAATGCAAATTTTTATCAGAATTCTATTTAAACATAGAAAACAAAATTATAGTTATAAACCAAACAGGCCCTAAAAATGTACATACCTTAAAATATGTCTGAATATATGCAAACTAAAGTACTATTTTTTTAAATGCTAAGAAAAAAAAGAAAAAACGCGCATTTTTTTTAGAGAGGCAGAGAGGTTTGGGATACCATTTGTCTTTTGATTGTTTTTAATGAGACATTGGTGTGGTTTTTTAAAACAAATCTTTAAAAGGCGATATCGTTTCACTAAAGCGTTTTTGTTTTTAAAAAAGTGCATCTTAAGCCTTTTACCAAGAATAAGGCATAAAAAGCTTAAGGTGCCTAGGCGCTGCCATGACCCCGACCCAAATTAGTAGTAGGGAACGAGTGTCTTGACATGCCACCAAGGCAACATATATTATGACTTAAATTGTTTCCTTTAATAAGTGCAACGAAAATACAATCACACGGTTATGAATCGTAAAATACTGAAAGTAAAGGAATTACGTCATCAGAGTTTTCTACAGAAACTTCATTTATATTAAAAGTAACAATGAATTACAACTTAAGACAAAATTATAAATCTTCAACATAATCCTTGTATGTGCTCTCCACGAGTCTACTTATTTTCTGAAAAATGGTTATTTATACAACATCAGCTAAAAGCAGAATGAGATTCAATCTCCAGACATTCCAGGATTTGTTAGAAAATTGATACCTAGTCAATTTAGAACAGAAGGAATGTATACAGAGACATGAATTTGCAATAATATATATATATATATATATATATATATATATATATATATATATATATATATATAAAGTAATTGACAATAAATATTTTCCGAATAAACAGTTCAAAACAGAACAGATAAAACAATTGAGTAATATGCCAATTATTCAATTTCATTTTTATGGCCATATACGCTCTAATACCCAGATAAACAGATAATGTTACCAAATGTTTCCACCTGGCAACAAAACAGACAGAAAATCATGATCTCTGGAACAACGCCTTATATAGGGCATACCAACTATAAACTAGTTGGGAAGGTACCACCCAAATATTTCCACCCAGTAGTCAAGGCCAACATAGTAAGAGAGTTTCCATAGGTCGATTCAATAATTTCGGAATTCAAATCAGATGTATATATCGAGAGATATACACATATAACAAATGACGGAATCATCGGTATCAGATGTATTTTGAGGATAAAATATTTCACAAAATAGATATAGTTTGAATATTATCATATAATCAAAATACGTAAGGAATGTCACAGAGTACTCACGTAGAATATAAATCCGAAGTTACAGATACAGAGTCTTGGATCGCTTGTTAATCCTAAGATGAAACTTCTTCTTAAACTTCCTCACACTTACTCTCACTATTTCTTTATGATATTTGGAATGTATTTAGTGTAAGAACTGATCCTAAGGCCTCTATTTATAGTTTCTCAAAGTTATCTGGGTGATGACACATATCCGGATGACTAAGCATTCATTTTGGTGAGTCGGCGTTAGCGTGTCGCGTAACAAAGTTGTCTTGCAGTCTTAATTCACCGAACGACGACCCATGTATTGGATTTCTATGATTGCATTACACGTGTTTTGTCCTTTCCTTTAAAGGGGACACGTGTACGGTGGAGGTGTCAAAACCAAGCACGAGGTGTGAAGTTATTAAAGGTATAAGCATCATTTTACACGTGAAGGGTATTTTAGTAATTTTACACCCTATATTTTCAATATTTCTTAGAGGTCCTTGAAAATATTTTATTTAGTCCTGAAAATCTCTTTATTTAAAATCAAGTCGTTAAAGTTTTATAAAATTACATTTTCTACCCCTGAAACTTATCATTTAGCTTAGAGTATGCTATCAGACTTTGATTTAATCCATTTTGATGAAGAATGAGGTTATTTCAAAGTGTTTAAGTCTGCCAAAACCAGCCTCCCCTTCCAACTAATCAAAATATAACACATGGTGTGGTAATAAGACAAAATACGACTTAAAGGATGGACATATTTACCCTTATTTCGTAATTTTGGTATGACTTCTTGCTCGGACCTCCATTTAACACACCGTTTGTTGTGTTACAAACATAATTCATATAACTAAAACCTTTTAACTTTTGTTATATTATAATTGTCAAAACTAGTCTCTAATATGAACATTCCTATCGAAAACTTTAAAATTTTATGTTTGTAACTAATTTGATTTTCATAATTTATGAAGGGAGGCGTGACAACACGAATATAATTATGATAAATTATATTTAAATCATGATTATCTTATGTGATATGCATAATGTGTTATTAGTATATCTAATGTTAAGTGATTATGTTTAGTCTAATCCTACTTTCATAAATCATGAATTGTCAAATTATTTACATACACAAAATTTTGTTATTTTCTGTAGAAGTGTTCATGTTGGAGACAAGTTTCGACCCTTATAATGTAACAATTGACTCAAGGTGAAAACTATAAAGTTGTATATATATGATTTAGGTTTTCTACACAACAAATGGTCATCAAACGGATGTTCGAGTAAGAAGTTAGGCCGAATTTACGAACAAGGGGCAAATTTGTCCACTCCCTTTAAGTGGTAAATTGTCTTTCAGTAAACCAAATGGTTTAATTTGATTGGTTGGCATGGAAGGAAGCCTTGGCAGACTTAAAACTCTCCCTATAACTTATTTCTTCAGTAAATTAAACCCTAGGTTGAGTTTGAAGAGTGTTTGGCTTGAGGAAAGAGAAAGTAGAAGTTAAGGAAAAAAAATTACAAGAAAAGCTAGGAAAAATTCAAAGAAAATCCCTAAGGTGCTTCCAAGGTATAAGTATGTGTTAATATTGTTTTAGTCTTGTATTAAACTTATTTCCAAGTATAGAAATCATGAATTGTTGATTAAAATTCCATCCTCCTTTGTGAGAATAAGTATTTGTTCATATGTGAGTTAAGTGGTGTATGTAGCCCGCATTGCTTGTTATTGAAATCCCTTGTATTGAAACTCGCATATATTTTTGTGTACTTACTGGAATTGAAAAATTCCAATTGAAAATGAAACTAGACTCATATATTCTTATCATAGCCGAAAACTAGAATTTAACTCCTTGTTGTTAGGCCTTAGTGATGGTTGTAAGTTGGTATATAGTTGTTGTTTGTATATTTAATTTCGATATGCCCTGAGTTTGGTAAAGCTTTTGACAAAGAAAATGAACTCTAAATATTATGAAACTTTAATTCTGTATTATTAAGTATGTTTATTTAAAATTTATGGATAATCATGTGAAGTTATTAAGTAGAAAAATTATGAAAATTCTTGGAAGTTGAAGGAACAATGGAGGAGCTTATAGGGCGGATTTCTTGTGTTGTAAAGAAATGGTCATAACTTGCTCTAGAAAGCTTGAAATATTACATTGTCACTTGTAATGGAAAGTATATTAAGATATGACCGGACACCTCTAGTTGTACAATTTATGAATATAGAGTGGTTAAGTATGTAGGACAATAATTTGAGGCCATATAGGATACCCCATGAAAGAATATTTTTATCTCCTCCTTCCAAAGGGTATTTTGAGTACATGTTTCATGTGTATATACATTGATAAGTATACTTTCATGTTTACTTCATTATAGTTATAAATTCCTTATGAGGTATACTCTACGGTTGAATGTTCATAACTTTATCAACATGTATACCATTGTTTAGTCTTTACTCATGTTTCATGGAATGTGACTTAAGTGGAATTATATTGTTGTTGTATTGTCATTGAACGTTATATAACTATGTTAGGATAATAATTATGGTTGGAAATAAATACTGATTAAGTTGGATTGACAAGTATAAAGTATGATCCATCCATTTCAGCTCCACTCAAAGGAAACATAAAGACATAGTTGACAACCCAAGGTGAGTATACTCGCTGGAAAGAGATATTTGTATCATGTTATTGATATGATCAAAATATAATGAATATGAAATTGTTCATTTCGATTTATTAAAATGGGAGGTTACTCCTCGACCCAAAACGGGGGAGATTTTTCTATTAATGACAAGGGGTTACTCCTCGACCAAGAATGGGGGAGAATTGTCTATTACAGACATGATACGTGAATCATGATTCGAAAAGTTAGGTCATTCATTATGAATGATCTGGATAAGTTAATACATAATTATATGGACATTATTTATTGCATTTAAATTTATGCAGCAGTATAGTAGTGATGCATTCACTGGGCTATTTTTCTTGTGGTTCCTATGTTTATATTTTTCAGGTAATGTGATGTCACTGCCAAATCTAGGATGTCGGGTTAGGTTATCCAGGAATGGGTGAAACGATGATTTTGTGTAAATGTAAATGATGTAATTAAGTTAACTTATCCTTCAAGAAGTTTGTAAATGCATAACTACTTTAATATTGTAAAAGTTTTTTGTTGTATGGATTTACGTTGATGATTCTAAAATTAAAACTCGTATTTATGGTTTGGTTAAATTAATTATGGTTTGGCTCACTTTGACTTTAAAACTTAATTATGAGTAACTGGGTTGGGGTGTGTCCGCTTTTGGTATCAGAACCTAGGTTTTTGAGGTTCTGAACTTAGAAGAGTCTAGATTTGGCAGTGAATGTTAGAAATATGTTTTGTTTGGTATTAACGATTATGTTAGAAAAGATATGTATATCTTCATGTTGTTATATCTTTGATTTATTTTAGATATAAAATAATGGAACGAGAGAATTTTTATTTAAGAATAGAAGATGAGGCTTCAAATATGCTAGCAGAAGCGGAGGTTGAACAACCTGTTCAGATAAATGCAGAACCCGGGCTAGAATAACTGACATATATGAAAAAAATGGCACGTGCTATGACTTTAATGGCAGAGCAGCAAGGTAGGTTTATGGCTCAGATGGAAGAACCACAGGCCAGACAACTGGAGGCACAAGCATTGGCTAGGGCTGAGGAGGTGATACACTGAGAATAAAGGAGTACTTCACACGAGAAATTTATTAAGATGAATCCACCATCGTTTGAAGAAGCGATTGATCTAGCAGAGGCAGAAGTATGGGTTAAAGAGATTGAACTTATCTTTGGGGTAATGAGAATGCCTGAAAATCAACAGGGTACCTTGGCAACGTATATGCTGAAAAGATAAGCTAAGTACTGGTGGGATGCCACGAAACATTTGTTGATTACTCCAGAGGTGGGAATGTGATCTCATGGGATGCTTTTGTTAAAGCCTTGTATGATAAGTATTTTCCTACGATGTATCAAAAACAAAAGGAGAAAGAATATTTTATGCTGAATCAGGGAAGCATGAAAGTTAGAGAATATGACGCTAAACTTACAGCCTTATCTAGGTTTTCTTTGAGGTTTATACAGAATGAGGAATACATGTGTAGTCGATTCCATGATGGACTCGAGTTAGTCATTAAATTACAACTGTCGGCTTTAGAGACTATCAATTATTCTGCTTTAGTGAATAAAGCGATGCTAGTAGAAAAGTATGTGAATGAAGCGAGAGTGAAACGAGAATGAAGTGCATATAGGAGTAGGTTCGATCAAAATTATCAAAGGGGTAGCGATACAGAATATTCAAGGCTTGGAGGGCAGAAATTTTAGTATAGTAGAGGTATGGGAAGTGATTTGTAGAGGGGTGAGGCTAGTAGTGGAAGAGGTTCGGAGTTTCAGCACAAGGAGATCCAAATACTTGTTTCTTTTATGGGACATCAGGTCATATAAACAGAAACTGCCCAAAGTTACTAAATATAGAATGTTTTAACTATCACCAGAAGGGTCATCTGAGAAAGAATTGTCATATGTTATCAAAATCAGTTTCAATTAGTAGTGTGGGGCCTCATAAAGGATCCTCTCCAAGCAGTGCAACCAGGGGAAGAGGTACAGAATAAGCAACTAGATCGACGGTAGGAGGAAGAGTGTTTGCGATGATGCTACAAGATGCTAATGCTACACCGTAAGTGTTTACAGGTAAACTTTCTATTGCAAACAAAGATTTATATGCACTCATTGATCCTGGATCTACGCATTCATTTGTAGCATTACCTATTATTTAATATTTGGGTAGACCATATTCATATCTCAATTGTGCCTTATATATTTTCAACCCCAATGGAAAGTGTATTTCTGGTGGAGCATGCTTATAAAGATCGTGTCTCACGAATGGGGGAACGAAGTTTATATGTTGATTTGATACCGTTGGCCATTCCGGATTTTGATATTATATTGGGGATGGATTGGTTATCATCGTATAATGTTTCCATTGATTGTTTTCAAAAAAGGTTACATTTCATCTGCCTGGTGAACCCGAGTTCCAATTTATAGGGAAAAGGAACGTTGTTCCTAATTGTCTTATATCAGCAATTAAGAGCAGGAGATTGTTGAGTAAAGATTATATAGGGTATTTAGATTATTTTGTTGATACTAGTATATAGACAGTTAAAATCAAGATATACCAGTGGTTAGAGAATTTTCTGATGTCTTTCCAGAAAAATTGCCAGGATTGCCGCCCGATAGGGAAGTAAACTTTTCCATTGAATTAATTCCAGGTACCGGTCCAATTTACCTTGCTCCATATAGAATGGCACCGAAAGAATTGAAATAATTGAAAGTGCAATTACAAGATCTGATAAGCAGAGGTTTCATTCGACCTATTATTTCACCATGGGGAGCCCTAATATTATTTGTGGAAAAGAAAGAAGGGACAATGAGATTATGTATTGAATATCAAAAATTGAATAAGATGGCCATTAGAAACAAGTACCCTCTACCTCATATCGATGACTTGTTTGATCAATCACAAGGGGCCATAGTATTTCGAAGATTGATTTGAGATCGGGTTACCATCAATTGAAAGTAAAGGATAGTGATATTTCCAAAAAAATCTTTTCGGACTCAATATGGGCACTATGAGTTTTTGGTAATGTCATTTGGATTAACTAATCCTCCAGCAATTTTTATGGATTTGATGAACAGGGTATTCCACCCTTTCATCGATTCATTTGTGATTGTATTCATAGACGATGTGTGAATTTCCTCGCGTAGCATGGAGGAACATGATAAACATTTGAGACTTGTATTACAGATTTTGAGAGAGAAGAAATTATTTGCTAAATTCAGCAAGTGTGAGTTTGGGTTGAATGAAATTGTGTTTTTAGGGCATGTTGTCTCGAGAAATGGGATATATGTTAATCCAAAGAAGGTGGAAGCAATCGTTGAATGGAAAAGTCCTAAGAATATGACAAAAATTAGGAGTTTCCTAGGATTAGCAGGTTACTATCGCATATTCATTAAGGGATTTTTAACAATAGCGTTACCATTGACAAAGTTGACCCGTAAAGAAGTGAAGTTTATGTGAGATGAAGAATGTGAAACGAGTTTTAAAGAATTAAAGGAGCGATTGGTTTCAGCTCCTATACTTATTATTCCGTGTGGGAATGAGTCTTTCGTAATTTATACAGGTGCTTCATTTCAGGGGTTAGGATGTGTTCTTATGAAGAATGGGAAAGTAATAGCATATGATTCCAGACAATTAAATACGCATGGAAAAAACTACCCTACACACGATTTGGAGCTAGCAACCATTATTTTTTCTTTAAAGTTGTGGCGATATTACTTGTACAGAAAACTTGTGAGATATTTACAGATCATCAAAGTTTGAAATGCTTGTTTACATAAAGAGACCTGAATGAGATAGAGGCGTTGGATAGAGTTGATTAAAGACTATGAATGTACCATCCATCTTCGTCATGGGAAAACCAATGTAGTAGCAAACTCTTTGAGTTAAAAATCATCAGGGATTCTTGGTTGCATACGGTGTGCCCGTGTTGAAAATATTCTTGACTTAGCATCGATGGGGATTGAATTAAAGTTTTCAAAAAGGGGAGGATTATTATCACATGTCACAGTGAAACCTTTATTGGCTGAATGCATACGAAAATTACAGATCAATGATCCATTCCTTGAGAAGAAGAAACAAGAAGTTCAGGATAGTGAAAAGAGTGACTTTGAGATTAAGAATGATGAATCATTGTGGTATAAAAATAGAATTTGTGTACTTAATAATCCATCCTTAAATAAGGATATATTATAAGAGGCACATAGTTCTATTTATTCTATGCATCCAGGAGGTACCAAAATGTATAGAGATTTGAAAGAGTATTACTGGTGGAACAATATGAAGCGTGAGATTACAGAATTTATAGCTAAATGTTTAGTATGTCAACAAGTGAAAGCGGAGCATCAGAAGCCGACAGGATTATTGCAATCATTGCCTATTACGGAATAGAAGTGGGAGCATATAATGATGGATTTTGTTACAGGATTACCATGGTAACCAAAGGGACATGATTCTATTTGATGATTGTAGACCGATTAACGAAGTCGACCCATTTTCTTCCTGTTAAGACCACCTACACTGTTGACAAGTATGCACGTATGTACGTTGATGAGATTATCCGTTTACATGGAGAACTAGTGTCAATTGTATCAGATAGAGATCCAACGTTCACTTCTAAGTTTTGGCCTCGTCTACAGAATGCCATGGGCATAAGTTTAAAGTTCAGCACGACATTTCATCCACAAATCGATGGGCAATCAGAAAGGACGATTCAAATATTGGAAGACATGTTATGAGCTTGTGTATTTGACTTCAAAGGTAGTTGGGATGATCATTTTCCAATGATGGAATTCTCGTATAATAATTATTATCAGTCCACCATTGGTGTGGCTCCATATGAAGCTTTATATGGGAGGAGATGTAGAATGCCTTTGTGTTGGGATGAAGTAGGTGAAAAGAAAATTTTGGGTCATAAATTGATAGATATGACAACATAAAAGATTAAAATAATTCAGGAACGGATAAAGATAGCGCAAAGCAGGAAGAAATTTTATGCAGATAAAAGGAAGTATCCATTGGAATTTTAGAAGGGAGATTTTCTATTCCTGCGTATTTCACCATGGAAAGGCGTCATAAGATTTGGGAAAAAGGGGAAACTAAGTCCAAGATACATTGGACCATATGAAGTGCTGGAAAGAATTGGGACCCCGACATATAGATTAGCATTACCTCCAGATTTATCCCGTTTACATATGTGTTTCATGTATCGATGCTTCGTAAGTATTTGACGGATCCATCTCATCAGTTGAAAACTCAACAGATTGAACTGAAGGACGATTTGTCCTACATCGAGGAACCAATGGAAATTATTGATCGTAAAGTGCAAGTATTGAGAAATAAAGTTGTTCCCTTAGTTAAAGTTATGTGGGTGAGCCATGGAATTAAAGAAGAAACAGAGGATAGCATGAAGAAACAGTATCCCCATTTGTTTGGTAAGTGACCTTATATTAAATTTCGGGGACGAAATTTTCTAAGGGGGGCGGGGGGAAGTTGTGACAACACGGATATAATTATGATAAATTATATTTAAATCATGCTTATATTATGTGATGTGAATAATGTGTTATTAGTATATATAATGTTAAGTGATTATGTTTAGTCTAATCCTACTTTCATAAATCATGAAATGTCGAATTATTTACAAACACAAAATTTTGTTATTTTCGGTAGAAGTGTTTATTGTTGGAGACTAGTTTATACCCTTATAATGTAATAATTGACTCAATGTGAAAAATATATAGTTGTATATATATGAGTTATGTTTTCTACACAATAAACGGTGCATCAAATGGATGTACGAGCAAGAAGTTAGGCTGGATTTATGAACAAGGGGCAAATCTGTCCACTCCCCTTAAGTGGTAAATGGTCTTTAAGTAAACCAAATGGTTTAATTTGATTGGGTGGCATGGGAGGAAGCCTTGGCCGACTTAAAACTCTCCCTCTAACTTATTTCTTCATCAAATTAAACCCTATGTTTAGTTTTAACAGTGTTTGGCTTGAGGAAAGAGAAAGTAGAAGTTAAGGAAGAAAAGATTACAAGAAATGCTAGGAAAAATTCCAAGAAAATCCCTAAGGTGTTTCCAAGGTATAAGTAGGTGCTAATATTGTTTTAATCTTGAATTAAACTTATTTCAAATTATATAAATCATTAATTTTTGATTAAAATTCCATCCTCCTTTGTGAGAATAAGTATTTGTTCATATGTGAGATAAGTGGTGTATGTATACCGTATTGCTTATTATTGAAATCCCTTGCATTCAAACTTGCATATATTTTTGTGTTCTTACTAGAATTAAAACATTCCAATTGGATATGGAACTATACTCATATATTCATATCATACCCTAAAATTAGAATTTAAGTCCTTGTGGTTAGGCCTTAGTGGTGGTTGCAAGTTGGTACATAGTTGCTGTTTGTATATTTAATTTCGATATGCCCTAAGTTTGCTAAATATTTTGACATAGTAAATGAAATCTAAATATTATTAAACTTTAATTATGTATTATTAAGTATGTTTATTTAAAATGGGTGGAAAATCATGGGAATTTATGACGTAAAAAAATTATGAAAATTCTTGGAAGTTGAAGGAACAATAGAGGAGCTTGTAATGAAGATTTCTTATGTTGTAAAGAAATGGTCATAACTTGCTCTAGAAAGCTTGAAAAATTACATCGTCACTTGTAATGGAAAGTATATTCAGATATGATTTCATATTGATAATCTTGGACACCTATAGTTGTACAATTTATAAATATAGAATGGTTAAGTATGTAGGACAATAATTTGAGGCCATATAGGATACCCCATGAAATAATGTTTTTATCTCCTCCTTCCAAAGGGTATTTTGAGTACATGTTTCATGTGTATATACATTGAGAAGTATACTTTAATGTTCACTTGGTTTTAGTTATAAATTCCTTATGAGGTATTTCCTACGGTTAAATGTTCATAACTTTATCAACATGTATACCATTGTTTCGTCTTTACTCATGTTTCACGGAATGTGACTTAAGTGGAATTATATTGTTGTTGTATTGTCATTGAACGTTATATAAATATGTTAGGATAATAGTTATGATTGGGATTCAATGCTGATTAAGTTAGATTGACAGGTGTAAGGTCGGATCCATCCATTTCAGCTGCACTCGAAGGAAATATAAATACATAGCTGACAACCCATGGTGAGTGTACTCACTAGAAAGAGATATTTGTATCATGTTATTGATATGATCAGAATATAATGAATATGAAATTGTTC